>OY728583.1:8282603-9482603 GCA_963422195.1 Carabus problematicus | reverse complement strand
GAAACACACGTTTAACATTAAAATATGAATTTTATGCTAGAAACATGTGTATTTGATGCTAAAATGGCATTTAACGCAAATATCACATTGAAATTCGAATGTGATGTTAAAAAGTTTTATGCATTTGCTGCCGAAAAGCGAATTCAACGTATTTTTCACACTGAATACGATTTTCAGATGCATTTTTATGCAATGTACTGAAAATCTTGTAAAACACAGGTTTTATATTAAAATATGAATGTTATGCTGAAAATCGTGTAAAACACAGGTTTTATATTAAAATATGAATGTTATGCTGAAAACCTGTGTATTTGCTGCTGAAAACCCATTTAACGCCAATATCACATTGAAATCCGAATGTGATGTTAGAAAATTCTATGCATTTGCTGCCGAAACGCGAATTCAACGTATTTTTCACATTGAATACGATTTTCAGATACATTTTTGTGCAACGTACTGAAAATAGTGTAAAACACAGGTTTTACATTAAAATATGAATGTTATGCTTAAAAACTGTGTATTTGCTGCTGAAATCGCATTTGAAGCCAATATCACATTGAAATCCGAATGTGATGTTGGAAATAACTGTGCATTTGCTGCCGAAACGCGAATTTAACGTATTTTACACACTGAATACGATATTCAGATACATTTTTTCGTAATGTACTGAAAATCGTGTAAAACACAGGTTTTATATTAAAACATGAATGTTATGCTGAAAACCTGGGTATTTGCTGCTGAAATCGCATTTAACGAAAATATCACATTGAAATCCGAATGTGATGTAAGAAAATTCTATGCATTTGCTGCCGAAACGCGAATTCAACGTATTTCTCACACTGGATACGAGTTTCAGATGCATTTTTGAGCAATGTACTGAAAATCGTGTAAAACACAGGTTTTATATAAAAATATGAATGGTATGCTGAAAACCTGTGTATTTGCTGCTGAAAACCCATTTAACGCCAATATCACATTGAAATCCGAATGTGATGTTAGAAAATTCTATGCATTTGCTGCCGAAACGCGAATTCTACGTATTTTTCACACTGAATACGATTTTCAGATGCATTTTTGTGCAATGTACTGAAAATAGTGTAAAACACATTTTTTACATTAAAATATGAATGTTATGCTTAAAACCTGTGTATTTGCTGCTGAAATCGCATTTGAAGCCAATATCACATTGAAATCCGAATGTGATGTTGGAAATAACTGTGCATTTGCTGCCGATACGCGAATTTAACGTATTTTACACACTGAATACGATTATCAGATGCATTTTTCTGCAATGTACTGAAAATCGTGTAAAACACAGGTTTTATATTAAAATATGAATGTTATGCTGAAAACCTGTGTATTTGCTGCTGAAAACCCATTTAACGCCAATATCACATTGAAATCCGAATGTGATGTTAGAAAATTCTATGCATTTGCTGCCGAAACGCGAATTCTACGTATTTTTCGCACTGAATACGATTTTCAGATTCATTTTTGTGCAATGTACTGAAAATAGTGTAAAACACAGGTTTTACATTAAAATATGAATGTTATGCTTAAAACCTGTGTATTTGCTGCCGAAACGCGAATTCAACGTATTTTTCACACTGAATACGATTTTCAGATACATTTTTGTGCAATGTACTGAAAATAGTGTAAAACACAGGTTTTATATTCAAACATGAATGTTATGCTGTAAACCTGGGTATTTGCTGCTGAAATCGCATTTAACGAAAATATCACATTGAAATCCGAATGTGATGTTAGAAAATTCTATGCATTTGCTGCCGAAAAGCGAATTCAACGTATGTTTCACACTGAATACGATTTTCAGATGCATTTTTGAGCAATGTAGTGAAAATCGTATGAATCACACGTTTAACATTAAAATATGAATGTTATGCTAGAAACATGTGTATTTGATGCTAAAATGGCATTTAACGCAAATATCACATTGAAATTCGAATGTGATGTTAGAAAATTCTATGCATTTGCTGCCGAAACGCGAATTCAACGTATTTTTCACACTGAATACGATTTTCAGATGCATTTTTGTGCAATGTACTGAAAATCGTGCAAAACACAGGTTTTATATTAAAATATGAATGTTATGCTGAAAACCTGTGTATTTGCTGCTTAAATCGCATTTAACGCCAATATCACATTGAAATCCGAATGTGATGTTGGAAATAACTGTGCATTTGCTGCCGAAACGCGAATTCAACGTATTTTTCACACTGAATACAATTTTCAGATACATTTTTGTGCAATGTACTGAAAATAGTGTAAAACACAGGTTTTATATTAAAACATGAATGGTATGCTGAAAACCTGGGTATTTGCTGCTGAAATCGCATTTAACGAAAATATCACATTGAAATCCGAATGTGATGTTAGAAAATTCTATGCATTTGCTGCCGAAAAGCGAATTCAACGTATTTTTTACACTGAATACGATTTTCAGATGCATTTTTGTCCAATGTACTGAAAATAGTGTAAAACACAGGTTTTACATTAAAATATGAATGTTATGCTGAAAACCTGTGTATTTGCTGCTGAAATCGCATTTGACGCCAATATCACATTGAAATCTGAATGTGATGTTGGAAATAACTGTGCATTTGCTGCCGAAATGCGAATTCAACGTATTTTTCACACTGAATACGATTTTCAGATACATTTTTGTGCAATGTACTGAAAATCGTGTAAAACACAGGTTTTATATTAAAACATGAATGTTATGCTGAAAACCTGGGTATTTGCTGTTGAAATCGCATTTAACGAAAATATCACATTGAAATCCGAATGTGATGTTAGAAAATTCTATGCATTTGCTACCGAAAAGCGAATTCAACGTATTTTTCACACTGAATACGATTTTCAGATGCATTTTTGTCCAATGTACTGAAAATAGTGTAAAACACAGGTTTTACATTAAAATTTTAATGTTATGCTGAAAACCTGTGTATTTGCTGCTTAAATCGCATTTAACGCCAATTTCACATTGAAATCCGAATGTGATGTTGGAAATAACTGTGCATTTGCTGCCGAAACGTGAATTTAACGTATTTTACACACTGAATACGATATTCAGATACATTTTTTTGTAATGTACTGAAAATCGTGTAAAACACAGGTTTTATATTAAAACATGAATGTTATGCTGAAAACCTGGGTATTTGCTGCTGAAATCGCATTTAACGAAAATATCACATTGAAATCCGAATGTGATGTGAGAAAATTCTATGCATTTGCTGCCGAAACGCGAATTCAACGTATTTCTCACACTGGATACGAGTTTCAGATGCATTTTTGAGCAATGTACTGAAAATCGTGTAAAACACAGGTTTTATATAAAAATATAATTATTATGCTGAAAACCTGTGTATTTGCTGCTGAAAACCCATTTAACGCCAATATCACATTGAAATCCGAATGTAATGTTAGAAAATTCTATGCATTTGCTGCCGAAACGTGAATTCTACGTATTTTTCACACTGAATACGATTTTCAGATGCATTTTTGTGCAATGTACTGAAAATAGTGTAAAACACATTTTTTACATTAAAATATGAATGTTATGCTTAAAACCTGTGTATTTGCTACTGAAATCGCATTTGAAGCCAATATCACATTGAAATCCGAATGTGATGTTGGAAATAACTGTGCATTTGCTGCCGAAACGCGAATTTAACGTATTTTTCGCACTGAATACGATTATCAGATGCATTTTTCTGCAATGTACTGAAAATCGTGTAAAACACAGGTTTTAAATTAAAATATGAATGTTATGCTGAAAACCTGTGTATTTGCTGCTGAAAACCCATTTAACGCCAATATCACATTGAAATCCGAATGTGATGTTAGAAAATTCTGTGCATTTGCTGCCGAAACGCGAATTCAACGTATTTTTCGCACTGAATACGATTTTCAGATTCATTTTTGTGCAATGTACTGAAAATAGTGTAAAACACAGGTTTTACATTAAAATATGAATGTTATGCTTAAAACCTGTGTATTTGCTGCCGAAACGCGAATTCAACGTATTTTTCACACTGAATACGATTTTCAGATACATTTTTGTGCAATGTACTGAAAATAGTGTAAAACACAGGTTTTATATTCAAACATGAATGTTATGCTGAAAACCTGGGTATTTGCTGCTGAAATCGCATTTAACGAAAATATCACATTGAAATCCGAATGTGATGTTAGAAAAATCTATGCATTTGCTGCCGAAAAGCGAATTCAACGTATTTTTCACACTGAATACGATTTTCAGATGCATTTTTGAGCAATGTAGTGAAAATCGTATGAATCACACGTTTAACATTAAAATATGAATGTTATGCTAGAAACATGTGTATTTGATGCTAAAATGGCATTTAACGCAAATATCACGTTGAAATCCGAATGTGATGTTAGAAAATTCTATGCATTTGCTACCGAAAATCGAATTCAACGTATTTTTCACACTGAATACGATTTTCAGATGCATTTTTGTCCAATGTACTGAAAATAGTGTAAAACACAGGTTTTACATTAAAATTTGAATGTTATGCTTAAAACCTGTGTATTTGCAACTGAAATCGCATTTGAAGCCAATATCACATTGAAATCCGAATGTGATGTTGGAAATAACTGTGCATTTGCTGCCGAAACGCGAATTTAACGTATTTTACACACTGAATACGATATTCAGATACATTTTTGTGTAATGTACTGAAAATCGTGTAAAACACAGATTTTATATTAAAATATGAATGTTATGCTGAAAACCTGTGTATTTGCTGCTGAAATCGCATTTGACGCCAATATCACATTGAAATCTGAATGTGATGTTGGAAATAACTGTGCATTTGCTGCCGAAACGCGAATTCAACGTATTTTTCACACTGAATACGATTTTCAGATACATTTTTGTGCAATGTACTGAAAATCGTGCAAAACACAGGTTTTATATTAAAACATGAATGTTGTGCTGAAAACCTGGGTGTTTGCTGCTGAAATCGCATTTAACGAAAATATCACATTGAAATCCGAATGTGATGTTAGAAAATTCTATGCATTTGCTGCCGAAACGCGAATTCAACGTATTTTACACACTGGATACGAGTTTCAGATGCATTTTTGTGCAATGTACTGAAAATAGTGTAAAACACAGGTTTTACATTAAAATATGAATGTTATGCTTAAAACCTGTGTATTTGCTGCTGAAATCGCATTTGAAGCCAATATCACATTGAAATCCGAATGTGATGTTGGAAATAACTGTGCATTTGCTGCCGAAACGCGAATTTAACGTATTTTACACACTGAATACGATTTTCAGATGCATTTTTCTGCAATGTACTGAAAATCGTGTAGAACACAGGTTTTATATTAAAATATGAATGTTATGCTGAAAACCTGTGTATTTGCTGCTTAAATCGCATTTAACGCCAATATCACATTGAAATCCGAATGTGATGTTGGAAATAACTGTGAATTTTCTGCTGAAACGTGAATTTAACGTATTTTACACACTGAATACGATATTCAGATACATTTTTGTGTAATGTACTGAAAATCGTGTAAAACACAGGTTTTATATTAAAATATGAATGTTATGCGGAAAACATGTTTATTTGCTGCTGAAAACCCATTTAACGCCAATATCACATTGAAATCCGAATGTGATGTTAGAAAATTCTGTGCATTTGCTGCCGAAACGCGAATTCAACGTATTTTTCGCACTGAATACGATTTTCAGATTCATTTTTGTGCAATGTACTGAAATTAGTGTAAAACACAGGTTTTACATTAAAATATGAATGTTATGCTTAAAACCTGTGTATTTGCTGCTGAAATCGCATTTGACGCCAATATCACATTGAAATCTGAATGTGATGTTGGAAATAACTGTGCATTTGCTGGAGATACGCGAATTCAACGAATTTTTCACACGGAATACGAGTTTCAGATACAGTTTTGTGCAATGTACTGAAAATCGTGTAAAACACAGGTTTTATATTAAAACATGAATGTTATGCTGAAAACCTGGGTATTTGCTGCTGAAATCGCATTTAACGAAAATATCACATTGAAATCCGAATGTGATGTTAGAAAATTCTATGCATTTGCTGCCGAAACGCGAATTCAACGTATTTTACACACTGGATACGAGTTTCAGATGCATTTTTGATCAATGTAGTGAAAATCGTATGAATCACACGTTTAACATTAAAATATGAATGTTATGCTAGAAACATGTGTATTTGATGCTAAAATGGCATTTAACGCAAATATCACATTGAAATTCGCATGTGATGTTAGAAAACTCTATGCATTTGCTGCCGAAACGCGAATTCAACGTATTTTTCACACTGAATACGATTTTCAGATGCATTTTTGTGCAATGTACTGAAAATCGTGTAAAACACAGGTTTTATATTAAAATATGAATCTTATGCTGAAAACCTGTGTATTTGCTGCTGAAAACCCATTTAACGCCAATATCAAATCCAAATCCGAATGTGATGTTAGAAAATTCTATGCATTTGCTGCCGAAACGCGAATTCAACGTATTTTTCACACTGAATACGATTTTCAGATGCATTTTTGTGCAATGTACTGAAAATAGTGTAAAACACAGGTTTTACATTAAAATATGAATGTTATGCTTAAAACCTGTGTATTTGCTGCTGAAATCGCATTGGACGCCAATATCACATTGAAATCTGAATGTGATGTTGGAAATAACTGTGCATTTGCTGCCGAAACGCGAATTCAACGTATTTTTCACACTGAATACGATTTTCAGATGCATTTTTGTGCAATGTACTGAAAATAGTGTAAAACACAGGTTTTACATTAAAATATGAATGTTATGCTTAAAACCTGTATATTTGCTGCTGAAATCGCATTTGAAGCCAATATCACATTGAAATCCGAATGTGATTTTGGAAATAACTGTGCATTTGCTGCCGAAACGCGAATTCAACGTATTTTACACACTGGATACGAGTTTCAGATGCATTTTTGAGCAATGTAGTGAAAATCGTATGAAACACACGTTTAACATTAAAATATGAATGTTATGCTAGAAACATGTGTATTTGATGCTAAAATGGCATTTAACGCAAATATCACATTGAAATTCGAATGTGATGTTAAAAAGTTTTATGCATTTGCTGCCGAAAAGCGAATTCAACGTATTTTTCACACTGAATACGATTTTCAGATGCATTTTTATGCAATGTACTGAAAATCGTGTAAAACACAGGTTTTATATTAAAATATGAATGTTATGCTGAAAATCGTGTAAAACACAGGTTTTATATTAAAATATGAATGTTATGCTGAAAACCTGTGTATTTGCTGCTGAAAACCCATTTAACGCCAATATCACATTGAAATCCGAATGTGATGTTAGAAAATTCTATGCATTTGCTGCCGAAACGCGAATTCAACGTATTTTTCACATTGAATACGATTTTCAGATACATTTTTGTGCAACGTACTGAAAATAGTGCAAAACACAGGTTTTACATTAAAATATGAATGTTATGCTTAAAACCTGTGTATTTGCTGCTGAAATCGCATTTGAAGCCAATATCACATTGAAATCCGAATGTGATGTTGGAAATAACTGTGCATTCGCTGCCGAAACGCGAATTTAACGTATTTTACACACTGAATACGATATTCAGATAAATTTTTTTGTAATGTACTGAAAATCGTGTAAAACACAGGTTTTATATTAAAACATGAATGTTATGCTACAAACCTGGGTATTTGCTGCTGAAATCGCATTTAACGAAAATATCACATTGAAATCCGAATGTGATGTAAGAAAATTCTTTGCATTTGCTGCCGAAACGCGAATTCAACGTATTTCTCACACTGGATACGAGTTTCAGATGCATTTTTGAGCAATGTACTGAAAATCGTGTAAAACACAGGTTTTATATAAAAATATGAATGTTATGCTGAAAACCTGTGTATTTGCTGCTGAAAACCCATTTAACGCCAATATCACATTGAAATCCGAATGTGATGTTAGAAAATTCTATGCATTTGCTGCCGAAACGCGAATTCTACGTATTTTTCACACTGAATACGATTTTCAGATGCATTTTTGTGCAATGTACTGAAAATAGTGTAAAACACAGGTTTTACATTAAAATATGAATGTTATGCTTAAAACCTGTGTATTTGCTGCTGAAATCGCATTTGAAGCCAATATCACATTGAAATCCGAATGTGATGTTGGAAATAACTGTGCATTTGCAGCCGAAACGCGAATTTAACGTATTTTACACACTGAATACGATTATCAGATGCATTTTTCTGCAATGTACTGAAAATCGTGTAAAACACAGGTTTTATATTAAAATATGAATGTTATGCTGAAAACCTGTGTATTTGCTGCTGAAATCGCATTTAACGCCAATATCACATTGAAATCCGAATGTGATGTTAGAAAATTCTATGCATTTGCTGCCGAAACGCGAATTCAACGTATTTTTCACACTGAATACGATTTTCAGATTCATTTTTGTGCAATGTACTGAAAATAGTGTAAAACACAGGTTTCACATTAAAATATGAATGTTATGCTTAAAACCTGTGTATTTGCTGCTGAAATCGCATTTGACGCCAATATCACATTGAAATCTGAATGTGATATTGGAAATAACTGTGCATTTGCTGCCGAAACGCGAATTCAACGAATTTTTCACACGGAATACGATTTTCAGATACAGTTTTGTGCAATGTACTGAAAATCGTGTAAAACACAGGTTTTATATTAAAACATGAATGTTATGCTGAAAACCAGTATATTTGCTGCTGAAAACCCATTTAACGCCAATATCACATTGAAATCCGAATGTGATGTTAGAAAATTCTATGCATTTGCTGCCGAAACGCGAATTCAACGTATTTTACACACTGGATACGAGTTTCAGATGCATTTTTGAGCAATGTAGTGAAAATCGTATGAATCACACGTTTAACATTAAAATATGAATGTTATGCTAGAAACATGTGTATTTGATGCTAAAATGGCATTTAACGCAAATATCACATTGAAATTCGAATGTGATGTTAGAAAATTCTATGCATTTGCTGCCGAAACGCGAATTCAACGTATTTTTCACACTGAATACGATTTTCAGATGCATTTTTGTGCAATGTACTGAAAATCGTGCAAAACACAGGTTTTATTTTAAAATATGAATGTTATGCTGAAAACTTGTGTATTTGCTGCTTAAATCGCATTTAACGGCAATATCACATTGAAATCCGAATGTGATGTTGGAAATAACTGTGCATTTGCTGCCGAAACGCGAATTCAACGTATTTTTCACACTGAATACGATTTTCAGATGCATTTTTGTCCAATGTACTGAAAATAGTGTAAAACACAGGTTTTACATTAAAATATGAATGTTATGCTGAAAACCTGTGTATTTGCTGCTGAAATCGCATTTAACGCCAATTTCACATTGAAATCCGAATGTGTTGTTGGAAATAACTGTGCATTTGCTGCCGAAACGTGAATTTAACGTATTTTACACACTGAATACGATATTCAGATACATTTTTGTGTAATGTACTGAAAATCGTGTAAAACACAGATTTTATATTAAAATATGAATGTTATGCTGAAAACCTGTGTATTTGCTGCTGAAATCGCATTTGACGCCAATATCACATTGAAATCTGAATGTGATGTTGGAAATAACTGTGCATTTGCTGCCGAAACGCGAATTCAACGTATTTTTCACACTGAATACGATTTTCAGATGCATTTTTGTGCAATGTACTGAAAACAGTGAAAACACAGGTTTTACATTAAAATATGAATGTTATGCTTAAAAGGTGTATATTTGCTGCTGAAATCGCATTTGAAGCCAATATCACATTGAAATCCGAATGTGATGTTGGAAATAACTGTGCATTTGCTGCCGAAACGCGAATTTAACGTATTTTACACACTGAATACGATTTTCAGATGCATTTTTCTGCAATGTACTGAAAATCGTGTAAAACACAGGTTTTATATTAAAATATGAATGTTATGCTGAAAACCTGTGTATTTGCTGCTTAAATCGCATTTAACGCCAATATCACATTGAAATCCGAATGTGATATTGGAAATAACTGTGCATTTTCTGCTGAAACGTGAATTTAACGTATTTTACACACTGAATACGATATTCAGATACATTTTTGTGTAATGTACTGAAAATCGTGTAAAACACAGGTTTTATATTAAAATATGAATGTTATGCGGAAAACATGTTTATTTGCTGCTGAAAACCCATTTAACGCCAATATCACATTGAAATCCGAATGTGATGTTAGAAAATTCTGTGCATTTGCTGCCGAAACGCGAATTCAACGTATTTTTCGCACTGAATACGATTTTCAGATTCATTTTTGTGCAATGTACTGCAATTAGTGTAAAACACAGGTTTTACATTAAAATATGAATGTTATGCTTAAAACCTGTGTATTTGCTGCTGAAATCGCATTTGACGCCAATATCACATTGAAATCTGAATGTGATGTTGGAAATAACTGTGCATTTGCTGGAGATACGCGAATTCAACGAATTTTTCACACGGAATACGAGTTTCAGATACAGTTTTGTGCAATGTACTGAAAATCGTGTAAAACACAGGTTTTATATTAAAACATGAATGTTATGCTGAAAACCTGGGTATTTGCTGCTGAAATCGCATTTAACGAAAATATCACATTGAAATCCGAATGTGATGTTAGAAAATTCTATGCATTTGCTGCCGAAACGCGAATTCAACGTATTTTACACACTGGATACGAGTTTCAGATGCATTTTTGATCAATGTAGTGAAAATCGTATGAATCACACGTTTAACATTAAAATATGAATGTTATGCTAGAAACATGTGTATTTGATGCTAAAATGGCATTTAACGCAAATATCACATTGAAATTCGCATGTGATGTTAGAAAACTCTATGCATTTGCTGCCGAAACGCGAATTCAACGTATTTTTCACACTGAATACGATTTTCAGATGCATTTTTGTGCAATGTACTGAAAATCGTGTAAAACACAGGTTTTATATTAAAATATGAATCTTATGCTGAAAACCTGTGTATTTGCTGCTGAAAACCCATTTAACGCCAATATCAAATCCAAATCCGAATGTGATGTCAGAAAATTCTATGCATTTGCTGCCGAAACGCGAATTCAACGTATTTTTCACACTGAATACGATTTTCAGATGCATTTTTGTGCAATGTACTGAAAATAGTGTAAAACACAGGTTTTACATTAAAATATGAATGTTATGCTTAAAACCTGTGTATTTGCTGCTGAAATCGCATTGGACGCCAATATCACATTGAAATCTGAATGTGATGTTGGAAATAACTGTGCATTTGCTGCCGAAACGCGAATTCAACGTATTTTTCACACTGAATACGATTTTCAGATGCATTTTTGTGCAATGTACTGAAAATAGTGTAAAACACAGGTTTTACATTAAAATATGAATGTTATGCTTAAAACCTGTATATTTGCTGCTGAAATCGCATTTGAAGCCAATATCACATTGAAATCCGAATGTGATTTTGGAAATAACTGTGCATTTGCTGCCGAAACGCGAATTCAACGTATTTTACACACTGGATACGAGTTTCAGATGCATTTTTGAGCAATGTAGTGAAAATCGTATGAAACACACGTTTAACATTAAAATATGAATGTTATGCTAGAAACATGTGTATTTGATGCTAAAATGGCATTTAACGCAAATATCACATTGAAATTCGAATGTGATGTTAAAAAGTTTTATGCATTTGCTGCCGAAAAGCGAATTCAACGTATTTTTCACACTGAATACGATTTTCAGATGCATTTTTATGCAATGTACTGAAAATCGTGTAAAACACAGGTTTTATATTAAAATATGAATGTTATGCTGAAAATCGTGTAAAACACAGGTTTTATATTAAAATATGAATGTTATGCTGAAAACCTGTGTATTTGCTGCTGAAAACCCATTTAACGCCAATATCACATTGAAATCCGAATGTGATGTTAGAAAATTCTATGCATTTGCTGCCGAAACGCGAATTCAACGTATTTTTCACATTGAATACGATTTTCAGATACATTTTTGTGCAACGTACTGAAAATAGTGTAAAACACAGGTTTTACATTAAAATATGAATGTTATGCTTAAAAACTGTGTATTTGCTGCTGAAATCGCATTTGAAGCCAATATCACATTGAAATCCGAATGTGATGTTGGAAATAACTGTGCATTTGCTGCCGAAACGCGAATTTAACGTATTTTACACACTGAATACGATATTCAGATACATTTTTTTGTAATGTACTGAAAATCGTGTAAAACACAGGTTTTATATTAAAACATGAAGGTTATGCTGAAAACCTGTGTATTTGCTGCTGAAAACCCATTTAACGCCAATATCACATTGAAATCCGAATGTGATGTTAGAAAATTCTATGCATTTGCTGCCGAAACGCGAATTCTACGTATTTTTCGCACTGAATACGATTTTCAGATTCATTTTTGTGCAATGTACTGAAAATAGTGTAAAACACAGGTTTTACATTAAAATATGAATGTTATGCTTAAAACCTGTGTATTTGCAGCTGAAATAGCATTTGAAGCCAATATCACATTGAAATCCGAATGTGATGTTGGAAATAACTGTGCATTTGCTGCCGAAACGCGAATTTAACGTATTTTACACACTGAATACGATTATCAGATGCATTTTTCTGCAATGTACTGAAAATCGTGTAAAACACAGGTTTTATATTAAAATATGAATGTTATGCTGAAAACCTGTGTATTTGCTGCTGAAAACCCATTTAACGCCAATATCACATTGAAATCCGAATGTGATGTTAGAAAATTCTATGCATTTGCTGCCGAAACGCGAATTCTACGTATTTTTCGCACTGAATACGATTTTCAGATTCATTTTTGTGCAATGTACTGAAAATAGTGTAAAACACAGGTTTTACATTAAAATATAAATGTTATGCTTAAAACCTGTGTATTTGCTGCCGAAACGCGAATTCAACGTATTTTTCACACTGAATACGATTTTCAGATACATTTTTGTGCAATGTACTGAAATAAGTGTAAAACACAGGTTTTACATTCAAACATGAATGTTATGCTGAAAACCTGGGTATTTGCTGCTGAAATCGCATTTAACGAAAATATCACATTGAAATCCGAATGTGATGTTAGAAAATTCTATGCATTTGCTGCCGAAAAGCGAATTCAACGTATTTTTCACACTGAATACGATTTTCAGATGCATTTTTGAGCAATGTAGTGAAAATCGTATGAATCACACGTTTAACATTAAAATATGAATGTTATGCTAGAAACATGTGTATTTGATGCTAAAATGGCATTTAACGCCAATATCACATTGAAATCCGAATGTGATGTTGGAAATAACTGTGCATTTGCTGCCGAAACGTGAATTTAACGTATTTTACACACTGAATACGATATTCAGATACATTTTTGTGTAATGTACTAAAAATCGTGTAAAACACAGGTTTTATATTAAAACATGAATGTTATGCTGAAAAACTGGGTATTTGCTGCTGAAATCGCATTTAACGAAAATATCACATTGAAATCCGAATGTGATGTTAGAAAATTCTATGCATTTGCTGCCAAAACGCGAATTCAACGTATTTTTCACACTGAATACGATTTTCAGATGCATTTTTGTGCAATGTACTGAAAATAGTGTAAAACACAGGTTTTACATTAAAATATGAATGTTATGCTTAAAACCTGTGTATTTGCTGCTGAAATCGCAATGGACGCCAATATCACATTGAAATCTGAATGTAATGTTGGAAATAACTGTGCATTTGCTGCCGAAACGCGAATTCAACGTATTTTTCACACTGAATACGATTTTCAGATACATTTTTGTGCAATGTACTAAAAATCGTGTAAAACCCAGGTTTTATATTAAAACATGAACGTTATGCTGAAAACCTGGGTATTTGCTGCTGAAATCGCATTTAACGAATATATCACATAGAAATCCGAATGTGATGTTAGAAAATTCTATGCATTTGCTGCCGAAACGCGAATTCAACGTATTTTACACACTGGATACGAGTTTCAGATGCATTTTTGAGCAATGTAGTGAAAATCGTATGAAACACACTTTTAACATTAAAATATGAATGTTATGCTAGAAACATGTGTATTTGATGCTAAAATGGCATTTAACGCAAATATCACATTGAAATCCGAATGTGATGTTAGAAAATTCTATGCATTTGCTGCCGAAACGCGAATTCAACGTATTTTTCACACTGAATACGATTTTCAGATGCATTTTTGTGCAATGTACTGAAAATAGTGTAAAACACAGGTTTTACATTAAAATGTGAATGTTATGCTTAAAACCTGTGTATTTGCTGCTGAAATCGCATTGGACGCCAATATCACATTGAAATCTGAATGTGATGTTGGAAATAACTGTGCATTTGCTGCCGAAACGCGAATTCAACGTATTTTTCACACTGAATACGATTTTCAGATACATTTTGGTGCAATGTACTGAAAACCGTGTAAAACACAGGTTTTATATTAAAACATGAATGTTATGCTGAAAACCTGTGTATTTGCTGCTGAAATCGCATTTGACGCCAATATCACATTGAAATCTGAATGTGATGTTGGAAATAACTGTGCATTTGCTGCCGAAACGCGAATTCAACGTATTTTTCACACTGAATACGATTTTCAGATACATTTTGGTGCAATGTACTGAAAACCGTGTAAAACACAGGTTTTATATTAAAACATGAATGTTATGCTGAAAACCTGTGTATTTGCTGCTGAAATCGCATTTGACGCCAATATCACATTGAAATCTGAATGTGATGTTGGAAATAACTGTGCATTTGCTGCCGAAACGCGAATTCAACGTATTTTCCACACTGAATACGATTTTCAGATACATTTTTGTGCAATGTACTGAAAATAGTGTAAAACGCAGGTTTTATATTAAAACATGAATGGTATGCTGAAAACCTGGGTATTTGCTGCTGAAATCGCATTTAACGAAAATATCACATTGAAATCCGAATGTGATGTTAGAAAATTCTATGCATTTGCTGCCGAAAAGCGAATTCAACGTATTTTTCACACTGAATACGATTTTCAGATGCATTTTTGTCCAATGTACTGAAAATAGTGTAAAACACAGGTTTTACATTAAAATATGAATGTTATGCTGAAAACCTGTGTATTTGCTGCTGAAATCGCATTTGACGCCAATATCACATTGAAATCTGAATGTGATGTTGGAAATAACTGTGCATTTGCTGCCGAAACGCGAATTCAACGTATTTTTCACACTGAATACGATTTTCAGATACATTTTTGTGCAATGTACTGAAAATCGTGTAAAACACAGGTTTTATATTAAAACATGAATGTTATGCTGAAAACCTGGGTATTTGCTGTTGAAATCGCATTTAACGATAATATCACATTGAAATCCGAATGTGATGTTAGAAAATTCTATGCATTTGCTACCGAAAAGCGAATTCAACGTATTTTGCACACTGAATACGATTTTCAGATGCATTTTTGTCCAATGTATTGAAAATAGTGTAAAACACAGGTTTTACATTAAAATTTGAATGTTATGCTGAAAACCTGTGTATTTGCTGCTTAAATCGCATTTAACGCCAATTTCACATTGAAATCCGAATGTGATGTTGGAAATAACTGTGCATTTGCTGCCGAAACGTGAATTTAACGTATTTTACACACTGAATACGAAATTCAGATACATTTTTTTGTAATGTACTGAAAATCGTGTAAAACACAGGTTTTATATTAAAACATGAATGTTATGCTGAAAACCTGGGTATTTGCTGCTGAAATCGCATTTAACGAAAATATCACATTGAAATCCGAATGTGATGTGAGAAAATTCTATGCATTTGCTGCCGAAACGCGAATTCAACGTATTTCTCACACTGGATACGAGTTTCAGATGCATTTTTGAGCAATGTACTAAAAATCGTGTAAAACACAGGTTTTATATAAAAATATGAATGTTATGCTGAAAACCTGTGTATTTGCTGCTGAAAACCCATTTAACGTCAATATCACATTGAAATCCGAATGTGATGTTAGAAAATTCTATGCATTTGCTGCCGAAACGCGAATTCTACGTATTTTTCACACTGAATACGATTTTCAGATGCATTTTTGTGCAATGTACTGAAAATAGTGTAAAACACATTTTTTACATTAAAATATGAATGTTATGCTTAAAACCTGTGTATTTGCTGCTGAAATCGCATTTGAAGCTAATATCACATTGAAATCCGAATGTGATGTTGGAAATAACTGTGCATTTGCTGCCGAAACGCGAATTTAACGTATTTTACACACTGAATACGATTATCAGATGCATTTTTGTGCAATGTACTGAAAATCGTGCAAAACACAGTTTTTATATTAAAATATGAATGTTATGCTGAAAACCTGTGTATTTGCTGCTTAAATCGCATTTAACGCCAATATCACATTGTGATGTTGGAAATAACTGTGCATTTGCTGCCGAAACGTGAATTTTAACGTATTTTTCACACTGAATACGATTTTCAGATGCATTCTTCTGCAATGTACTGAAAATCGAGTAAAACACAGGTTTTATATTAAAATATGAATGTTGTGCTGAAAACCTGTGTAATTGCTGCTTAAATCGCATTTAACGCCAATATCACATTGAAATCCGAATGTGATGTTGGAAATAACTGTGCATTTGCTGCCGAAACGTGAATTTAACGTATTTTACACACTGAATACGATATTCAGATACATTTTTGTGTAATGTACTGAAAATCGTGTAAAACACAGGTTTTATATTAAAACATGAATGTTATGCTGAAAAACTGGGTATTTGCTGCTGAAATCGCATTTAACGAAAATATCACATTGAAATCCGAATGTGATGTTAGAAAATTCTATGCATTTGCTGCCGAAACGCGAATTCAACGTATTTTTCACACTGAATACGATTTTCAGATGCATTTTTGTGCAATGTACTGAAAATAGTGTAAAACACAGGTTTTACATTAAAATATGAATGTTATGCTTAAAACCTGTGTATTTGCTGCTGAAATCGCAATGGACGCCAATATCACATTGAAATCTGAATGTGATGTTGGAAATAACTGTGCATTTGCTGCCGAAACGCGAATTCAACGTATTTTTCACACTGAATACGATTTTCAGATACATTTTTGTGCAATGTACTAAAAATCGTGTAAAACCCAGGTTTTATATTAAAACATGAACGTTATGCTGAAAACCTGGGTATTTGCTGCTGAAATCGCATTTAACGAATATATCACATAGAAATCCGAATGTGATGTTAGAAAATTCTATGCATTTGCTGCCAAAACGCGAATTCAACGTATTTTACACACTGGATACGAGTTTCAGATGCATTTTTGAGCAATGTAGTGAAAATCGTATGAAACACACTTTTAACATTAAAATATGAATGTTATGCTAGAAACATGTGTATTTGATGCTAAAATGGCATCTAACGCAAATATCACATTGAAATCCGAATGTGATGTTAGAAAATTCTATGCATTTGCTGCCGAAACGCGAATTCAACGTATTTTTCACACTGAATACGATTTTCAGATACATTTTTGTGCAATGTACTGAAAATAGTGTAAAACACAGGTTTTACATTAAAATGTGAATGTTATGCTTAAAACCTGTGTATTTGCTGCTGAAATCGCATTGGACGCCAATATCACATTGAAATCTGAATGTGATGTTGGAAATAACTGTGCATTTGCTGCCGAAACGCGAATTCAACGTATTTTTCACACTGAATACGATTTTCAGATACATTTTGGTGCAATGTACTGAAAACCGTGTAAAACACAGGTTTTATATTAAAACATGAATGTTATGCTGAAAACCTGTGTATTTGCTGCTGAAATCGCATTTGACGCCAATATCACATTGAAATCTGAATGTGATGTTGGAAATAACTGTGCATTTGCTGCCGAAACGCGAATTCTACGTATTTTTCACACTGAATACGATTTTCAGATGCATTTTTGTGCAATGTACTGAAAATAGTGTAAAACACATTTTTTACATTAAAATATGAATGTTATGCTTAAAACCTGTGTATTTGCTGCTGAAATCGCATTTGAAGCTAATATCACATTGAAATCCGAATGTGATGTTGGAAATAACTGTGCATTTGCTGCCGAAACGCGAATTTAACGTATTTTACACACTGAATACGATTATCAGATGCATTTTTGTCCAATGTACTGAAAATAGTGTAAAACACAGGTTTTACATTAAAATTTGAATGTTATGCTGAAAACCTGTGTATTTGCTGCTTAAATCGCATTTAACGCCAATTTCACATTGAAATCCGAATGTGATGTTGGAAATAACTGTGCATTTGCTGCCGAAACGTGAATTTAACGTATTTTACACACTGAATACGATATTCAGATACATTTTTTTGTAATGTACTGAAAATCGTGTAAAACACAGGTTTTATATTAAAACATGAATGTTATGCTGAAAACCTGGGTATTTGCTGCTGAAATCGCATTTAACGAAAATATCACATTGAAATCCGAATGTGATGTGAGAAAATTCTATGCATTTGCTGCCGAAACGCGAATTCAACGTATTTCTCACACTGGATACGAGTTTCAGATGCATTTTTGAGCAATGTACTAAAAATCGTGTAAAACACAGGTTTTATATAAAAATATGAATGTTATGCTGAAAACCTGTGTATTTGCTGCTGAAAACCCATTTAACGCCAATATCACATTGAAATCCGAATGTGATGTTAGAAAATTCTATGCATTTGCTGCCGAAACGCGAATTCTACGTATTTTTCACACTGAATACGATTTTCAGATGCATTTTTGTGCAATGTTCTGAAAATAGTGTAAAACACATTTTTTACATTAAAATATGAATGTTATGCTTAAAACCTGTGTATTTGCTGCTGAAAGCGCATTTGAAGCTAATATCACATTGAAATCCGAATGTGATGTTGGAAATAACTGTGCATTTGCTGCCGAAACGCGAATTTAACGTATTTTACACACTGAATACGATTATCAGATGCATTTTTGTCCAATGTGCTGAAAATAGTGTAAAACACAGGTTTTACATTAAAATTTGAATGTTATGCTGAAAACCTGTGTATTTGCTGCTTAAATCGCATTTAACGCCAATTTCACATTGAAATCCGAATGTGATGTTGGAAATAACTGTGCATTTGCTGCCGAAACGTGAATTTAACGTATTTTACACACTGAATAAGATATTCAGATACATTTTTGTGTAATGTACTGAAAATCGTGTAAAACACAGGTTTTATATTGAAATATGAATGTTATGCTGAAAACCTGTGTATTTGCTGCTGAAAACCCATTTAACGCCAATATCACATTGAAATCCGAATGTGATGTTAGAAAATTCCATGCATTTGCTGCCGAAACGCGAATTCAACGTATTTTTCACACTGAATACGATTTTCAGATGCATTTTTGTGCAATGTACTGAAAATAGTGTAAAACACAGGTTTTACATTAAAATATGAATGTTATGCTGAAAACCTGTGTATTTGCTGCTGAAATCGCATTTGACGCCAATATCACATTGAAATCTGATTGTGATGTTGGAAATAACTGTGCATTTGCTGCCGAAACGCGAATTCAACGTATTTTTCACACTGAATACGATTTTCAGATACATTTTTGTGCAATGTACTGAAAATCGTGTAAAACACAGATTTTATATTAAAATATGAATGTTATGCTAAAAACCTGTGTATTTGCTGCTGAAAACCCATTTAACGCCATTATCACATTGAAATCCGAATGTGATGTTGGAAAAAACTGTTCATTTGCTGCCGAAACGCGAATTTAACGTATTTTACACACTGAATACGATTTTCAGATGCATTTTTGTGCAATGTACTGAAAATCGTGTAAAACACAGGTTTTACATTAAAATATGAATGTTATGCTTAAAACCTGTGTATTTGCGGCTGAAATCGCATTTGAAGCCAATATCACATTGAAATCCGAATGTGATGTTGGAAATAACTGTGCATTTGTTGCCGAAACGCGAGTTTAACGTATTTTACACACTGAATACGATTTTCAGATGCATTTTTCTGCAATGTACTGAAAATAGTGTAAAACACAGGTTTTACATTAAAATATGAATGTTATGCTGAAAACCTGTGTATTTGCTGCTGAAATCGCATTTGACGCCAATATCACATTGAAATCTGATTGTGATGTTGGAAATAACTGTGCATTTGCTGCCGAAACGCGAATTCAACGTATTTTTCACACTGAATACGATTTTCAGATACATTTTTGTGCAATGTACTGAAAATCGTGTAAAACACAGGTTTTATATTAAAATATGAATGTTATGCTGAAAACCTGTGTATTTGCTGCTTAAATCGCATTTAACGCCAATATCACATTGAAATCTGAATGTGATGTTGGAAATAACTGTGCATTTGCTGCCGAAACGTGAATTTAACGGATTTTATACACTGAATACGATATTCAGATACATTTTTGTGTAATGTACTGAAAATCGTATAAAACACAGGTTTTATATTAAAATATGAATGTTATGCTGAAAACCTATGTATTTGCTGCTGAAATCCCATTTAACGCCAATATCACATTGAAATCCGAATGTGATGTTGGAAATAACTGTGCATTTGCTGCCGAAACGCGAATTCAACGTATTTTTCACACTGAATACGATTTTCAGATGCATTTTTGTGCAATGTACTGAAAATCGTGTAAAACACAGGTTTTACATTAAAATATGAATGTTATGCTTAAAACCTGTGTATTTGCGGCTGAAATCGCATTTGAAGCCAATATCACATTGAAATCCGAATGTGATGTTGGAAATAACTGTGCATTTGTTGCCGAAACGCGAGTTTAACGTATTTTACACACTGAATACGATTTTCAGATGCATTTTTGTGCAATGTACTGAAAATAGTGTAAAACACCGGTTTTACTTTAAAATATGAATGTTATGCTAAAAACCTGTGTATTTGCTGCTGAAATCGCATTTGACGCCAATATCACATTGAAATCTGAATGTGATGTTGGAAATAACTGTGCATTTGCTGCCGAAACGCGAATTCAACGTATTTTTCACACTGAATACGATTTTCAGATGCATTTTTGTGCAATGTACTGAAAATCGTGTAAAACACAGGTTTTATATTAAAATATGAATGTTATGCTGAAAACCTGTGTATTTGCTGCTGAAATCGCATTTGACGCCAATATCTATTGAAATCTGAATGTGATGTCGGAAATAACTGTGCATTTGCTGCCGAAACGCGAATTCAACTTATTTTTCACACTGAATACGATTTTCAGATACATTTTTGTGCAATGTACTGAAAATCGTGTAAAACACAGGTTTTATAGTAAAACATGAATGTTATGCTGAAAACCTGGGTATTTGCCGCTGAAATCGCATTTAACGAAAATATCACATTGAAATCCGAATGTGATGTTAGAAAATTCTATGCATTTGCTGCCGAAACGCGAATTCAACGTATTTTACACACTGGATACGAGTTTCAGATGCATTTTTGAGCAATGTACTGAAAATCGTGTAAAACACAGGTTTTATATTGAAATATGAATGTTATGCTGAAAACCTGTGTATTTGATGCTAAAATGGCATTTAACGCAAATATCACATTGAAATTCGAATGTGAAGTTAGAAAATTCTATGCATTTGCTGCCGAAACGCGAATTCAACGTATTTTTCACACTGAATACGATTTTCAGATGCATTTTTGTGCAATGTACTGAAAATAGTGTAAAACACATTTTTTACATTAAAATATGAATGTTATGCTTAAAACCTGTGTATTTGCTGCTGAAATAGCATTTGAAGCCAATATCACATTGAAATCCGAATGTGATGTTGGAAATAACTGTGCATTTGCTGCCGAAACGCGAATTTAACGTATTTTACACACTGAATACGATTATCAGATGCATTTTTCTGCAATGTACTGAAAATCGTGTAAAACACAGGTTTTATATTAAAATATGAATGTTATGCTGAAAACCTGTGTATTTGCTGCTGAAAACCCATTTAACGCCAATATCACATTGAAATCCGAATGTGATGTTAGAAAATTCTATGCATTTGCTGCCGAAACGCGAATTCTACGTATTTTTCGCACTGAATACGATTTTCAGATTCATTTTTGTGCAATGTACTGAAAATAGTGTAAAACACAGGTTTTACATTAAAATATAAATGTTATGCTTAAAACCTGTGTATTTGCTGCCGAAACGCGAATTTAACGTATTTTACACACTGAATACGATTTTCAGATGCATTTTTGTGCAATGTACTGAAAATCGTGTAAAACACAGGTTTTACATTAAAATATGAATGTTATGCTTAAAACCTGTGTATTTGCGGCTGAAATCGCATTTGAAGCCAATATCACATTGAAATCCGAATGTGATGTTGGAAATAACTGTGCATTTGTTGCCGAAACGCGAGTTTAACGTATTTTACACACTGAATACGATTTTCAGATGCATTTTTCTGCAATGTACTGAAAATAGTGTAAAACACAGGTTTTACATTAAAATATGAATGTTATGCTGAAAACCTGTGTATTTGCTGCTGAAATCGCATTTGACGCCAATATCACATTGAAATCTGATTGTGATGTTGGAAATAACTGTGCATTTGCTGCCGAAACGCGAATTCAACGTATTTTTCACACTGAATACGATTTTCAGATACATTTTTGTGCAATGTACTGAAAATCGTGTAAAACACAGGTTTTATATTAAAATATGAATGTTATGCTGAAAACCTGTGTATTTGCTGCTTAAATCGCATTTAACGCCAATATCACATTGAAATCTGAATGTGATGTTGGAAATAACTGTGCATTTGCTGCCGAAACGTGAATTTAACGGATTTTATACACTGAATACGATATTCAGATACATTTTTGTGTAATGTACTGAAAATCGTATAAAACACAGGTTTTATATTAAAATATGAATGTTATGCTGAAAACCTATGTATTTGCTGCTGAAATCCCATTTAACGCCAATATCACATTGAAATCCGAATGTGATGTTGGAAATAACTGTGCATTTGCTGCCGAAACGCGAATTCAACGTATTTTTCACACTGAATACGATTTTCAGATGCATTTTTGTGCAATGTACTGAAAATCGTGTAAAACACAGGTTTTACATTAAAATATGAATGTTATGCTTAAAACCTGTGTATTTGCGGCTGAAATCGCATTTGAAGCCAATATCACATTGGAATCCGAATGTGATGTTGGAAATAACTGTGCATTTGTTGCCGAAACGCGAGTTTAACGTATTTTACACACTGAATACGATTTTCAGATGCATTTTTGTGCAATGTACTGAAAATCGTGTAAAACACAGGTTTTATATTAAAATATGAATGTTATGCTGAAAACCTGTGTATTTGCTGCTGAAATCGCATTTGACGCCAATATCTATTGAAATCTGAATGTGATGTCGGAAATAACTGTGCATTTGCTGCCGAAACGCGAATTCAACTTATTTTTCACACTGAATACGATTTTCAGATACATTTTTGTGCAATGTACTGAAAATCGTGTAAAACACAGGTTTTATAGTAAAACATGAATGTTATGCTGAAAACCTGGGTATTTGCCGCTGAAATCGCATTTAACGAAAATATCACATTGAAATCCGAATGTGATGTTAGAAAATTCTATGCATTTGCTGCCGAAACGCGAATTCAACGTATTTTACACACTGGATACGAGTTTCAGATGCATTTTTGAGCAATGTAGTGAAAATCGTATGACACACACTTTTAACATTAAAATATGAATGTTATGCTAGAAACATGTGTATTTGATGCTAAAATGGCATTTAACGCAAATATCACATTGAAATTCGAATGTGAAGTTAGAAAATTCTATGCATTTGCTGCCGAAACGCGAATTCAACGTATTTTTCACACTGAATACGATTTTCAGATGCATTTTTGTGCAATGTACTGAAAATAGTGTAAAACACATTTTTTACATTAAAATATGAATGTTATGCTTAAAACCTGTGTATTTGCTGCTGAAATAGCATTTGAAGCCAATATCACATTGAAATCCGAATGTGATGTTGGAAATAACT
Organism: Carabus problematicus; assembly: GCA_963422195.1. Classification (NCBI taxonomy): domain Eukaryota; kingdom Metazoa; phylum Arthropoda; class Insecta; order Coleoptera; family Carabidae; genus Carabus; species Carabus problematicus. The sequence continues at coordinate 9,458,279 of OY728583.1, read as the reverse complement.
GTGCATTTGCTGCCGAAACGCGAATTTAACGTATTTTACACACTGAATACGATTATCAGATGCATTTTTCTGCAATGTACTGAAAATCGTGTAAAACACAGGTTTTATATTAAAATATGAATGTTATGCTGAAAACCTGTGTATTTGCTGCTGAAAACCCATTTAACGCCAATATCACATTGAAATCCGAATGTGATGTTAGAAAATTCTATGCATTTGCTGCCGAAACGCGAATTCTACGTATTTTTCGCACTGAATACGATTTTCAGATTCATTTTTGTGCAATGTACTGAAAATAGTGTAAAACACAGGTTTTACATTAAAATATAAATGTTATGCTTAAAACCTGTGTATTTGCTGCCGAAACGCGAATTCAACGTATTTTTCACACTGAATACGATTTTCAGATACATTTTTGTGCAATGTACTGAAATAAGTGTAAAACACAGGTTTTACATTCAAACATGAATGTTATGCTGAAAACCTGGGTATTTGCTGCTGAAATCGCATTTAACGAAAATATCACATTGAAATCCGAATGTGATGTTAGAAAATTCTATGCATTTGCTGCCGAAAAGCGAATTCAACGTATTTTTCACACTGAATACGATTTTCAGATGCATTTTTGAGCAATGTAGTGAAAATCGTATGAATCACACGTTTAACATTAAAATATGAATGTTATGCTAGAAACATGTGTATTTGATGCTAAAATGGCATTTAACGCAAATATCACATTGAAATTCGAATGTGATGTTAGAAAATTCTATGCATTTGCTGCCGAAACGCGAATTCAACGTATTTTTCACACTGAATACGATTTTCAGATGCATTTTTGTGCAATGTACTGAAAATCGTGCAAAACACAGTTTTTATATTAAAATATGAATGTTATGCTGAAAACCTGTGTATTTGCTGCTTAAATCGCATTTAACGCCAATATCACATTGAAGTCCGAATGTGATGTTGGAAATAACTGTGCATTTGCTGCCGAAACGTGAATTTAACGTATTTTTCACACTGAATACGATTTTCAGATGCATTCTTCTGCAATGTACTGAAAATCGAGTAAAACACAGGTTTTATATTAAAATATGAATGTTGTGCTGAAAACCTGTGTAATTGCTGCTTAAATCGCATTTAACGCCAATATCACATTGAAATCCGAATGTGATGTTGGAAATAACTGTGCATTTGCTGCCGAAACGTGAATTTAACGTATTTTACACACTGAATACGATATTCAGATACATTTTTGTGTAATGTACTGAAAATCGTGTAAAACACAGGTTTTATATTAAAACATGAATGTTATGCTGAAAAACTGGGTATTTGCTGCTGAAATCGCATTTAACGAAAATATCACATTGAAATCCGAATGTGATGTTAGAAAATTCTATGCATTTGCTGCCGAAACGCGAATTCAACGTATTTTTCACACTGAATACGATTTTCAGATGCATTTTTGTGCAATGTACTGAAAATAGTGTAAAACACAGGTTTTACATTAAAATATGAATGTTATGCTTAAAACCTGTGTATTTGCTGCTGAAATCGCAATGGACGCCAATATCACATTGAAATCTGAATGTGATGTTGGAAATAACTGTGCATTTGCTGCCGAAACGCGAATTCAACGTATTTTTCACACTGAATACGATTTTCAGATACATTTTTGTCCAATGTACTAAAAATCGTGTAAAACCCAGGTTTTATATTAAAACATGAACGTTATGCTGAAAACCTGGGTATTTGCTGCTGAAATCGCATTTAACGAATATATCACATAGAAATCCGAATGTGATGTTAGAAAATTCTATGCATTTGCTGCCGAAACGCGAATTCAACGTATTTTACACACTGGATACGAGTTTCAGATGCATTTTTGAGCAATGTAGTGAAAATCGTATGAAACACACTTTTAACATTAAAATATGAATATTATGCTAGAAACATGTGTATTTGATGCTAAAATGGCATTTAACGCAAATATCACATTGAAATTCGAATGTGATGTTAGAAAATTCTATGCATTTGCTGCCGAAACGCGAATTCAACGTATTTTACACACTGGATACGGGTTTCAGATGCATTTTTGAGCAATGTAGTGAAAATCGTATGAAACACATGTTTAACATTAAAATATGAATGTTATGCTAGAAACATGTGTATTTGATGCTAAAATGGCATTTAACGCAAATATCACATTGAAATTCGAATGTGATGTAAGAAAATTCTATGCATTTGCTGCCGAAACGCGAATTCAACGTATTCTACACACTGGATACGAGTTTCAGATGCATTTTTGAGCAATGTTGTGAAAATCGTATGAAACACACGTTTAACATTAAAATATGAATGTTATGCTAGAAACATGTGTATTTGATGCTAAAATGGCATTTAACGCAAATATCACATTGAAATTCGAATGTGATGTTAGAAAATTCTATGCATTTGCTGCCGAAACGCGAATTCAACGTATTTTTCTCACTGAATACGATTTTCAGATGCATTTTTGTGCAACGTACTGAAAATCGTGTAAAACACAGGTTTTATATTAAAATATGAATGTTATGCTGAAAACCTGTGTATTTGCTGCTGAAAACCCATTTAACGCCAATATCACATTGAAATCTGAATGCGATGTTGGAAATAACCTTGCATTTGCTGCTGAAACGCGAATTCAACGTATTTTCCACACTGAATACGATTTTCAGATACATTTTTGTGCAATGTACTGAAAATAGTGTAACACACAGGTTTTATATTAAAACATGTATGTTGTGCTGAAAACCTGGGTGTTTGCTGCTGAAATCGCATTTAACGAAAATATCACATTGAAATTCGAATGTGATGGTAGAAAATTCTATGCATTTGCTGCCGAAGCGCGAATTCAACGTATTTTTCTCACTGGATACGAGTTTCAGATGCATTTTTGAGCAATGTACTGAAAATCGTGTAAAACACAGGTTTTATATTAAAATATGAATGTTATGCTGAAAACCTGTGTATTTGCTGCTGAAAACCCATTTAACGCCAATATCACATTGAAATCCGAATGTGATCTTAGAAAATTCTATGCATTTGCTGCCGAAACGCGAATTCAACGTATTTTTCACACTGAATACGATTTTCAGATGCATTTTTGTGCAATGTCCTGAAATTAGTGCAAAACACAGGTTTTACATTAAAATATGAATGTTATGCTGAAAACCTGTGTATTTGCTGCTTAAATCGCATTTAACGCCAATTTCACATTGAAATCCGAATGTTATGTTGGAAATCACTGTGCATTTGCTGCCGAAACGTGAATTTAACGTATTTTACACACTGAATACGATATTCAGATACATTTTTGTGTAATGTACTGAAAATCGTGTAAAACACAGGTTTTATATTAAAATATGAATGTTATGCTGAAAACCTGTGCATTTGCTGCTGAAAACCCATTTAACGCCAATATCACATTGAAATCCGAATGTGATGTTAGAAAATTCTATGCATTTGCTGCCGAAACGCGAATTCAAAGTATTTTACACTCTGAATACGATTTTCAGATGCATTTTTGTGCAATGTACTGAAAATCGTGTAAAACACAGGTTTTATATTAAAATATGAATGTTATACTGAAAACCTGTGTATTTGCTGCTGAAAACCCATTTAACGCCAATATCACATTGAAATCCGAATGTGATGTTAGAAAATTCTATGCATTTGCTGCTGAAACGTGAATTCAACGAATTTTTTACACTGAATACGATTTTCAGATGCATTTTTGTGCAATGTACTGAAAATAGTGTAAAACACAGGTTTTACATTAAAATGTGAATGTTATGCTTAAAACCTGTGTATTTGCTGCTGAAATCGCATTGGACGCCAATATCACATTGAAATCTGAATGTGATGTTGGAAATAACTGTGCATTTGCTGCCGAAACGCGAATTCAACGTATTTTTCACACTGAATACGATTTTCAGATACATTTTGGTGCAATGTACTGAAAACCGTGTAAAACACAGGTTTTATATTAAAACATGAATGTTATGCTGAAAACCTGTGTATTTGCTGCTGAAATCGCATTTGACGCCAATATCACATTGAAATCTGAATGTGATGTTGGAAATAACTGTGCATTTGCTGCCGAAACGCGAATTCAACGTATTTTTCACACTGAATACGATTTTCAGATACATTTTGGTGCAATGTACTGAAAACCGTGTAAAACACAGGTTTTACATTAAAACATGAATGTTATGCTGAAAACCTGTGTATTTGCTGCTGAAATCGCATTTGACGCCAATATCACATTGAAATCTGAATGTGATGTTGGAAATAACTGTGCATTTGCTGCCGAAACGCGAATTCAACGTATTTTCCACACTGAATACGATTTTCAGATACATTTTTGTGCAATGTACTGAAAATAGTGTAAAACACAGGTTTTATATTAAAACATGAATGGTATGCTGAAAACCTGGGTATTTGCTGTTGAAATCGCATTTAACGATAATATCACATTGAAATCCGAATGTGATGTTAGAAAATTCTATGCATTTGCTGCCGAAACGCGAATTCAACGTATTTCTCACACTGGATACGATTTTCAGATGCATTTTTGTCCAATGTACTGAAAATAGTGTAAAACACAGGTTTTACATTAAAATTTGAATGTTATGCTGAAAACCTGTGTATTTGCTGCTTAAATCGCATTTAACGCCAATTTCACATTGAAATCCGAATGTGATGTTGGAAATAACTGTGCATTTGCTGCCGAAACGTGAATTTAACGTACTTTACACACTGAATACGATATTCAGATAAATTTTTGTGTAATGTACTGAAAATCGTGTAAAACACAGGTTTTATATTAAAATATGAATGTTATGCTGAAAACCTGTGTATTTGCTGCTGAAAACCCATTTAACGCCAATATCACATTGAAATCCGAATGTGATGTTAGAAAATTCTATGCATTTGCTGCCGAAACGCGAATTCAACGTATTTTTCACACTGAATACGATTTTCAGATGCATTTTTGTGCAATGTACTGAAAATAGTGTAAAACACAGGTTTTACATTAAAATATGAATGTTATGCTGAAAACCTGTGTATTTGCTACTGAAATCGCATTTGACGCCAATATCACATTGAAATCTGATTGTGATGTTGGAAATAACTGTGCATTTGCTGCCGAAACGCGAATTCAACGTATTTTTCACACTGAATACGATTTTCAGATACATTTTTGTGCAATGTACTGAAAATCGTGTAAAACACAGATTTTATATTAAAATATGAATGTTATGCTAAAAAGCTGTGTATTTGCTGCTGAAAACCCATTTAACGCCATTATCACATTGAAATCCGAATGTGATGTTGGAAAAAACTGTTCATTTGCTGCCGAAACGCGAATTTAACGTATTTTACACACTGAATACGATTTTCAGATGCATTTTTGTGCAATGTACTGAAAATCGTGTAAAACACAGGTTTTACATTAAAATATGAATGTTATGCTTAAAACCTGTGTATTTGCGGCTGAAATCGCATTTGAAGCCAATATCACATTGAAATCCGAATGTGATGTTGGAAATAACTGTGCATTTGTTGCCGAAACGCGAGTTTAACGTATTTTACACACTGAATACGATTTTCAGATGCATTTTTCTGCAATGTACTGAAAATAGTGTAAAACACAGGTTTTACATTAAAATATGAATGTTATGCTGAAAACCTGTGTATTTGCTGCTGAAATCGCATTTGACGCCAATATCACATTGAAATCTGATTGTGATGTTGGAAATAACTGTGCATTTGCTGCCGAAACGCGAATTCAACGTATTTTTCACACTGAATACGATTTTCAGATACATTTTTGTGCAATGTACTGAAAATCGTGTAAAACACAGGTTTTATATTAAAATATGAATGTTATGCTGAAAACCTGTGTATTTGCGGCTTAAATCGCATTTAACGCCAATATCACATTGAAATCTGAATGTGATGTTGGAAATAACTGTGCATTTGCTGCCGAAACGTGAATTTAACGGATTTTACACACTGAATACGATATTCAGATACATTTTTGTGTAATGTACTGAAAATCGTATAAAACACAGGTTTTATATTAAAATATGAATGTTATGCTGAAAACCTATGTATTTGCTGCTGAAAACCCATTTAACGCCAATATCACATTGAAATCCGAATGTGATGTTGGAAATAACTGTGCATTTGCTGCCGAAACGCGAATTCAACGTATTTTTCACACTGAATACGATTTTCAGATGCATTTTTGTGCAATGTACTGAAAATCGTGTAAAACACAGGTTTTATATTAAAACATGAACGTTATGCTGAAAACCTGGGTATTTGCTGCTGAAATCGCATTTAACGAATATATCACATAGAAATCCGAATGTGATGTTAGAAAATTCTATGCATTTGCTGCCGAAACGCGAATTCAACGTATTTTTCACACTGAATACGATTTTCAGATGCATTTTTGTGCAATGTACTGAAAATCGTGTAAAACACAGGTTTTATATTAAAACATGAACGTTAGGCTGAAAACCTGGGTATTTGCTGCTGAAATCGCATTTAACGAATATATCACATAGAAATCCGAATGTGATGTTAGAAAATTCTATGCATTTGCTGCCGAAACGCGAATTCAACGTATTTTACACACTGGATACGAGTTTCAGATGCATTTTTGAGCAATGTAGTGAAAATCGTATGAAACACACTTTTAACATTAAAATATGAATGTTATGCTAGAAACATGTGTATTTGATGCTAAAATGGCATTTAACGCAAATATCACATTGAAATTCGAATGTGATGTTAGAAAATTCTATGCATTTGCTGCCGAAACGCGAATTCAACGTATTTTTCTCACTGAATACGATTTTCAGATGCATTTTTGTGCAACGTACTGAAAATCGTGTAAAACACAGGTTTTATATTAAAATATGAATGTTATGCTGAAAACCTGTGTATTTGCTGCTGAAATCGCATTGGACGCCAATATCACATTGAAATTCGAATGTGATGTTAGAAAATTCTATGCATTTGCTGCCGAAACGCGAATTCAACGTATTTTTCTCACTGAATACGATTTTCAGATGCATTTTTGTGCAACGTACTGAAAATCGTGTAAAACACAGGTTTTATATTAAAATATGAATGTTATGCTGAAAACCTGTGTATTTGCTGCTGAAAACCCATTTAACGCCAATATCACATTGAAATCTGAATGCGATGTTGGAAATAACTGTGCATTTGCTGCTGAAACGCGAATTCAACGTATTTTCCACACTGAATACGATTTTCAGATACATTTTTGTGCAATGTACTGAAAATAGTGTAACACACAGGTTTTATATTAAAACATGTATGTTGTGCTGAAAACCTGGGTGTTTGCTGCTGAAATCGCATTTAACGAAAATATCACATTGAAATTCGAATGTGATGGTAGAAAATTCTATGCATTTGCTGCCGAAGCGCGAATTCAACGTATTTTTCTCACTGGATACGAGTTTCAGATGCATTTTTGAGCAATGTACTGAAAATCGTGTAAAACACAGGTTTTATATTAAAATATGAATGTTATGCTGAAAACCTGTGTATTTGCTGCTGAAAACCCATTTAACGTCAATATCACATTGAAATCCGAATGTGATGTTAGAAAATTCTATGCATTTGCTGCCGAAACGCGAATTCAACGTATTTTTCACACTGAATACGATTTTCAGATGCATTTTTGTGCAATGTCCTGAAAATAGTGCAAAACACAGGTTTTATATTAAAACATGAATGTTATGCTGAAAACCTGTGTATTTGCTGCTTAAATCACATTTAACGAAAATATCACATTAAAATCCGAATGTGAAGTTAGAAAATTCTATGCATTTGCTGCCGAAACGCGAATTCAGTATTTTACACACTGGATACGAGTTTCAGATGCATTTTTGAGCAATGTACTGAAAATCGTGTAAAACACAGGTTTTACATTAAAATATGAATGTTATGCTTAAAACCTGTGTATTTGCTGCTGAAATCGCATTTGAAGCCAATATCACATTGAAATCCGAATCTTATGTTAGAAATAACTGTGCATTTGCTGCCAAAACGCGAATTCAACGTATTTTTCACACTGAATACGATTTTCAGATACATTTATGTGCAATGTACTGAAAATAGTGTAAAACATAGGTTTTACATTAAAATATGAATGTTATGCTTAAAACCTGTGTGTTTGCTGCTGAAATCGCATTTGAAGCCAATATCACATTGAAATCCGAATGTGATGTTGGAAATAACTGTGCATTTGCTGCCGAAACGCGAATTCAACGTATTTTTCACACTGAATACGATTTTCAGATACATTTATGTGCAATGTACTGAAAATCGTGTAAAACACAGGTTTTATATTAAAACATGAATGTTATGCTGAAAACCTGGGTATTTGCTGCTGAAATCGCATTCAACGAAAATATCACATTGAAATCCGAATGTGATGTTAGAAAAGTCTATGCATTTGCTGCCGAAACGCGAATTCAACGTATTTTACACACTGAATACGAGTTTCAGATTCATTCAGATGCGGCAATGTACTGAAAATCGTATGAAACACACGTTTAACATTAAAATATAAATGTTATGCTAGAAACATGAGTATTTGAAGCTAAAATGGCATTTAACGCAAATATCACATTGAAATTCGATTGTGATGTTAGAAAATTTTATGCAATTGCTGCCGAAACGCGAATTCAACGTATTTTTCACACTGAATACGATTTTCAGATGCATTTTTATGCAATGTACTGAAAATCGTGTAAAACACAGGTTTTATATTAAAACATGAATGTTATGCTGAAAACCTGTGTATTTGCTGCTTAAATCACATTTAACGAAATTATCACATTAAAATCCGAATGTGATGTTAGAAAATTCTATGCATTTGCTGCCGAAACGCGAATTCAACGTATTTTACACACTGGATACGAGTTTCAGATGCATTTTTGAGCAATGTACTGAAAATCGTGTAAAACACAGGTTTTATATTAAAATATGAATGTTATGCTGAAAACCTGTGTATTTGCTGCTGAAAACCCATTTAACGCCAATATCACATTGAAATCCGAATGTGATGTTAGAAAATTCTATGCATTTGCTGCCGAAACGCGAATTCAACGTATTTTTCACACTGAATACGATTTTCAGATGCATTTTTGTGCAATGTACTGAAAATAGTGTAAAACACAGGTTTTACATTAAAATATGAATGTTATGCTAAAAACCTGTGTATTTGCTGCTGAAAACCCATTTAACGCCATTATCACATTGAAATCCGAATGTGATGTTGGAAAAAACTGTTCATTTGCTGCCGAAACGCGAATTTAACGTATTTTACACACTGAATACGATTTTCAGATGCATTTTTGTGCAATGAACTGAAAATAGTGTAAAACACAGGTTTAATATTAAAATATGAATGTTATGCTGAAAACCTGTGTATTTGCTGCTGAAGACCAATTTAACGCCAATATCACATCGAAATCCGAATGTGATGTTAGAAAATTCTATGCATTTGCTGCCGAAATGCGAAATCAACGTATTTTTCACTCTGAATACGATTTTCAGATGCATTTTTGTGCAATGTACTGAAAATAGTGTAAAACACCGGTTTTACTTTAAAATATGAATGTTATGCTGAAAACCTGTGTATTTGCTGCTGAAATCGCATTTGACGCCAATATCACATTGAAATCTGAATGTGATGTTGGAAATAACTGTGCATTTGCTGCCGAAACGCGAATTCAACGTATTTTACACACTGGATACGAGTTTCAGATGCATTTTTGAGCAATGTAGTGAAAATCGTATGAAACCCACGTTTAACATTAAAATATGAATGTTATGCTAGAAACATGTGTATTTGATGCTAAAATGGCATTTAACGCAAATATCACATTGAAATTCGAATATGATGTTAGAAAATTCTATGCATTTACTGCCGAAACGCGAATTCAACGTATTTTACACACTGGATACGAGTTTCAGATTCATTCAGATGCGGCAATGTACTGAAAATCGTATGAAACACACGTTTAACATTATAATATAAATGTTATGCTAGAAACATGAGTATTTGAAGCTAAAATGGTATTTAACGCAAATATAACATTGAAATTCGATTGTGATGTTAGAAAATTTTATGCAATTGCTTTCGAAACGCGAATTCAACGTATTTTTTACACTGAATACGATTTTCAGATGCATTTTTGTGCAATGTACTGAAAATCGTGCAAAACACAGGTTTTATATTAAAACATGAATGTTATGCTGAAAACCTGTGTATTTGCTGCTTAAATCACATTTAACGAAAATATCACATTAAAATCCGAATGTGATGTTAGAAAATTCTATGCATTTGCTGCCGAAACGCGAATTCAACGTATTTTACACACTGGATACGAGTTTCAGATGCATTTTTGAGCAATGTACTGAAAATCGTGTAAAACACAGGTTTTATATTAAAATATGAATGTTATGCTGAAAACCTGTGTATTTGCTGCTGAAAACCCATTTAACGCCAATATCACATTGAAATCCGAATGTGATGTTAGAAAATTCTATGCATTTGCTGCCGAAACGCGAATTCAACGTATTTTTCACATTGAATACGATTTTCAGATTCATTTATGTGCAATGTACTGAAAATAGTGTAAAACATAGGTTTTACATTAAAATATGAATGTTATGCTTAAAACCTGTGTATTTGCTGCTGAAATCGCATTTGAAGCCAATATCACATTGAAATCCGAATGTGATGTTAGAAAATACTCTGCATTTGCTGCCGAAACGCGAATTCAACGTATTTTTCACACTGAATACGATTTTCAGATGCATTTTTGTGCAATGTACTGAAAATAGTGTAAAACACAGGTTTTACATTAAAATATGAATGTTATGCTGAAAACCTGTGTATTTGCTGCTGAAATCGCATTTGACGCCAATATCACATTGAAATCTGAATGTGATGTTGGAAATAACTGTGCATTTGCTGCCGAAACGCGATTTTAACGTATTTTACACACTGAATACGATTTCCAGATGCATTTTTCTGCAATGTACTGAAAATCGTGTAAAACACAGGTTTTACATTGAAATATGAATGTTATGCTTAAAACCTGTGTATTTGCTGCTGAAATCGCATTTGAAGCCAATATCACATTGAAATCCGAATCTTATGTTGGAAATAACTGTGCATTTGCTGCCAAAACGCGAATTCAACGTATTTTTCACACTGAATATATTTTCAGATACATTTATGTGCAATGTACTGAAAATAGTGTAAAACGCAGGTTTTACATTAAAATATGAATGTTATGCTAGATACATGTGTATTTGCTGCTGAAATGGCATTTAACGCAAATATCACATTGAAATCTGAATGTGATGTTGGAAATAACTGTGCATTTGCTGCCGAAACGCGAATTCAACGTATTTTTCACACTGAATACGATTTTCAGATACATTTTTGGGCAATGTACTGAAAATCGTATGAAACACACGTTTAACATTAAAATATGAATGTTATGCTAGAAACATGTGTATTTGATTCTAGAATGGCATTTAACGCAAATATCACATTGAAATTGGAATGTGATGTTAGAAAATTCTTTGCATTTGCTGCCGAAACGCGAATTCAACGTATTTTTCACACTGAATACGATTTTCAGATAAATTTTTGTGCAATGTACTGAATATCGTGTAAAACACAGGTTTTATATTAAAATATGAATGTTATGCTGAAAACCTGTGTATTTGCTGCTTAAATCGCATTTAACGCCAATATCACATTGAAATCCGAATGTGATGTTGGAATTAACTGTGCATTTGCTGCCGAAACGTGAATTTAACGTATTTTACACACTGAATACGATATTCAGATACATTTTTGTGTAAGGTACTGAATATCGTGTAAAACACAGGTTTTATATTAAAATATGAATGTTATGCTGAAAACCTATGTATTTGTTGCTCAAAACCCATTTAACGCCAATATCACATTGAAATCCGAATGTGATGTTAGAAAATTCTATGCTTTTGCTGCCGAAACGCGAATTCAACGTATTTTACACAATGGATACGAGTTTCAGATGCATTCAGATGCAGCAATGTACTGAAAATCGTATGAAACACACGTTTAACATTAAAATATAAATGTTATGCTAGAAACATGAGTATTTGATGCTAAAATGGCATTTAACGCAAATATCACATTGAAATTCGATTGTGATGTTAGAAAATTTTATGCAATTGCTGCCGAAACGCGAATTCAACGTATTTTTCACACTGAATACGATTTTCAGGTACATTTTTGTGCAATGTACTGAAAATCGTGTAAAACACAGGTTTTATATTAAAACATGAATGTTATGCTGAAAATCTGGGTATTTGATGCTGAAATCGCATTTAACGAAAATATCACATTGAAATCCGATTGTGAGTAGTAGTAGTGACGGTTTTGGCACGTCTCTTTATGGCGCCCGTCTGGACAGGGGATATGTACGCAGGTGTTCACATGACCTTGTCCACATGACCTTGGACACAATTTGTTAATCCTTTTTTTTATCGGGGTAAAATATCTCACAGAAATATGTATCGTATAAGATTTCATAGCTATCTCTGTGTACTGTGGTCATATTATTTTATCACGGTTTGAATTAAGTGCAGCTGTTTAAAGCATGTCGCCTAAATATCTTTCAATTTATCAATTCTTTTTAAAACGGGGTAAAAATATCTCACAGAAATGTGTTTCGTATAAAATTCTATCTCACCGTGTACAGTGTCCGCTATCTATATTATGGTTTGTGTGGAAGGGTTTTTTTAAGTGCACATGTTTAACGCCGAAATTAAAAAAGATGCCCACGCACACACACACATACACACATGTGTCCTAAAAATCTTTCACTTTCATAATTTGTGAATCCTTTTTTTTTAAACGTTGGTATCTCACAGAAATGTGTTTCACATAATATTTGATATATCGGTCTACAACGGTGAAATTCTATATATCTCGCCGTGTACAGTGTCCGCCATCTATATTATGGTCTGTGTGGAAGGGTTTTTAAGTGCATACATTTAAAGCTGAAATTAAAAAAGATTCCCACACACACAACACACATGTATCCTAAAAATCTTTCAATTTCATAATTTGTCAAATGCCGGTATTTCATAGAAATGTGTTTCGCATAAGATTTGATATGCTGGTCTACTACGGTGACAATATTTATTACAGTTTGCGTGCAAGGGTTTCTTTTAAGTGCAACTGTTTAAATTGAAAATTTTAAATGATTCTCACGCTTGTACCGTGGTAAAAATCAGTAACGGGGGCGGTTCTTTTTTAATATCTTAGTATATATAAGAGAAACGATCCGTGACTAGAGTATTGAGTTCATCATGAATAACAAAGTAGCAACATCCAAGTCAGCAGCAGCAGCAGCAGCGGTAGTACCAGCACGAGGTGCTAATAGGAGGAGAAAACTAACAATTTTGGAAAACAAGTTAGTGAGACCGGCAAAAGTACACAGACCTGCTGTCATCTACGTAGCGTCGTCGGGAGAAGAGGAGGACGAGCCGGTGCGGGATATCCTGGAGGCAGCCATGGAAGGGCTATTTACCAATCCCGAACCATCACTACAGCAGCAGTCTCTGGGGCTATCCGCCACCCCCGAGCCATCAGCGCAGCAGCTACAGCCTCGAAGGCTATTCACCAGCCCAGAGCCTCATCAGCAGCAGCAGCCTCTGTCCATGGAGGAGGAGGCGATGGAGGAGTTATTGCGGTACGCCACAACATCCCCAGTGAGCATCGAGGGTATCGCGGCGGTGCTGGGGACTGCAGATGCTGCAGTGGAGCCGCCGTCTCCGAGTGCATCGGCAGCCGACTCGGATGCCACGGAGGTGGATACAGCCTTCACCGTCGAGGCGAGAGGACAGTCTCCCCCCATCGAGCACGCATCTACGTCGCCTGACGCCCAGGCTAACTGGTGGGATGACGAGAACGGCGACTGGGACAGGAACTTCCGGTTGCTCTACGTCACGGAGCATCCCGAAGACGAGGCCCCATCAGCGTCTCTGGAGAGTCAGGCTTCTCAGTCACCCATCCCTTGCGGGCAGCGGTCTCCCGTGCAGCCGGAGCCTCAGGATGTCTGGTGGGACGATGACAGCGGCGACTGGAACGCCGTGAAACTTGAAGAAGACGCTCCTGCACCTCTCCGTAACCGTGAAATCGTCAACGGCTATGCTGATGTACACAGGGACTTCAAACTTCCTGGGTTCAGCAGCAGAAACGACCGACATGATATATTGCTATGTGATCAGTTTATCAACCTGGATACGGAACGTATAAAATTCATAGTGGTTGGTTTAGATCCGCTGCGAAATTTGTCGCTCTGTTTACGGGTGATAAACACTCGTACACGCGAGTCATGTCGGTTTGCGAAGGTGGAGGACCTTTTCACGGTGACGGAGAGGTACAAGGGCAAGACAGGTAAGTACCGTTTCGCGGGCGTGACGTGGACAGGTGATGTGAGCGGCGTGTTCACGATAGCCCGTCAAACGGGCTCTGTTACATTTACAGCCGGTGAGGTTGACAATATCCTCGCCGCCCGCTCTTTCGTCCAGGTTAGATGCCAGCATATTAGAGAAGAATACGAATATGCTGATGTTCATTATTTAACCTGGATGCAGGAGCTGGCGGTGAGGATGATTGTTGATATACCTGAGGCAATTTACCAAAAATTATTGAAGGAGCGCACGCCTCGACGTTGCAACTTAATAAATGCAATACATGTATATTACAACAATATGTTTGTATATCATAGTACATATGTTCTTGATTTCATGAAAAAAAATAATAAATTTGTAATATAATATATGTTTTATTGTATTTTATTTATTTACCAATCCATCTCCCTCTCCATATAAACTCTAAATAAATACATTTTCTTGTAATATTATTTATTGTCAGTCTGAAACTATAGATTCAACTTGAAAATATAAATTAATATGTAATAATTGTTTAGCCTATCCTTCTCTCTCATGTAAACTGAAAATAAATGGTGAAAGAAAAAAACTCATATATATTATAATTGTTTATTAAAAACTGGCGTGAAAGTTTCACTTAACATTATACATAAGTTTTCACTTAACATTATACATAAAATATTGGAAAAACAAAGATTTTACAAGCTTATCATTTTCTAATAAATTATTTTTATTAAACATACAAATAAATTCATGACATGTGTAACCGTAATATCTAAATAGAACATATGTTAAACAATAATGTCCGCACACACTGGAGAATAAATCTTGCACTTGTACAGTATTGTATGTCCAGATTCGTGTGTTACGTAGCATAAAACTTAAATGGTGGCGATTGTAATACCGCGGTGATCTACCGTAGCTGTCGAAATAACTACCGACTCCGTTTCTATCGATGTATATTGCACACCAGTGCGTTCCAGCCTGACCATCCACATCTGTATTAACAATTACCGCGCAAGGGTAGTTCACACGTAATGGTAACCTGTTAGCAGCATAAACTCCATAATGACCTGCTCCGCGGAATCGGTGTCGGAGTCGCGTCTCTATAAACGCCGCATTCATCACGACAGGATCTGTTGTACCAGTGTTTTAGGTTAACAACGTTTTCCGCCGCACAGTTCATTCGCGAGTGTGAATACGGAATACAGCATTTACTGACACTGTTCTTCACATCTTGTAATTCTTTTAGTGACGGACATCCGAACTCTGCTAGTTCCATAACATCGTCGCGATTAAGAGCTTTTTGAAGAAATACTTTCTTTTCTTGACCTTTTACAAATAAGTCCTTAGCATCGACGGTGATGTCTCGAAGTATGGTTATGAAGTTTGAATATTCTGTAAAACCGTGTTCCCAGTCGAATCCGTGATGGTGCGTTTTCAACCAATTTGCTTGCGCTTTCAATTTAATTGATAGCTGTTCGAACTCGTACGGCGGTTTGAAGAGAAAATGATGAAATAATCCCCCGTCCAAGGATGTTATAGCAAGTTCTTTTACAATAAACTCATTTGCACACCCGTAAAATCCCTGCACGTCAATAATGTAACCCATTATGATTGAATGCTCAGACCACACTGACTAGTCCAACACTGTCTTGTTATGTATATATATATACACGTAAATTTAACTACTATAATCGACTATAACATTTCTATTTTTATCAATTTCTATAATGTTATCAAATTCAGCATAAATTACGCAGTTTACGGTGTGTGGAAGTACGTCTGCAAAGGTGACTTCGAGTCTTAAAGAACCGTGACGTGTTAGATTCCAGTGTGATAACGTGTTTGCTGATAAATCTGGGGTGAGATCGAACGCGGTTAGACAGTAACCGTTAGGATAAGATTCGCGACCTATGCGGTTACCTGAGTTCGAGAAATGAATACCGGTACCGGCGAACAAGGTGTTGTACATTTCAATGTAATTTTTTTTCACAAAACTCGGCTGCAAAGGTTTTGAAGGCACCTGCAGGCCGTTGACACAGAGAGCCAGATAATTTATGTTATAATGCTTGAAATTAAACGGGTTATCTTCATGGGATCCGTTAAAAGATTTATTAGATACGAAACCGATGACACAACGCTTAGGTAATTGACCTAAGAAAACGTTATCTAATGATTTACTTTGCACGCCGGCTGGTATTGTTATCGCTTTACATTCAGCACGCGTAATTGGATATTTTGCGGTTGTCGTCTCGAGCGCTTTATCATGTGCTATAAGTACGCTGGGATTTAATTTCATTCTACGAACCATCAAAGTGGCTTCGGTAATTTGTACTTTATATTCTTTCGAATCCGCCATAATATTGAAACTATCTCGCGATCGTACAAGTCTTAACCTCATTTCAACGCCATTGATTAAAAACTTTTCCTGATTAAATAAATCAACGTGTAGATGGCCTAACATATCTATACTGTTGCTATTTTCAGCGAGTTTTTTTCTCTTCTCATATCCTTTATTTACATCACCGTTCTTACTATCCATGTGGCCCGCGGTATCCTCATACCACAGCGCCGATGTCAGGTGGGATGTTTTAGCATCACTAGCGTAGTTTAGTAATGTTTCAATGTATGACCGATAAGGATAAGTATTATTAGGAGGGGAGATTAATTTTTGGTTTAGATAAACATCAATCTGACTGAAGAGTGAATGTAACCAGTTATTTATAGGTGCTAAATTGTCCTCCGTCTTTAAAGGGGTATTATCGTTTTTGATCACTTTTTCATTTACATATAGCATGGTCTGGGATAAGTCTGTGTATTCATCGCCCTGTCCTGCTACGACGAATTCCAGGGGTGCATCGTCGCTAATGGATGATAACGGTTTGTAGCTAACCCATTGCCCGTGCTCAATACTTGTCTGCGTTGGTGGTAGTGCGAATAAATCCAACTCTGACTTTACGCACTCACATGACTGTGGATGAAGGAATGCCATTCTAACTGAATATATCACGAGATTTTTTTGATTTTTTGTTCTTCGCGGAGCCGCGTATTGTACGCGACTGATTACGATTACTATTTGCACGTTTCTTTTTATAACCAGAACCCGTCAGTAATGAATCAATTTTATTTTCAGCTTTACGTTTCAAATTATTTCCCGCTTCGTTAATACGTCTCTTGAAAGATTCTTTAATTGGTCGGTTTTCGCTCAGATCTCCCAAAAAATTCATTCCTGTATGAACGGCTTCTTTACCGACTGCACTCACACCCCGTCGTAACAACGGCATAATGCTTCTAAAAAGACTACCAAAAAACCCGTGTCCGCGTTGATAAGGGCTTCCTCTGAAGACGGTGCTACCTATACCATTACCGGCTTGCAGGCAGTAATATCGTTGATAAGGGCATCCACTCATAGTTTTCGTTTTTTAAAATGTAGTTTAACACTTAAAGTTCCAAATTGGAATGGTACATTATGTCCCTTGTCAGTTCTTATATCTATTTCAATAGTCTGAAATTCGCGTATTAATACGGGGACATAATGTGGGGTTGAATAAGATATCATTCTAGACCCGCCGTATATAAATTTTTCCATATGCACGTGAACCGTTCGCAAAAGGGGCGTTTTCACATCGCCGACCAGCTGTGATTCTACAAGGTCACAATACAAAAACAGCATGTGGGGTACACCGAGCAATAAATGAACAGGATTTGCAGATACTTTGATTTTAAGTAAATCGACCGTAGGTATAAATCCTAATTGCAGGGCGAGTTTAGGGGCAAATTTTAAGGAGGAGATATTTGTGTTTATAATATTCACTGTTATTCGTCTGGTAGAAGGGGAATATACGAAGTTGACGTATTCATTTATGTCTGTATGTATTGTTATTTAAAACAGTTATAACTTCCAGAACATGGTCGTAGTTACCAGGTGGGATATGCGTCTTATTAAGTGTTTTTACACCTGTAGCCGATATTATCTTATAATAAATAATATTGTTATGTTCATTTATGGTGTAAAACGAGCATGGGTATTGTATTTCTACGAGAGCCATGTCCCAGGCTCCGGAAAGCTTGACAGTTTCAGGTAGCTGCGTCATAAAATGTGTTGTTTTGTTATTGGGGAAATACTCCATAGAACTATTGCTAGGTATAGTTCATCCATAGATATTAGAATTTGACATGATTCCATAATAGGTAGGGAGGTACCCTTCACAGCAGGAGAGGCTATAAACTACTAGTAGTGGCGGTATTCAGGTAAATTTGTAATGCTCTTAGCGGGAAACACAAGAGATATTGTGTTTATAATTAAGACGTAATAATAATTTATTGAATATTACATTTATTTATGTTAATTTGTATTATTATTGTTAAGATGTACATATATCATATTCATATTTTTGTTGTTTATATTTTTCAAAATATATTTATAAATTTCTGAATACATCTCTGCTTTTTATGCATTTACTATGTCGTATAATCTGGGATAATCCTCTGTTAATAGCATGCTGCGTTTAGTCAAATTCTAATATCTATGGATGAACTATAGCGTTATGAAAAACTCGTCTCGTTCCATAATGGTTAAATATTTCTTATATCTTTAACCGAGATCCACGGATTGAAACTTTTTGGATAACCTTTCCATTTGACTAATACTTCCTTTCTGACCCCGCTACCCCGCGTTGCTATTACTTTATCTATTTTAAATGTCTTGGTTGGTTTAACGGTGACTTTTTGCAATTCCTGTTCATAAAACACTCCCTCAATATCCTCGCTATTCAAATCGTACAGCCTATATACGATCGGTTTTCTTTTAAGCACTTTCTTAATTTTAAATATCTCTTCGGACCAGTTGTTTTCATAACCCTTCTCGAATATGTCTTTTTCTCTACTGATCCGCACTGTATCGCCCACCTTGAATGTTGGTATATTTGTTTTCCCCTCTTCCCTCTCCTCCTTCTTCTCCTGTTGCAGTTCTTTTCCATACTGATTTCTCCATACTAGTAAAATATTAGTTTCATTTACATTTTTCGGTGCGAATTTCGTGGCTGAGTGTATTGTGCTATTGTATGCGGTTAAAAGTTTAGACAGCACGTCAATATACCGATACGTGTTACGATGTGTAAAATATCTGTACATTCTTGTTTTCAGGGTTCTATTTAAACGTTCAACGAGACATGCTTTTACGTCGGGGTTCTGTGATACATAATATTTTATATCGTTATCACGTAAAAATCTTCGCACAGAATTTGCGATAAATTCTGACCCTTTATCGGTTTGTAGATGTAAAGGCTTTCGCTTGCTTTCATTGAATACCTTATTAAATGCACTGATAATTGTTGACGGTTTTTTATCTATGAGAGGTACAGCCCACGCGTACCTACTAAAAACATCGATTATTGTTAAAATGTACTTGTAGCCGTCGTTGTAACGGCTGAGCGATCTCATATCATTGAGATCAGCCTGATGTAGATCGTCAATGTTAGAAATTCTGTATTTGTTCCTGGGAAATTTTTTACGACGGGGCTTATGCATTGTGTATGCATCTTGAGTGGTTAACCATTTACGGACCGCCCGCGCCGTATATCTGCCTTGTACAGATTGAATAAGAGTAGAAGCCCCCGCAAAGCCCGCGGGGTCTGAGGGGTTGTAGTAAATATTAGATAATTTCCTATTCATTGTTTTAAAATGAGAAACGTTCCCATTCGGTTAATTTTGATGCTTTTTCCTCTGTATCGGCGTCATAAGTGTTTTCTTCGTCTTCACTTTCTAATACTCGCCTGCGGGACGGTGTCCTACTTGACACGTGTGAAGTGGTGGGGGTATTATGAGAGTTTACAATATATTTGCGCCTTCGGTTATTACCAATTACTCTGTCGGGAACATTTAGATATTTCAATACCGCTGTAAATTCTCGCCACCCTACCGGACTAGAGTTTTTGCGATGTCTTACAACGTCGCCGATTAAATCAGTAATGTTTGAATTAGCTAATAAATTATTATTAATAGAAACGACACCGGCGTTATCCCATGTTATACGTTTATCAGCTTTAAGTCTTTGTAGCAAAATATCTGCTTATCCGCGATACGACTTTGGTATATTATTTAATAAACCACCATCATCATTCACCAGGATATCTTGATTCTCTTTCATATCTACAGTCTGCATTATCGGAATATTTATCGGTTCTCGATCCTGTTTCTTAAAGTGTAAATATCTTTGTAATGTCTCTTGGTAACGGGCCCATTTATCGTGGTCACTAAGATTCGAACGAAGTACTTTATTCATATCGGAATCAAGCTGCGTGGTAATATCATTATAAACAGGCGTCTGGCGCAGTCTTTGTAGTGCTTCGGGCGTTATGAGCGCCATTTTTTCAGTATGTTCCATTGTGTTTTTAATTTTTGTTAAATAAACTGCTAAGCACGCCGGAAAGAAGGGGTGTCAATAGAAGGGGTAGGAATGAGCCACCCGACTGAACCAAAATCTGTTTCTTTTTCTGCCAGTTTTCCGCGTTTAACAAGCTTACGCAAAATTTTTTTATGACGGGCCAGGCACCTATGTTGATTTTTATTAAGGCGAATTTTACCTTGTAGAATATTATAAACACACTCGCAAATACAGTGTACAGTACTGCTATTAGCAGCTTTTAATAGTGCGGCACGTTGACGTGGTTTTAGCTTTTGCAACGCGCGTAAATTTCAGAGTTACTAATCACTGTCTTAGACATGTTTAAGAAATAACCTCTGGCATCGACATCGCACCGTATTTATACTTTTTTCGCGGTACATAGACATATATTTGGTCGTCACGTGATGTTCTAAATCGGGCCCAATCCGGTGTAGATTGCTTCAGATCGAAAATCAAATAACCATGCGCCTCTGATGTAGCATCATTGTATGCTTCCTGGATAAATTTCATATTTTCCGGACAAACCTGTCGTGCTAGGTGTTGAATCTGTGTTTTGTCGCGAGGATTCTTGAAGTATACTATGTAATTGGAGTTTAGGGAAATATCCCTTTGACCTCTGCCTTGGTGAAATATATTTTGAGTTACGAAAAATACAGATAAATTTTTATGATGACTTCCTTTCGTAAAAATGTCTACTACACGTGAATCAGCTTCGCGCATAAGATCGTCTATAATAATGAGTTGTGGGGTAGCCCCATCAAAATTTTCCATGTCTGGAATAGCTTGTTCGAAATGTACGTTTGGGATTGTACTATACAAGTCCTGCCACACCCCATAGTACCATAGCACTCGTGAAAACTGTGTATCACACTTTTGCGATAATTGCTTCAAAAAGTCTACAACGAAATAAGATTTTCAACAACCGGAAGGACCTGCTATGATAGCAGAAAAAGGATGGTGGAAACGGGTATCCATATTTACCCTATGAGGTGTATGAAATAAATGATGTGTTTTTTCGTACTTTGTCTATTTATATGATATAGAAAAAAATTAAATATTTTAAACAAATAAAAAATATTTAAAAATTATCAAAAAAAAATATTTGAAAAATTAACAAAAAAAAATATTAAAATTTAGTATAAAAGTAAATAAAAAAATACAAAATAAATGATAATTACAAAATAAATAAAAATACATATAACAAATATCGAAAAAAATAAATAAGCATACACACCCCCACACACACACACACATACACACACACCCACACACACACACACTTACACAAGTCTTTGTTTTTTAAACCCATAGGGGTAGGACTTATCGTCTTCCAGACGTCTCTTCATAAATTTGATATTGAATGTTTTTGTTTCTGTCCGCGTCACAACACTGTGTTCACTGGTACACCGGATATTATCCGACACTATCACTGGTGATTCTTGTTCATCATCATCATCACTTAAAATCATGTCTTTTATTTTGTAAAAAGTTCACCGTCTGAGCATTTTTGTAGTTTAAGGTGAATCCCTTCACCTTGCACCCCTGCGTATACACACCGCTACCTGCATTACACACTTTGTACGCGTAGTTCTTAGGCCCTCCGCAAACAAACTCGGTGATAAAACTACCCGGGCCATAGCAAGTTAATTCGTCAGTCAAATCACCGAGGAAATTTCCGACAGGGGGCTCGATCTCACCGGACTTATGCACGTAGATGATGGAATCTGTGTCATAATAGAGTATTCTATCACCTAGCGGTTGCATATACGCGTGAAGTCGTAATCGCGCCTGGGCTGTTGTATACGCAGCGATGACGACATTCACGGTGCGCAGTTGCTCAGCAGCTTCGGCTTGGAGCTCCCAGTTTACATACATCATCTCATCCCCAGCAGGTATCAGGCGGTTAACGGTCACAGCGGGGTTCCCTAGCAGGTCGTACAACTCTTCAGCTGTAGAAATGACAGTTGTACGCGGCCTGTTTTCAGCTTGTGCGAATTTGCCTGGTACATAAAACATATACACTTAGTAATAGTAATTATTATTATTATTATCAATATAAACACGTACCCCAGAACGAGTTGAGCATCAGCTTAGCCTGTGACCGTTTTCCAGCGTTCTTCTCGATATCCCCCGGATTTAAATCAATTCCCTCCACGTCCGCATATTCGTTGATATAGCGATCTTTCGACGCTTGATCGACGCAGTCCTGGGGATAGCCTGACGCCTCCTGCTTCATATTTAAGAATCTGTTGATGTAGTCAACAAAGAGTCCACCCGTGCGGTCAGCTCGGTTGTACACCGTGACCTTGTACTGCCACACTTCCAGCACTTTAATCACTTTGTAACCGAGTTGCACCGCACGGCGCACCTCGTCTACCACCCATGTACCAGTGAACTGTCTCTGTTCATCGGTATGTACACACTCTACCTGAGCTAACTCGTCGCAACAAGTACGGCACAATGCGAACATTAACTTGTTATGAACTTTCCGCGGCAGTACGGGATGATACAGATTTGTAGGTGGAAGAATTACACATTTGATGAGGCCCTCTACCTGGTCTATATTGTTACCGGGACCCACTACAACGGCACACTCTGCACCCACATAAATATCCGGATGCCCCACCGGAAATTTACCATATTTGCAGATATAGGGGTACAGTGAACAAACATCTACATATTTAATTTTTTCCAGTCCCTCGGCTTTCTTATATAATACTGTATTTCCAGTGCGCCCGCCGAAAAACGCGTCGCGCGGGTTTAATGGTAAATTTAAAAGAAGCGAGTGGCCTTGCAACATTTTTTTCAATACTCTATCCGCATCTGACTTTTTTCTAAACGCACATTCCCACATCACTTCCAGATTATAGCCCGCGTCCCCGATCCTACGGAGCTTTTCTATAGTTCTTTGGAAACGCGCGTTTAGACTCTCTGTAGTAGTGCTATAGAGAGACGCATCGCGATTTGTACGGTAACACAACTCACAACCGTGCCAAAAACAACCTAAACACTCGAATACATAATTACTAGGGGCATGAAAGCCGTCAACTTTTAATGATCCTGCAAGGACTCTCTCTTTACCAGGACCCGCGTGCTCG
This sequence comes from Carabus problematicus, assembly GCA_963422195.1. NCBI lineage: Eukaryota > Metazoa > Arthropoda > Insecta > Coleoptera > Carabidae > Carabus > Carabus problematicus. The sequence goes on along the minus strand of OY728583.1, from coordinate 9,434,213 downwards.
ATCCGGATTCCGCGAACAATTTCCTCGTTTATCAACCATTGAATCGCGATTTTAGACTGGTTATCTGTCATGCGGTAGCCGCCTAACGGGATAAGACCGATCGTATCCTTCTTCAAAAATTACCGTCTAAAAACGCGATTACACGCTGAAGCGATTGTCACAGCTTCCGTGAACGGACACACGTTACACTCATCAATAAAGTTTCTTCTAAATTTATCACACGCGCGGCGCAATATTTCGACATCGGCAACACAATATTCTACAATTTCGCGCTGAAAATCAAAAATTATATTAGCAGTTGTTTGCTGTGTGTGCCATTGCAGGAATTTTTCGCGGGCATCTGCTGACATGTTGTCACAACCATAAAAATCGACCGCAGGTAGCGGGCCTACAAAAAATTCATTTTCTAGGGTGTTAAAAAGATGGGGAAAATAACCTTTTTTTACTACCGACGGGAGGTCCATAGCTTTTGTCAAGGCGGCCAGAGACATGGGTAGATAATTAAGAGAGTCGATAAATCTTACCTTGTAATTAATTTCCATAAGGAGAATTTTATTCCCGTTTAAAATTAATTTAGGTTTCATATTCATCGACTCTGTTAAATATTTAAGCATGAATTGACAGTCGAAACTTTTCGCGTTGTGCGCAATACAGGTTACGGTGGAGAACGAGTTGCGCGGTAAAAGTACATACTCGATAAAGTTTCTTATCACGTTGTTGCCTTTAAATATATGTTGCCGGATACCGCACGAGGCACACAGCACTGTCACATTTTCCGTGTCTCTACACGCATCACATGTCTGTTGAGCAACGCAGAGATTAACTTCGTGCACTTTATCCGCCCCTTCGATTTTTTCTTGGCGCGTCTCCAGATCATAATATACAAACAAATGTTTCTTATCCTTCGCGGGTTTTTTGTCTTTTCTCATATAACACTTATGATCCGGCACTTTATACGCATCGCAGAGTTTGCAAAACACTTCGCCGCACATATGCTGTCTATTGTCCATAACTTTATGCACTTTGTGGCAGTTTTTACACATGTGCACTTTAGCGCATATACTGTTCACATGTCTATCGAAGCACTGTTGACCACGGAAGCGCCTATTGCACCGGTCACAAGACATATATAATGCATCAGGAGGGCAGGCGGGGTTATGATGACAGAATGCACATACATTCTCGCATCGGTGTTGAGCTAACACACTATACGGTTTGTGACACGGTTCGCAAAAATATTTACACGAAAAGGCGGCAGTTAAACTTTTATTAACCGCGAAATGATTTTGATGATGTAAAATATTAAGACGCTGTAAATTTTGTCCCCTTGCCCCCTCAAAAATTACTTCCCCTCGCCCGCCATACGCATATACTACAATACTGTACTGATCCTCATAATATCTTTGAAATTCAATAATTTCTTGTATACCTGCGCCCTCAGCAGGTATTGTTACACCGGCTCTGTGAAGCAGATCCCTCGCCTTAACACCTTGTACACCACCCTTATCTTTTACGATGGCTTTAAAAGTTTGCTCCCTTATCGCCCACGCTTCGGCGACCACCAGTGCACGCGGTAAACACAAATTGTCTGAATTATTAATCTCCACTATACCGTGCTTTCTCCTACACAGTTCAGCGTATGTCAGTCCATTACCGTTCATACGTTTTCCGCGTCCCACTGGTAAACTCACCTGCGTCAATTCTACCACTAGCTGACCGTCACTAAAAATCTCTGCGTTGCTCTGCAAAATTCTGTTAAATACGTCCCAAACGACCTCGATGTCCAGCTGATCTGCTCGGCGGAAGCTCATCCATGCAGGACCATGCTCGAACCTCGGCGTGTGGAACACCATACCTACCATATCTGCAGGTGGTACGGTCTGCATGACATGATGTAGTACGTCCGCCATCCCTCCTCTGAACCATGCCACGGGGTTGTCGTTGTCCGCGTCGGGCTCCGTGATGTTGAACGTTACCCGGCGACCGAGGACGTTGAACCTCCTGACACGGTTTTGAATATCGGCGGAGATGGTGTACCTGGGTCTATGAGCGCCTCCTCTCTGGACACGGGGTGCTGCTTCATCGACGTCGCCTCCAGCCGCTGGTTCGGCTACAGCCGCGTTAATAATGTCACCACATACGCGGAAGAAATTATCAAAATTTTCCCTTTCTCGCACAATCGCATTTGTGATATCTTCACACATGCGAGCAATATCGTTCAAATTATAAATTTCACCGTTATACGCCATTTTAAGAAAGAATAAAAATACTAAACACACACACACTGTGAATAAGAATGAATTGGTCGTATGCTACAGGGTAGACGGATATATACTACCCGTCCCCACCCTTGAGCTACCCCGCCCCAACACAACAGTAGCAGCCACCACTGAACTGAAGAGTGTATACTAGGGTGAAAATACATCACTCGCTTTTGCTTACAGATTATTCAATACAAGTGAATCTTTACGACATCACTGTAAAATCTCAAGAATCACTTATTGATAGGAAATGGATAGAGGTATATATATTAAATGAAAAGAATATATAGCATAAATATGATTTTATTACATTTCTACAAAATTAATGCGTTTCATTGTATATTTTGTTCTACTGCTACTGGTACTGTCCTGGAGCTCTCCTTCATATACGATACCCCATTTGCCTTGTTTATTATTTAATTCTTCTAATTCTGCGTTCGTGACTTGCGAAAAGCGCTGAGGTAAAAATACTATGCTGTCCTGGAGTTCGATTAGCACTTTTCTACCGAACCTCGTAACAACCGGTTTTATGCATACTATCTCGTACTTCGTATTCAACCCAAGTTCCTCAAGTTTTTTAATCGGCTTCACGTCTTTTCCCTGGCCAATTTTATTGAGTTTCTCGAAATTCATTTCTATAAAAGACAAACATATTTAGTTATTTAAAGGATCCTCAATAAAAAAAAAAGCTAATATATAATACTTACTTAAGATGAGTTGACGTTTCCCAAGGAGCAGGCAGCACAGATGTTTTAACGAAGGGGTGTCTTGCGGTCAACCACTAAACGAACACTATACATAAATACGATTTACCCTCCTCATTATATTGGGACATGAGAACACGTGTTCACACATTCCAAGGTCATGTGAACCCTGCCCCCGCCATCCATCATCCAGACTGGCGCCATAAAGAGGCATGCCAAAACCGTCACTACTACTACTATTGTGATGTTAGAAAAGTCTATACATTTGCTGCCGAATCGCGAATTCAACATATTTTACACACTGGATACGAGTTTTAGATGCATTTTTGAGCAATGTAGTGAAAATCGTATGAAACACACGTTTAACATTAAAATATGAATGTTATGCTAGAAACATGTGTATTTGATGCTAAAATGGCATTTAACGCAAATATCACATTGAAATTCGAATGTGATGTTAGAAAATTCTGTGCATTTGCTGCCGAAACGCGAATTTAACGTATTTTTTACACTGAATACGATTTTCAGATGAATTTTTGTGCAATGTACTGAAAATCGTGTAAAACACAGGTTTTACATTAAAATATGAATGTTATGCTTAAAACCTGTGTATTTGCTGCTGAAATCGCATTTGAAGCCAATATCACATTGAAATAAGAATGTGATGTTGGAAATAACTCAGCATTTGCTGTCGAAACGCGAATTTAACGTATTTTACACACTGGATACGATTTTCAGATGCATTTTTTTGCAATGTACTGAAAATCGTGTAAAACACAGGTTTTATATTAAAATATGAATGTTATGCTGAAAACCTGTGTATTTGCTGCTTAAATCGCATTTAACGCCAATATCACATTGAAATCCGAATGTGATGTTGGAATTAACTGTGCATTTGCTGCCGAAACGTGAATTTAACGTATTTTACACACTGAATACGATATTCAGATACATTTTTCTGTAAGGTACTGAATATCGTGTAAAACACAGGTTTTATATTAAAAAATGAATGTTATGCTGAAAACCTATGTATTTGTTGCTCAAAACCCATTTAACGCCAATATCACATTGAAATCCGAATGTGATGTTAGAAAATTCTATGCTTTTGCTGCCGAAACGCGAATTCAACGTATTTTACACAATGGATACGAGTTTCAGATGCATTCAGATGCAGCAATGTACTGAAAATCGTATGAAACACACGTTTAACATTAAAAAATAAATGTTATGCTAGAAACATGAGTATTTGATGCTAAAATGGCATTTAACGCAAATATCACATTGAAATTCGATTGTGATGTTAGAAAATTTTATAAAATTGCTGCCGAAACGCGAATTCAACGTATTTTTCACACTGAATACGATTTTCAGGTACATTTTTGTGCAATGTACTGAAAATCGTGTAAAACACAGGTTTTATATTAAAACATGAATGTTATGCTGAAAATCTGGGTATTTGCTGCTGAAATCGCATTTAACGAAAATATCACATTGAAATCCGATTGTGATGTTAGAAAAGTCTATACATTTGCTGCCGAATCGCGAATTCAACATATTTTACACACTGGATACGAGTTTTAGATGCATTTTTGAGCAATGTAGTGAAAATCGTATGAAACACACCTTTAACATTAAAATATGAATGTTATGCTAGAAACATGTGTATTTGATGCTAAAATGGCATTTAACGCAAATATCGCATTGAAATTCGAATGTGATGTTAGAAAATTCTATGCATTTGCTGCCGAATCGCGAATTCAACGTATTTTTTACACTGAATACGATTTTCAGATGAATTTTTGTGCAATGTACTGAAAATCGTGTAAAACACAGGTTTTACATTAAAATATGAATGTTATGCTGAAAACCTGTGTATTTGCTGCTTAAATCGCATTTAACTCCAATATCACATTGAAATCCGAATGTGATGTTGGAAATAACTGTGCATTTGCTGCCGAAACGTGAATTTAACGTATTTTACACACTGAATACGATATTCAGATACATTTTTGTGTAATGTACTGAAAATCGTGTAAAACACAGGTTTTATATTAAAATATGAATGTTATGCTGAAAACCTGTGTATTTGCTGCTGAAAACCCATTTAACGCCAATATCACATTGAAATCCGAATGTGATGTTAGAAAATTCTATGGATTTGCTGCCGAAACGCGAATTCAACGTATTTTTCACACTGAATACGATTTTCAGATGCATTTTTGTGCAATGTACTTAAAATCGTGTAAAACACAGGTTTTACATTAAAATATGAATGTTATGCTTAAAACCTGTGTATTTGCTGCTGAAATCGCATTTGAAACCAATATCACATTGAAATCCGAATGTTATGTTGGAAATAACTGTGCATTTGCTGCCGAAACGCGAATTCAACGTATTTTACACACTGGATACGAGTTTCAGATTCATTCAGATGCAGCAATGTACTGAAAATCGTATGAAACACACGTTTAACATTAAAATATGAATGTTATGCTAGAAACATGAGTATTTGATGCTAAAATGACATTTAACGCAAATATCACATTGAAATTCGATTGTGATGTTAGAAAATTTTATGCAATTGCTGCCGAAACGCGAATTCAACGTATTTTTCACACTGAATACGATTTTCAGATGCATTTTTGTGCAATGTACTGAAAATCGTGTAAAACACAGGTTTTATATTAAAACATGAATGTTATGCTGAAAACCTGTGTATTTGCTGCTTAAATCACATTTAACGAAAATATCACTTTAAAATCCGAATGTGATGTTAGATAATTCTATGCATTTGCTGCCGAAACGCGAATTCAACGTATTTTACACACTGGATACGAGTTTCAGATGAATTTTTGAGCAATGTACTGAATATCGTGTAAAACACAGGTTTTATATTAAAATATGAATGTTATGCTGAAAACCTGTGTATTTGCTGCTGAAAACCCATTTAACGCCAATATCACATTGAAATCCGAATGTGATGTTGGAAAATTCTATGCATTTGCTGCCGAAACGCGAATTCAACGTATTTTTCACATTGAATACGATTTTCAGATACATTTATGTGCAATGTACTGAAAATAGTGTAAAACATAGGTTTTATATTAAAATATGAATGTTATGCTTAAAACCTGTGTGTTTGCTGCTGAAATCGCATTTGAAGCCAATATCACATTGAAATCCGAATGTGATGTTGGAAATAACTGTGCATTTGCTGCCGAAACGCGAATTTAACGTATTTTACACACTGAATACGATTTTCAGATGCATTTTTCTGCAATGTACTGAAAATCGTGTAAAACACAGGTTTTATATTAAAATATGAATGTTATGCTGAAAACCTGTGTATTTGCTGCTTAAATCGCATTTAACGCCAATATCACATTGAAATCCGAATGTGATGTTGGAAATAACTGTGCATTTGCTGCCGAAACGTGAATTTAACGTATTTTACACACTGAAACGATATTTAGATACATTTTTGTGTAATGTACTGAAAATCGTGTTAAACACAGGTTTTATATTAAAATATGTATGTTATGCTGAAAACCTGTGTATTTGCTGCTGAAAACCCATTTAACGCCAATATCACATTGAAATCCGAATGTGATGTTAGAAAATTCTATGCTTTTGCTGCCGAAACGCGAATTCAACGTATTTTACACAATGGATACGAGTTTCAGATGCATTCACATGCAGCAATGTAATGAATCGTATGAAACACACGTTTAACATTATAATATAAATGTTATGCTAGAAACATGAGTATTTGATGCTAAAATGGCATTTAACGCAAATATCACATTGAAATTCGAATGTGATGTTAGAAAATTCTATGCATTAGCTGCCGAAACGCGAATTCAACGTATTTTTCACACTGAATACGATTTTCAGGTACATTTTTGTGAAATGTACTGAAAATCGTGTAAAACACAGGTTTTATATTAAAACATGAATGTTATGCTGAAAACCTGGGTATTTGAGATCGCTTTTAAAGAAAATATCACATTGAAATCCGAATGTGATGCTAGAAAATTCTATGCATTTGCTGCCGAATCGCGAATTCAACATATTTTACACACTGGATAAGAGTTTTAGATGCATTTTTGAGCAATGTAGTGAAAATCGTATGAAACACACGTTTAACATTAAAATATGAATGTTATGCTAGAAACATGAGTATTTGATGCTAAAATGACATTTAACGCAAATATCACATTGAAATTCGATTGTGATGTTAGAAAATTTTATGCAATTGCTGCCGAAACGCGAATTCAACGTATTTTTCACACTGAATACGATTTTCAGATGCATTTTTGTGCAATGTACTGAAAATCGTGTAAAACACAGGTTTTATATTAAAACATGAATGTTATGCTGAAATCCTGTGTATTTGCTGCTTAAATCACATTTAACGAAAATATCACTTTAAAATCCGAATGTGATGTTAGATAATTCTATGCATTTGCTGCCGAAACGCGAATTCAACGTATTTTACACACTGGATACGAGTTTCAGATGAATTTTTGAGCAATGTACTGAATATCGTGTAAAACACAGGTTTTATATTAAAATATGAATGTTATGCTGAAAACCTGTGTATTTGCTGCTGAAAACCCATTTAACGCCAATATCACATTGAAATCCGAATGTGATGTTGGAAAATTCTATGCATTTGCTGCCGAAACGCGAATTCAACGTATTTTTCACATTGAATACGATTTTCAGATACATTTATGTGCAATGTACTGAAAATAGTGTAAAACATAGGTTTTATATTAAAATATGAATGTTATGCTTAAAACCTGTGTGTTTGCTGCTGAAATCGCATTTGAAGCCAATATCACATTGAAATCCGAATGTGATGTTGGAAATAACTGTGCATTTGCTGCCGAAACGCGAATTTAACGTATTTTACACACTGAATACGATTTTCAGATGCATTTTTCTGCAATGTACTGAAAATCGTGTAAAACACAGGTTTTATATTAAAATATGAATGTTATGCTGAAAACCTGTGTATTTGCTGCTTAAATCGCATTTAACGCCAATATCACATTGAAATCCGAATGTGATGTTGGAAATAACTGTGCATTTGCTGCCGAAACGTGAATTTAACGTATTTTACACACTGAAACGATATTTAGATACATTTTTGTGTAATGTACTGAAAATCGTGTTAAACACAGGTTTTATATTAAAATATGTATGTTATGCTGAAAACCTGTGTATTTGCTGCTGAAAACCCATTTAACGCCAATATCACATTGAAATCCGAATGTGATGTTAGAAAATTCTATGCTTTTGCTGCCGAAACGCGAATTCAACGTATTTTACACAATGGATACGAGTTTCAGATGCATTCACATGCAGCAATGTAATGAATCGTATGAAACACACGTTTAACATTATAATATAAATGTTATGCTAGAAACATGAGTATTTGATGCTAAAATGGCATTTAACGCAAATATCACATTGAAATTCGAATGTGATGTTAGAAAATTCTATGCATTAGCTGCCGAAACGCGAATTCAACGTATTTTTCACACTGAATACGATTTTCAGGTACATTTTTGTGAAATGTACTGAAAATCGTGTAAAACACAGGTTTTATATTAAAACATGAATGTTATGCTGAAAACCTGGGTATTTGAGATCGCTTTTAAAGAAAATATCACATTGAAATCCGAATGTGATGCTAGAAAATTCTATGCATTTGCTGCCGAATCGCGAATTCAACATATTTTACACACTGGATAAGAGTTTTAGATGCATTTTTGAGCAATGTAGTGAAAATCGTATGAAACACACGTTTAACATTAAAATATGAATGTTATGCTAGAAACATGTGTATTTGATGCTAAAATGGCATTTAACGCAAATATCACATTGAAATTCGAATGTGATGTTAGAAAATTCTATGCATTTGCTGCCGAAACGCGAATTCAACGTATTTTTCACTTTGAATACGATTTTCAGATACATTTTTGTGCAATGTACTGAAATCAGTGTAAAACACAGGTTTTACATTAAAACATGAATGTTATGCTTAAAACCTGTGTATTTGCTGCTGAAATCCCATTTGAAGCCAATATCATATTGAAATCCGAATGTGATGTAGGAAATAACTGTGCATTTGCTGCCGAAACGCGAATTCAACGTATTTTTCACACTGAATACAATTTTCAGATGCATTTTTGTGCAATGTACTGAAAATCATGTAAAACACAGGTTTTACATTAAAATATGAATGTTATGCTTAAAACCTGTGTATTTGCTGCTGAAATCGCATTTGAAGCCAATATCACATTGAAATCCGAATGTGATGTTAGAAAATTTTATGCATTTGCTGCCGAAACGCGAATTCAACGTATTTTTCACTTTGAATACGATTTTCAGATACATTTTTGTGCAATGTACTGAAATTAGTGTAAAACACAGGTTTTACATATAAACATGAATGTTATGCTTAAAACCTGTGTATTTGCTGCTGAAATCGCATTTGGAGCCAATATCACATTGAAATCCGAATGTGATGTAGGAAATAACTGTGTATTTGCTGCCGAAACGCGAATTTAACGTATTTTACACACTGAATACGATTTTCAGATACATTTTTGTGCAATGTACTGAAAATCGTGTAAAACACAGGTTTTATATTAAAATATGAATGTGATGCTGAAAACCGGTGTATTTCCTGCTTAAATCGCATTTAACGCCAATATCACATTGAAATCCGAATGTGATGTTGGAAATAACTTTGCATTTGCTGCCGAAACGTGAATTTAACGTATTTTACACACTGAATACGATATTCAGATACATTTTTGTGTAATGTACTGAAAATCGTGTAAAACACAGGTTTTACATTAAAATATGAATGTAATGCTGAAAACCTATGTATTTCCTGCTGAAAACCCATTTAACGCCGATATCACATTGAAATCCGAATGTGATGTTATAAAATTCTATGCTTTTGCTGCCGAAACGCGAATTCAACGTATTTTTCACACTGAATACGATATTCAGATGCATTTTTGTGCAATGTACTGAAAATAGTGTAAAACACAGGTTTTATATTAAAATATGAATGTTATGCTGAAAACCTATGTATTTGCTGCTGAAATCGCATTTGACGCCAATATCACATTGAAATCTGAATGTGATGTTGGAAATAACTGTGCATTTGCTGCCGAAACGTGAATTTAACGTATTTTACACACTGAACACGATATTCAGTTACATTTTTGTGTAATGTACTGAAAATCGTGTAAAACACAGGTTTTACATTAAAATATGAATGTAATGCTGAAAACCTATGTATTTCCTGCTGAAAACCCATTTAACGCCGATATCACATTGAAATCCGAATGTGATGTTATAAAATTCTATGCTTTTGCTGCCGAAACGCGAATTCAACGTATTTTTCACACTGAATACGATATTCAGATGCATTTTTGTGCAATGTACTGAAAATAGTGTAAAACACAGGTTTTATATTAAAATATGAATGTTATGCTGAAAACCTGTGTATTTGCTGCTGAAATCCCATTTGAAGCCAATATCACATTGAAATCCGAATGTGATGTTAGAAAATTCTATGCTTTTGCTGCCGAAACGCGGATTCAACGTATTTTACACACTGGATACGAGTTTCAGATGCATTCAGATGCAGCAATGTACTGAAAATCGTATGAAACACACGTTTAACATTAAAATATAAATGTTATGCTAGAAACATGAGTATTTGATGCTAAAATGGCATTTAACGAAAATATCACATTGAAATCCGAATGTGATGTTAGAAAATTCTATGCATTTGCTGCCGAAACGCGAATTCAACGTATTTTTCACACTGAATACGATTTTCAGATGCATTTTTGTGCAATGTACTGAAAATAGTGTAAAACACAGGTTTTACATTAAAATATAAATGTTATGCTGAAAACCTGGGTATTTGCTGCTGAAATCGCATTTACCGAAAATATTACATTGAAATTCGAATGTGATGTTAGAAAATTCTATGCATTAGCTGCCGAAACGCGAATTCAACGTATTTTTCACACTGAATACGATTTTCAGGTACATTTTTGTGAAATGTACTGAAAATCGTGTAAAACACAGGTTTTATATTAAAACATGAATGTTATGCTGAAAACCTGGGTATTTGCTGCCGAAATCGCATTTAACGAAAATATCACATTGAAATCCGAATGTGATGTTAGAAAATTCTGTGCATTTGCTGCCGAATCGCGAATTCAACATATTTTACACACTGGATACGAGATTTAGGGGCATTTTTGAGCAATGTAGTGAAAATCGTATGAAACACACGTTTAACATTAAAATATGAATGTTATGCTAGAAACAAGTGTATTTGATGCTAAAATGGCATTTAACGCAAATATCACATTGAAATTCGAATGTGATGTTAGAAAATTCTATGCATTTGCTGCCGAAACGCGAATTCAACGTATTTTTCACACTGAATACGATTTTCAGATACATTTTTTTGCAATGTACTGAAAATCGTATGAAACACACGTTTAACATTAAAATATGAATGTTATGCTAGAAACATGAGTATTTGATGCTAAAATGGCATTTAACGCAAATATCACATTGAAATTCGAATGTGATGTTAGAAAATTTTATGCATTTGCTGCCGAAACGCGAATTTAACGTATTTTTCACTTTGAATACGATTTTCAGATACATTTTTGTGCAATGTACTGAAATTAGTGTAAAACACAGGTTTTACATTAAAACATGAATGTTATGCTTAAAACCTGTGTATTTGCTGCTGAAATCGCATTTGAAGCCAATATCACATTGAAATCCGAATGTTATGTTGGAAATAACTGTGCATTTGCTGCCGAAACGCGAATTCAACGTATTTTTCACATTGAATACGATTTGCAGATACATTTATGTGCAATGTACTGAAAATAGTGTAAAACATAGGTTTTACATTAAAATATGAATGTTATGCTTAAAACCTGTGTATTTGCTGCTGAAATCGCATTTGAAGCCAATATCACATTGAAATCCGAATGTGATGTTGGAAATAACTGTGCATTTGCTGCCGAAACGCGAATTTAACGTATTTTACACACTGAATACGATTTTCAGATGCATTTTTCTGCAATGTACTGAAAATCGTGTAAAACACAGGATTTATATTAAAATATGAATGTTATGCTGAAAACCTGTGTATTTGCTGCTTAAATCGCACTTAACGCCAATATCACATTGAAATCCGAATGTGATGTTGGAAATAACTGTGCATTTGCTGCCGAAACGTGAATTTAACGTATTTTACACACTGAAACGATATTCAGATACATTTTTGTGTAATGTACTGAAAATCGTGTAAAACACAGGTTTTATATTAAAATATGTATGTTATGCTGAAAACCTGTGTATTTGCTGCTGAAAACCCATTTTTCGTTAAATCGAATATTAAAATTTCGCCCTGTCTGGCCAATATATATTTCTTTGCAGCTGCAAGTTAATAAATACACCCCTGATTTATTTAAATTTTCAATTTTGTCTTTCTGATTAAATATTATATCTTTTAATTTTGATGTTGATTTTAAAGAAATACTTAAACCATTTTTACGTAATAAATTAGAAATTTTGTCAGAAATTGAACCAAAATATGTCAAAGAAAAATATTTAGGATTCTTATCAATTGTAGTAATAGGGTATATAATTTTGAGTATCCGTTTCTTGTTGTAATTAGCTATAAATTTGTTAATTATATTGACGTTAAAACCATTGTTCATTGCAATTATTTTAATAGTTTCAATCTCAAAATTAAATTTATCTTTTGACAATGGTAAATTATAAACCCTATTTAACATGGCTCTAAAAGCAGACATTTTATAAGAATAAGGATGAAATGAGTCTATTGGAATAGTCGAATCTGTGTAAGTTTGATATTTATAGAAAACGCGTGCCGAATGTTGAATTTGGATCTCTCTGATCTTCTCCTCCCAGAGTAACCATTCACGGGCGATTTTAGACTGATTGTCACGCAGTCGATAGCCGCGCTCAGGGATCAAACCTATAGTCTTTGACCGCAAGAATCGTCGGCGAAACACTTTGTTACACGCTGACGCTATAGTAACGGCTTCTGTAAAGGGGCACACTTCACAATCTTTAATAAAGGTCTTTCTGAATTTTATACATGCCCTGCGTAAAATATCTACGTCCGATATGCAGTATTCCACTATTTCTCTCTGCATATTGAACACGTAATTATCGCGCACTTTTTCCTCATACCATCGCATGCACTGCTCGCGCGGCTCGCTGTGCATGGTATCGGCACCGTAAAAATTCGTATGCGGAATTGGTCCCACGTACGAGCTGTTTTCCGTCGTATTAAAAAAATGTGGAAAATACCCTTTCTTTGAAGAAGCCGGTAAATCCAAAGCTTTCACCAAGCTACTCAGTGACATCGGCAGGAAGTTGATGGAATCGATGAATCTTACATTATCCACTTCCAGTAGCATGATTTTCGTCCCATTCATGATGAGCTTTGGTCTGATTGTACGCGTTTCTGTGAGATAACGCAAAACAAACTGAAAATCAATACCTTTGCCATTATGGGCTATACATGTTACTGTCTTAAACGACCGACGTGGTAGAGTAGCATATTCAACAAAGTTCTGCACACTGCTTTTACTGAACACATGCTGTCGGATTCCACAATTATCACACATTGAATTCATATTATTATTATCCGTACACTTGGGATATGACTGCTGCGCTACACATAAATTTACTTCATGCAACTTATCAGTTCCAACACTTTTTTCCTGCCGCGTCTCAAAATCAAAATATATAAACAAGTGCTGTTCCTCATCGGCCGCGGTCTTCTTCACACTTTTTTTAATATAACACTCGTGTCCTATACTCCTGTATTCGTCGCACGTTTTGCAATACACGGTGTTGCATATGTGCGCTCTATTTGATTGTACCATATAAGTTTTAAAGCACTGTGTACAAAGTGAGTTTATATGGTTCTTTAAACACTGGGCTCCACGGAACTCGCGATCACAATTTTTACATAATACCTCAATAACACTGCGTGGACATGGTGGCGAGCGTTGACAACACGGACAGGTATTTTCACACCTGTGTTGCCCTATTTGGTTATACCCGGTATAACACGGTTCGCAAAAGTATGACTTGGAAAATGCAGCCGTTAAGCTTTTGATCACTGAATAGTGGGAATCATGATGTAGAAGATTTAAGCGCGGTAAATCTTTATTCTTATTCCCCTCGAAAATTACCGTCCCGTGACTGTCATACTGATATACAACAATATTAAAGTCTGTAAAATATTTTTGAAATTCCACCAACTCGGGGATGCCGCATCCTTCTCGAGGTATATTCACTTGAGCCTTAGCTATAAGACTGTGGCATTCTCGATCCTGAAGGGAATTGCTATTTTTAACAAGCCATTTTAATTCAGGGTTCTTCTCTGTCACAGCTTTCGCGACTACCAGCGCCCGAGGTAGGCATAAATTGTCAGTATTATCTATATCGATTACACCGTATTTCCTCCGGCAGAAATCGGCGTATTTCACTCCGCGGCACGACAGTTTTTTCCCGTTGCCCGAACCCACGGGCACACTCACACGCGTCATGACCACCTCCATATTTCCACTGGCAAATATTTCGGAACTACTCTGTAGTATTCTAGATATCGCGTCCCACACTACATCTATATGCATCTGATCTGCACGACGGAAACTAATCCACGCAGGACCTAACTCGCACTGCGGAGTATACATTACTAGTCCGACCTGATCCGATGCAGGCACAGTTTTTAAAATATACGTCAACAATTCCTCCATACCCTCTTTGAACCACGTCACTGGATTCACATCTGCAGGTGGGTCTGACATATGGAAGGTTACACGGCGGCCTACCATTTTGAACCGTTTAACATGGCACGACTCGTCAGCAGCAATATTGAAACGTAGCGGTATTTCAACATCATCGTCCTCCGTGGCTCCGCGCTGTTGGACTCTTGGATTTAAACCGCATCCTAACTGAGAAGTCCCGGTAACAGCTGGTAACGCTTCCAGCTCATCTTGTATCAACTTCTCGCAATGTTTGAAAAACGCATTGAAATTGTCACTCGCTTCGTCGTCGTTTTCAACTGGCGCCGGCTCACTTGAATTCAACTCTTCACTCAGTATATTTTCACATACATTAAAAAATGCGTGAAGATCTTCATCTGAAGGCTGAATAACATCACACACAAACTCTTGAAACATGATTACTTTGATACTCACTGTAAACTAAGTATCGCAATCACAGTTCCGCTGGTTTAAATACTAACTCAGGTACATATTATAAGGGCGTCTCTCTCTCTCTCTCTCTCTCTCTCCCTCTCTCTCTGCGGAGGATAGAAGGCGTATCATTGCAATGGGTGTATACGAAAATTCATTATTAGTAATTATTACCCCTGAAAGACTAATGTCTTGCTTTCTAATCCCTTGCTTTCACTGAAAAATCCACCCGTTAATTGCTTTCCCTAATACAGCATGTATTCAGATATCAACAGCCATGGCGGATGGTAAGACTAGTCTTCGAGAATATTCACAGACAGTTTTACTGTAGTTACAGAAAATTCAACAAACACATAATTTGACTCAACGTTATTTTAACAGTCATATTTTTCGGATATCATTACATTGTTTCGAACATAGCACTCACACGTCGCATGATCGGTGGTATTCGTCTCGAGAATATTCATACAGTTTTACTGTAGTTATTGAAAATGCCACAAATGACATTTAAACTTTTATTTACTCAACGTATTTCCAAGACAGTTTAATTACGTTGCAAAATTCGACTAAGTCCGTTTTTAATTTTATCAGGTAGAATTTCATATTATTAAACTCAATGAATGTCATTGTCTCTCTGTATTAAATAAATCCACCCCATGTTACATTACCTGATTACTTCCACAAATATGATTAGCATTGTCCCTCTCTCTCTCTCTCTCTCTTTCTAACGTAAGTTTACAATCCCAAATGGATTACAATTCTACCCAGGTAACGAATACGCATAAGAATATAAAATTCATATTATTTTTATTTTCAACTTTAAAATGACAAGAAGCTTCGACTTAATATTAAGTACAGTGAATACAAAGGTGGTAAATACTTTAACGAATATAAATTCCATATTATGTTTCCACTTAATGTTAATGTCATTGCCTCTCACAGTGTTAAATACTTAGCAATAATTCTACGACATACAAACGTGGTATACTCCAAATCAGGGACCCGGAACGAAATGTTTTTTCGTTCCGGGTCCGTTTCTGTTCCTTACACTCAATTTTGTTCCGTTTTTTTTTTTGTTTCTGTTCTTTAAAAATTACGTTTTCGTTGAACGAAATAAAAATACCGGTTTTTCGTTTCGTTCATGAAGGGTGATAGGGGGAAGGAACAAATACTCACTAAAGCGCATGAGATATCGCTCAAATGCGCAACCTCTCCACCAGTGTTTCTCTTTGCATACACACACAGCGGAGCACAAATAGTATCAGTATATAATTAAAATTAGAAAATATAGAGTATAGTAAAATAAAATAATGAGCTGTGTAATACGCTAAGGCAAAATTGCGCGCGCGATTACGAATTTTAACAAAATATAATTTAAAATATTATTTTGACAATTACACATTGATTTTTTTATTTTTGTTGAGAAATTATTACCTTGTGTACCTACTTTCATGTAAACTACTGTGAATAAAATAATTAAATCCGAAATAAAATAAATCTTTTTAAACGGTCTTTATAAATGTCAAATAACTATCAACTACATATCTAACTATACTTTTATCTATTGTATCAGTCTACAAGTACGTTGGTATGCTGTTTGGCGCTATATATAATATTATGTGAGGAACGATATAATAACGGTTATAACCGGTTTTTATTTTTGCAAAATTTCGTTTCTGCTCAAAATCAAGATTTTTAAATTTCGTTCCGTTTTCAATTCTGTTCCTCAAAAATATTTCGTTATTTCGTTTTATCGTTTCCGTTTTCGTTTCGTTCCGGGTCCCTGCTCCAAATACACATAAGAATATAAATTTCATATTATGTTCAACTTTATTCTTACATATGTACATATGACAACAACAACAACAAGTTTTCCATACTCAATACATATTATGCACAGCGACAATGATGTGATGGGAGAGAGGAATAAGACATAACATAATAATTTCATATTATCATTATTTATTTAGTCAGTATAGAATATACAATTATTCCATTTTAATAAACTCAACTAACACAGTTTTATTTTTATTTGAACAGGCCTTCTCCCCTTTGTACACCAAAGCATATTTATTTTCATCAGTGTTGAACTTCTCGCAATCATCCTCCGTAATATGGGCGAATCGGGCGGGAAGAAATACAACAAATTCTTCAAGTTCAACAAGTATGCGTTTCCCGTAGCTTGTTGTGATGCGTTTCATACATAACATATGATAGTTTTCGTTAAGTGCCAATTCCTTGATTTTCATGACAGGCTTCTCACTCGTCAATCCACCGATGGTGTTCAATGCTTCAAGATTCATTTCTACACAACAGAAAAATATTTAGTATTAACATAATAGAATAATAACAACTTAGCATTAACACAATAGAATAATACTTACTTGGATTAGTGCAGCGTACTGTTGTTGTTCTTAGTGAGATTGGTTTTAATCTGACTTACCCTTGCACTCTGCAAAGTTATATATACAAATACCCCTCGTATACGTATACAAGATATAATTAGAGAAAAGCACAAATTCCAAAAAAGTCATTAGAAATCGATACTTTCTAATTACCCCCATTAGAAATCGATACTTTCTAATTACCCCCATTAGAAATCGATACTTTCTAATTACCTCATTACGACTGGCGCCACCGGGGGTCGAGCTAAAACTGCCCTTTCTTCTACTGTTGTAGAATATTAACGGAACCTGTGTACAGTTATTCTCCACAATAAATACTTTGAAATACAGTTTATACTTATGTGTACGACGATCGCTCAACTTCTATCTCCGTTAGCCCATACCTGTCAGGTTATGATGCTAGTATGAGTGAATAATATTTGTAAAATTAACTTTGTTAAAATTAACTGTAAAAATATAGATGGTATAAAATATTACGTTACGAAAAACCCCGATGTCAAAGCTAGACCAACAAAAACTTTCTTTCTCTGTCGGTGATTTTTATTTATGACAACCCTTGCAAACTACCTGTTTTTCTACCTACTTTTTTCGGCGGGGTGTAGTGAAGGATAGAGATATAACCTGTCTCCCTTACACTCTGTAATATTTTAGTATTTAAGCGGGTGATTGAAAATGATAGTTAGTTCACTGAGCGACTTGATCAGCTGAAACTTGCAAAATGTCTCAAGAGTATAGCCTGACTTCAGAGGGTGATTTTCAGACATTCTTTAATATTTGTGAAGATATCCTGCAGGAAGAGTTGGAGCCAAAGCCGATTGATGAAGGTGTGTCTGCAAACTTCGAGGCGTTCTTCAAACATTGTGAGGATATAATACACGAGGAGTTACAGTCGGAGAAGGTGGTACAGGTTGGGTGCGGACTGAATCCTAGAGGTCGACGGGGAAGCCAGTCTTCTTCGGAAAGTGAGGATGAGCCACTGCGCTTTAACATCGTGACAGACGTCTCGTGTCGTGTTAAGCGGTTCAACATGGAGGGGCGGCGTGTAACTTTCCATATGTCTGATCCACCTGCAGATGTGAACCCCGTCGACTGGTTCAGAGAGGGTATGGAAGAGTTAATTAACCATATTTTGCGGACTGTACAGCCCTCAGACCAGATTGGATTGGTCATGTATACACCACAGTGTGAGCTGGGGCCTGCATGGATTAGTTTCCGACGTGCAGATCAAATGCATATCGATGTAATATGGAATGCGATTGCCAAGATACTGCAGAGTAATGCTACACTCTTTTCCAGCGGAAACATGGAGGTAGTAATGACGCGTGTGTGTATGCCGGTAGGAACCGGTAATAATAGGAGACTGAGCTGCCGCGGAGTGCAATATGCCGATTTCTGTCGCAGGAAATACGGTATTATTGAGACAAACAATAGTGACAACCTCTGTCTACCAAGAGCACTGGTAATCGCGAAGGCTCTTACGGATAAGAACCTCGAACTAAAGAATATTGTGAAAAATATTAATTCCCTTCAGGATCGCGAGTGTCGTACATTGATTTGTAGTGCGCGGGTGAACATACCTGGGGAAGGATGCGGAATTCCAGAGCTCGTGGAATTTCAGAGATTTTTGTCTGATTACAATATCGTAGTGTATCAGTACGATAGTCGCGGGACAGTGATATTTGAAGGGAATAAGGGTAAAGAGTTACCACGGTTAAATCTACTCCTTCACGAGTCACACTACTCGGTGATTAAAAGTTTGACGGCAGCTTTTTCCACGTCGTATTTCTGTGAGCCGTGTCACACAGGGTACAATCAGATAGGACAGCATAGGTGTGAAAAGATCTGCCCATGCTGCCAGCGATCGCCACCATGTCCGCGTATTGGTATCCCAGCAGTGTGTGAAAATTGTGATCGTGAGTTCCGCGGGGATAACTGTTTAAAGAACCATTTAAACGCGTTATGTAGAAAATTAAAAAAATGTATGCAATGTTTTAAAACTTATGTCGTGCGGTCGGGAAAAGTACACGTATGCGGCATGGTGTACTGTAAAATTTGTGACGAGTACAAAAGTGATGGACATGAGTGCTACATTAAGCGCAACATTAGGAAGAAGTCGGTAGATGATGAAAAACATTTATTCCTGTATTTCGATTTTGAGACGAGGCAATAGCGTCATGTCGGGGACGATAAACTGCATGAGGTGAATTTGTGCGTGGTACAGCAGTCGTGCCCGGTGTGTACGAACAATGATGATATGCATCGGTTATGTGAATCGTGCGGGATTCGCCAGCATATATTTAAGAAGGACCCTGTGGCTGAATTTGTCGAGTATGCGACTTTACCGCGGCGTTCGTTCAAAAGTGTGACCTGCATAGCGCACAACGGTAAAGGATTTGACTTCCAGTTCATCCTGTGTCATCTGACAGAGGCTCGAACAATGAAGCCAAAGCTGATCATGAATGGCACCAAGATCATGCTTATGGAGATCGATAATGTTCGGTTTATCGACTCCATTAACTTCCTACCGATGTCGTTAAGCAGTTCATCATAAAATAATGATCAATAAAGAAGGGCTATTTTCCACATCTATTCAACACTCTGGCAAATACTACCTTTGTCGGTCCCATTCCAGCAGTCGAGTTTTACGGTGCGGACTCTATGCACAGTGGGGCGCGTGACCAGTTTATGAAGTGGCATGCTGCGCGAGTGCTGGAAGATTATATATTTGATATGGGGAAAGAGCTCGTTGAATATTGCGTCTCTGATGTGGACATACTGCGGAGAGCCTGTATCAAGTTTAGGAGTACCTTTCTTGAAGACTGCGGAGTTTGCCCACTTACTGAATCCGTGACAATAGCCTCAGCATGTAATAAGGTGTTCCGTCGACGATTTTTAAAATCTGAGACTATCGGTTTGATTCCCGAACACGGATATAGGATGCGCGATAACCAGTCGAAAATCGCCCTGGAGTGGTTACTGTGGGAGGAAGAATCACGCCATATCCGCATTCAACACGCTGCTCACGGATCCGAGGCTGTATTGGAACAGAACATGAAGGTAGACGGATATTATGCTCCAGACAAGATAGTTTTTGAGTTTTACGGTTGTTATTACCACGGGCATGATTTATGCTTCCGCGCTAAGCGTAATCAGACTGTGATAAATAACCCCCAGGAAACTTTAAATTCTCGATTAGAGAGGACCATGGCGAAAGCTAAGAAGCTGCGTGAGCTGGGCTACACGGTCGTGGAAAAGTGGGAGTGCGAGTTCAATAAAGAGAAGAAGGACAATAAACTAATGCGGGATTTTGTAGAAAATCATTTTCTTCTTAATTACGCCCCACTCGAGCCCCGCGCAGCGTTTTTCGGGGGGAGAACGGGTAATTGCACTCTTTACCACAAGGCGGGCCCTGGTGAGACCATCAGGTACGTTGACGTGTGTTCACTGTATCCATGGGTTTGTAAATATGGGAAATTCCCGGTCGGTCATCCGGAAATTTTTGTTGGGTCCGAGTGTAGTGCGGTACTAGGCCCTAACAACTGTATAGATAGTGTAGAAGGGTTAATAAAGTGTTTAGTGCTGCCTCCGAACAATCTTCTACACCCTATACTACCCCGTCGAAATCATGGAAAGCTAATGTTCGTGCTATGCCGTAAGTGTTGTGATGAACAGTGTCAGACTGATTGTACGCATAGTGATGATGAACGTCAGTTTAGTGGTACCTGGGTAGCGGACGAGCTGCGACGGGCTGTACAGTTCGGATATAAGATATTACTAGTATTTGAAATATGGCGATATGAAGTTACAGTCTACGATAAGACTAGTAAAACCGGGGGACTATTCGTGAATTATATTGACACATTTTTAAAAATTAAGCAAGAAGCTACAGGCTATCCTGCATCGTGTGAATCGGCCGCAGATAAACAACGGTACATACAGGAGTACGCGTCGAATGAGGGTATTGAGCTAGACCACGACAGGATTGAGAAGAATGCAGGGCGACGGTCCCTAGCAAAGCTTATGCTAAACTCGTTTTGGGGTACGTATTCTGACAACTACGGTTAATATTAATTTATACATCCATTTATCTTTGTGTTACAGGTAAATTCGCCCAATCCGAGAACAAAATTCGTACGTCTGTGGTGACCGAACCAGTCGAATTATTCGAGCTATTAGAGAACCCCGCTGTGATCGTAAATCACCTGATCCCCGCTGGTGAAAAGGTGGTGTACGTGAATTGGAAGTTTTTAGAGGATTCCATGGAGCCTCTAGCCACCGTCAACGTTGCAATCGCAGCGTTTACGACAGCCCAAGCTCGACTACGACTATGGGACCATTTACATTCGTTAGGTAGTCAAGTGTTATACTACGATACGGATTCTGTTATATACAGACACACACCGGGGCAGTACGAACCACCCACGGGTAATTTCCTCGGTGATTTAACTGATGAGTTGGAGTGTTATGGGGCCGGTAGTTTTATAACAGAATTCGTATGCGGTGGACCGAAAAATTACGCCTACAAGGTGTATTCACCGACTCGGGACGAATACAGTCACGTATGCAAAGTAAAAGGATTTACACTGAACTATGCTAATTCACAAGTTATAAACTTTAACGCTATGAAAGATATAGTTCTTAGTGAAGACCCCCCTATAGTACCAGTGATTACCTCTAATAATATTAGGTGTAGTGCGAACCATAGTGTAGTGACGCGTA
Source organism: Carabus problematicus (assembly GCA_963422195.1). NCBI lineage: Eukaryota > Metazoa > Arthropoda > Insecta > Coleoptera > Carabidae > Carabus > Carabus problematicus. The sequence goes on along the minus strand of OY728583.1, from coordinate 9,411,813 downwards.
GTGAGAGTAAGAGGTTTAACGTTTGTTTTACCAAGCGGCGACGTGTTGGACGATTAGATTCGCTACCTTACGGCCATAAAAAAATTAGGTTAACTTAGCAAAAAAAAAATGTTAATAAATTTGTAAATAATTGTCAATTTGTAATATGTTCTTTAATATTAATGTAGATATTATACGTAAAATAATTATGTGTGTGTGTGTGTGTGTATGTATGCGAACCTGCATACATACTTTTTTTTTCTTTCTTTTTTTTTCAAATATAAATAAACGAGTTACTTTAAAATCTTACATTCGTGTTCTACCTTTCACGGCATACAAACATGAAATTCCAACATCCTTTTAGTGCAATTATAGCGAGTCCTTCGGGAAGTGGTAAATCATATTTCGTTGTCGATTTCCTCCGTAACATAAATAAATTATGTGATACTGCATTCACGCAGATAACATGGTGTTATGGTGTGTGGCAGAGTTTATACAGCACAATACCGAATGTGAAGTTTATCCATGGCCTTCCGGATATGGAAAATTTTGATGGGAAAACTGCACAGCTAATTATAATTGACGATTTAATGCGTGAAACCGATTCGCGTATAGTCGATATATTTACAAAGGATAGTCATCATAAAAATATGTCCGTATTCTTTGTTACGCAGAATTTATTTCATCAAGGAAAGGGGCAAAGAGATATATCACTTAATGCTAATTATATTATTTACTTCAAAAACCCCCGTGATAAAGCTCAAATATCGCATTTATCACGTCAAATTTGTCCGGAAAATACAAAATTTATTCAGGATGCATATAACGATGCTACATCAGAGCCATATGGGTATCTGATCTTCGATCTGAAACAATCAACACCCGATTGGGCCCGTTTTAGAACATCACGCGACGGGTCTACATATGCGTACATCTCTAGGAAAACGTATAAATACGGTGACAAACACTCACCACAGATTATTACATAAACACCCATTGTGCTATCGTAAACATGCCTAGTACGGTCATTCAGAACGCCGCTATATTACACGCTCTACAAAAGCTTAAACCGATCCAACGGTGTGCTCTACTGAAAAGTGCCGATTCTAACACCATACGCTGTATATGCGAGTGTACATATAATATTTTAAACGGTAAAGTTCGTATTAATAAAATCCAGCGAGCTCGTCTTCGGCGGTATAAGAGAATATTGAGAAATCTTGTAAAGAGTGGTGAGGGTTGGAAAAAGAAAAAGCAAATTTTGGTTCAGTCAAGTGGAACATTCCTGCCCATGTTGCTTGCACCTATTCTCACTGGTGTGTTAAGTAGTTTATTTAAACAATAGTAGGATGGAGCATGCTAGGAAAATGGTTTTAATAGCACCGGAGGCTGTGGGGCGTTTTAAACAGAGTAATGTGGAAAGCGGTGATATAACTTCACAGCTAGATGCTGATATGAAAACAGCGTTAAATTCTAAACTCCCTGATCATGAAAAATGGATGTTATATCAGCAAACACTACAGCGGTATTTACATTTTAAGAACCAACTACGTGGTCCAATACAGTTGTCAATAAGAGAAGAAGAAGAAGAAGAAGGCATTTCTACGTCAAATAATAATAATAATAAGGAGAAGGAAAGCCCCATGGACTCTACAGCGCTAATCATAAATACTCTCCCAAAGACTTATCGTAGCAAAGCAAAACTTTTATTGCAACGATTAATGTCTGATAGGAGTGTCACGTGGAATAAGCTAGGGTGTGTTAGTATTAATAATACGGAAATTCCAAATTCAAACATTACCGACCTAATCGGTGACGTGTTGAGACCCCGTAAACATACAAGTCCAGTGGGGTGGCAGAAGTTCTCTACAGCTTTGAAAAATATCAATATACCTAATGAGTTAATCGGAAATCCACGTAGAAGAGAATTCATACGACAAACACCTATATCATATAAATTATACAGACGTAGACAGCGGAAGTATAATGACCAGGCCGAAACATCGATATCGGCCATCAAAAATAAATGGAGGAAATTCAGATTCTAAACGAGTGAATAATAAATTGGCAAGCATTTACTTTAATCCTAATCATGCAGCAGAGTTTTCTGGAGCCTCTAATCTTATAAAAGCTGTGAAAGGCAGCATTAGCAGTAAGAATGTTAAACAATGGTTAAGTGCACAGGATTCGTATACACTGCATAAACCGGTTAGAAAAAGATATCCCCGTAACGAATACCAAGTGTCCAACATTAATGATCTATTTCAAGCTGATCTTAACGACATGCGAAGTCTGGCTCGCCATAATGATGGTTATAAATATATATTGGCCGTAATTGACGTGTTTAGCCGCTTTGCATGGGCAGAGCCCTTAATGGATAAGAAGCCTGCGACAGTTATTTTGGCATTTGATAAGATATTTAATGAGAGTACCCGTAAACCAGTATATTTACAGACGGATAAAGGATCAGAATTTATTGCAAACAGCGTGCAGGAGTATTTAAAGAAGAATGATATAAAATATTACGTTACGAAAAACCCGGATGTCAAAGCTTGCTTCGTAGAACGGCTAAATAGAACTTTAAAAACAAGAATGTATCGCTATTTCACACAGAATAATACATTTCGTTATATTGACATACTACAGAATCTTGTATCAGCATACAATAGTACTGTACACTCCTCAACAAGTTTTGCCCCAAATAAAGTACACGATACAAATGTTTTACAAGTATGGCGGAATCAGTATGGGAAAAAAGAAGAAAACACAAAATCATACCGTGAAAGTCTTAAACCAGGAGATCTCGTCCGTATATCAAAAGAGAAACATATATTTAAAAAGGGATACGAAGCGAACTGGTCTGAGGAAATATTTAAAGTTACCGCTGTACTGAGGAGAACTCCACCAGTGTTTAAACTACAAGATTTGAATGAGGAAGATATCGATGGTGTTTTTTATGCACAAGAGTTACAGAAAGTTCTTGTGAAACCTGATACCATGTATAAAATAGATAAAATAGTCGACACGCGAGGTAGTGGCCGTAGAAAGCAGGTACTCGTCCGGTGGAGAGGATATAGTCCCAAATTCGATACCTGGATCCCTGCGAGCAATATAACTTATATTTAATCATGAACGTGGAACAGGATGAGTTTTACATAACACTGCCAAGTAATAGTTCAATGCAGTATTTTCCCGATAATAGGACTACCAATTTTATTACGCAATTACCTCAACAATTAAAACTGGATGGACAGTGGGAAACGGCTCTAGTCGAAATTCAATATCCCAACTCATTCTACGCAGTAAATAATCATGAAAATACTATCTATTATACACTGATGCAGACTAGTGATAAAAACACTCGAATTTCAACAGCAGATGAATTGAAAAAGAAAACCCGAATTCCATCCGGAAATTACGATACCGTAAACGATGTGATACAGGGGTTGAATGACAATAAAGATTTAGAAATTTATACATCTTTCACGTATGACACGGAGCTGAATCGGGTTGCTATGAAAGTTAAGGACGTCAAAAATTATTTTCTCGCTAGGTGTCTTGTACTTTGTTTCTGACGTCCGATTTTAGTTCTGACTTGACAAGACAACTATTTTGTCTGTCTTGTTATTTTGCGTTTTTATTCTGACGACCATGGTCAGCTGTTATTATTAATTTTTACAAATTTACATGTCTTTTTTCTCCTGTTCAATTGTATTGAACATGGTTTGTTCACAATTTTTGACTTATACTACCATGTAAATTCCACGTGGAAATTTTGTTCTTCGTTGTCTTCCATTAAGGTAATGTCAAGCTCGTAATGTTATTACTTATTTAATTGTTACATTTAACATGTGTTGTTATCAAACTGTTGTACCCTTGTAAATGACCTCATACCTCAAGGTCGAAACGTCGGCATAAGTTTTTGTATGAACTTTTGAATAAACTTCCTTACGTCTGAAGTGTCAAGTCATCTTTCCAACCCTTTGGGGGTCAACCTTTATCTTCAATGGTCTTACATAATTTTTCAAAATAAAAAATATGGAAAATAATGCATATGCAAGAAAATTTGGAATACAATTGAGCGGAAAATAAAGGACAAAAAAAATAAAAACTGAAACAATTATGAAAAAAAATTTTTTTTTCAAGTACTAAAGGAAATTTTGAAAAACAAAAAGTCAAATGCACAACTTGACCGTAATACGCATTTGTAAAAAAATCATCCAGATTGGTTGGATAGTCTAGGAGGAGTTAGTCGAACAAAAACCGTACGAGCGAGCAGACGAACGACATACATACGGTCACATATTGTAATAGTCATTTCGTGATCCAAGGGGTCTGTCCGGGATTTCTGCGCAAAAATGTTTAAAATCGGGGAATGCTACAGATTTCGTACCGAACACTATAGCTCTTCGACAGGAGGTTGTTGAGCTAAAAATTTGATAAAATTCAATAGTAAGCAATACACACAGTAATAATTATATTTTTACACGTCCGGGAGTAGAAGTCGGTTTCTATGGCGTCAAACGCGGGACAGAAATGAGGCATTTACTCCCTAGGGACGAAAACACTTTTCGGAAGGGAGTTTTTATTATAACAAAGGTTTTTGTAAATAAATGTCTGTTGTCATGGTACGCGTTGCATGGAAACATTTCCAAGGGCCTCTAAAATAGTACATTATACACCAAGGGAGAGAAACCATTTATTTTTCCTGAGGTGTAGGTTGGAGCCCGAGGGCAAAGCCAGAGGGCTACAAATACATCGAGGGAAAAATGGTGGTCTCTCCCGAGGTGTATATACTATTTTTTCCACGTTCGGGAGTAGAAACGTTTAATTTCATAAATAATGAATTATAATAAATCGGAACGAAATTACAATATTACCTCGATGTATTTGTAGCCCTCTGGCTTCGCCCTCGGGCTTCAAACTACACCTCAGGAAAAATAAGTGGTTTCTCTCCCTTGGTCACATTATTACATATTTTATTCTTAGTAACAACGTGTATTGTTTGAGAGAGAGAGAGAGAGAGAGAGAGAGAGAGAGCAAAATAGCAAGCAATAATAATCTATGTATAAAATGTCCCGACTACCAAAATGTAACGGTTCTAAAATACTACCACCGCGGACAAGTATACCGAAACCAGGTGTTGTCCAACAGAAAGAGGCCATGTACAAGGCTCCACAACCAAAATTAGGCAATGTAAGGAGTAACACAAATGAATAAAGTTGTACAATCAGCGAAAGTGCGGGTACACTGAAGAGTTCCATGTCTAGACGGAGCAAAAGTGCTGCAAAATTACGAAGTCTGATAGTTGCGACTAAAAGCAACCTAATCGCCACAGCAACAGCTACAGAATCAGAACAAGACACCTGCGACATGTGTTGGATGCTTGGCAGTCTGCGGGGAGATCAACAAGTTAAAGTGAAGCACTCCGGCATAGTGTACTTCCGCTGGAATATGAACCATGGACGGCCGGGCCGTAGTGGAGAAAGAAGAAGCCAACTGTAATACAAAGTACACTGAGATTTCGCTAAAGTTCACAGGAACAACGACAGAATTCGAATCAACCAGTGATCAGATACATAATCGATCTGTCATACTGCTGCCCGCTATTCCAACTCGTGAAGTACTTCTGGTCTTCATTGTACACTGCGGGTTCACTCTGTACAGAAAAACAATGTGTTTTAAATAATTTTTTGAGATATTATTTAACTGAATCCACCTTCATGTAAGTAATATAAAGAACAGGCATTCCCGAATTCAAATTCAGGATGCATAATGCAATAACTGAAGGAGTAATCAGGAACAGTTTAGAAGGTGAGCGCATTCATTTTATATCAAATAAAGCATGTAAACTCGTACATACTTGTATATACACATGTTAATATTCGATATGTATAGAACTTAATACATATATTGATTATATTACCATCAATTAGCGTATACACATGGCAGAAAATATAATTATTTGATCACGATAGGATTTAGTGAGCGATGACCGAACTGCGAGCGTCAATGAAACACTATTACATTTTTTATTACAGTGAAACCTCGATATAACGGACCTCGATATAACGGACCTCGATACAACGGACTTCGGATATAATGGACAGCATGTAAGCGATTGTAAACTGCACGTGACTGCACACTCAGGGAATCACCCGAGTTTTGTGCTCCACAGCTGAATAAAATGTATCTGAAGGTTTATTCCTACATGTACAACAGTTTATTTTCTTTATTAGATGAATGTATTTGAGTGATTCAATCTGTTTAAATTATAAATTAAATGTTTTGTTGTATAAATAAAAGTTTTGTTCACAATATGGATAAAGGGAAACGAATTAATTTAATATTAAATCAAAAACTTGAAGTGATAAGATTATTTTTATATAACGGACATTCGGCTACATCGGACACCTCCTCGGCCGCATTGGTAAAAAAACCTCAGTGACATTCGCAACAAAATGAGTTGTACTGTACTGTCACAATTTAATTGATCTTGCAATAACCAGAATTCTAGTGAATAAAATAATTACCTCCAGACAAAACACGAATAATAAAACTACTAGTACCACCAGCACAGCTATGCTCTTTTCAAATATTAAACTAATTATTGGAAATTAAACGAGTATTCCCTTTTAACTTTATTTCAGCTGTCATATATCAATTAATTTAATTTAATTCATTCTAGTGGCATCTGTGGTAAAAATAGTGAACTATGCTTGTAATATTTATAATTTTAATTGTGTAACATCGGTTGTCGACATTTTGAACCATCTGTGATTGTCGGCGAATTGCACCAATGGTGGGGGTAATTTCTACATTTTGCCTCAACGTGGATCTGGATTGTCGACATTTTGCCTCGTCGACATTTTGCGTTGTCTACGGCGCGCCATGCACCGAATGAAACATTTGAGATATTAACACGTCTTTCTGATCAACTCTTCAAACTGTAACTGACCACTGGTTGATCCTAATTCTGCCGTTGTTCATGTGAACTTCAACGAAATCTTATTGTACTTCGTGTCGCAGTTGGCATGGTCTCTCTTCACTACGTCCCTGCCGCACAGACTGACAATCTGCCAACACATGTCACAGGTGTTTTGTTCTGAATCTGCAGCAGTTGGTCTGGCCACTAGTTTGCTTCTAACCGCAACTAAAGCTCTCCGTAACTCTAAAATATAGAACTGTAGTATATGCACGCTAGAAATGTGTTGGAATATATACCTGCAGCACCTTTGTTCCGGCTAGACATGGAATCCTTCAGGATACCCGCCATTTTCACCAGATTTGCCGCTTGTACGACTTTATTTAGTTGTGTTGTACTCTTTGCATTACCTGATTTCGGTTCTGGAGCCTTGAATACAGCCTCTTTCTGCTGACCAATACCAGGTTTCGGTATACCTGTCGGGTGCGTTAGTATTTTGTAGTAATTTTGGTACAGGGACATTTTTTGGCACTACGAATAGTAACAACAAGTTAATCACTTGTGTTCATTTAATAGGTATATTGTGTCACTGTAATGTATACTTGTGAGTAATAGTAATAATACGGTATATGTATTATTACTATTTTTTATGTGAGTTCACAGTGATTTTCTCTACCGCGGTAAATGAACGAATGAATTTGAAACAAACGTTGCGCCGCCCAACCAAACGGTAACGGAACCATCACGTGACAACTGCTGGGCAAATAAATTAAAATAAATCATATTTACGCCACGACCTTCATACGTATAATATATAATTTTCCGTTAATAATATTTATATATATATATATATATATATATATATATATATATATATATATATATGATAAGTGACAACCAACGCAATTTTCATAGCTTTTTTAATTGTTTAGTTGTCACATCACTTGTTAATCAAACAAAGGTAAACTGATTATTCCTTAAGTTTTACTTAAATACCTTAAATTAATACCTATTTTTCTTAAAAATTGAATTATGTAACCCATCAAAATTTTTATACTACCAGAAGTAAAAAGTCTTTCTGATTCCAAAAATTTAAACAAAATGGTATATTACCACTTAAAAAAGTTGCATAGCGTAACACATGCGCGTAATGACTTAAGACAATTTCAAGGTCACACAAATATAAAGTACTTTTTACCATGTAACTTTTGTCTGAAACATTTTTGTCTAAATTCCATAATAACAAAAATATAGCCTTGTTGCATTACTTTCTCTACATCCTGTATATATATACAGTCGATTCCGCTTAATCGGGACACATCGGGACTAGTGCATTTTGTCCCGATTAAGCGGCTGGCCCAATTATCCGAAGTTCCACAAAAATTACAGGATTATTGTTTTTTTTTTACATATGCATCCATATTCAAAAATTATATACGTACTACATAATATAAAATATAAATTCTGAAACAATAAATATGTATGTACATTTGTACGTTTGTATATGTATGTATAATAAATTCTTAAAGAAAAATTATGTTTTACAAACTTAAATTAAATTAAATTATATATTCTGGAAGAATTTGTGCAAAGTGGTTTGCATTTTGTTTTAACGAGATTGCAGTACAAAATCTGCACAGATATTTATTGCTGACATAGGAATCCCGTCATTTTGTTGTCATTGTATATTTTGACACTATCTCAGCAAGCTGACGAAAGCTAGTGTTATTTGGCTGACTTTTAATTTCATTTAGGATAGGAGTTTTATTTTTAAGTGTCAAATCCTTTTTTTCATCTTTAGTTTACTTAGTTTAATTCAATTTACACTTTTGTGACTGAATTTACGTTAACTCCACCATACGCTTATACCGTGCGAATAACGTAAGACTATACATTGGCGACTTTATTTTCGCTTTAATCAATTTGCCCATGTCACTCTAAATATTCACGTGTGAAGCCCCGAGTTCACGGGAATTTACACACGATTACTGTCCCGATTAAACGGAATATTGTCCCGAAAAAGCGAAGTAAATTTGTGTTATTTCCTCGGTTTTGTTTTCGTTCTTTAAGATTTGTCCCTAATAAGCGGCTGTCCCGATAAACCGATGTCCCGATTAAGCGGAATCGACTGTATATATATATATATATATATATATATATATATATATATATATATATATATATATATATATATATATATATATATTCGATTGGGTTCACGGAACGCATAATTGACGGTTCGAGACTTGTAAAATTTGTAGTTTAAGTAAAAATGACTTAACACGCGACCTTGGACTGAGTAGAATGACCGTTTTTGTAAAAACGCTGGAAAAATGAGAGAGAGAATGGGCAGAGACTTGTGAGTGGGTGTGTGGTAGCGATCAGCGTGTGGAGTTCGCAGTTTTTGAGAATACCGTGATAAGTTTTCCGGGCTATTGAGAGTATTTTATCGTTAGTCCACGAGACTAAAACTATCTCTGGTAGCCGGATACCACCCGTACTAGGGGAGTAAATACGCGGTCAAAGTTAGACGAGTGTGTGCGTCAGCGAGATTATCGGCGGTCGAGTTAGCGATCCGTGTTCCGCGACGTTCTTACACCCGAGAGTGGAGTTCCCTCGTCCAGCTGCGCTCCACCAGGCCCTACCAGACGAGTCCGAGAACGCGTAGTCCGAGACCAGACGAACAAACCCGTGTCCGGGGATTCGAGACGTTAGATCGGGTGCAGTAGTAGATCCGAGACAGCGTGGGCTACACAGATGAGTACAACCCGATTTCGCCCTCAAATCTTGCGCCCCCATTGCCCCCGTAGAGACGATAAGTCTGGTTCTATGTTGATTCCGTATTGCGTTTCTCTTTTGTATTAATAGCTAAGTTTAAATTTGCATTCATAATAATTGGGTTTATTTGATTTGCTTACAACTGTATTTAATTTATAATTAGTTAAGAATCATCATCGCCCTCATTCCACTCATTCTCATATAGTCATAAGAATACTTTGTCGCTTTTCTCTTCTTGTAATAAGTTAGTTTAAATATTAAAGATTCAGCGTTGATTTGTTTGATAGTGCACACGGTATTTTCTTTGTTCAAACGTATACTGTCGAACACACCCGAATCCCCCTTCCAACTCTCGTACTCGTGTTTGGAAATTACTAGGTGGGGATTCCGAAATTCGAGTCCGTGGCGCCCCCTCTCTTTTATTGTAACTACCTAATCTTAGATGACAGGTCGAACGGCTCCCCTCTCCACTGTAGCTACCGGCAAACATCGGGCGAACGTGTGCCCGTACGGCTCACTAAATATCATTTTGCGAGCCAAGTAATACGTGGGTTACAAATTTGACGCCCTGAACGTGGGGCCTGTTCATTTCTACTTGTGTATATTTTTGTATATATTTCGAAATATTGTTTTTTCTATGTAAAGACGTTTGAACAAAGAAACACGTCACATACATTGTTTAGTTAAGTTTAGTTCCTTAGGTCGTAATTAAGTCCCTTTCTTATACATTTATATATCTCTCTTTATGGTAAAGTTGGATCGTACTCATTTGTGTTCACACGTTGACAATCATGGATCCATTTCGGTTAGTACGAGATGAACTCGAATATAAACTGTCGGTGCGAGGTTACACTAATCTGGAGATGGTTACTGCGCTAGAAATGAAGAGAATGCTCGCGAAAACACTTAAATCCGAAAAGTTCGGTACGATTGTAAATAATCCTACAGAGGAAATAGACTGCCCGGCGGAGTTAAACATTTGTACACGTAAAGTAGTAGAGATACAGTCTATGTCGGAATCAGTAGATTCACTCGAGTCAACTGATGGCAGAAGATTTTTCGCGAAATTGAGCCATGTTCTCGGGAGATTGGCCCGAATAACAACGGAAACGGAGGATATCAACGCCTCAATACACAGACTGCGGGTTGAATTAATGCATTTGGAGGAAACAGTAAGTAATAAAATCGATACGGAACAAAACGCTTCCTCGGAGGTCGCTGGTACTTCATCTACCCTTACTAATCTGCCGATTGCTATTAACGCGGTTCAACCTAGAAAGCTTATACCGGTACATAAGTGGGATATCTCATTCTCGGGAGACGGAACGGGACTCAGCGTTAACGGTTTCCTTGAGAGAGTAAACGAATACCGGATTTCGCGAAATGTTACCTCTACTGAGCTATTTAATTCGATCGTGGAATTATTAAAAGGGAGTGCGCTGATTTGGTATCGGTCAGTACGGTCTCGAATGCTCAACTGGGAGGACTTTGTAAAACTGTGACGTGCAGAGTTTGAGCCTTACGGGTATGAGACTGAACTATGGGCGGAAATTAGGGCGCGTTTGCAAGGTCCGAATGAACGCGTAGGCAACTATTTTGCTTGTATGTTGAATTTATTCGCGAGACTACCAAACCCACCAAGGGAAGGAGAGAAACTAGCCGTATTAAGACGAAATATAGCCCCGTATTTCATACACCACTCCGGACTTACGGAAATACGAACAGTCGACGAACTCCTAGCAATGTGCAAGCGATTAGAACAGAATCAATATATGGCCACGAATTCTCAACCTCCGACGCCTGTACGGAAAAATCTTCTTGAACCAGATCTCGCGTACCCTATAAAACCGGCGTCTCGGACATGTACTATAGCCGCGGGAGATTCTAAACGAAAGGTATCGCTCAATTGTTGGAACTGTAGACAGGCGGGCCACATATACAAATATTGTCAGGCGCCTAAGACATTGTTCTGTTATTCCTGCGGAACTCCCGACTGTACAAAAGCAACGTGTTCTAAATGTGGGAAACGTTGGGCAAAAAACGATTAGAGTTCGGGAATATCAGGAACCGGAAGTTCCCGAAGTCGCCAAAAACGGTTCACGGTTCAGAATTCCAAGATTGGTTAGAAACTATCAAGAAATTATACTTGAAAACTAAAATAGATTTCCTGTTAACCTCCTGTCTGGGAGACACGCGCCCCTATCTCGACGTCGATATATTCGGAACAAACTATCGCGGATTATTGGATTCGGGAGCCACGCGGACAAAACTAGGTCAAGCGGGTTGGCACAAATTAAAGAGACATAACCTATTTTTAGATACAGGGAACGTGGTTCGTTGTACGGTTGCGAATGGCTCAAGTTGTGAGGCGATCGGGACGGTAGAGGTACTGCTCTCTCTAGAAAATGAGTCATGTTTGCTAAAAGTTCTCGTTGTACCCTCCATCCCTTACGAATTAATCCTCGGAATTGACTTCTGGTCGAAAATGAACGTCATGCCGAATATTAAAAATGGAACCTGGTCATTCACGAACGCCGTCGCCACGGAGTTGACTAGCCCTAATCTACCAATCAATGATCAGCAGAAGACCGCACTGAAATCCTTATTAGATAAATATCATAACATAAACAACCCTAAACTAGGCTGTACCACCCTGGTTGAACACCGCGTTGTTACGAACGCAGATCCGATTAAACAAAGGTATTACCCTGTCAACCCCGTAATGCAATCACACTTAGATCGCGAATTGAATAAAATGTTAAAAGACGGAATTGTATCACCATCCAACAGTCCTTGGTCTAGTCCCGTACTGTTGGTTAGAAAAGCGGACAACACGTATCGTTTCGTCGTTGACTACCGTAAATTGAACGCAGTCACGCGAAAAGACGCTTACCCCTTACCTTACGTCAATTCAATTTTAGACAAATTGCGTAACGCAAAATTTTTGAGTTCTTTGGACCTTAAATCAGCCTACTGGCAAATCCCAGTCGCGAAAGAGAGCAAAGAGAAGACAGCTTTCACTGTCCCCGGCCGCGGTTTATACCATTTTAACCGGATGCCATTCGGGCTACACAACTCTCCCGCCACCTGGCAACGCTTGATGGATCGATTATTTGACCCCAGCTTCGAACCTTTCGTATTTGTATACTTGGACGACATCATCGTGATAACCCCAACGTTTGAGAACCATCTAACCGTGTTAGAGAAAATCTTTATTAAGTTGAATGAAGCCGGTCTCACTCTTAACAGGGAAAAATGCCAATTTTGTCGTCCAGAATTGCGGTATCTCGGTTATGTTGTAGATAGTCAAGGCCTTCACGTAGACCCCGAGAAAGTACGCGCTATCCTGGACATTCCCACCCCGAAAAACGTACCCGATATTCGTCGATTCATAGGTGTGGCCTCGTGGTAACGACGTTTCATACCCTCGTTTTCGACAACTATCGCGCCACTTACCGCACTACTGAAGAAAAATAAGACGTGGACGTGGACCGACGACTGCGAAAGCGCATTTAGTTTGATTAAAGAAAAACTCGTCAGTGCGCCCATTTTAGATTGCCCCAACTACGAACTACCGTTCTTCGTACAAACAGACGCATCAGCTTACGGGTTAGGAGCGGTTCTGACGCAAAAATCTGGAGAAAAGGAGCATGTTATAAGCTATGCTAGTAGGACATTAACTAGAGCGGAACGTAACTGGACAGTCACAGACCGAGAATGTTTAGGTGTCATTTTCGGTATCGAGAAATTCCGCCCTTACTTAGAGGGGATAAAGTTTACTGTTGTCACTGACCATTATTCGCTGCTGTGGCTGAATAAATTGAAGGACCCCGTAGGTCGCCTAGCACGGTGGGCTGTCCGGCTACAGCAATTCGACTTTAACATCGTACACAGGAAAGGAAAAGATCATTTGCTTCCAGATTTATTGTCCCGTGCGGTCGAACAGAAAATAGATTTAGTCGATATTGACCCGAATACTAGAGACCCGTGGTATCGCGAACTACGCGACCGTATCCGCGAAAAACCAAATTCCTTTTTGAATTGGAAAGTAGATGAGAACAACAACCTCTATAAATTAATTCAGAGCAGAAAACAGTCAGACTGGAAATTAGTGGTGCCGCGAGATTGCCGCCGACAAGTGCTTGCAGAATGCCACGACGCCCCAACCGCCGGTCATGCGGGCGTGTATAAAACATTTCACCGTACGAGTCAACTATACTACTGGCCGAAAATGCGCGCGGATATTATCAAGTACGTCCGTCGGTGTGTAGTGTGTCAAAGCCAGAAACCTATCCTGAAAGCACCAGCTGGTCTTATGGACCGTAGGCCGTTCGTCCATCAACCCTGGCAGCTGATTAGCACGGATTTTATGGAATTTCCCAAGTCATCCCGAGGCCACGAATATTTACTTGTAGTAACGGATTATTTCTCAAAATTCGTGATTTTGCACCCCGTCCGTACCGCCACCGTCTCTAAGTTGTGTGAGTTTATAGAAAATCAAGTTTTCTTAAAATACGGAGTACCCCAATACCTTATATGCGACAATGGTCGCCAATTCATTAGTAAAGATTTTAAAAATTTAATGTCAACGTATAGTGTCAATATAATATATAATGCTCTTTACCACCCCCAGAACAATCCTACGGAACGGACGAACCGAATCATTAAGACCATGATACGATCCTATCTGGGAGATAACCACCGGAAGTGGGATGAAAATTTGCAAAAAATTGCTTGTGCTATAAATACCGGCCGACACGAAGTGACTAAACGTACTCCGTACTCATGTTGTTAAATTTTCTTTTGTCCGTACTCCATAAACTACGGCAGAGAGCAAGTACTAAACGGCAAATACTTTAGTACGAATCACCCGGATGTTCCACCTGATGAACTCCCTATAAACCGAGACAACCTAGATCAAGTAGAGACTCAACTCAAAACGATCCTTGTCGATGTGCGAAAGGAACTGTCTCTAGCATACGCTAAGAATTGTCGCGTTTACAATCTACGTCGCCGAATTGATGAATTAAATGTTGGTGACATGGTTTGGCGGAAAAATTATGTACTATCCGACGGGACTAAGTTTTTCTCGTCCAAACTAGCCCCTAAATTTATCGGCCCCTTCGGCATCCTATCAAAACCATCTAAACTAACATATGAACTAGTTGACCAAGATGGAGTCGCGAAAGGAATATGGCACATACAGGATCTGAAACGTTTCGTGAATTAAAAGCCTTTTCTAGTAAGGGGAGGGTTTGTAACATCTTTTTTTTCTACAATATTCGATTGGGTTCACTGAACGCATAATTGACGGTTCGAGACTTGTAAAATTTGTAGTTTAAGTAAAAATGACTTAACACGCGACCTTGGACTGAGTAGAATGACCGTTTTTGTAAAAACGCTGGAAAAATGAGAGAGAGAATGGGCAGAGACTTGTGAGTGGGTGTGTGGTAGCGATCAGCGTGTGGAGTTCGCAGTTTTTGAGAATACCGTGATAAGTTTTCCGGGCTATTGAGAGTATTTTATCGTTAGTCCACGAGACTAAAACTATCTCTGGTAGCCGGATACCACCCGTACTAGGGGAGTAAATACGCGGTCAAAGTTAGACGAGTGTGTGCGTCAGCGAGATTAGCGATCCGTGTTCCGCGACGTTCTTACACCCGAGAGTGGA
Source organism: Carabus problematicus (assembly GCA_963422195.1). Taxonomy (NCBI): domain Eukaryota; kingdom Metazoa; phylum Arthropoda; class Insecta; order Coleoptera; family Carabidae; genus Carabus; species Carabus problematicus. Next base: position 9,396,460 of record OY728583.1, on the reverse strand, counting down.
GTTCCCTCGTCCAGCTGCGCTCCACCAGGCCCTACCAGACGAGTCCGAGAACGCGTAGTCCGAGACCAGACGAACAAACCCGTGTCCGGGGATTCGAGACGTTAGATCGGGTGCAGTAGTAGATCCGAGACAGCGTGGGCTACACAAATGAGTACAACCCGATTTCGCCCTCAAATCTTGCGCCCCCATTGCCCCCGTAGAGACGATAAGTCTGGTTCTATGTTGATTCCGTATTGCGTTTCTCTTTTGTATTAATAGCTAAGTTTAAATTTGCATTCGTAATAATTGTGTTTATTTGATTTGCTTACAACTGTATTTAATTTATAATTAGTTAAGAATCATCATCGCCCTCATTCCACTCATTCTCATATAGTCATAAGAATACTTTGTCGCTTTTCTCTTCTTGTAATAAGTTAGTTTAAATATTAAAGATTCAGCGTTGATTTGTTTGATAGTGCACACGGTATTTTCTTTGTTCAAACGTATACTGTCGAACACACCCGAATCCCCCTTCCAACTCTCGTACTCGTGTTTGGAAATTACTAGGTGGGGATTCCGAAATTCGAGTCCGTGACGCCCCCTCTCTTTTATTGTAACTACCTAATCTTAGATGACAGGTCGAACGGCTCCCCTCTCCACTGTAGCTACCGGCAAACATCGGGCGAACGTGTGCCCGTACGGCTCACTAAATATCATTTTGCGAGCCAAGTAATACGTGGGTTACAATATATATATATATATATATATATATATATATATATATATATATATATATATATATATATATATATATATATATATATATACATACATACATACATACATACATACATAACATCACGCCTTTCCCATTACTGGGGTAGCAGGCCCTTTATTTCCTACAATATATATATATATATATATATATATATATATATATATATATATATATATATATATATATATACAGGGTGATTCACGAAGAGCGGAAAAAATTTTAACAGGATGTTGGGGAGGTCATTTTGAGTAAAAAATGTCATATGAACATGGGTCCTATTTCATTTGGTTAGGTAACTAGAGGAGATCAAAGTTTGATGAATTCAAATGCTAAACAGCATATTACCATTAAGATAGCTTAGAAACTATAAGAGATATGAAGTTGGTTAAATTAGACAAAAGTTGCGCATTTATAAGTTAGAGTTAGTGAAAATTTAGAATTTGAAAAATTTGCATGGCTTACTAGATGTGCGCAAAATTTTTATCGGGTGATTCACGAAGAATGTAAGAAAAATTAATACGTTGTTGGGAGATCATTTTGAGTAAAATATGTCATATGAACATAGGTCCTATCTCATTTAATTACATAACTATAAGAAATTAAGGTTTTATAAGTGCCTAAGTAAATTCACTGGTTTTTTTTGCACACATCTAGTAAGCCATGCAAAATTTTCAAAATACTACATTATCACTAACTTTAACTTATAAATGCGCAACTTTTGCCTAATTTAACCAGCTTCATATCTCTTATAATTTCTAAGATATCTTAATTGTAATATGCTGTTTAGCATTTGAATTCATCAAACTTTGATCTCCTCTAGTTACTTAACCAAATGGAATAGAACCCATGTTCATATGACATTTTTTACTCAAAATGACCTCCCCAACATCGTGTTAAATTTTTTTCCGCTCTTCGTGAATCACCCTGTATATATATATATATATATATATATATATATATATATATATATATATATATATATATATATATATATATATAATAAAAAATATCGATAATGATGGATGGTAAATATGTTCATCGTAGATAATAGATTCAACTTACGGGAAGAAAGAAGTTTATGATAGTAAATATGGAAATTTATATAACACCAGGAATCTTATTAATTATAAACAATTTTCATTGCAGAATTGGATGAACTAAGTAAAATGAAGCAAGGAAATGAGATACGTAAGCCATTAATACACGTGTTGATACAGATAAATGTTATAATTTATATGTTTTAGAAGAAAAAGAGAGAGCAGGAAAAGGAACAAAAAAATGAACCCCCCAAATAAATAATGAACGTAGGTGTCGTAATATTGCTGAAATCCTGGACCGCAATGGACACAAGTACTTCGAAACGAAAGAATACTTGACAGATGTGGACCTACTGGATGAATTACATGGGTCCTCCTATATGGAATAGTACTGTGACTACGGATTTCATACAGACGCAATTGTTTTGAGAAGACCCCAAGCTCAACCTAAAGAATAAATAGTACATAGCAATAGGGGGAAGAATTTCTATATATAATAGGAGTTAAGAGAGTGCAGCTGTTTGCAGTCCATAAGTTTTATTCTGTTTGAATCTAGCGCCGCTTTTAGTGAGTAAGATTTGTTCATAAATGGCATTGATTTCCGTATTTTATATTTAATATGCTATCCAACACTATATTGCAACATTTTACACGAATTAGTTATTACATATATCATTTATTTGATCAGAAAATAGTTTTACATAATTTGAGTAACCGCCAGGCCAAGGTGGGGTGAGGCTCATAATTCCGACATCGCATAACTCCGCCCCGGATCTGACGTCATTATACGTCACTAATACGAGTGTGTGTCGTGCCGTCGACAATTCATAGCGTCGACAAGTCGTCAGGTCGACACTCGGGTTTCTTCGGTTCTTAATTTGAAGCCCGTTTTAATCGTAAAAATATAATAATGATTTGTCAATTTATAACTTGAAAGTAGCAGTAGATTTCAAGTATAGAATTATTTTATAATTAATAATATTTAATCATTTTGTTAATGTTTTGTTGCTATATCGTAGATGACAAGAAAATTTATGAACGTACAAATTTGTAGAATGCAGATATAGTTTGAATAATCGTTTACAGACATGACCATAGAACTATTAATGGCATGTTTATTTTTATATTTGAAAGCATGTACATTGTACATATATGTAAATTATTACAATAGATTTGATATAATTATTATTATATTATATTAATGAAAATTATACAGAGCGATCGAGATATACTGTCCGTCACGTGACTTGAAAATTCCCGTATTACGATCAAAACTATCTTCCATCGAAGTAAAATTATTATTTGTTGCTAACGTGACCGCCATTTCAATAAACACTTTTGTTTTTGAATCAGTGACAGCTTGCGTTTTCATTTTATTGACAGATATTTTGAAGATAATTAAGTAATTTTGAAATTAGACTGCATCAAATAAATATATTGAGAATGAAGAAAGGTATTTTGGACATTTATTATTAACAATTTTATTTTTAAAGGTTGTTTTTTAATTCTTTATTTAAAAAAAAAATTAATTGTACGCCAATGTGATATGTCAATCGTAGTCAGTATGACAACGATGCGGCAAACAAAAAATCAGAACGAGGCGGCACGGACAGTTAATCTCGATCGCTCTGTATATAGAATAGCCCTTGTCTGTCCGTCATGCATGAAGTCACGACCTTCTCGATTGAGTGACAGTTGTGTACACTCTACGGCCTGTAAATACGACGAAAGAACAATAGATTTTTTTGTGATGACAGCTGCGGCGGATCGCAAAGTTATGGCGCTGAGAGTTGTACATCATGTACCGCACGTTGATTGGTCAATCTAAAAGCGTGCGCTCTGATCTGATTGTCAAAAATGACAGATAAAATTAAGAAATGTTTTTCTACGAAAAATTTATTTATTACGACTGTAAAACTAAATATTACTGTACATAATTATACACTGTGAGCAAAATTAACTGAAGCTCACGTGACCAAACAAAGTTCGCATTGTAGTCGAAACTACCTTCCACGGAATAAAAATAAGATCAATTTTTAGTAATTTTTGACGTTTACCGACCGAGCATTCAGTTATCAGTCAGTAGCGTCGTGTCCATTTTGCTGTTATTTATTGGTGATTGTGTTTTACTTTTTTTATATTTTCTCGTACAATCAGTCTTTTTTAAGACTAATCTTATCTTTATCTGTGTTTAATAATAACGTAAGTATATAATTAAGTAATATTTTCTTGTATTTCTGAACAATAGTTTTATGAATCTTTTAGGTTACAATGTTTGGTGACGATCACGATAAGTTTCTTTTAGAAGCATATTTTCGTTCTGGCGTTCGAAATGAAAACGAATGGAAGTATTCTGTTCAAAGTTGCCATGAACAATTTTTACAGAACTACCCTAATTTCGAGGAAATTACATATGATACATTTAGGCAACATGTGGCAAGAGTGGTTGATCGTTTCCGAAACACTGGAAGTGTTGTCAAAGGAAAATCAACGGGACGACATCGTATATTAACACAACCAGTTCTTGAAGATGTGCAACAACGTCTTGAAGAAAGTCCTCATAAATCATTGCGGCATTTATCTAGACAAACAGGTTAGTAACTTATGTTCCAGTCTATTATAATTATTGTTCATAAATGACTAACATTATTATTTGCATATGTAGGACTCTCGTATGGAACTTGTCGGACAGCAACGAAAAAACTTCATCTGCATGCTTATAAAATAAGTGTTGTCCAAGAATTACTTCCATTAGATTATGGAAAACGTTTGGAATATTGTCACTGGTTCCTTGAAAATATGAATGAGGAATTATTAGATTTGACATTTTTTACTGATGAAGCTTGGTTCCATTTAAGTGGGTATGTTAATTCACAAAATTACCGAACTTGGTCTCACGAAAATCCACATGTTCATACTGAAAGAAGTTTACACCCATTGAAAGTAGGTGTCTGGTTAGCGATGTCACGCCGAAGAATCATCGGACCAATATTTTTTTATGAAACAATAACGTCCGAAAGATATATTAGAATAATTTTGCGTCCATATATTGAACAATTTACATGATGATGAATTAAACAGGGGCTATTTTCAACAAGATGGAGCTACAGCACATACTTCGAATGCAACATTAAATTATTTAAGAGAATTTTATGATGAGCGGATTATTAGCAAACATCGCTGGCCACCACGATCTCCTGATATGACACCGCTGGATTTCTATCTTTTCGGCTATTTAAAAACAAAAATATATGCAAACAGAATGCATACGTTAGAAGAATTAGAAGACGCAATAACAAATGCAGTTCGAAACATTTCAGAAGAGGAATTAAGAAATGTGTTTCTAAATATGCAAAGACGGGTAAACAAATGTATTGAAGGAAATGGAGGTCATTTTGAACATTTGTTGTAATTAGTCATTATTTTATCACCTAAAATGCCTGAGAACTGTACCGAAACTTACTACACCGATGAACTTCACTTATAGCGTGATCACGGTCCCTGTAATCAAAAATCTTTGAACGTTAAATGTATATTATGCAAGTGTTGCGCACTTATAATTCTGTACTGTAACCAATGTGAATATACACTGCAACGTGTTAATGTTGTGGTAATTAATACAAGTGTAAAATAGGCCTGAAATGTTTACTTCGGCGTTCATTTTGAGGAACTCTGACACTATAATTTTTGAGTAACGAGTCGACAGTACTACCTCTTGGGTGACTTGGAAATGTACTGATCTCATAAATAATGTTATAATGTAACGTAAATATTCTAAATACATAAAAATATTTTCATTTCATGGTATAAAATTATTTCCAACTTTAACTGATCTAAATTATTTTTATTATAAAAGTATTATATGTCGCAGGCCGGTATAAACCGAGAAATTCGTTGGCACGCCTATGTATTGTGTTTGTTTCAAATCGTTACTATGGTTACTATAGTTACTACTATAGTGAAGCGGCAACTTGACAATCACAATAGAGCGGCACGCTTCAGTCATTTTTGCTCTCTCTGTATTAATAACGTGATAAAGAAGTGTCAAACATAAATTTGTGAAAAAAACATTTATCTGAAATGATCAGTTCTATGGTTTGACAGATTTGAGTGCTAATTACAAGACACGAAAGGCGTAAATTAAAAAGAAAAATTAACATTATTCGGAAGCGTAAGAAAACAAATAAAGAACTAATAAATAAATTTCATTACGTTTTTTTATTTTAGATAGCTGTATTTTTATAAAAATATATCTTTCTTTTAGTGGTCGCCACTAGCATCTCTACAGAATTTATGTTACAGAGTTGGAGTATTTTTTTGATTACTACAATATTGATGCAAATATTCGTTATATTTTACATAGCACAAAAACGGCAGTGTACTTTGTTAAAAAAAACCAATGAATGTGGTACTGTTGGTGAGTTAATAATATCTTTGACAAATGTTAAATATTTAAGCTATTTATGTTACATGTTAATATTTGACGGGAATTCGTGGAGTGAGTATTTTCCTCGTTGATTACAAAACGGTACATAGCACTTTCTATACATGATAACACACTGCACTATTATACCACAAAAACCTACAATTAGAAATTAAAACACGGAATAATTAATATAAGAGTGTCAAATTAATAATACTAATAATAAAAACTAATAGCACAAACTTAATTAAGGCCAAATAACACAAAAACCACAATTTATGCATTACTTATACGCAAAATATCTCAATATTCGTTATTTGAATGAATATGGTTTGTTGATTGACAACCGTCAAAATCGTATTTTGTTCAATTGTTTCGTGCAACTGGCAGCGACAGCGGCGTCACGCTGAAACTGGGCCTATTTACCGGCCGTAGTATAATCGAGAAGGTCGTGCATGAAGTTAGCTGCAATTGCGTAACCTAGGCAACATTAATGACAGCCCCTCTTAGCAACATAAAAATAAACAATAATAACGTCATTTTGCCAAGTAGTGTTTGTGAATGTATGTTTAAAATATCTAAAATACGTTATTTGTACTTCTACGAAGTCTATTAAAGCTTCCGTAGAAGGATATTTAATATAAGATCCGACTGCAATAACAGTTAGATGGAGAACGACACAAAAGATGGATAAACAGACAAAAATAAGATATTTTAGAGAGTTTGCGACTAGGAGACGCAAAGGTACATGCAACGCAGAAACAAATTTTTTTTAAATATTTTTTTAAAGAAAATTCAAATGTGGGCACATGGTGCCCACGGATAGAGCCTAGTATATAAATATTATTATAATATAATAATAATTAATTTATTTATTTTATTTTCTTGTAATATTAGGATTTAAAAATGCACATATGAATACTAGAAGTGAAAATGAATTATCATTTTGTTAAATAATTATTATATATGTACATATATTTAATACGCTTATCAAATAATTTGTATATTAAATACCACTGGCATGTATAACTTAATTATTTAGCTGCAACACACGACCAGCACTAAAAAAGGATAAAGCTATATAGTTGAACATTTGTTAGAGAAATACAAGATTAAGAAAATGACAAATAAATATGCTTCTTTTGTGAGGTTAGATACAATTATTTGTTTACATGTCAAAACTTCAAACATAACTAATTTTTCAATAACTTTTGCATACGGCATTGACTATAAATAAAGAGAAGTAAGTAATTGTTTATATTCAAAACAATATCGAATCAACAATATTAAATATGATGTAAAATGAAAATAGACAAAAAATATTGCAGAAAAACAACAGAGGAAATAACCAAACATTTATGAAGAATATTTGCTGCAAACATTTACAGCGATAATAATTATCTATACAGAGTTTGCTATTAAACATGTATTTATTTCAATATAAAGTATAAATGTAAAAATTTATTCACAGAATATTCATGATCAAGAAATAAATGTGTGGACGAAACTGAGTATTAATTACTGACGATCATCTAATACCAATATATTCTACTAAACAACACGGCAAGGAAAATGAAAATACAAGAAAACTACAACGAAGCAGAATATTGAAATATGATGAGAAGTAGCTGTACGTAGATATTGTAGTTCAACTTGTGCGAAAATATTTGTGTTTTTTATGAGTGCGGTGATTTACCGAGATTATTTGTAATTTCCCTCACACTTCGACAGATGCCAAAATATCTACTTCGTTGTTAACATTCTGGGTTCCGTTTCTATTACTTTTGCGAAGGCAATTGACGCACCCAATTTCCTATTTTAAATAAAATTCCTTTAAATAATTATGTAATATAAAATTATTTGACAGAACTAAATTTCTGTATATACTAACGTATACGAAATGTAACAGGTGGTCATCTGTTATATTATTTTTTAATTCGCAACAAAATATTTATATATTGTGGTAAAAATACTTAATCCACATATTAAAAGTGTATATGCACCTATTTCATGAATTAACATGATTAAAATATTACTATATTGCTCAAAATATCAATAACAAAAATTGACTTACTTTGTACCTACCTATTTAAACGATTCTAAGTGATATGTAAATAAATTATAGGAATATTAAATTTGCTGTAGCAGCTTGCATGTGCACAAGTGTTCATGGGTTAAAAAGAATAAAATCATTCATGTTTGTTTTTATGACATGTAATATAAGTAGGTAGCAAAGCGGCTACAATTGATTATATTTACATTAATACGTGATACATATGTCTTTAGCTCGGTAGATTTGTATTGAATTCTTGTTTGGCTAATAGAATATTTCAATTAATTTATAAATATTTCTTTCAGTTAAAATATCACTGAGAACCATATCAAATATATAGAGTTTGATATGAAAGTTTTAGTTATTGCAGTATATACATTCACGATTTTTGTTACTGTTATTTTAAAGAATATAGTAAAGATTTTATCATATTAATTCATGAGATAGGCGTATATATGTCTTAAAAATGTATATTAAGTATTTTTATTATCATGTGAATATATATATTTACAAATAATTTAATATATTATCATTCTATTCCACAGCGGTCAGCATTGTACGAGAGTCAGTATTGTATGCATATGTGTTAGCTTGGTTGCATATCATATCACAATTGATCACAATCATCATGCGTATAAAAATTATAGATATTATTATATTATTTTTAAATAATAATAATAATAATAATAAAAGTTTATTGTAGTGCAAGTATAAACTTATTTACAATTCGTTACATAGTTAGATACCTATTTCAATATATTTTATCTTTAAATATTCATTGCAAAGGCTCTGAGTTTGAGTGAGCGGTTTATATAATTGTATACATCGTGCATTGTCTCTTTTGATGCATTGTTAAGTAAACAGATGAGGGTTGTTTCATTAATAACGTTCTGTATGTGTTTTTACAGGTATGCTTCTCTTATGGGGTTGTAAATGGGGCAAGTGAACATGGAGTGTTGTACATCTTCTTCGGAATTGGTGTTACAAATTGTACATGTGTCTTCATTGTTGAATTTGTGGTGTACTCCTTCGTGGTACATTTGAAAATTATTTGTGCTCATTGTGCGTAGTTGGCTGAACAGTTTCATGACGGAGTATCCTATTTCTAGTTCCAAATATTCATTTTTGGGCGTTAAATCCTTGTACAAATTGCTGTAGGATGAGTTCAGTATTCTTTGTCTATCTTCATTTTCTGCAATTTTCATATAGGTTAAGAGTATGTTCTCCTTTTCTGCTTTGATTTGTGTTAGGTTCTGGTTTTCCCATATATATTCATAATTGGTTTTTCGCAGGAGAGATTTCAGTCCTTCTACCCAGTTGTATTTTAATTGTTTCGAAATTTCTATCCGGCTGTTCTGGCTTAGCTGTATTAGTTTGTTATAGCACAACTTAACATAGCGGTGCTCTGGCATTACGAGAATTTTGAACCACCATGTTAGCATTCTATCGAGTACGAGACTCTCTATTTTAGTTTGTTGTGTTTCCGCTCTGACTATGTAGTTTGGGGTTGTTCTTTGCCAGCCTAGTATTTGCTTGAAGAATTTTGTTTCGCCTTTTTCTAATACATTTGTTTGATTTATTGCCCAAATCTCGGACGCATATAGTAGCGTTGGTATTACGACAGACTGATAGAGTTTTATTATTGTGTCCCAGTTGTAAATTTTTGATTGTATCATTGTTCGTTTAACTACTCCAGTTGCTTGATTTGCTTTAGATACGAAGTTCTTAGCGTTTTCTCCATATAAGCCTGATGTGGTTAGAGTTATGCCTAAATATGTGTAGCTTTTTGATATTTCAATTTCCTCATCTTGGGTTTGAAATTTTATACATCTCTTTGGTGGTCTTCCTCGGTGAAAGTGTAGGATTTTTGTTTTTTGCGCGTTTATTTGTAGGTTAAGAGGAGTGCAGTATTCTTCAAGCGCTGTGAGTTTTTTTCTTACGTCTATGGGGGATTTTGCAAAGATTACTATATCGTCTGCGTATTGTAGGGACATAATATCAGTTGTTTGGTTTATATATATCCCTTCTAATTTTTTTCTTCTAAAATCACTTTCCAAGTCTGATATGTATAATGCGAATAAGAGGGGACTGGCACAATCTCCTTGGAGGACGCCTTTTGTTACGGTTATGGGGGTGGTAGTTTCATTATTTATGTTGAGCTCTATTTTTGCGTTGCTGTAAAGATGCATGAAAAGTCTTGTTAGTTTTCCGCTTACTCCTATGTTGAAGATTTTTTCCCACAGTGTTGTGTGGTTGACGGAATCGAATGCTTTTCGGAAGTCAATGAATATTGCGTATAATCCTTGCTTGTTTGTTATTAGGTGAGACTGTATTATAGTGTTGAGTACGAACAGGTTATCGGTGCAGGATCTTCTCCTTCTGAATCCTGATTGTGCCTCTGGCAGGATGTGGAAGCTTTCTACCCATGTCTGTAGTCTTTGTGTTAATATATAGGTTAATAGTTTCGCTATACTGTTTACTAATGCAATGCTTCTGTAGTTCTCTGTATTCTTGCGGTCACCTTTCTTGTGTAGTAAAGATATTTTGATTTTCATTAAATTTGGAGGTATATTTTCTTGTTCGAGGAAGTGATTTAACATAGTTTTCAAATGTTGAACTCCATTTGAAGGTAAGTGTTTTAATTGTTCGTTGATTATGTTATCTGGTCCTGGGCTTTTATTGGGTTTTAAGTGTTGAAGTGCTAATTTGATTTCTGTTATGTTTATTTGTTCATCTAGGTAGGGATGTTTTGCATAAAAAAAAGTGTTGTTACTCTGTATTCTTGGTCCGTACCATGCTCTGAAGTAATTTTGCCAAATATCTGCTTCAATAGGGTTTTTATGATGTAGCCTCGGGTTTAGTTTTTTCACTGTTTTCCAAAAGTTTTGTTGGTCCTTCGTGTTTTTTAGATCATTTTGTATAATTAGTTGGTGTTTTCTTTTTTCTTCTGATATAGCTTGTTTATAGTTTTTCTTTGTTTCCAGGTATTTGTCCAAGTATACTTTTCCAAAGTTCTGCTTTCTACAGTGTCTTAGAGAAGTTCTAGCGGTTTTTTTTTAACTGCAGGCATCTGTCGTTGAACCATGGTTTACTAGTGACTTTTGGGTGGGCGTTGTTTATACATTTGATTGTTTTTGTCATTCCAATTTTTTCGGATATTGTTCCGATGGTGTGTATAAATTTCGTGTACAGCTCTTCAGGCTCTTCAATTGCTACTTTTGTTGAAAACGCGTTTTCTAATTCAATTGTATATTTTTCAGCCTGATCTTCCTTCCATTTAGTTATTTGTCTTGTTCGATTAGCTGTTCCTATTTTCCTTTTCGATTGGGATTGACATATGTTTGTTATGCTCAGCGAGCATGCTAAATGGTCAGATGTGAAGATGTCCTCTATAACTTTGTAGTCTTCTATTATGTTAAGGGCTTTGTTGTCTACCCATATATAATCTATTATGCTTGTGCCTCTTGGTCCAATATATGTGCAATTTGCTGGGGTGTCGCTTGGTGCTCTGCCGTTTATGACCATGAATCCTTCATTTTCGAATAGTTCTGTTAGGTCTTTTCCTCTTTTATTTATTACAAAATCCATTGATTTTCGAGTTGCGCTTAAGTTCGTGTAGGTGAATTGATCTTCATGGCCTTGGTTGAGTTCACCTATTCGTGAGTTAAAGTCGCCACCTATTATGAGTGTGTGGTTTGGGTAGGTTTCTATTATATTAGTTATGGTGTATTTTAGAAGTTCCATTAGAGTATTAAATTCGTAAGACTGTGAGAAATATATGGATCCCAGTATTATGTTTGTATTGTTTGTATTTACTTCTATAAATATCCAGTGTTGTTCTTTAATTATTAACTTTGAATTGCCGATGTTACGGTTGATTAATATAGCCAAACCGCCGATTGCTCTTCCTGCGCTTGCTTCTTTGATTGCTGGTTGTTTGTAAGTCGAAATCTTCTAGGACGTTTGGCGTTAATGTTATTGTGTAGTTGGCCCAGGTTTCGCTGAGGCAGATTATTGCATGTTTTTTTTTATTATTTCATCTTCGCGGTTGTCCATTGAGTAAAAGTTCTTGAGTCCTTGGATGTTCCAAAATAATATCGATGAGCTGTTTTTCATATGAGTTGGTTTTTTTATCGCACTTGTTAGCTGCTATTGGTGCTTATCAGTTATTGATTGGGAAGGGGGGTTTGGTTGAGAACGAGTTCTCGTGTTCAGTAGCTTGTCGAGTGGGCCCGTGAGAACTGTATTAGCTTTCCTTTTTTTTTCTTTAGTTGCAGGTGTACTTTTTGTGGTAGCTGGCGAATGTCTTTCGGTATTTGCTTTGGTTGTAAGTTGGTTTAGTTCCTGTAGAGAGCTAGTCCGTCTTCTTATTTGGTAGTCTGCGATGTTGTCTATCGCAGAGCTATGTTGTTTAAGTTCCTGGCTTTTTTTACTTTCCGCGGCTATGATTTCATCGTCTTCATTTGATTCGGATGGGGATTCCTCATTTAGTGCGAAGTAGATCTTATCGTTGATTATTAGTTTGTTGTATTTCAAAAACGCTTTACATCCTTCTTTTCTTGCTTGTTTTAGACGAGGCAATAGTTTCTTCCTTTCTGCTAGTACTTCTTGGGAAAATTCTTCTTCAACAAAAATGGTTGAGCCTTTTAGTAATCTTGCCTTCTGTAGTATTTCTATCTTCATTTTCTTCGTGGATAATTCAACTAGAATTGGTCTTGTCTTGTTGTTTTTATATCGTCCTAGTCTACGTGCTGACCCAATGTTGTTAATTGAGAATTTCTGTATCTTCATTATATTTTGGCATATTTCTACTAAGGTTTCTTCTACATTTTCGTTGTCTAATTCATCTACCCCAAAGAGTATAATATTTTTTGCGCGAATTCTTTGTTCTAGGTATTGTAGTTTTTTTGTTTTTTCTTTTAGTTCATTTTCCAGATAGCAACACCTTTTTTCTATGTTACAATACTTTTCGTTAAAGTTATTAACTGATTCTTGTATTTTTTGGATATTAAGGTTCGCGATAGCTAGTTGATCCTGCATTGGTATTAATAAGTTGCGTATTTCGTCAATAGTGGCCATTTTTTTATGTTGATTTTCACTTTTGTTTTTGCTATGGTTGGCAACAGTATTTTTTTTATTCGAGTGTTTTGTTTTACTATATGTGTGAACACTGGTTTTTGTTGTTTTAATTAAACGGAACTTTATACTACAATTAACTTGTTATTACTGATTCTGAGTTGGTTACGCCAAAATAGGCCTTACGATCACTGCAAGGTTAAATTTTCACAAAATTGTTTTACTATGTGTTTCTTCTAAGCGTTGTAATTTGTTAAAACTATTTGATTTACTTATTCACTTATTCTTTATTTTGTTAGAATTTCACTTATGAGTCTGTTTGGCATAGTTATTTAGCGAGTTTTAAGTTTAAACGTGGACACTGACACTTAACCTCCGCCCACTCTCAACTATGATATCTCTCCTATTCTATTATTATTTTTAAATATAATAAATAAATAATGTACTGATTACTTTGGTTAAAAGACTAACATTAAGATATCCTGTTATTCTTGTTATGAAATACATAAAAGATTGTCAGGATCAATAAATATAAATTTATTCTTATATGTGAATTATTCAAACATTATTACTGCTACTATTTATTACTGTGTGTACGCATAATAGATCATATGTGCAATACATATGATAATAAATAAATTTCACTTTTATACTCTTTACTTTTGTACCGTAATCAAATTGTTTGAGTACCACTGGTATAATAAAAGATATTCCATTCCCGCTCTTGCAATCAAATATAATTTCGAAACGTCAGAGAACAGATAATATTTAGCTGTGTAATATAGGCCGTTAAGCCGAAGACTCACGAACTGTCGACGCTATGAGATTTCGAGCGCAAAGTATGCTCCCCACTAAAGGCCGCTGCACAACAACCCGGGAACGCTAACGAGAACGGCAACGGGAACGCGAAAAAAGTTAAAACAGTGTACTCTTACGTACGCATGCCCAATAGTCTCACGTAAACGGGTAGCCTCACGTAAGCCGAGAACGCGAACGCCAACCTTCGTCAAGTTTTAACTTTTCTGTTCTCGGGCTCCGTTTTTACTATTAGCGCAAGCGCACTTTGTACGTAGCTGTCAAATTACATACGGTGTTTTTATTCATTATAACCTTACAAAAAACAAAATGGAACAAAACAAGTTCGATGAATTATTAATAAATCTTGTGGAACAACATCAAAATATAATCAAAATATAAAAGATTATAAAGATGATATAATGAAACAATATTCTTGGTTGGATATAGCAGGAAGTTTAAATACAGATAGTGTTACTTTATTGGAGTACTTTTTGTAATGTATATAATATAATGTTTATAATTTATAGTAGAAACTGCAAAAAAAAGATGGGAAAATTTACGGGACAGATTTGTGAGAGCGCACCGAAGTTTTTCATCAAAACCGCCCTCGGGTTCTGGAGCGTGTACTCAATAAATTAGTTTTCCATATTTTGAAATAATGTCGTGGCTAGTACCTCACATCCGAAAGAGAAAGTACGTATTTTTAAATATTTTCGTTTTCAGTTTTTGTAAGATTTTCGTTTTTTTAGGTTAAACTCATCAGTTATGCATCCCATACAAATTGCAAGTTCGTCTGAAAACTATAACATTAATGCAGAGACACCTCCACTTGAAGAAGAACTTCAGATACAATGCGAGGACAGTACGTACAATGTCTCTGAAGAGGGTTTTCTTTCTCCTGGGAACTCCAGTGACATGGTATCTCCACCTGTTGAGCAGCGAAGCGGAAGAAAAAATATATTGCACGAAAATATTTCGAAGGCAGTACAATCTTTTTCGGATTTAATAAAAATGAAAACAGAAAATAAACCACAACAGGAACATGGAAACGATAGTGATTTGAATTTCATGAAATCTGTAGTTGCAGATATGAAATTCATGAATAGAAAAGGTAAAATAAAATTCAAAAGGGAAGTATTGGAGCTTCTGGACAAATATGTTGATTAAAATATCCTTTAGTAATTAGTTTTTATTGTTATTTTCTAATTATACATAAAATAAAACGTATACATATTATATTATTGTTATACATATAATAAAACATTTCTAAATCAATGATTTATTTTACAAATTATTTCCCTCTATTAATATAATTTAATTGCCATGGTACAGATCCAGAATTTGTTAATAAGTAATCTGCTAAATTATCTCGATTATTATAGTCTGCATTTGATGATATATTTGATCCCATTCTACCAACAGACGTTAAATTGTTATCATTTTGGATGATATTTCTCCAATCACCATCCACAGTTTCACCATTATCAAGTACGTGGTCAATTAAACTTGGAGGGCTGTAATTGTTAGATGCCAGAGTTCTTAAATAATTATGCAAACATACTGTAGCCTTAACAATTGCTTCTGATGTTTTAACTGACATAATACTGGCTGGCGGTATACTCTCCACCTACTTGCAAGTATTCCAAACGCATTTGCTATAGTTCGTCTTGCTCTAGATAAACGATAATTGAACATATTTTTTTTTGTCCTAAATATTTCCCTGGATATGGTCTCATGTATTCTTTCAGAGGAAAGGCTTCATCGCCAACAAAATAATATGGTAAAATAATATCATTGTCAGAGAGTTTCTGTGACTTAGGCAATTCGATTGTTCCATTCATTAAATCTTGTCCAATTTTGGATCTTCTAAATATTCCTGCATCATTTTCGGAACCATAAGCCCCTATATCGACCCTAATGAATTTATAATCTGCATCGCAGCATGCAAGCAAGACAAGACTAAAGAAATTTTTATAATTATAATATAATGATCCACTATTAATTGGACATTGAATATTGACATGTTTTCCATCAATAGCACCAAGGGTATGTAGAAAATTCCATTTATTTTCAAAATTCTCACTTATTTTAAGCCAATCCGCAATAGTTGGTACTTTTAAGTAAATAGGACAAAGTACATCCCATATTGCTTGACAGGTTTCAAAAATTACTTTTGAAGTCGTACTATGCCCAACTCTAAATTCCCAACTTAAATTTTGGAATGATCCCCCATGTGCAAGATTCTTCAGTGTCATTGATAATCGAATTTTCGGACACAAAAACTCTCTTCGACTTCTTTTTAAAAATTTAGGTTTTAACAACGTTAATAAATGATCAAATTCTGTTGGATACATCCTGGTATATTTGAAAAAACATTTCATGATCCACTTCTTTCATATGCTTAAAAATATTATTGAATGCTCCTTTTTTATTGGCGAAAAAAGTTCCTGTAGGTGGTAGCACAAAATGGCGTCGAGTCGAGGATAACAAATGGAAGTTTACATGTGATTTGCTTGGGAGACGTTTTATTTAGTGGTTTATTCAAATAATATTACGATTTGTGTTGTGTCGTTTAGTTTAATATTATTTATCTGTGTAATATGGTAGCTGTAAAAGTAAATTTAGTGGATATATTTCAATATATAAGCTCACCGAGACCTATTAAAGAAGGTGAAGCGGTTTTCCACGCGGGTCATGTTACTATAGGCGCTTTCCTTTCGACTGATCTAGCTACCCTGAGCTACTCCCAGCTGAACTGAACTGCACAGTTTTGTTCCTTTCGGCCCTGGGTAGTACGAGCTGATCTACTCTGTTACTTCCCCCTTTACCTCCCGAAGCACCAAAAATTTCATGGTGCGAACTGAACTGCTCGCCCGGTTATCTGCGTTTGTTGTATATATGCAAGGAAGTTGAATAATGTCCTATAAAACGTATCTTCATTTGTCAGATATTTGTGATATGTATGTAGTTAATAAACAAATTATACTTTGCAATTCATATTTCGTACTCACGATGCATTTTCTGATTTCTCGCAATCTTAATTTTTGATAGTAGCTTGATATAAGTGTTCTTTAAATATGTACGGATACTTGGGAAATGACTGTTAATATTTTTATTTATATATTCTATATTTATTTCAATATATAAAGAGATGAACATAAAAAATAATTATTATCTACAAACAAAAATTAATTTTCATTTTCAATTTATTAAGCCAGTCAATGATAGTTGAACTTCAGTTTTTTATTGGAGTTAGGGCTTAACAGAATCGCTGTTGTTGATTCAGGATAAGTATAATAATTTTATTATGACGTTTCGCCTCTGTTTAGAAGCATCTTCAGATACTAAAAATTTTTTTTTATGCAATTACAATAAGTTCAATAAACAACAATAAATCAATAACAGTAAAAATACTTACTATTGTAAGCATCTGTACAACATGTTAGCTTCAGACAAAAAAATTTTTTAAATTAACAATAGAAAAATTAACAGTAACATTGTTAAGGTATAAAAATATGAAATTGAACATAAAAATGTCAAACTGTAAAATTGTACGCTAACAAAAAAAAAACATGTCACATGTTGAAATAACAAAGAAAAAAGTATTTTAATTGAACCGACTAGTTGGAACAATATCAAAAAATTCAAAACGAAACCAAACAGTAACGACATCTAAGATCTAGAGTTAAAAACAAATCAAAAAAACAGGAACCTGTAACATCAACTGTATTTAGATAAAGCATGAAATAATGCAGCGAAAGATGTAAAACTATTTTGGAAATCTGTCTTATGATTCATGGCAGCTGCTCCTTCTAATTGAATGTAACAACTTTCAAGCATCAACCGTCTGGATTTATAGGATTCAAAATGTAAAATTTTATAATTAGTATAATTAAAGCTATGTTTTTCAGAGATGCTATGCTCGACTAAAGCACTATGGTTGTTATTAAACGTTTTAGCATTATTTATATGTTGTTTAATCCTTTTATGAATGTATTGTGATGTTTCACCAATATAAGTTAAACTGCAATCGGGGCACTGTATTTTATAAACCAAACCACTTAACAGTTCACTACTAGTTTCAGATTTAAGTTTAGTGAAAAGAATTTTAGTGCTGGTAGTAACTGTAGCAACAATTTTAATTTGCAAAGGGAGTAATAAATTGACGAGAGACTTATGAAATTTTTTGAAATAGGGGATTGCAACATAAGACGTATTTTGAGTAGTAGTATTCATGTTATTGAGATTGAAATTATTGTTGGTATTGATTTGTTGATAGGAAGCTAATCTGTGTTTGATTACTTTCTGAAAAAGTTTTAGTGGATAACAATTCTGTCTTAAAGTAGAAGCTATTAATTTAAGATTTTTTCGGTGGAACTGCGGGTGAGAAAGTTTGACAGCTCTGTCTATAAGTCCAATAATAACCGAGATTTTATACATAGTAGGGCAATGTTCTAAAAAATTTAAATATCTACCTGACCAAGTAGGTTTATGGTACCAATTCGTTTCAAAATGATCAGTTTTCCTAATAATAGTTACATCTAAAAAATTTATTGTGCAATTGGACTCAATTTCTAGAGTAAATTGTATGTTAGGATCATAATCATTAAATTTGTCAAGTATTGTATCAATATGTGAGCCTGGTAAACAAATAAGGATATCATCGACATATCTAAAATAGAATAAAACTTGAAAATTGTGTAGCGCAAGGACTGAGGACTCTAATTCATGCATTACAATTTCAGCTAAAATCGGACTGACTGAATTGCCCATGGGGCTACCTTTAATTTGTAGATAAAACTTATTATCAAAAGTGAAATAAGCTGATGTTAGACAAAATTTGATACATTCGAGAAAGTTTACTTTAGAAAGTTCAGTGTGCGTAGCTATGTCAGACCATCTCTTATCAATGGCTTTAAATATAAGTTGGTGTGGTATGCATGTGAAAAGAGATTTCA
The DNA here is from genome assembly GCA_963422195.1 of Carabus problematicus. NCBI lineage: Eukaryota > Metazoa > Arthropoda > Insecta > Coleoptera > Carabidae > Carabus > Carabus problematicus. The sequence continues at coordinate 9,377,358 of OY728583.1, read as the reverse complement.
CATCTAAAGAAATCAATTTATAATTTGTTATCCACTAAAACTTATTCAGAAAGTAATCAAACACAGATTAGCTTCCTATCAACAAATCAATACCAACAATAATTTCAATCTCAATAACATGAATACTACTACTCAAAATACGTCTTATGTTGCAATCCCCTATTTCAAAAAATTTCATAAGTCTCTCGTCAATTTATTACTCCCTTTGCAAATTAAAATTGTTGCTACAGTTACTACCAGCACTAAAATTCTTTTCACTAAACTTAAATCTGAAACTAGTAGTGAACTGTTAAGTGGTTTGGTTTATAAAATACAGTGCCCCGATTGCAGTTTAACTTATATTGGTGAAACATCACAATACATTCATAAAAGGATTAAACAACATATAAATAATGCTAAAACGTTTAATAACAACCATAGTGCTTTAGTCGAGCATAGCATCTCTGAAAAACATAGCTTTAATTATACTAATTATAAAATTTTACATTTTGAATCCTATAAATCCAGACGGTTGATGCTTGAAAGTTGTTACATTCAATTAGAAGGAGCAGCTGCCATGAATCATAAGACAGATTTCCAAAATAGTTTTACATCTTTCGCTGCATTATTTCATGCTTTATCTAAATACAGTTGATGTTACAGGTTCCTGTTTTTTTGATTTGTTTTTAACTCTAGATCTTAGATGTCGTTACTGTTTGGTTTCGTTTTGAATTTTTTGATATTGTTCCAACTAGTCGGTTCAATTAAAATACTTTTCTCTTTGTTATTTCAACATGTGACATGTTTTTTTTTGTTAGCGTACAATTTTACAGTTTGACATTTTTATGTTCAATTTCATATTTTTATACCTTAACAATGTTATTGTTAATTTTTCTATTGTTAATTTAAAAAATTTTTTTTGTCTGAAGCTAACATGTTGTGCAGGTGCTTACAATAGTAAGTATTTTTACTGTTATTGATTTATTGTTGTTTATTGAACTTATTGTAATTGCATAAAAAAAAAAATTTTTAGTATCTGAAGATGCTTCTAAACAGAGGCGAAACGTCATAATAAAATTATTATACTTATCCTGAATCAACAACAGCGATTCTGTTAAGCCCTAACTCCAATAAAAAACTGAAGTTCAAAAATTAATTTTGTTGCGAAATCTGAAATATCAAGCTAGTCAACTACCCCACTAAATTTTGTACGTTCCTTTCGCATGAGGATCAGTTCAGTAACACCCCGATCAGATCAGTTCAGCTCCCCCAGCTGGGGTAGACGAAAGGAAAGCGCCTTATGTGTGGCTGTAAAGAACACAATACAAATGAAATTGTAGCGTTTTGTATACAAACAAGCAATTTAAATGGTGTATCTCAACAAAGTGGAAATAAAAATGCACGAAAATGTTTTATTTGTCATTGTAATAGTGAGCTAACCCTAAAACAGAAATTATTAATTTGCTTGTCATTTGAATTTACATAAGTTTCACACGAAAGTGTTTTTCTTATAATGATGACGGATTACTGATATCTTAATTTTAATATAATATTTATAATGAAACTCAGTTATAATGCCATAATTGATATGATTAAAAATTTTATTCATGTATTTACATGGTAACCTGTTTCTGTTATCCTCGACTCGAAGCTTTTATTTTAGGCCACCAGATGTCAGCTACTTTGACTTTATCGGTCGTACCCACCATCTGCAATGTGAAATCTATTTTTATTGTTTGATTCAGTAGTTGTACATATATTCTTACCTTCTATTTGTTTCTTGCCAAAGCAAATAGCTGTACAATATTGAAAAAAATCCAACCGATATGTCAACTAAACCGTCGAATTCGATGTCCATTTCGTTTAGTGCAGTTTAGTGTGTTTAACCTCAAATGCAGCTGTCAAAAATAATAGTTCTCGGTTTATTGTGCATCTCGCAACGATCTTCGCGTTCCTGTGGACGCTTACGGAAAGCCATGAAACGTTCTCGTTACCGTTCCTGGTCTATTGTGCAGCGGCCTTAAGACGTCAAAAACCGCAGTCACACCAGCGAAGGAACATAGTTGAAGATTTTAATTTTTGTTTCATGACATGTGTAGTTAAAATAAGATTCTAAGATCTGCAGTGATACAGGTAGACCTTATTAGGTTGTACGAAATTAATTTTAATTTTTAATAGCACTTTATTCTTTAGGTGAAATTATGACCTTCTCAAATGATGACGTTTGTGCAAGTTGTCATTTAAGTTAACCTATTTGTTCTGTTATGCATTTTATAATTTGTACTAAATGTTTCTATCAGAAAATACTAATATCATGAAGATTTTATATAAAATATGTTCAGGATTGGATTATTAATCTATGGAGGGTATAGAAATATGCATATCCTTTGGTGCAGAAAAGAAAAGCAGCAGAAATACAATCCCAAGAGAATACACAATTCAAGTTACAATAAGTATGAAATAATAAGAACTTTATACATTCCAGGATACCTATAGAATAAGAAAGAGGTACCTATTAATGCAATAGCCCGTTTTAGATGTGGAAACAAGGAAAGAGCGAACAAATTCTGGCAATATACAGAAGAACGAAGATGCAGAATATGATGTGAAACTGAGGAGACGGTAGAACATATTGTGACGGTCTGTTCACGACCAGAAAGAAAGGAGGTTTAACTACGTAGATCCGAAGTGCTACAGAACACTGGAAGGGAACTACAGTGGATGCTGCAAACCAAGAAGAAATGGCGAAAATGTTAATAAATATATATATATATATATCATAAGTTCAAAAAGAAATTGCATGAGAGTTGCCCACGGGTATGTGTTTCTATATGGAAAGAATAATTTCATGCTAAGGTTTCATGTAAAATATGTTAAGAATTGTGTTATTGTTCTATTAATTTATATAAGAATATTTTGTTAATTATAGCAATATATCAATATTACTATAACAATAAAGACTGGAAAGGAAATATAAATAAATGTGATTATAACTATTCAACGCATTAATTAGATTTTATTGTAAATCATACATCACGAACTTATTGCCTGTTAGCAGCTATCGGAATGATGAAATAATGATCTATTTATGTAACTGGGAATGTATATAATATTTGTGAATGTTTTTCATTCTGTTTCTAATCTATGTGATGCAGTGAACATTTTAATATTAACATTACTTCTTACTATTACATGATAGTAATCAGAGTAAATTCAAAATACTCCACTTGTAGACACTGTATATAATATTTTGACAATTGATGTGATGTCCATATGCAGCAAGACTCATTTTTGATCGTTAATGTTCAATAGAAATTTAGCAATAATATAGTTATTTAATGCATCAGATTGTTCAGCCGGCCAGGTTTTTGCAGTTACAATATTCAGTCAAAGTGTCATTTACCGTCGCATAAATATACAGATGGTTGGAGTTTTTACTCTATACGTACATGTATGTTTATCGTAATGCCTACATATTAATTATATATTGACAAACATAACATATTTTATTTATTCAATTGTTACACTATAGAATATTAAGGTGATTTTAAACAAATTATAGGGAAACTGTGGAAGGGCTTCTTGCGAGCAGTAAATTGTATTGTACAACAATTGGTTGTTTATAATCATATAACTTTTGTATTCGTACAGATATCGCCTTAGTAATTATTAATCTCGATACATATAACTTTTAACTAAATATTGATGTGCATCACTTTGGGATAATTAACATAGTTTTCTTATAAAATGTGTTAACAAATCGTATTTGACAATAATTACAATGATGGACTACCCAATACGTACATAACCTTGCACTGTTTCTATATAAATACGTTTTTTTTTTAATGTATGTTTAGTAAATAAAGAGTGTGAAAGTAATAGTATATTCCGAAACTTAACCAAAGTAACCGTGGTTCTGGTTTCGCGTTCCGTATATGTACCAAGGTAACCGTTTCAGTGTTTTTGATAAGTTTTGGAACGCGGTGCCTGAAAGATTTGGTTACTTTTATGTGACCACAGTAACCGTGTAAAATACGTGGTTACTGTGGTAAGTTTTCCCTCACTACCATAATTATTTAAATTTTTCCCGGTAAATATTTATTCATTATTAAAATTATTACTTATTTAGTTATTTGCTCTTGAATTATGTTTTAAAATTAATCTAATGACGTATTTATGTATGTATTTAAAAGTGAAATGAAAAATATTTACAGTGTGAGCAACAATGACTGAAGCGTGCCGCTCTATTGAAATTGTCAAGTTGCCGCTTCACTATAGTAGTAGCTATAGTGACCATAGTAACGATTTGAAACAAACACAATACATAGGCGTGCCTACGACCTTGGTTTATACCGGCCTGTGACATATAATACTTTTATAATAAAAATAATTTAGATCAGTTAAAGTTGGAAATAATTTTATACCATGAAAGGAAAATATTTTTTATTTTTATGTATTTAGAATATTTACGTTACATTATAACATTATCTATGAGATCAGTACATTTCCAAGTCACCCAAGAAGTAGTACTGTAGGGTAGTTCTGTATAAATTGTTCATGGCAACATTGAATAGAATACTTCCATTCGTTTTCATTTCGAACGCCAGAACGAAAATAAGCTTCTAAAATAAACTTATCGTGCTCTTCACCAAATATTGTAACCTAAAATATTCATAAAACTATTGTTTAGAAATACAAGAAAATATTATTTAATTATATAGGTACTTACGTTATTATTAAACACAGATAAAGATATTAGTCTTAAAAAAGACTGATTATACAAGAAAATATGAAAAAAGTAAAACACAATCACAAAGAAATAACGGCAAAATAGACACGGCGCTACTGAATGACAACTGAATGCTCGGTCGGTAAACGTCAAAAATTTCTAAATTTTGATCTTATTTTTATTCCGTGGAAGGTAGCTTTGATTACAATGCGAACTTTGTTTGGTCACGTGAGCTACAGTTAATTTTGATCGCTGTGTACTAGAAAACAGTATGCTTGCTAAAAATTTTCGATTTGGTCGTAACATATACAAAATTATTAAAAATATCCTGCACAATACAATATAACAATACCGCAATGGCTTACTAATCCATAACAAAGTACGGAATGACAGTTTAGTTCTCTGCTTTACCGACTGTCATGACCAGGGCATTCCGAAATATAAATCTGTTTTCAGGTACCATACTCTAACCAAAACTTTACCACAACCAAAACCGCGGTTTCCTTGGTTAGGTTTCGGGGCTAATGTGTAGAAGTCGGCCGCAATGGACGCACGCGGCCATTTTCTGTACAAGGATCTGAATTCCCAAAACGTATAATGCCGATTGTTTGGCCGAATTTTTTGGAAATACAATAGCGATAAAACAAGCAAAATTCATAGCGTACAATGCTGGGTGGGTAGGGTAGGATAGGGTAGGATAGGGTAGGGTAGGATAGGGTAGGGTAGGGTATTGTATTCCTGTATTATATGGCCTGGTGTTATACGTTTGGGAATTGAACGTGTTTTTTATAAATATTATATTAAAATGAAGATACTAGTAATCCGTTATCATTATAAGAAAAACACTTTCGTACGAAACTCGCGTAAATTCAAATGATAAGCAAATTAATAATTTTTGTTTTAGGGTTAGCTCACTATTGCAATGACAAATAAAACATTTTCGTGCATTTTTATTTCCATTTTGATGGGATACACCATTTAAATTGCTTGTTTGTATACAAAACGCTACAATTTCATTTGTTTTTCTTATAATGATGACGGATTACTAATATCTTAATTTTAATATAATATTTATAATAAAACTCAGTAATAATTCCATAATTGATATGATTAAAAATTTTATTCATGTATTTACATGCTAACCTGTTTCTGTTATCCTCGACTCGAAGCTTTTATTTTAGGCCACCAGATGTCAGCTACTTTGACTTTTTTCGCCAATTGTCTATTTCATATTTTATGGTAGCAATATTTTAGTTTAATTTTAATATAAATATTAATAACAAAAACCTATATTATTCAATTAATAAAACAGTACTTTCAATAAATTATTATTTATTTATTATAATAATATTTCGAACTATTCAAACTTTCCATTCAAGATTTTGTGTAAAACAGAACGCACTCTTCGTTTCCTTGACAGTCGCCATAATTGTTTATAAAATAAACCCAACATAAACCACACCGCATAAACAAATTATTGTAGATATTTACAGTGCTGTTGTTTTGTATGCAAAGTTGGTATGTGCGTGTGTGTAATTAACATGTTGATAAGGACAACTTTTACATATCAGAAAACTCACGATGAGCTTAAATTGTAAATCCATTTTCGGAAAATCTATTGTAATTACATCAAATTAACCTATCGTTTAATAGCATGTGATTGTTTTTGGTTTTGTAACATCTTTGTATTGCGTTCAATGTATAATACAAATATTGCACTAGAGAAGTGTGAGTTATAAGATTACATAATTTTACAGTGTATTCGATCCAACTCGTCCTGCATTTCAAGGTTATGTACACGTATTGCTTAGCAAATCGGATTATCATGACGGAATCCCGAATAAACAGACTGGCGAATTGTTGGAAGGCAAGCCAGCGTATTTGGTACGTAGTAGCTCCTACGTTCCTAAGTTCAACTTGAATTCAGAAATCAAAATACGCAATATTGAATATGTCTCCGTGTAGCATTAAAGTTATGCGAGCTGGCAAGCAACGTATAGTTTCATTATAACGTTCGATTTTGATTTACGAATTTGTGTTGAACTGGCGTTTTAGAAATATCGTTCTGTTTACTCAGCAATAGTAGCAATTTTGTGTTGGTGAAATGTATATATACAAAAATATTGTTGTTTTATTTATGTCTATTTACAGATTGTGGTTTCATGGCTCACCACGGGTTGACTACTGAGGGTATTTACCAGTTTACCGGCTTTGCTGATGCGACAGAGTCACTGAAGATGACACTGACTGCAGGTAAACAGATCTACTTATTAGTTTTAACCTGCAGACTACTTTGTTTTCTGTTTTGCTACTGATTACCGTACTGAATGTTGACTGGTCCGATTTGAATGATAGTTACAGGGCACCATTGGTGTAAATTAAATAGAAAAGTTAACATTATTTGAAAGTATATTCCTGTTGTCTACAAATTATTCATATTAAATTCAGATAATGATTGAATTACGTAAATTTCAACAATACGAAGCCACTCTAACATAATAATAATAATAATTGCAAGTGTCACGGTGTTCTGGCCGCTATTTACTGGAATTATAAGTGAGTAGAAGGACAGCGTTCCCAAAATAAGATGAAACGTCCTCTTGTGTTGTATACACATTTAAATATGCACCGGGATTCTGAAACTCAGCGTTAACCAACGACTGACGTTGTGTAACGTTGACGATTTAACGCTCGGGCGTGAAATCGGAATTCTGAAACTTCAGCGTTAACGTTAAACGTTAGCGTGAACCAACGTACGATCGTTCCGAATAACTTTCTCCTTATAACCAATCAGAATCACGTATTAGTCAATTTAGCAATTGTTTCAATTTTGACAGTTCATTATTTTTAAACAATGGTACTGAGTTTAATAAGTATTTAGAAGTATTATTTAGTATGAACGGTGCAATATTATTATTATTAGAAGAAAGAAACGAAAATTAATTTAAATACGAAAGAATCTGACACAAAATGTAGATATATTAGATACACCGTAACGAAGGTTCAAGGAATTGAAAGGATTTACACAGGAAGATGTGCGGGATATTAGTAATAGGGTTTTATTAAAAAACTGTGCAAATTATATGTAATTTTTCATTCTTTATTGTCAAATATAATTTTCAATTTATTATAATAATTAAATTTGTGATGTTGGCCTGAAAATATTAACGCACGACATGCTGGCACATCGCACGATTCTTTTATATATCGAAACAGTGCTGTTTCGCGAACCTGAGAACAGTGTTGTACAGCAGGAGATCGAAGTTCCTGGCTTCTAGGTAGATGTGTTAAAAACAGTCACAGTAATAAATAACTTATCATTACTTAAATAAACAGGCGACTCGGGTTACGTTCTTCAACCATGGCAAATGGTGCAATGGCGAATTACAATAATTCATGTTAATCATGAATACTCACACAACTTAGATCTAATAACAAAAAAAAAAAAACATATATACCACATCAAATACACTTATTAAACTTAAATATTCATTTTATAAACCTTCAATCAAATAAAAATACTTATAAAATAACACCTTCGGCCACTTTGAAACTTATCGCGAAGTACCGATTTCGCAGTTTACACTGTCACTAATTTCTTTCCAGCTTGCTCGAATATTTTCTTTTGCTTGGGATCCGCATAATTTTCCTAAAGCCACATCTGGGTTTGCCAGCATAAATTACAGCAATTTTTCATATTTCTAGGCGGTGGTTCTCTTCGATTTTACACTCACTAAAATATAAAGTAAGGTTATTGTTATTTTATGATATAAAATACTCTTTATTTCCAAAAAATCTATAATTTACAACACAATAATAACTTAATAATACAGAGAGAGCAAAAATGACTGAAGTGTGCCGCTCTATTGTGATTGTCAAGTTGCCGCTTCACTATAGTAGTAACTATAGTAACCATAGTAACGATTTGAAACAAACACAATACATAGGCGTGCCAACGAATTTCTCGGTTTATACCGGCCTGCGACATATAATACTTTTATAATAAAAATAATTTAGATCAGTTAAAGTTGGAAATAATTTTATACCATGAAATGAAAATATTTTTATGTATTTAGAATATTTACGTTACATTATAACATTATTTATGAGATCAGTACATTTCCAAGTCACCCAAGAGGTAGTACTGTCGACTCGTTACTCAAAAATTATAGTGTCAGAGTTCCTCAAAATGAACGCCGAAGTAAACATTTCAGGCCTATTTTACACTTGTATTAATTACCACAACATTAACACGTTGCAGTGTATATTCACATTGGTTACAGTACAGAATTATAAGTGCGCAACACTTGCATAATATACATTTAACGTTCAAAGCTTTTTGATTACAGGGACCGTGATCACGCTATAAGTGAAGTTCATCGGTGTAGTAAGTTTCGGTACAGTTCTCAGGCATTTTAGGTGTTAAATTAATGACTAATTACAACAAATGTTCAAAATGACCTCCATTTCCTTCAATACATTTGTTTACCCGTCTTTGCATATTTAGAAACACATTTCTTAATTCCTCTTCTGAAATGTTTCGAACTGCATTTGTTATTGCGTCTTCTAATTCTTCTAACGTATGCATTCTGTTTGCATATATTTTTGTTTTTAAATAGCCGAAAAGATAGAAATCCAGCGGTGTCATATCAGGAGATCGTGGTGGCCAGCGATGTTTGCTAATAATCCGCTCATCATAAAATTCTCTTAAATAATTTAATGTTGCATTCGAAGTATGTGCTGTAGCTCCATCTTGTTGAAAATAGCCCCTGTTTAATTCATCATCATGTAAATTGTTCAATATATGGACGCAAAATTATTCTAATATATCTTTCGGACGTTATTGTTTCATAAAAAAATATTGGTCCGATGATTCTTCGGCGTGACATCGCTAACCAGACACCTACTTTCAATGGGTGTAAACTTCTTTCAGTATGAACATGTGGATTTTCGTGAGACCAAGTTCGGTAATTTTGTGAATTAACATACCCACTTAAATGGAACCAAGCTTCATCAGTAAAAAATGTCAAATCTAATAATTCCTCATTCATATTTTCAAGGAACCAGTGACAATATTCCAAACGTTTTCCATAATCTAATGGAAGTAATTCTTGGACAACACTTATTTTATAAGCATGCAGATGAAGTTTTTTCGTTGCTGTCCGACAAGTTCCATACGAGAGTCCTACATATGCAAATAATAATGTTAGTCATTTATGAACAATAATTATAATAGACTGGAACATAAGTTACTAACCTGTTTGTCTAGATAAATGCCGCAATGATTTATGAGGACTTTCTTCAAGACGTTGTTGCACATCTTCAAGAACTGGTTGTGTTAATATACGATGTCGTCCCGTTGATTTTCCTTTGACAACACTTCCAGTGTTTCGGAAACGATCAACCACTCTTGCCACATGTTGCCTAAATGTATCATATGTAATTTCCTCGAAATTAGGGTAGTTCTGTAAAAATTGTTCATGGCAACTTTGAACAGAATACTTCCATTCGTTTTCATTTCGAACGCCAGAACGAAAATATGCTTCTAAAAGAAACTTATCGTGATCGTCACCAAACATTGTAACCTAAAAGATTCATAAAACTATTGTTCAGAAATACAAGAAAATATTACTTAATTATATACTTACGTTATTATTAAACACAGATAAAGATAAGATTAGTCTTAAAAAAGACTGATTGTACGAGAAAATATAAAAAAAGTAAAACACAATCACCAATAAATAACAGCAAAATGGACACGACGCTACTGACTGATAACTGAATGCTCGGTCGGTAAACGTCAAAAATTACTAAAAATTGATCTTATTTTTATTCCGTGGAAGGTAGTTTCGACTACAATGCGAACTTTGTTTGGTCACGTGAGCTTCAGTTAATTTTGCTCACAGTGTATAATAATAACTTACTTTTTGCAATATCACGTTTTCAAATTCACTTAAACTCAATATTTTGATTTTCACGTCATCGTTCACGCCAGTCCATGTCTGCCGTGAACCTAACGTCAGGTACCGGCGTTAACCAACGTATGCTAGCGTTCACGCCGAATTTCAGAATACCGATTTCTGCCGTTAAGCGTTAACTTGAAGTTTAACGCTAACGTTTAACGCTTAACGCCGACTTTCAGCATACCGAAACTGGGCGTTAAGCGTTAACTTCAAGTTAACGCTTAACATAGTTTCAGAATCCCGGTGATGGTTTCCTTCTCTTTGAAGGGTTGTGTTGCCCTCGGTTTGGTACCGTACACGACTGACTCGCTCTTTTGGAGCTACACTTCACACAACTGCTCATAAAATGAACTCACAGATTTGTACACAACACTCAACTTTTTGAGGAGATCTTCCTCTCATCACTTTCAAGCTTCCACTGACTCTTCCAGCCGTGTCATATTCATACACAATCATACGGCGCAATACCATTTTCTCGCTCAGTCAGCAATTCATTTGTTACGGACCACACGCAAAATATTCCACCAGCAGTTTAATCTAGGCCAAACATCTGACTCATCACACAAGTCTCTCTTTTCGGCTGCTTGAATGTATTTATGTAAAACACGTGTAACACTTACTATTGAAAATGCATTACTAGCAGCTAGATGCAGGGCCGTATTATCCATCAGGCACAGTGCCTAGGATCTACGACACATTTAAGGAATACGAAAAGAAGATGGAGAAACATAAATATAGGAATTGTGAAGAAAAACAACATTAAAAAAATATTTTTATATTTTCATCCACAATATTTTCACATTTTCTAATAAACAAAAAAAATCACATTTTTACACGTCCGGGAGTAGAAGTCGGTTTCTATGGCGTCAAACGCGGGACAGAAATGAAGCATTTACTCCCTAGGGACGAAAACACTTTTCATGAGGGAGTTTTTATTATAACAAAGGTTTTTGTAAATAAATGTCTGTTGTCATGGTACGCGTTGCATGGAAACATTTCCAAAGGCTTCTAAATATTGCAGTTTCGCTCCGATTTGTTATAATTCATTATTTATGAAATTAAGTGTTTCTACTCCCGCACGTGGAAAAAATAGTATTTACACCTCGGGAGAGACCACCATTTTCCCCTTGATGTATTTGTATTCAAACTACACCTCAGGAAAAATAAGTGGTTTCCCTCCCTTGGTGTATAATGTACTATTATTACACAAATATCACATTAAACATATAAGATCGCTTATTGGGGTAAAACTACTTTACGGCATATTTATTCGTAAATTCTCTTATAATTTCATCAATGGGAATTTGTTTTAATATTTCACTTTCTGACGAAAGTACTAATAAAAGTGATAGAGATTTTTTATACGATTTGATGTTGCTACATTGTGCAGTTAAAAAATGTTATTTTATATTTCACCACATCACTTTTAGCAGCCTGCAAACTACTTCTGAAAGTGAACACTGCATTTAAAGAGTCATCCGCTAATCGGTTTCGCTTTTTACTTTTTTATACATAGTATAAAGGAAGTATAGGAATCATGAAAAATTTCGATTGCGAGATTTTGATGGAAATACATGTTTCAGACATCCATGCCTGTAGCTCATCGACGTATGTCCAATTCTGAATTTATCACAAATTATTTACCTAAATATACTTTTAAAATCGTCGTAGGTGCCTAGGTCGAAATAAAACCACAAATTTAAAACAATTGTGAAAACATTTTCTTCTGTTAACAAAAGCAGACTAAGCCGACTATAAATGCATTAATCTTCTTTTGTTCAGTTTTTAATTAAAGAATATTTTATTCTTCAATGGTCTTACATATTTTTAAAATAAAAAATATAGAAAAATAATATTTCATTTCCTGCATATGCAAGACAATTTTGAATACAATTGAGTGGAAAATAAAAAATAAAAACTGAAAACTTACTTACAAGTACTAAAGAAATTTTGAAAAACAAAAATTCAACTGGACGATAATACGCATTTGTAAAAAAAAAATCATCAAGATCGGTTGGATAGTCTAGCAGAAGTTAGTGGAACAAAAAACGTACGAGCGGACACACATACGGTCATATCTTGTAATAGTCATTTCGTGATCCAGGGGGTCTGTCCGGGATTTCTGCGCAATTTTTTTTTTAAATCTGAGAATGCTACAGTCGTACTGAACACTATAGCTCATCGACCTCCTGTCGAAACAAAAAAAAGTGTCTTTTTGAGTAGATCTCCAGCCACATGTTGTCAACTTTTAAACATTTTAATCTATTTATTTTAAACACACTAATTGAATCCAAAAGATTTCTCCATTCGATTTCTATATCTATCTTGTTCATAATAGATTTATTTAAGTCGAAATATAATATGAAAGGATTTATCCCCAAAGGGTTGGAATGATGACTTCAACTTCAGATGTAAAGAAGTTTATTCAAAGTTCATGTAAAAACTTATGCCGACGTTTCGACCTTGAGGTATGAGGTCATTATCAAGGCTACAACATTTGAATAACAACACATGTTAGATATAACAATTCAAAAAATACAATAACAGCATAGCGAGCTTAAAATTACCTTATAGGAAGAAGCGAAGAACAATATTACCACGTGGATTTTACATGGAAGTAGACACACAAAATTGTGAACAAAACATGTTCAATACAATTGAACAGTGTAAGAAAAACGTATGAATGTAAATTTAAAGTAATAATAACAATAAAAACCTGACCATGGCCGTCAGAGAAAAACGCAGAAAAACAAGACAGACCACATGGTTGTCTTGTCAAGTCAAAACTTAAAATGGACGTCAGAACTAACGTACAAGAACCCTAGCGGAAAACACTAACATCATAACTTGTTTAATAAGGGCGCGTAACATGAAACACTTTGTAAAAAATCCGTTTTATGATTCACAGAGTTCTTAGTAGACTGAATATAACAACTTTCCAAAAACAAACGTTTAAAATTATTCTGTTCAGTATGTAAAATATTAAAATTGATGAAATCTATATTGTGACCAGAACTACCAGCATGTTCAACAATAGCACTATGAGAAGAGTTCTTATTTTTTATTTTCTTGTTTCTGACGTCCATTTTAAGTTTTGACTTGACAAGACAACCATGTGGTCTGTCTTGTTTTTCTGCGTTTTTCTCTGACGGCCATGGTCAGGTTTTTATTGTTATTATTACTTTAAATTTACATTCATACGTTTTTCTTACACTGTTCAATTGTATTGAACATGTTTTGTTCACAATTTTGTGTGTCTACTTCCATGTAAAATCCACGTGGTAATATTGTTCTTCGCTTCTTCCTATAAGGTAATTTTAAGCTCGCTATGCTGTTATTGTATTTTTTGAATTGTTATATCTAACATGTGTTGTTATTCAAATGTTGTAGCCTTGATAATGACCTCATACCTCAAGGTCGAAACGTCGGCATAAGTTTTTACATGAACTTTGAATAAACTTCTTTACATCTGAAGTTGAAGTCATCATTCCAACCCTTTGGGGATAAATCCTTTCATATTATATCTATCTTGCTAACATTAAAAATCGCCTGAAAATTTTTGGATAATTCAATAAAATTTATTTTTCTTTCGGACATTTTGCTAAATGCTATACTGGGATTCCGGAACCGCAAATTCTCAAATATGTCGCGTGGTATCCTTTTCTGGAGATCTACAGCTTCTTCTACATATTACAAAGCTTAGGCAATTTTTAAAAAAAATTGTGCTCTGCCCCCTAGTCGAGTTGTCTGCAGTATTTCAGTGCATTCCGCACCAAGGTATATATCTTCCAAGGGTAAAAAAAATCTTGGGATTTCTGAGTGTTAATTTTGTCAATTCTGCTTTCCAAACTGATTCTTTCATATAATTTCTACAAAGTTGCTTCATTAGAGTCATACATTCTGAATATAGTAAATGTATTAATACTTTTCTGCTTTGAAAAAGAATATTAAATGTATTAAATATTTTAGATCACATTTTAAAAACATTAAGGGGATTCTTCGTTAGTCCCAAAGTTTCACTTGAGGGGCAGCGGTTTGGGACGAGGTAGCCAGTGGGCGGGTACAATTTGCTTCCTCCACTATTTAAAACCTGAACCCCGACGCGTGCTCATTTGCATATGTCAGTAGCCCAATATCCGTCGTAGGGTGACGTTCGTTTCAAGCATCATTTTCATGGTGGTGTCGCAGGCTCGGTAAGCGTGGTCCGATATTTTGAAGTATATTTTATGGTGGCGTTGTAAGCGCGGTAAGTGTGCATCAGAGCGTGCATATTTATGTGACAATTGGTGACAGTATCTAACCTACAAAAATATATTTTTATTTCTAAATTAGATTTAACAAATATGTCAACTAGAAGTCGGAGGAGACGTGTAGCTCTATTATATATGTATTTAAATTTATTAAGATACGAAGAGCGGCGAGCGCGCTACTCGTAAAGGCAGTGCCGTAGAAACTCCAGTGGCGTAGTTAAGGAAAGAGGTACGCGTAAGTGGAAGAAAACAACAGGAAATGAGTAAAAGGAGCAGGGATAAAGAAGAACAAGATAGATATACAATATTCAACACGAGTAAAAAAGTATTGCGCTCTCCCGAACAAAGGAAAAGAGACGCAGCAGCCAATAAGCAAATAAATATTGCTGACTTGGAGAAGAACGAAAGTAGCAGCAATATGGAAGAATTAAGAACATTGATGCAAACGATGCTGGAAAAAATGGACGAAAACACGAAGAAACTACAACAGGAGATACGAGACATGAAATTAGAGATGGAGAAGAAGGAAGAAACATGGAGAAGGGAAAAGGAAATCCTAACTGACAGAATAGAGAAACTGGAAAAGAAATCAGATATGGAAGAAAAAATCAAGAAAAAGAACAATATAGTAATAAAGGGCCTACAATGTAATCGAAAGCCAGAGGAGGAAATCAAGAAACTATTCGAGGAACAATTAAAAGTAAAAGCAGACACGAATAAAGTAATAACACTAAACAGAGGCAAGAGAAATGAAGTGCTGATAGTAGAAATGGTAAGCTGGGAACAGAAACAAGAAATTATGGCAGCGAAGAGTAAGCTAAAGCAAACAAAAATATACATCGATAACGATTTAACATGGGAAGAGAGGAATATACAGAGAGAAATTCGAAGCATTGCGAAAGAGGAAAAGGGGAAAGGTAAAAGTGTCAAGATCGGTTACCAGAAATTAATAATAAACGGGGAGGTCTATGTCTGGAACAAACAAGAGAAGGGGATCATAATGAAAGGAAAAGAAGATGTTAAAAAAGATCCAAAAAACTAATAAAATGCAAGGCACTGGAGACATTGAAAACGGCGACAAACAAACAAACGAAAAGGATAATACGAATTGGAACCTGGAACATAAGAAGTCTAAAGGGAAAGGAAACAGAACTAGTGGAGGAATTTGAGAAGGCAAAGCTTGATATACTAACCTTAACTGAAACCAAAAAAAAAGGAAAAGGTATAATAAAGACAAAGAATAATCATATAATGATCCACAGTGGAGTAGAAAGCAGTGAAAGAGCAAGAGCAGGAATAGGATGCATAATAAACAGAAATATGGAAAAATCAATTAAGGAATGGAAATGTGTAAACGAACGATTAATGATAATAAAAATAGAGGATACTGCGAATTTAATAGCAAACATAATGATATTATATGGGCCGAATGAAGACGACAGCAAAAGAAACAAAGATGACTTCTGGAGTATAGTACAGTTAGAGTATGAAAAATTAAACGAACCAATATATTTAATGGGGGACTGCAATGCAAGAGTGGGTAACAAAAACAATGGATTAGAAGATGTAATGGGGACGCAGGGAGAACCAACTAAAAATACCAACGGAAATAGGCTAATAGACTTCTGCATCATTAATGAACTGATAATACTGAATACTATATTTAAACACAAAGAGATACACAAATACACCAGAGAAGAAAGAAGCAGAAATGAAAAATCAATAATAGACTACTTCCTCACTAACAGCTCACAAAGAAAGAATGTCAATGATGTAAAAGTAAAAAGGGGTAGCGAAATTGGATCCGACCACTACCTAGTAGTAGCACAGATCAAAGCAAGGAAAAAAGAAGCAAGATCGACCGATAAAATAACAAAGAAAATACCAGAAACAATACAATTTAGAGCCGATAGACTAAAAGAGGAACATATAAGGGAGAAATACCAAAACTGTATAAAGAACCTGATTAAACACACACCAAAACCGAACTTGGACAATGTAGAAGACATATGGAACACCTTTAAACTAATAATATCAGTGGCAACTGAGTGCGCATGTGGAAGAACCAGAAATACACACTACAGGAAACAAACGCACTGGTGGAACGAGGAGGTAAAAGCAGAGATAAAAAAGAAGAAACACAAATGGAAGAAATATTTAAACACGGAAAAGGAGGAGGACTACGAAGAATACAAAAAAACAGAGAAAGGCAACAAAAAACATGATTAAAAAAGCAAAGGAGAAGTCATGGGAAGAATTTGGGGAAAAGATGGAGGAAAATTTCAAGGGAAATCAAAAACTATTCTACAGAACTCTAAGAAGCAGCAAGGGTGGAAAACAAATAACACTGAAACAACTGAAGGATAAGCAGGGAAAGGTAATAAGCGAAGATAATGAAATCATGAAGAGATGGAAAGAGCATTTTGAAGAATTACTAGAAGAAACACAAACCGGAGCGGGAACAGGAGCAAATGAAAGCACAGAACAGGAGAACACAACAAGAGACAAGACAATAGGAACTATTACAGAAAACGAAATGAAAAAGGTACTAAGAAAACTCAAGAACGGAAAAGCACCAGGACACGACAACATGAAACCAGAGCAGCTGAAGTATATGGGAGAAGAAGGTGAACAAATCCTACTAGAGATGCTAAATAGAATCTGGGAACTTGGAAGAATACCGGAAGACTGGGCAAAAGCGGTGATACTCCCTATCTACAAAAAGGGAGACAGTAGAGACTGTAAGAACTACAGAGGGATATCACTGCTTTGCACAACGGCTAAAGTATACGAGGCAATAATAGAAAACAAGCTGAGACTAGAAGTAGAAAAAACGTTAGAAAGAGCGCAAAGTGGCTTCAGGAAAGGACATTCAACGCAAGACCACATCTTCGTACTTAGAAAATTGATAGAGAATACTATAGAAAAAGGCAGCAAACTATTCATAGCATTCGTTGACCTAGAAAAAGCATTTGACAGAGTACCGCGACAAAAGGTCTGGGAAATACTGGAGGAAAGAAAAGTAAACGAACACCTACGGAGAGCAGTGGAAAGCCTATACAGAAAGACAACAAATTATATAAGGACAGGTAACGAAGCCTCGGCAGAATTTGAAACTACCCAAGGACTAAGACAAGGAGGAGCGCTAAGCCCACTACTCTTTATAATATTCCTGGATAATGTAATAAAAACGATAAAAGACAAAACGAAAAAAGTGGAAATAGGATACCATAACTTATGTAGAATCTTGATAGCCGAATGCGCATTCGCAGATGACCTGGCATTACTAGCGAAGAGCGAAGAAGACCTCCAGATAAACATAAACACATGGAACGAAGAACTAAAAAAAAATAATATGACGATAAATATAGAGAAAACTAAAATAATGGTGATAGCGGCAGAAGAGGTGTGTACGGAAGTAACACTAAACGGCAAACCAATAGAACAAGTGGATGCGTTCAAATACCTGGGAACGACACTGGAAAATAAAGGAAGCTTGGAGGAAGAGATAAACAACAGGATACAGGCAGCAAATAAAACATTCTACATGATGAATAAAATAATCCTCAGCAACAAACAAGTATCGAAGAAAACAAAAATGACGCTATACAAAACAATCTATAGGCCGACATTAATATATGGCAGCGAAGCATGGGTACTGAATCAAAGAACAAAAAGTAAAATACAAGCAGCGGAGATGAAATACCTAAGGAAAGTAGAAGGACTCACTAGGCTAGACAAAGTAAGAAACGAAGAAATTAGAACAAGGCTACAAATAGAAAGTATACAAATGACCATAGATAAAAAGCAGCTATCATGGTACGGACATCTGATAAGAATGCCAGAAGATAGACAAACAAAAATAGTTTGGAATGCTAAAATAGTAAGAAAGAAGAAGCGAGGAAGACCACAAAAAACATGGAAGATGAGTATAGAAGAAATACTAAAAAGGAACAACATTAGCGTTAAGGAAGCGGGAGAAGCAGCGAGAAACAGAGAAAAGTGGAAGGAGATAATTAGTAGGCTAAAATAAACACGAGGAGAATATAATCTCGACACCCGAAAGGGTATAAGAGATTCAAAACGACTATATATATATATATATATATATATATATATATATATATATATATATATATATATATATATATATATATATATATACTCACAGGAACTTCCTTAGGGCTACATGGCTATAGGGGTACAGGAAAATTGTCTCTCTAGAGCGTAATAGATGTATTATAATATAATTTTTTTTTGCCAATTTGACGCAATTTGGTGCACTTAAAAAATAATTTTAATACATCTATAATAAACAAAGCAGTTTTATTGAATTATAGAACAAATTAATTCCAAATATTAAATATAATTATTTTCAAAATTCTATCATTCCTGGTTGATGTATCTGCTAAGAAAGGTATGGTTCTCTGCTAAAGCAATAACGTACAATATCGACTTAATCATAAGCAGACATTATGTGATCATGTCTGAACATCATTTGTAGAAATACATATTCTTCATAATATGAAGGAATTCGGAATTAATTTGTACATATGCATGTTGTCCAACAAATTTTCGACATAGTGAATTAACATGTAAATATAGAAAAATTGCGATTACTTCTAAACAATGCATTTTAGAGCAAAAGTGTAAATAAGATCAAATCAGAGTTAAAAACTGCATATATTATACTCAGTGCACAAATATTTTGTATATGGAAGAAACAAATTTTAAAATACTGCATTTTGATGAAAGAGCAGGAGCTCATGGAACCCCATTTATAGGAAAGGTGGTGATATTAAGTATGTAATTAGTTTGTAATAAATGCACAGCAATATTTATTTTATAAAATGAACAGGACAAAAAATTATATCGCCGCTTAAAAATATAACATTGTGTTATTTATAATTTTCTACCTAATAAACGATACATGATTTTATTTATAAATAGTAAATTATTCTTTCCATTTAAGAGAACATATTGTATATTCCTGCAAGTAAAATGTTTTGGATATGCAATTCTGTAACACTAGTTTCAGTACTGTTGAATTTTCTACTACATTACTACATTTTCTAACACATTAGGATCTTCTAATTAATAAATTTTTATCTATTAAACGATAGAATAAGATAACACATTAGTTTTAGTTGAATTAAGTTTGATTGGTGTGTTAGGGCTTGAAAGCATCGATGTTGTAGTCACATGTTGAAAACTTTGGTTTTTAAATTTTTCAACATGTCACAATTTTTGCACCTTAATAAATATGTGTGTCAAATTAGTTTAATTTCAAGTATGATTGTTCAAAATTTTAACAAAGGACTAAAATGTAAAAATTGAACAGTTGCTGACTCAACAACATCGATTCTTTGAAGCTATAACTCCAATCAAACTTAATTCAACTTATTGACTGGCTTAATATTTCAAAATGAACATGTAGTTTTAATTTTCCATCTGTGTGGATCGCTTGTTATAATTGTTAATCCAAGCATAAACTTGCTGTTTCGTCCTATTGTTGAACTTATCTCTATATTTACTTATTACTGCTTTACAGGAGCTCATTGTTGGCAAAGAGCGTTGCTCAAGTTGTTTTTTAAACACTTTTTTGATAATATTTATTTCGTCTATGGACCATTTTATTCTGTTATTAACACGTCGCCTTATAGGACTTTTCATATGAGATATAAGTGTCAATGAATTATTTTTTCTAAATCTTCTTTTACTTGGCGTCGTTTTAGGAGTCATGGAATAACTTTCCGCTGTGGAACATCGAACTGGCGAATCAAGTTTCTCGGTTCCTGAAATTATATACATACATATGAATCAAAATAAAAAATCATTGCTTATATTTTTATAAAAGATTATAAATTTAACAAGGTAATTTTAAGCATAAATTAATACAACGTATATTGAAGAAAATTAATAATGCATTTATTTAAATTCGAAACACTTAATTTCATATTAAACGGTATTTATTATAATACCACAATAACAAAACTTAATAGTAAGATTGATGTATTCATTCAATATATTATACTACTAGTATGTTACTTTATAATTTGTAATTAAAGTGACTCGTGCGAAATAAATCAATATAAATTTTAAAATAGCGAAAACTTACAGCAAGCATCAATCGATGTATCCAAAGATTGGGTTTTGGCAATTATTCCTTGTAAACTATTGTCCCCATTTAAGAAAACATGATCCTTGTATATTCCTGCATGTAAAATGTTTTGGATATTCAATTCTATAAGTCCTGTTTCAGTATTAATGTTTATAATACCAATGCAGAATGGGATGTTTTGTGATAATGTAATAACATCCTTTTCAACTGTTGAATTTTGTAGAAACAAATCGGGATCTTCTAATGTAATAATTTCAGTTCCTACTTGTGTATTTTCTACTGATATATTAAGAACTTCTGCATCAGTAACAATACCTGTAAATTTGTAGTTAAAAGAATTTAAAAATATAATATAAAATGAAAATTTATAAAATCGTACCTTTCGACATCTACTCATTCTCTGACATATTACTAGTTGCAAACTGTAATGGTTTACACTTATTTAAGCTTTCAGACAATGTAACAATATCCTTTCCAACTATTGAATGATCTACTAACAAATTAGGATCTTTTCTTGTAATAATTTCAGTTCCTCCTTGCATATTTTCTACTAACACATAAGGTACCTGAACATCTGTAACAATGCCTGTAAAATTACAATTGAATTAAAAATTAAAAAATACATAAAAGAACATAAAATCTTACTGTCTGCAATGGGTAAATTCTCTGACGATTCCTTAGGTGTAAAATTTAATGATCTTTTACATTTATTTACAACATCCCTTTCTGTGTGGTTGTCTGTAGACATATTTACTGCAACATTACATTGTATCTAATTATATTATGGTTGTATAAATAAAATCATACAAAATCAATGATCATAATCATTTATAAATATACCAATAATTGCAACGAACCTTGAGATAATTCTACCTGCTGTGGAATGAAATACAGACCGGCAATTTCATTTTCTCGCAAGTCATTCGCAACATTTGCAGGTGACAAATCTTCAATAATACAATTGTCCTTACATTCTTGCTTCGATTGTTTCATATCGAATTGTTTTTTAAAATCTTCTGATACACATTTAGTTATTCGTGGAATCGATACCTCATCTAATAATAAAATGATAAACACAAACATTACAACGATTTTCAGGAAAATATACTTAATAAATGTATTATGTCTGTTGTTAGTCGTTAGAATAAAACTGACCTAAGTATGATTGTTAAACAATTAGCCTTATGCCGCAACATATTTACTTTCTTATAGAAAATATACAAACATATAGAAATCGTGAAAAAAATAGATTGCGAGTGTTTGATGGATTCTCAATTTGTTAATTGGTAATGATAATTAATAACTTTAAAATAGTTGTCACATAGTTTCATAGACGGATAGCAGCGTATGTATTTAAGTCAGTTCGATCCGAAGCATCTCGCTGATTTGAAATCTCTCTGGTACGAAATCTTGCTGGTTCGATGTCTCGCTGGACTGATATATCAGTAGTTAGAATTTACCCACGACCAATTTTGCTCCAGAAAATTGTCTCGGGAGGGAGGTGGGAGTGTATTTTTAGTGTAATTAGGATAGGATCGGATAAGGTAGTATCAAGTTTATTGTCAAGTTACACATAGACAATTTTCTGGAGCACAAGTAGTGGTGAGTAAATTCTAACTATGTACTGATACTTCGGTACCACGGGACATCGAACCAGCGAGACATCACCAGCGAGATATCGAGCTAGCGATACGCGCTCGTTCGTTCCTACAAAAGTTAATAATAAAAACTACTTAACATAATTGCAACTTACCTTTCGGAATATCTCCGTTTTGTCGAAGTAAGTACATATCCTTGACATTTGATGAAATTGGTTTTGGATTAATACAATTATTATCTTCATTACATTGTGGAATAGATTCCTTGATACATAGTTGTTTTTCTGAATGTCCGGGTATATTTTCACAAATAGGTTCTGTAATATTGTTTTGAAGTAATTTCATTTTTTCAATCATTTCCTGTTTTCCTAAATACAATGAGTATATTAATTATTCATTATGATAATAGAAAATTGACGAGTTCATGAAACGGACATATTACATCTTATTAAGAGTATATTAGTATTAGCCAATACTGATTTTTACATTAAACTTCACATGAAACTAACAAAAATCTCGACATAATCAAAATACAGAAAACCCGCGTATAACACGGTTTCACTATTACGCGATTGACAAATTGCTGTAATTGACGGCAGAGAAAATGTATTACTAACGCAGTTTCCATCTAGTACGGTTAATTACCACACCAGTTTTTTTTATAAACGTATCTACCATGTTATACATACAGTCAATTTTCCCATGTAGAATTCTATACAGAATTATACAAGGTGTCAAACGGGCTATACACAGGTTTCCTGTATAAAATAATTTTAATGAACTTAATAACATTTAAATGGAACTTACCTCCTGAATGTAAAATATTGGCCTTAAATAAACCATAATGTTTATATCGAACCATCCTATTTGTGTTTCCTATACCTTTGACAACCCGTTTATTTTCACAAACATAGAGAATCCCGTCGTCTATGAATTTTACAAGATGATGATCCATTTCACTTCACTGTAATATTTAAATAATAAAAATACGCATTTATTGTTTGATATTATTGAAATACACTTCACTATTGCTTCGTGTTTCAAGTTATTTATATCAAAGCTCATACAACGCAACATAAAACAAACAAGAGAAAGATACGTTTCACTCAGTGACGGGATTTTAGTGGTGATAGATTGTACTAAAGCTTGCACCGTGATTGTAATAAAATGTAATTGAGCGGGAAATTTAAAAATATTGGTGAGTGGGTATACAATAAAAATTTAGCATAAATAATACATAACAAATAAAATAAAATGAATGTATCTACCAATAAAAGTTAGAAAAATAAAAATTTCTCTTGGAACATTAACATTAAAATATGAGTTAATTGGCCTCAACATCTTCATCTTCTAATTGCGAATTCGGATTAATATTAAGCTGTATGAGATGATCAGAAGGTTCAAAATTGTAACATTTATTACTTATTAATGACTTGGCATGCAATAAGGCGTCGCAAGTATTTTCCTGCTGTTTTTATTAGTGTTAGTTGAGAAAAAAATCTTTCTTGAACACTGTAATGAATATCTAACTGTCTAACAACAAATTATTCAAATATGATGCTACCCATATGTGTATTAAACAATTTCACTTCCGTAATGTTAATATTATTATTGTATACATTAAAGAATGGATCCGAAGTTCTCTTAGGGGAACCTTATACATGATGACTCCGCAAAGAAGCAATTTATTGTGCCTTCACGGGTACGAAAGGTTTATAAAACTTATAAAATATTATTTACTTGATTGCCTTTTTTATTATTTTTTAAGCTGTAAATAAGGTAAAACGTGTTGATATGAACAGACGTACTCGTTGATTGATTTGAAACTTGTCATTGTTATTATTTCATTTCTCATTTTATTACCATTCGCCCTTGGCACATGCTGTCTGTAAACATTGTCATTTAGTAAACGTCAAATTAACAAATTCCAATGAATTTCTAATAATCTAACAACATATTATTCAAATATGATGCTACCCATTTGTGTATTAAACAATTTCACTTCCGTAATGTTAATAATATTATATTATTATTGTATATATTAAAGAATGGATCCGAAGTGCTCTTAGGGGAACCTTATACATGATGACTCCGCAAAGAAGCAATTTATTGTGCCTTTACGGGTACGAATGGTTTATAAAACTTATAAAATATTATTTACTTGATTGCTTTTTTATTATTTTTTAAGCTGTAAGTACCGTAAAAATTGTTGATATGAACAGACGTAGTCGTTGAGTAATTTGGAACTTGTCATTGTTATTATTTCATTTCTCACTTTATTACCATTCGACCACGACACATGCTGTCTGTAAACATTGTCATTTAGTAAACGTCAAATTAACAAATTCCAATGAATTTCTAACAATCTAACAACATATTATTCAAATAGGATGCTACCCATATGTGCATTAAACAATTTCACTTCCGTAATGTTAATATTATTATATCATTATTGTATACATTAAAGTATGGATCCGAAGTTCTCTTAGCGGAACCTTATACATGATGACTCCGCAAAGAAGCAATTTATTGTGCCTTTAAGGGTACGAAAGGTTGTAAAACTAATAAAATATTATTGACTTGATTTCCGTTTTAATATATTTTTAAGCTGTAAATTGCGGTAAACGTTTTTTGTTGAACATATTTAACCAGAATATACAGAGTGCCCTATTTAAACGGGCCACTACAGGGATCTCGGAAATTATAAGATATACAAGGTTGGTTAAATTAGACAAAAGTTGCGCATTTATGGGCCAATGTTAATGGCGATTTAGTTTTTTCAAAATATTGCATGACTCACTAGATAATGACAAAATTGTGATTTTTTTCGAATTTTAATGTTCCATTATAACTCGGAAAGTACCGAAAATATTGAAAAATGTTTCAAATAAATATTTCAGTATATTTTAGACAACAGGCTTTTTGAAGAATTTGATGAAATTTTGTTTTGCTTTCTTATTTTGGAGATACAGCATGCAAGTTCAATTTTTTTTAATAAGAACCATATTTAGTTTAAGTTTAGTTGAAACCAGCAATTTTTCCTCTTTACAATGATGTATTTGTTTATATAAATATCTTTTTTTAGTTTCGAAGAAAAACTAAAAAGTATGATTATAAGAATGATTTTTGTACTGTGCCATGAAAATATGATATAAAACAATTGCATCTAAACATGTTTAGTACATGTAAAACAAATGAAATTCAATAACATTTGATAAACGAAACAAAATTCGTTGTGTAAACTGAAATCTATTAGACAGAATTTCGTATGAAGTCATACCTACATAAATAATTTTTTGTCTCTAACCTTATGTTTACCAAATATTATTGAATTTCAATTATTTTGCATGTTCATAACACATTTAGATGCAATTGTTTTATACCAAATTTGAATGGCACACTACGAAGATCATTCTATTTGCCATACTTTTTAAGTTTTCTTAAATACTAAAAAAGATATTTATATAAACGAATACACTATTGTAAACAGAAAAAATAGCGCTTTCTAGCTAGAGAAAAATTAACTAAGGTTTCCATTTAAAAAATTCAACTTGCATGTTGTATCTCCAGAAATATCTATTAAAAAAAATTTTCATCGAATTCATCGAAAAGTTTCTTATGTATGCTAAAATATTGATTTGAAACTTTTTTCAATCTTTTTTATACTTTGTGAGTTATAACGGAAAATTAAATTTCAAGAAAGTCACACTTTTGTCATTATCTAGTGAGCCATGCTATATTTTGAAAAAATTATATCGCCGTTATCATCGGCCCATAAGTGCGCAACTTTTGTCTAATTTAACCGACCTTGTATCTCTTATAGTTTCCGAGATCCCTGCAGTGGCCCGTTTAAATAGAACAACCTGTATATTTGCCCAGAAATTAAAATTAAAACAATATTTAAATAGATGACTCGTATTGAGTCCCAGTATAACGCAGATATTAGGTACTTTTATGAATAGCTCTGTACAATAAATGATACAATTTTTTTATGCATTAACTGCAGGATTTATAATTGCCAAAAGTCGGCATATTTGGAAACAGATACTTATTTAATCTTATATTATGATTATTAGGGAGTATAGTGCATGCCAAGATTTTTGGAATTGATTCCTGGAGGATTAACGGAGCATGTTATTAACAGAGGATTATGCCAAATACTAAATGCGTAAAAAATCTGACAATGAGATGTATTCAGAAATTTTTATTTGCATTGCTGTTTATTTTCACATAACTGCATTTCGAAATAATAAACACAACCTGAATCGATTGTTATTATTACGGTAAATATTAATATCATAACAAAAACAAATACAGAGTGTCTGTTTTAAAAGGACCACTTAAGGGAGCTTTGAAACTATGAGAGTTACGATGTCGGTTAAATTAGATAAAAGTTGCCAATTTATAGGCCGATGTTGATGGCGATTTCATATTTTTTAAATATTGCATGGCTCACTAGATAATAACAAAAGTGTGGTTATTTCGAATTTTATTTTTAGCTCATCGACCTCCTGTCGAAGAGCTATAGTGTTCGGTACGATGTCTGTAGCATCTTCCGATTTCAAAAAATTTGCACAGAAATCCCGGACAGACCCCCTGGACCACGAAATGACTATTACAACATATGTCCGTATGTATGTCGCTCGTACGAGATTTTTTGTTCCACTCAGATCTCCTAAACTACCCAACGGATTTTTATGAAATTTTTTTCTGCAGATACTTGTTATGGTCTAGTTGTGCAAGGTACATTTTATTTTTCAAAATTTTCCTTCGCACTTGAGAAAAAAATATTTTGCAACTTTTTTTCAGTTTTTATTTTTTTTCTCCTTAATTTTTCACGCAATTGTATTCAAAATTTTCTTGCATATGCAGGAAATGGAACAATATTTTTCCATATTTTTTATTTTGAAAAATTATGTAAGACCATTGGAGAAAAAAATATTTTTTAATTAAAAATTGAACAAAAGAAGATCAATGCATTTATAGTCGGCTTAGTTTGCTTTGCTTTTGTCAAGAGAAGAAAATGTATTCACACTTGTTTTAAATTTGTTGTTTTATTTGCGACCTAGGCACCTACGATTTTAAAAGTGAATTTAGATAAATAATAATTTGTGATATATTCAGACTTGCACATACGTCGATGAGCTGCAGGCATGGGTGACTAACCCATTCTTTGAATACTAGTTTCTCTAAAACTTAGAAGGTACTCACAATATTAAAAAATGCTATTACACTGGAACACAACACACTACTGATAAGTGTAATGAAATGATTTAGTTAGATGTCTTATTCTAAACATATCTCGAAAAAAATAAATATATACAATTACATATCCGTCACATTTCATTTACATAACAAACTTTTTGAATTGCATTAACTGTTTGAATAAATCAGAACAGCAAAAATTTAATTTTCCAGCATTTTCTTATATTTTTAGTGAAAATACCTATTTTATACAAATATACATTAGAAATATTGTCATTGAGATTATGATAAATGTGAAGTAAAATGTATTTATATATATATAAAAAAAAACGAAATGCATCTGCCAGAAATCGAACCCGGGGCGCCGAGTATTTTTACAGCACTTTCACGTACCAGAACGCGTGTCAGAATGATATTTTTTTATGACAACTTTAGCTCTTATGTAAAACACACATGGATATAGAATTGTTTAATAGTTGTAAGTGGTTGTAAGTACACTTTTCGGTTTGAATAATTTATTGTCAATTTATTACATTTTCATCAGGTTTACACACTTGCCACTAGACATTGAACTGTGGACAATTGATTAATAAATTGTTACAAATTCAGTACAAAAATATATTTCTGCCACAGGCGCCGAAATATCGTAGTTAGACCTTGCTGGAATACAATAGATTTTGCATCTATTTATTTGTACCAAAATATGATTCTACCGTCGGATAGATTTTTCGTACCCACCACATACAGAAAACACCGGTGAACGACGGTGTATATTGCTGTGCGCCGAAAAATTTTCCTCGGCATGCGCTGTAATTATAATGTGTTACACTCAGTATCCTTAACAAAAATACCAGAGCCGGTCTTAGGGTTTGCGGGGCTGTGTGCAAAAATAAATACGGGGCCAAGAAAAATAACTTTTATTTACTCATTATAAATATACACATGTACCATCTAATACAAAAAACTATAAAAATAGAAGCACAGAAAATTCAAAATTAAAGAAACTATGTCGAGAAACAAAAAAAAAACCTTCATATTTTAATATAATTTAATGTTTAATTTGAACTCGCCTATGAACGTATTTTAGTTTCTGCGTCGGCACACGTCTGTAAGTCACGCTAGCGCGGGGCTGGCCTAACCGCGGGGCAGTATGCAGTGCACACTTTGCCCCCCCGCCCCATATATCCGGCTCTGAAAAATACGACAAAAATAATTAGTATGTCGAAACTTGTTAATATAATTTTTTTTTAACGTAAACACTAATCTGAACCGTATTTTTCTTTTTATATTACCGGCATTTATTATTATATCATAAATAACAGAATTAATTGATTAATGTTGACGATGTCGTCTTAAATAAAGTATAAAATAGAAAATAACAACCTTATCATGTTTTATATATAAGCGTAAAAGTTACAAGAATCAAAAATGTTTATAATATGCTCTGTATATTGTAAGGAATCCGTACGGCATTTTTTTCAAAATCGTAGTAAAATCAATGTATTGCAGATGTACAATGGTTATTATATACATATTATTGAACATCACCAAAAGTGTTTGAAGGACTTATTTATCGTTATTTCATAGATCAAATGTATGTTTTTAAAAATCATATTAAGTCATGCTTGCCTATATATGAGGTTCTCATTAAAAGATTTATTTATAACAATATGCATTATGATATTACGATCAATGTACTTGTTACACATTTTTAAGGTATATATGTATCTATATTATTGATTAGAATGTCAATTTTTCTATTACAATCCTTATAATAACGTTAACAAATCAGCTAACGCAAATTTAAATAAAAAAGGTTGACCGCTTGTGATACGGTGGTATACATGAATTGACTGACATGGCAAGAACATAAAAATATCTTTTTTTCAAACCATGTAGAAACAGAATAAGTAATTAGTTCTTCAAAAAATGATTTTTATAAATAAAATATTGTTTCATCTTTAATATATTTGATAGGTTTAATTATTTTATCTATATTTTTTTTCGGATATTAAACATAGGACAAAACAGAGTCAGAGACAAGAGTCCTGAAAAATAATACAATTTTAATCTTAACAATATGTAACTAACAATTTTAAATGAAAACACTAATGAAGAAAAACTTGAAACTGAAGAGTTATCAACAGAAAAAAATAGAGTTGTCTATTTTTAAAACCTTTGATGTGATTCAAATCAAACGAGTTATTGGTAAAATTATAAGTGTTAGCAACGCTTTTCTAGAACGAATGTTTTCTGTAATGGAATCAGCTTGGAGAAATGATAGAAGTAGAAAGCGAATGGAGTTCCGTTAAAGTAAAGTTAGGCATTCGAATTAATTTTGACACGAGCTTCGAAAGTTGACATTCTTATTTATTTCAGCATGACAAAAAAATTATTGCGAACAGCAAAATCAGAACAGAAATATAATTTTAAGATATAAGAAAGAAGAATTATAATATAGTCAGTGGCGTACCTAAAACTTTTGCCGCTCGGGGCGGTCTCAAATTTGCCGCCCTTTCTAAGTCAATTAAATGGGGGTTTCATAAATTAATAAACATAAATAAATAATTATAATTGAGACAAACTATAGATGGGGAACTTTTTGACCATTGGACGCCATATTTAAATTAAGCAGTAATAAAGGAGGCCGCATATGTTGATATACATATAAATGCAACCTTTATAAAAATACAAGATACTTTTTTTAAGGCCAAAAGAAACTAACGGAGGTCACAGGTTACTCATTTATAAGACAAAATTTATACCTAATTTACGGTGATACTAAGCAATCAATAAACGAGCACGAAGTAATACATAGAACTTCTACTCGACATCGGCACACTAAAAAATGCCGCTCCAAAATATGTGCCGCCCGGTGTAGGACGCACCCCCCTCTAGGTACGCCACTGAATATAGTAACTATGTATATAAATTAATTTTGGACAGGTAGGTGAGACTGATACGTGTAATATTATATACGATAATACTTTTGTTGAATAAATAAAATATTGTGACCATGTTTTTTGTGCTAATCGTCGTGGCGAGTAGTTAGTATATGCTGTCAGCCCTATTTTTATCATTAAACATATATTAGTTTTTACAGCAAAATAATTCGTATGACTTATGATTCTTAAGTAAATAGTTGCTAATTTTTATTATGCATTTCTTAAACCTAGACCCATGTATATTTCTAATTCTTTTCATCAGCGCATACCTTCAAACACGTACACATACAGATATTATTTGGAAATTAAAACGAATATTTGCACAATAGATTTTTTTTATTCCTATCCTTTACACTATGTATAAGAAAGTAAAAAAGAGCTTTAGTATGAATATTTCCCCTCTGCCTTTACTATGACATATCCAAGCTTGCCCTACCCTTAATGCGGTGTTGCCAGAAATACTCTTGCCTTCAAGGTCATAAAATTACCTATACAATATCGTTGGAATGTGTTGTACAGAACCGCACTTACCCACATATTTAATGTATATTTACTACCATGTATTGTGTATAAAAAACCTGATATGATCATCACATAATTTTGTTAAACACATATAGAGTAAATTTCGCTTATAACGAACCTCAAGGGACCGACGAAAATAGTTCGCTATAAGCGAAGTTCGTAATAAACGATAAACATCAAAAATTCATTATTTTTGTTAATGCATAGGTACATGTTTCAAGTAGATATATAATATGAAGAACTCTTTTGCAAAACTAGACAAATCCAGATTTGTTCAAAATTGAGTTAGATATTGGTTTATAATACATATACATATGTACACTAACAATAGTTTTTATGAATCTTATTTAAAAAAATCGTTTATTTTATTTTTGTTTATATTTATTATTATTTTATATGATTTTTATTTATTTAAAGTAAGAGTTTTACATGTTTTCTTCAAAATTACGGAACTCATAATTGTACTTTTTTAACACATTAAATACAGTGAACAGGGGCGGACAGGCCATGTGGGGCATGCTGAAATTTCTACATGGGTCGCTCCAATCGCGGGAAGGTCCGATAATTTTTTTTCATACAATTAATCACATATACACAAATACCGCAAGAACTGTTACGGTGACCCTACATATGCGGAATTGAAAGATTTCGAAGAATCCCTTGATTATTTAGTAAAATGCCGTTTTAAGTTCGTTAATACAAAATTTATTAAATATTGAAACAAATGTATAACCTATAAGTCGACATTATGTTATTTGTTAACACTTTTTTAAATAAAATAATGGAAATTGTAAAGTGTATATGTCAACAATTAGCTAAAAGTCGCATAAATTGGGATTAGTTGTTACCAAGACGATATCTTTATTAATGCATTTGTATTTTATTGTTCTAACAACTAGCTACAAACTAGTGTTGATAACTTTTTTTTTTTTTTTCTCTTCTTAACATAACAATATTAACAGTGTAACATATTCATCATTTCATATTAATTTATACTTTAGTCAAAATCACATATTTATATCTCATTATAAAGAAAACATATTACAGTTTAAACAAATTTTGTATTATTTTAACTAACGGTACCGCGATAACACCTTTGTTACAAAATAAAATAAAGAAACATTAATTCTCGTATCTAATATAACCAACGCACGTAAATGTATTGAAGACCTTTTAAAACCAAATATACAGGTATGTTCACTAGCAACCTTTCGACCTCACAAATATATGTAACATAAGTCGATGTTATGTTATTTGTTAACACTTTTTTTAAATAAAACACAATGGTAATTGTAAAGTAATATATGTCAATATTTAGCTAAAAGTCGCATAAATTGGGATTAATTGTTGCCAAAACGATATCTTTATTAATGCATTTGTTATATTGTTATAAACAACTAACGACATACTTGTGTTGATAACTTTTTTTTTCTCCTTAACATAACAATATTAAAAGTGTAAAATATTCATCATGCTTGGTTTATACTTCAGTCAAAATCGCATGTTCATATCTCCTTTTAAACAATAGTTATGTTAAACAAAGTCTGTGCAATGCGTCAAACATTAACCTTGAATTTGTACTATTTCCAAAAAAAAATGCTTACAAAATTACGTGATTTTTAAAAACAATCAGTTGGTAGTAGTATAAATTTCGTTTGTTATACAATTTACATGCATAGATTAATTCGTTAGATTGTTATAAACGTTTGATTTCGTGTAACATAAATTCCAAGTTAGAACGTATTCGAATCGTAAATAGCAAAATACATATTTTAATGAAGATTTGGTAAGAATTTTACAGAATCAAATCGCAGTTTCCTTTTCGCTCCGTACTACTATTTCTCTGCAAATAATATCGATTTTGACCTGAGCGGTATAGTTAAAACGCTTCGTGCAGTATTATTTCTGCTTTTGTGTTATTGTGCGTTTTTGTTGGGGTCTAAAGCGGTTTCCATAAATGATGTAACAGTTTTTCGTGAAATTTTAACCCATCCACACCCCTATAACGCACAGTGTCAAACCCAATGATTTTATATTTACCCAGATATCAACATGTAATATACGTCCTATTGGAGATCGTGATTTATCGTGTTCTATCTCTTTCTATAGTAAGTACAATGGTATCTTGTTGACTCTGTTGCTGTCACTAGTAACCTACCAAGGTTATTTCATAAGGTGAAGTGAGATAACACTATAGGCAGAGAAAGACAGGATAGAATGTTTTTGCTATGATGGCAACAAGTATTTCGGTAGTGTAGGTTCCTAAGCAGGTATCAAATCACTAATCAAACAATGCCAAATGACTCACACTCCCCCATTCTGCAGGTCACAGAATCAAAAACTGTTTCATTAAAAATTTCAGTTAATAAAATTATATTATGTATTTTTCTTATACCTAATTAAGAGATAACTGATGCCTACAGATTTTTGTATTGATGTGATAATTTTTTTAATCTGCGCACACATTGGAATAATTATATACCTATCTGTTTATTTATATTTACAAGAAAAATGTTTTAGTTACATGATACTTTATTTCACAACTTTAATAAATATCAAATTTATAATTTAAATAGAGTGACAAATATGCAATATGTTTTTGCTAGATAAAATGTGTTGCGATTTGACAATTCCGCTTTTGCGTTTTACGTCTACCAAATTGCAGAGAGTTTTATAATATCTTAATTCAAGCAGATCAGAGAAAAAATATTAGAATGTGCAATTTCTAACAAAAAGTATTACAATATTTAAATAAGGGTGATGCAATAAGTTCTTCTATTATATAATTAATAACAAACAGGAAGTATTTTCATACATTTTTACTTAAAATTATTATTTATTTTTATAATAAATAATTATTTAATGTTTATTGTTTATATTTATCTTTCATTTTAAATAATAATAAAATGTTAAAATGTATAATCGTTTCTTTTCTCAACAAAATACACGTAGGTACGCTTTTTCGTAATCAAAATCTCTGAGTTAACATTGATCACGTGTATCACATATAAAATACATATTAGTTCCGAATACCGACACTGCTGATTTAATATTCTTTCATAAGGTATAGAGAAGTACATCTAGTGGTGCAGTTTATGAACTACATGGCGAAGGTCATAATTAAGTCCCTCGAAAGAAGCAAAATTTAGTAGTCATACGGATGGTGTTTCGTAAAATTTTGCGTTCCTGCACGGAAGCAAAATATAGCGCGAACGTAGCCCTAAGGAAGTTCCTATGAGTATATATATATATATAAGATACGAAGAAAAGCGATGGTGAGTACAACCCATATACGAAAACAGACAGCAACAATGAGACTACTAAAATTTGTTACCAGAATTGAGGCTAACTGATACGGAGAGTTATTTTAATTATATGGGAATGACTCCCAACAAATTTCGATGAGCTCTTGAATATTGTTGGACCATAATTGCAGAAAGAAACTTTAATCAGGGAACCTATTTAACCTGGGCAAAGACTAGCTTTGACTATAAGATAATAACCACCTAATTAATTTGTATGATAACCTAACTATACTAATATAGATATAGTTCTTAAATAGGCACTTAGCTGCTGGTGATTCGATATCCACTTGGCGTATAGTTACAGAATTGGGAAAATTACAGTGTCAAAAATCATTATTAAAACAACAGAGGCTAATTGGACATCTTTAAAGGATGTACTATTTATGATTCCCACTGAAGAAAATTGGAAAAAAATCGCACCTGATTTCCACAAACATTGGAACTTTCCAAACTGTATTGGTGCCATCGACGGGAGAAATATGTGGCAATGCAAGCACCAAATAATATGGGATCAGAATTTTATAATTGTAAAGATTTTCATAGCATTGTACTGCTTGGTATATGTGATGCTAACTACAGATTAATGCCCAGTTGCACCAACATCTGTAATTAAATTAGTTAATCGTGATTAGCTAATTCTTGTTAAAAAGTTAATTCGAATTAAAATGCAACTAGTTGCACCGACATTTTTTAATCGTTGATTAGTAAACAAGAATTAGTGCTCTGACGTCATAAATATTAATGCTGTGATTGGTTGAATCAGTTTCATTTTAAATAACTGAAAATCAATATTAATATTTAATACCACATGCATCAACAAATTATTTTAATGTGTATGCATATTAGAAAATAAAAAATCAGTTGACTATACGACGAAAGATAAAAGTGTATTGCAGCATATAAAACTTTTTCGTAAATTCAAAAAAGGATCATAAACTTCTATAAACTAAACTCTTCAGTGAATTCACACCACATTTGAAGCCCTTGAAAAACAGATACAATTCACTCTGCTATGTACATTTTTCTGAAAATAATTCCATATAATATAAATATTACATATATTGGCAAGAAAAATTTGTACTTTGTATGTTTCATAATTCAGAATATAATATACATTGGTATCGTTATATTTAACCAACAACATTAACACAGTTATTATAAACACATCTCGTACAGTTCTGTGTGAATAATAAAAACCAACGCCATCATATTAATGCAACTGAATGCAACGTAGAATGCCACAGACGATTTATTCACTTTATTTATTACAAATAGTATTAAATTGTAGACAATCACATCATATTAAAAATACTTGTATATTCTATATTTGTTCATCAGTTCTTCAATCGTTTCTTTACAGAAATTGTACCTTATCATATAATACAAATGGGCTGTTCCTTGTTCTATACAGATCGGATGTAGTAACACACGAACGATAATACACAAATCTTCATCTGATGATGAAAAAAATAACCTAGAAATAGACGAATTTTGTTCAGTAGACATTTTCAGATAAATTATCACAATCAGAATATTTTAATGAGACTCACGGCTTCACACATGTATACCTACAAAGCAAATTGATTAATAATTGCAAGTTTATTCATTAACGAACAAATCAAACACAAATGCATTAGTATGATGAAATATGTCAAGTTGTAAGACACAATGAACCTTGTGTAGGTTATAAACAGCCTGTTTGTACGCTAGCTGCTATATTCCAACTAGTAGAAAGAATCAGAAAGAATTAAGCGGTAATTTAAATTTAAACCAACCACTTCATGTTTATAAAATGTGTGTAAATGCCAAAGACAATAATTGACATTCCACAGTAGTTTGTTCAATACATATTTATCTAAAAATTAAGTTATTTTATGACATAAACAATAATATATGCTTATTAAAATATTCGTACTTACGTGTTTTATACGTTTCACACTGAAAATAGCTGTCAAATTAATTAATAAATGCATATTTGCTCAAAAACGAAGAGATGTGGACAGTCAACTTAATCATGATTAGCAATTTAATTACGGAATATCGGCGAATTAGTTAATTATGATTAGCTAATTAGAATTAGTGCTAACAACGGTCGGTGCAACGCTTTTTGTACTTAACAACGAATTAGTAAACAATAATTAGTTAACTACGGTCGGTGCAACTGGGCATTAGTGTGGTAGATATTGGTGCTTCTGATAGGCAAAGTGATGAGGAATTTAAAAAAAAACTATATTTTTTAAAAGGTAAACGGTAAATGGTACATTCAATATTCCTTCGGAAGAATTACTGCACACAAATATAAAAAGGGATGAGGCATTTCCCCTAACACCATTCCTAATGAGACCGTATCCTGTGCAAGAAGAGTTATTGAAAACACATTTGGCATTCTGGTTTCATGGTGGAGAATCTTCAGACTGGCCATTATTGGCTAGGTAATTACAGTCGAGAATATTGTTAAAGCAACGACATGCTTGCACAATTGGCTGAAACAGAAAAATAATGAGCTGCGAATAGAAGATAGAAAACATTGCCCTTCAATTTACACAGACAGAGAAAATGTAAATAACGGCGAAATAACTCCCGGAGATTGGAGAAACAATGCGAAAAATTCTCTATCAAGATGGGCCGCGGAAGCACAAACATGTATTCCAATAATGCTACGACAATTCGTGAAACATTAAAAAAATATTTTTTCCCTGAATATTCTGTTCCTTGGCAATGGAATGTCTGCAATGTTAATATGAATGAAGAAATTAATAGCTACAAGAACAAAGTAAAAATGTTTAAAAAAGAATTTTGCAATTTGATTTTATATTTTATTTATTTATTCAGTGATTCTTATTCGTTATTCTTAGCAGACATTTCTTAAAATTTTTTTTTTAAATCACTGCTTGCATATCAATCTGGGCCTCTAAACGTGAAACTGGATCCAAACTTCGCAGCATTGGTGCCATACTCAGCAAAAATAGTTCCACGTCGTCGGTTTCGGGTTTGGTAATTTTTTTTTTTCTATTAGAGGTTCTATTTTCTTCCTTTTTCGAGCTGTAATAATATTATTTTGATTAATATACATATTTCTAAATTGTTACAATTCAATCTAGAAAATTACTTACACTGTGTACTAACACGTGATAATGTGAACTGGCTTGAATATGCTCGTGATGGTGTTGAAGCAATAGCGGTAGCTCGTGGTGTTTGCACAACAGAGGTTACTTCAAAATGTTTACGATGTTCTTGGACGTGGCTCCGCATGCTGCTGTGTGTCCGCATGCAGAAATATGTTTTCTTCGCTGAACGATGGGTTCAGAATTGTCTCTTGTGAAATATCAAACATTTCACTCTCTGTAGTACAAACCGATGTTGTAGTACTAAAATATAGAAATTAGTATTAGAAAAATATATTTAAATAAGAATGTATTATTATATGATTTCCATTCGTGTACTTGTGCTTCAAATAAATTAAATTAATAATAATCACATTCTTTACGAATTATTTAAAATATACCTACTTTCTACTATCCACGAATGGTTTTAAAAACTGCAGCATCTCAAAGTACAACCATGGTTTTTTCTTTGTCGATGTTCCTGCTTGCCTGGGTACATTTTTTTCTGATTTTCTTTGGAAAATTTTCTTCTTAAACTTTTCCACCTTTTCTGGCATGTATCGACTAAAAATAAACAGAATACCGAATCCATTCAAACAAAGCAAAATTAGTTTTACTTACTATTAGCATTAAGTTCATTCGCAACATCGTGCCACATTTGCATACGTAAATTATTACGATAATTTATGCTGCGTATATCGTATATAGCAGGGCTGCCCAACCTTTTTGCATGTGGGATTTACTTTTCATATATATATATATATATATATATATATATATATATATATATATATATATATATATATATATATTACCACGATCGACTAGAACGCGTAGCTGAGCACCAAACGTGAGCGATTGCGCGGACGGTTATTTTTCGCGCACTTTATCGTTATTCGTTTTGATTTGAATGTCTTTGTCAGTCACCTTCATGACAATCAATGTGTTAAGGTGGCCCCGAATTTATGGAGAAATAAAAATCTATTATATAACGTTTACATACAACGTTTATTAAACATTTCAATACGAACAAAATTATACAATTTTTATAATATGATATAAAACAAGAAAATTAGGAACATAAATACTAACATAAGACTAATACTAATGAGATCGTTGACATTGCATAGATTTGGCAATATTTTCAAAAGCAGGATCATACGATGAAAGAGACAAACGTAAACATTGATCAAGATGTTTATCATTTAAAGAATTTCTTATTTTTTATTTTAAAATATTCATATCAGAAAATGCGAATTCCGCCAAATACGTCGAGCCAAAGCAAGACAAATTTTTGTGCCGCATTTGTCAAGATTGGGTATTTCTCTTTAGTATATATCCAAATACAATTTTTGGATTTTAAATACATATCATTTTGAAGTTTGATTATTTCCCATTCTACTTTATCTTGATTTGCTTCAAATATTGTAGAGATTTGACTTGCAATTTCTTCTATGTTGATATCTTGTTGAAACACATTTGAAAAAAATAGTACAATATTTTCAATCTTACCAAAATCTTAAAATCTTGTATGAAATTGTTTTTCAACAATTTCAATCTCAAGAATCATTTTGTTTGAGTTGAATTCAGTTAATTCAGAATATGTCTGCATATATTTTTGAATGCTTGGGAAATGTTTGAATTTTTTATCTTTTAAATTCCCTGTCAACAGGATTATAAGTTGCTGAAAAGCTCTTATCGAACTTATCATATCTAACAAATTTCTATCTTTACCCTGTAGTTCAAGATTCAAATCGTTGAGTTTTGAACTAAAGTCTGCCAAGAATGATAAACTTAATAACCACCTTTGTTTGTTAACTGTGGGTAACTATCACCTCTTTCAGAGAGGAAACTTTTTACGTCTTCTAGAAACCGCATGAGAAATCGACTTCTACTGAGCCAACGCACATTAGTGTGCAGCAGAAGTTCCTTATCATTATCATCATTTTCCAATCTAAACAAACGTCTCTGAAGGGCACTGCCACGTATAGAATTAACTATTTTAAAGATAGTTTCCATAACATTGTGCATATTAAGTCTCTTTGAGCATAAAACTTGGTGAATAATTGCAGTGGTATGCTAAAAATTGTGGATACTTATCATCTTGGTTACATAAAGCAATAAAACCATTATTGCAACCGGTCATACATAATCGAAAACAATTTAAAAATAGGAAACGTTGTTTCTTTCACAAAGTTATTAAAAACACTAAATATGTCTTTTCCTCTCGTCCTTCTGTGCATAGGTATTAATTTAAGTATTTCCTCTTTTACTGTACAATCTTCAAATACCATCCGAATAAATATCATTAATTGTGCAGTATCTCTCACATCAGTCGATTCATCGAATTGTAAAGAAAAGGCTACACATATATTTATGTCCTCTTTCAATTGACAAATTATATCTTCACTTAATTTTTCAATCCTTCTCGTGACTGTATTTCTCGAAAGTTGTAAATCTTTAATTTGATCAATAATCTCTTTTTTGTTTTTAAAATCTGAGAAAAGTGAATCTGCAGCCGTCACAAACGATTCTTTAATTAAATTTCCATCAGTAAATGGCTTTTTCTTTTTAGTTAATAAATGACACACTCTCAAAGATGCAACGGTTGTTCCAAGTGGTTTATTAAGAGCTTTTACAAACATGTTTTGTTGCAATGATAGACCAACTTTCAAATCTTTAATTTTTGCTTTGCACATGTCACTCATTCTTGGATATTCTGTTTCATATTTGGAGTGCATTGTACGAAAATGTCTTCCGACATTGCCTTTTTTCGCAATCGCCACAGCTGAGTTGCATATTAAGCAGCAACATTTTTCTTTAATCATAGTAAAAAAATAATCATGTTCCCGTTCATCGTGGTAATGGTATGTTTTGTTTTTTTTTTTTGTTGCACTCATGAATAGGCCTAAATATAAATTTATTTTGTAAATTAACATAACTTCCTACAGATTATTTAACAACTTACCGTTATGTATAAGTTTTATAATTAAGGAAATAATTCAATATATTACGTGCACTGAACAGCACAGCACATAACGTCAGTTCTAGACAACTACTAACGTGGAAACTATGACCTTGTGAATAATAGCCGGGGAAAATCGCCCGTACATCGGCAGTCAACGGAAGCTGTTGTACTGGTGGGGATGCGGCCGACTTGAGGTTTATCAAGCGAATATAGGCTAACGAGAAGCTTATTTAAATTTTTACTTTATATTAATAAAATGTATTTTTAAGAACATGGAAGCAAGAGAAAACTAAAGATCTACTTAAAATCACTCCACGATCGACCTGTAGATCGCGATCGACTGGTTGGGCAGCCCTGGTATATAGCGTCTTTTTTTGCACTGCGTGAATTAATTTTTCGTCAAATTCCATTACGAATAGTTTTTTAACCTGTATACACACGTTAAATAGCTAATCACTTGTCAGTGACAAGCAATGACAAGTTGAATCATCCTATTGGTTGTATTTCTAGTACCACCATGAAAATGAGGCATAATTCTTTCATTCTTTATAGCCTTGAGTCATATCTTTGACAATATTTATGCTAGCCCGGACAGATTAATGGATATCAACTTGTATAAAATAAATAAAATCTTGTGTATGCCAACGCCGAAAGAATTGATGAGCGTTAGTAGCTTATACAGATAAGTAAACATCACTGATTATTTTACTTTTTTTTTATTTAGGTATGATTTTTAAATAAATGAAATTATGTATAATTTATTTTAGAATATAAAAAAAATAACTCATAATAACTCAAATAAATGAAATTATATATAATTTATTTTAGAATATAAAAAAAAAAAAATAACTAAAATATATTGGCGATTCGAACCATAACATTTATAAATTATTTAATTTATATATAGAATAGCCCTTGTCTGTCCGTCACGCATGAAGTTAGCTGCA
This sequence comes from Carabus problematicus, assembly GCA_963422195.1. Classification (NCBI taxonomy): domain Eukaryota; kingdom Metazoa; phylum Arthropoda; class Insecta; order Coleoptera; family Carabidae; genus Carabus; species Carabus problematicus. Next base: position 9,335,722 of record OY728583.1, on the reverse strand, counting down.
ATTGCGTAACCTAGGCAACATTAATGACAGTTCAAGAAATGACAGCCCTTCTTAGTAACATAAAAATAAACAATAATAACATTTTGACATCCCACATGTGCGCAGAAGTATTGTTTGTGAATGTATGTTTGAAATATCTCAAATACGTTATTTGTACTTCTACGAAGTCTATTAAAGCTTCCGTATCGCTGGGTCATGTTTTTAAACCCTCGAAAATAGTAAATATTTTTTTGGAATATGAGGACGATTAGATGGAGAAAGGCAAGAAAAATGGATAAACGGACAAAATCAAAATATTTTAGAGAGTTTGCGACTAACGGACACAAAGATACATGCAACGCAGAAACACAAATTTTCAAAAATAGTTTATTATAGAAATTATGAATGTGGGCACATGGTGCTCACGGGTAGAGCCTAGTTACCAAATAAGCATCTTAGCGTTGTGCTAGCAACGCCATAAACAATTTTTTGCAAAAAATGGTATTTAAGCTACATCTATTAATTATTACGTTTTAAAAGCTTTTTATCAGAAATGTGGGTATTAATATAATTTTAATTGATACCAATGAATGCTAATAACCTATCCCTACACCTGTACCAAATTTCAGAGCTCTAAAGTGAATAATACAGAAGTAATCGCAACTTTTTCAATTTTACATGTTAATTCCCTATGTCCCAGATTTCTTGGGACACCCGGTATATATATTCCATAGGTTGTGGCACTTCCTATTTTTCTCTATAACTTGGATTTTTTATGGGCATTTTCCTCGTGAACCTGGGATCGACTAATTCGAGTAACAGACAATTAAAATAAAATGTACGTGGTTGTACAGTCATATTGGTATTCCAGAAATCGTCACTCCGTTGTATGTAAAAATGAAAAAAATTATTGATTATAAAGCCGTTTGCCGCACAAAAACTAGATGTACAAAATCTATCTATCCGGACGATATACAGGGTGTCCTATTTAAACGGGCCACTACAGGGATCTCGGAAACTATAAGAGATACAAGGTCGGTTAAATTAGACAAAAGTTGTGCATTTCTGGGCCAATGTTAATGGCGATTTCATATTTTGAAAATATTGCATGGCTCACTAGATAATGACAAAATTGTGATTTTTTCGAATTTCAATTTTGCATTATAACTCGGAAGGTACTGAAAATATTGAAAAATGTTTCAAATAAATATTTTAGCATAGACAACAGGCTTTTCGAGGAATTTGATGAAATTGTTTTTTACTTCTTTATTTTGGAGATACAGCATGCAAGTTCAATTTTTTAAATAGGAACCATATTTAATTTTAGTTTAGTTAAAAAGAGCTATTTTTCCTCTTCACATTAATGTATTTGTTTATATAAATATCTTTTTTAGTTTTGAAGAAAAACTGAAAAGTTTAATAAAAAGAATGATTTTTGTGGTGTGCCATGAAAATTTGATATAAAACAATTGCATCTAAACATGTTTAGTGCATGCAAAACAAATGAAATTCAATAACATTTGATAAACGAAACAAAATTCGTTGTGTAAACTGAAAACTATTACACAGATTTTCGTATGAAGCCATATCTGCTTAAATAATTTTTTGTCTATACAATAGTATGGAGATAAAACAGTGCATTTTATCAGGCCCTCTACACGATCTAAATTGTTTAAATCGTTTAATACTGCATTACATTCATCGCCACCGTAGACAATAGGGTGCCCGACTGGAAACTTCCCATATTTACAAATAAATGGATATAGTGAACATACGTCGACATATTTAATTTTTTCGTCACCTTCAGTTTTATAGTATTGACTTATGTTCCCCGTACGACCCCCACAAAGTGCGTCACGTGGTTGTAATGGTAAATTCTTTAATAGAGCATGATTTTCTAAACTAAACTTTAAATTTTTGTCTTGCTTTAAGAGTTTTCGAAATTCACATTCCCACATTTTTATTACTGTATATTTTCGCATTTTTTCATTTGTTTTTTCGAGTCTATCCTCCAGGGTTTCTTTTGAATTCGTGTAAACCGGTTGGTTGCAATTTGTACGTAAACATAAGTCACGACCATGATAAAAGCAGCCTAGAAATTCAAAAACGAAACGGTCTCTTTGAAAATATCCGTCTACTTTTAACGATTGCTCCAACCGCTTCTTTACCGTGAATGTAAATTCCTCGTTGCACTTCTTCGTGTATCAGCCACTGTACAGCTATTTTAGATTGATTCTCTCTAAACCGATAACCTGTATGTGTAATTATCCTTATACTCTGGGGCTTGAGATACGTTCTTTGAAATACACGGTTTCATGCAGACGCTATTGTCCGTGAACGGGCACACATTACAATCTTGGATAAATGTTAACCGAAATTTTTCACACGCGCGCCGCAGAATATCCACGTCCGAAATACAGTAATCGCGCTATTCTTTCTTCATTTCGAATTCTACATTATCCATGACTTGCTTCGCATGCCAAATTAAGAAACGATCGCGTGTTTCTGTATGCATATCGTCTGCCCCGTAATACTCGATTGCTGGTATGGGGACCACATAATTTATATTGTCCTGCGTATTAAAATAGTGCGGAAAATAACCTTTTTTATGGGACGCGGGTAAATTCATTGATTTTGGCAATAAAGCTAGTGACATGGGCATGTAATTTATTGAGGCTATAAATCTAATTGTCCTATTAATTTCCAAAAGTAAAATTTTTGTTCCGTTCATTATTAATTTCGGCTTTATGTGTAGTGTTTCTATCAGGTATTTTAAAATAAACTGCATATCGAAGCTTTTGCCGTTGTGCGCTATACACGTGATTGTTGAAAATGAAATACGCGGTAACAACACATACTAAATGAAATTAGCCACGGGATCATTAAATATATGCTGTCGAATTCCGCACATGGCACCAAACATATTAATATCATCGGTACACTTTGAACATGTTTGTTGTACAACACACAAATTAACTTCATGAAGTTTAGTATTCCCTACAACTTTCTCCTGTCTTGTTTCGAAGTCGTAATATAGGCGGAAATGTGACGCCGAATTGTCTACATTCTTTTTGTTCACACGTATGTAGCATTTATGCTCAGGTTTTCGATGTGATTGGCATAATTTGCAGTAAACTTCACCGCATACATGTTGAGCTTGGCGCTGAAGAGAATACGTCTTTAAACACTTTGCACACCTTTTAAAGTTATTACACACCGAGCCCTTATAATTCAAAAAGCACTGTTGACCGCGAAAGCTGACACTTATCACACAGTACTGATTGCAAATTGACAGCGCACGGGGGTGTGCGCTTACATGCGGGACAGTTGTTCGAACAGGTATGATGAATTATGGCGTTGTATGGTTTATGGCATGGTTGACAGAAATAATCGCACGAGAAAGTTGATGTCAGATTCTTAATCACACTGAAATGCTTTTCACTATGGAGTAAATTCAAATTTAATAAATTCGAAAATTACCGAACCCTTGCCATTATATTCATACACTACAATGTTCTATTCCGATAGATACCGCTGAAATTCAACCAGCTCCGGTATACCGGCCCCATCGAACGGTATATTAACACGCGCTTTGATTAAAAGTTCACGCGCTTTAACACACTGCGTATCGTTAACGTCTTTGCAGATATTATCGAAAGTAGAGTCTTTCGTAACATACGCGATACCCACAATTAAACTACGAGGTAAACAAAGATTATCATTATTTTTAATGTCAATCAACCGTGTTTCCTCTTGCAAAATTCAGCATACGTCAATCCCTGACTCTTGAGTCTTCCGTATCCAACAGGTAAGGTGACGCGTGTTATCTCAATACAAAATTCTCCTGACGAAAATAATTCTGCATTGATTTGAAGAATTCTTGCAATAACTTCCCATACGACATCTACATCGAGTTGATCCGCTCTCTGAAAACTTACCCATGCCGGTCCTGATTCCATACTAGGAGTGTTCAATATCATCCCTACCATATCCGCAGGTGGTATTGTAGATATAAGGTGTTTACAAGTGCACTAAAGTTATAACGTACACAACCCTCTATATATATATATATATATATATATATATATATATATATATATATATATATATATATATGCTCTCCGACCGCCGCTACATCCGAACCGTTTGGTAAGAAAGTTTTTCCGTATCTTAATTCATCGTACCGCCCGGTACGACTGTGTATTATTGAGTGTTGCTTCTGCACAGTTGCAGAAGTAACCATATTGTATTCTGTTGCTTGACACTGCGCAATAGTCCTGTTGTCAAGTTATCAGTAACTTGTCTGGTACCGCCACACTGCGCAATAGTCCTGTTGTGGTCTCTGCCATCTGTTGCTTGACACTGCGCAATAGTCCTGTTGTCAAGTTATCAGTAACTTGTCTGGTACCGCCACACTGCGCAATAGTCCTGTTGTGGTCTCTGCCATCTGTTGCTTGACACTGCGCAATAGTCCTGTTGTCAAGTTATCAGTAACTTGTCTGGTACCGCCACACTGCGCAATAGTCCTGTTGTGGTCTCTGCCATCTGTTGCTTGACACTGCGCAATAGTCCTGTTGTCAAGTTATCAGTAACTTGTCTGGTACCGCCACACTGCGCAATAGTCCTGTTGTGGTCTCTGCCATCTGTTGCTTGACACTGCGCAATAGTCCTGTTGTCAAGTTATCAGTAACCGGTCTGGTACCGCCACACTGCGCAATAGTCCTGTTGTGGTCTCGGCCATCTGTTGCTTGACACTGCGCAATAGTCCTGTTGTCAAGTTATCAGTAACCGACCTGGTACCGAAACCCGAGTATTGTATTTCATGTTCATGTATGATAAATGCCGATTTATTAATTGATTGTATTTCTTGTTTAATGTATCATAGATGCTGGTTTACTAATTGATTGTATTTTCTGTTCAAATGTCACATGTGTAATAATTGATTGAATTGCAATAAGGTGTATTGTTTATATGCGTGATTATTAAAATCACTGACTACCATAGCTACGTTACGTAGTGCACGTCACTACCTAATACATTGAATATACTGTGTTATCTTATTTCCGCTACCCTGATCTCCATTGAACTATCCTGGCATTAAAACCGATTGGCGCCCGAGCAATCCGACACCCGCGATACAAGGGAGCGTCACAATATACGAGTATATATATATATATATATATATATATATATATATATATATATATATATATATATATTTAACAGTCGTTATGTAAATGTATTCACTTTATTGATATTTAAAGTATTACTACACTAATTTAATAACGATAGTTGGTGAGTACAAAGTTAGTAATTAATAGTACAACATAACTAGAGTAACTTGTGATGATTGCTTGTGAAGATTAGCTTCGTAATCACGTCACTTTTCATGCTGTCTGTTGCACGTCTTACTCCGTACTGCTTGTGACACACTTTCGCCCCACTCCTCCTTAGGGACCACGGATACGTGAAGTTAGGCACGTTATACTCTCCCCCTCTGGTTCCGGTTAAGCGACCTCGCTGAGGGACCAGGATCTTGTTTTCTTGGGCGGCCTCGTCTTCGTTTTTGGTATGCGGGTTCAGGAACTACGTCGTCTCCTGCGACATAAGGAGTTATCTCTGATACATGATACTTACCTATAGAAGTATCAGGTTGTTTCAAGTTGGCGACTTCATAGGTTGTAGGGGCAACCCTTTTCTTTATTACATATGGCCCATCACGTCTTGGGACCAGTTTGGCTGTGACTCCTTGGGCAGCTTGGCTCAGGAGGTGCGTTTTCACAAGCACTCGATCTCCTGGGTTATATAACGGAGCTGGTTGTCTATGTTTATCGGCGTAGACTTTCTGTCGGTCTTGTTCAATCTCATTTTTCTCCTTGGCGTCAATAAGATGATTAGCCAGTCTCTGGAGATATGGGGTTATCTCAGGCACGAAGCTGTCGGTTTCTACAACAATTCGAAGATCGTTCTGGACTTCATGTGAGTTCCGGAGTTCACGTCCAAATGTTAAATACGCGGGACTGAAACCCGTGCTTTGGCACACAGCGGTGTTCATCGAGAATCGTATGGCTGGTATCTTCTCGTCCCAAACTTGATGGTCTGTTCCAACCAGTATGGCCAAGCGTGGCTTTAGGTCCCTGTTCTTTCGTTCCACTGGATTGGCTTCCGCGTGGTAGAGTGGAATCAATGACTGGTGAATATTGAGGCAGTGGCACACTTGCTGAACTACATCACTTACGAATTGCACGCCATTGTCGCTTATTATCTTACGGGGGGTTCCGTATCGTAGACATATTTCTTCTACTAGTAGCTTTGCGGTACCCACGGCAGTAGCATGTGGCATAGCGAAGAGTTCTACCCATTTTGACGCTACATCTTCTATGATAAGTATCCACCTGTTGCCGTTTTCGGTTTCCGGAAGCGGACCAAAGAAGTCGATGGCAATCACTTCGAATCTCTGCGCGTTCGCTGGAGTTTGTAGTAATCCAGTTGGTTTCCAGTTCGCTGGCTTGTATCTCTGACAGGAAATACAGGATTTAACATACTCATTAATGTCCTTCCTCATACCCGTCCAGTAAAATTTATTCTTGATTCTCAATAGGGTTCGTTCAGCACCGTCGTGGCATGCTGTGGGAGAATCATGGTATTCCCGTAGAATTTCCTGTCTCTCATGTTTTGGCACTACTCTTTGTGCTTCTTCCGATTCTGAGTCATATCTGTAGAGTATGCCGTTAGACATGATATATCCTCTTTGGGTCCATCTTGAGGCAGTTTCATTCGAGGGTACGGTTTCGAAATCTTTCACTATTTTTGCGACTTCGGGGTCCATCAGTTGCTGATTCCTAATATCAGTAGATTCTCTTTTGGGTAAGTCTACCGATACTGTACAAATTTCGCAGTTGCTCCTTGTCGCTGAATCGCAGATTGGTCTTGACAGCGTGTCGGCAACGACGTTTGCTTTTCCTGGAGTGTACCTTATATCCAGGTTATAGGATTGTATTTGCAAGGCCCACCTTGCTAGACGACCTGTTGGTGATTTCAGGGTCATCAACCAGCGGAGGGGTTGATGGTCAGTGTGTATTATGACCTCTGAACATTCCAAATATCCTCTGAACTTGTTGAGCGCCCAGACAACAGCTAGCGCTTCTCGTTCAGTAGTATTGTAATTCCTTTCCGCGGATGTTAATAGACGACTTGCGTATTCCACTGGTCTTTCTTCCGGTCCTTCTCCTTGTAGTAGGACGGCACCCAGGGCGTAGTTGCTTGCATCCGTTCTTAGAACGAATGGTTTACTTTCATCCGCTTGCACGAGTACTGGTGCAGTGGTTAAGGCAGTCTTCAAGTTTTCATATGCTTCCTGCTGGGGTTTTTCCCATTTCCAAGTTACATCCTTTTTTGTTAATTCGGTAAGTGGCTTTGCTATTCCGGAAAATCCATCTATGAACTTCCTGTACCAGGAACATGTCTGGAGAAATGTTTTCAGATGCTTTATGTTCGTTGGGGTGGCCATTTGCTTGATGGCGGCGACCTTCTTTGGATTCACATGTATCCCCTCAACAGTGAGTACGTGTCCAAGATATTCAACATCAGGGCGTATAAATACGCATTTATCCCGGTTTGCGCGTAACCCGAATTGCTTGAGTCTGTCAAATACTTTCTGCAGGTCGGACATATGCTCCTCCAGCGTCTCCGATATAACGATTAGATCGTCGAGGTAGGCGAGGATTTCAACGTCCAGTCCGGTTTTCAAACGATCAATCAACCTCTGGAACGTAGCTGGGGCATTCTTTAGTCCGAATGGCATTCTCTTATATCGGAAGGTACCGAACGGTGTCGTGAATGTAGTCATATCACGGTCTTCCTTGTTAACACTAATTTGATGATAGCCAGATCTTAGGTCAATAGTTGTCATGAACTTACTTCGTTTCGTTGCATGTAAAAGCTCATCGATGCGTGGCATTGGGTATGAGTCAGCTGTGGTTACTTCGTTTAGACGCCTATAATCAACACAAAGTCGCACCGTTCCTCCTTTCTTTGGGACTAGGACCACTGGAGCAGCCCACGGGGACTCACATTCCTCAATGATATCTTCTGCTAGAAGTTTATCGAGTTCTCTTCTTAGTTGTTCCTTTTTCCCCTTTGCCATTTTGAATGGTGGCACAGCAATGGGCATCTGACCAGGCTTCACATTTATGCGGTGCTCTGCATAGGTAGTTGGTTCTCCCCCTCGTCGGAAGATTTCCTGATTCATGTCGAGCACTTCATTAACAAAGTTTCTTTCTTCTGTAGTCAGAGGTATTCCTTCATCTGTACGTAGTCTTGTGGACTCATCGGTGTCCTTGGTATTGGTCATGGTCGCTACTGATAGCGGTATCTGTTCAGCATACGAGTACTTGGGATTTGTGTCGTCGCTGAAACTCCATTCCTTGTTGGCTGTGTCAATTACAATTCCGGCCTTGGTAAGGAAGTCCATTCCTAGGATCGTTCTATTATCGTGATCAATCGGTAGGACTAGCAGCTTAGTTAGTACCTTCTTATCGGCAATGGTGACTTCTGCTTCTGTACTTTGAACCATTTTCGTAGATGTGCTTCCATCTGCTAGAGTGATTTGTACTTTCTCCGTGGTGAACTGGTGAGTGTTCTTCAGTTTTTCATACAGGTTCCTGCCTGCGATACTACGGGAGGCTCCTGTGTCAGCTAGGACATTTCCTTTTAGTCCATTGATCGAGATCGGGAGTGTTGGTCGGTTGGCAGTGTTTGGACTGGAGGGTTCTACTCTAGCTTCGTAGAACTCGATGGATCCAACTTTTGCTTCTGTATTCGTTGGTTTCGGCGAACATTTTGGGCACTCCGCTCGAATAACGCCAGGTGCTTTGCAGCCATAGCAGTATACGGTTCGACGAGTATCATCTTTTCCTTTATCGGCTGTTTCTACCTTGGGAGATTTCTTCTCTTCAGTTCGCAGTTTATTGCGGCATTCTGTAATTGTATGCCCATACATCTTGCAGTGTGAGCATCTCGGTCGTGTGACCTTTTTGTCTTCACTGGATTCTCTGTGTTTTTGTGTGATTTCTTTCAGCGAGATCTCGATGTCCCGCACGCGTTTTAGTAGCACTGTGAAGGAGTCGAATTCACTTCGCGTAATCCTCTTTCGAATGTCACGTCGTAACAATCCATACAACATGTCCAGTTGTGCGCGTTCCTCTAAACTGTACGGTAGTTGAGCGATTAACGCGCGAAAGCGGCAAACGAATAGTTCAGTCTGTTCATTGTCCCGTTGTTCATGCGCGAATATTTCACGGTATACTAGGTGAGCAGCCAGCTTTCTTGAGTATACATCACGTAGGGATGAGACCGCACTATCCCAATTCTCGATTGTTTGCTTTATACCTTTCCACCAGGTAGCGGCGTGTCCTTCGAGAAGCATTGGAAGTCCTCTAAAAGCATTTTCGTCACTGATATTCATACACTCCTTGTATGTTACTATCGCGTCTAGAAACGCGTCGACATCTGATGACTCACTTCCGTTAAACCTAGACGTACACTTCGCGTAGCTACCGGCACTTTGATACAAGTTTGAGGGAGATGGGGTGTGTCTCACTTCCTGTTCACCATGTGCTGCTACTGAGCTAGTGATTCGCGTAATTAATTCTTGAAATTGTTCATTGGAGAACATCACGCACTGCGTATCTTTTTTTGGCGGCATATTGTCACTGTTTTCGTTCATGAACCACGCAAACTTTTAACGGTCACTGGTATAGACGCTGCGCGGCAAATGTTTTCTCAGCGAACACAACAACTGCGTATTGCACTAGAAAATGGCGGCTTTTGTGTATGCGATCGATTTTTACTAAGTGAAAGTGATGAATTAGCGGACACTACACAAAATATCTCACTAGACCATATCAACTTCCTTCCTCACAGTTTTTTTGTACAATGCGCAATCACGAGCCACGTGTTTTTTTTTCACAGTTTACAACGTAATTTTAGTAGCCATTACGTTAAGGCACTACGTTGGGACGCCACTTTAACAGTCGTTATGTAAATGTATTCACTTTATTGATATTTAAAGTATTACTACACTAATTTAATAACGATAGTTGGTGAGTACAAAGTTAGTAATTAATAGTACAACATAACTAGAGTAACTTGTGATGATTGCTTGTGAAGATTAGCTTCGTAATCACGTCACTTTTCATGCTGTCTGTTGCACGTCTTACTCCGTACTGCTTGTGACACACTTTCGCCCCACTCCTCCTTAGGGACCACGGATACGTGAAGTTAGGCACGTTATAATATATATATATATATATATATATATATATATATATATATATATATATATATATATATATATATATATATACGAGCCCAACGTCACATGAGTTCGCCCAAATCGATTTTTTCATTTATTGCTTTACAAAAGTTTAAATAAAAGCCAAAATACGAATGTTATGTAATTTATCTTATATTTACAACATTCTACAAATAATTACTAACATTTTAACCTAAATTTAACAGTAAATAGGACTTATAAAATAAAATATACCGCTAGTAAACTTTTTAGTGAAATTAGATTATTTCGCTCTTATTAAAAATAATGAGTTTACCACTGTGTAACTCCACCTTTATTTTTTAAAACTGCGTCAATGCGTCGTGGCATAGTTTCTACAAGTTTCTGACATTCTTCTCTAGAAAAGGAATCCCAAATTTCATTTAGTCTCGTTCGTAATTCTTGAATTGTTTTTGGTGGCCGATTTCTCAATTTCTTTTTCATCTGGTTCCACAATGTTTCTATTGGTGATAGATCGGGGCTGCTAGAAGGCCATTCCAACAGTGGAATTTTATTTTCGAACATCCACGATTTAATACATTTTGCTGTATGGCACGGGGCACCATCTTGTTGGAAAATATATTCGCCACCCGTTGACTCCAGAGCCTCAATTGACGGAAGAAGATACTGATCCAGAATATTCTTATACTTTTGGGCATTAACTATGCCTTCTACAATGTGTAATTTCCCTACACCTTTAGCGGACATACACCCCCATACCATAATTGAGGCGGGAAACTTGACTTTCTTTCGAAGACAATCTCTGTGATATGTTTCCGATTTTTGTCGGATCACCCTACTTCGTGACTCTCCGACACAGAGTTCAAATCTGGATTCGTCGCTCCATATAACTGAGTTCCATTGTCTCTGTTCCCAATTTTTATGATTATTTGCCCATAATTTTCGTCTTTTTTCTTGCATTTTAGTCAATAAAGGTTTTTCTTTAGACTAACCATAACAACAATATGACTGTTAGATAATGAAATTTTTAAATGCTATGCATGAATTACTTTATAAAAATTGTAGCCAATTTTTTTCATTGCCCTTCGACAAGTCGATGTCGAATATTGTTTACCAATTGCATCATTCCATAAAAGAACTATGGCAGAACAATTTTTGTAGCGATTTTTCTTTAATATTCGACCCAAAATTCTTAACTCTGCAGGACTTATCGTTGAAATTCTGCCAATTCGAGGTTTTATATTAATGGAATTAGTTTCCTTGTATACACGTATAATATCTCGAACTGTGTATCGTGATAAATTTAATTCTTTCGCAATTTTGCACGCAGATTTTCCCGATTTAGATAAATTAATTAACACTTTACGCAAATCTTCAGATAATGCCTTTCCACGAGCCATTATTAACTGTAACTGTCAGAAGACAATACTATTGTTTATAAAAAACAATTGAACGCAATGTAACCAGTTTTAAAAAATAAAGGTGGAGTTACACAGTGGTAAACTCATTATTTTTAATAAGAGCGAAATAATCTAATTTCACTAAAAAGTTTACTAGCGGTATATTTTATTTTATAAGTCCTATTTACTGTTAAATTTAGGTTAAAATGTTGATAATTAATTGTAGAATGTTGTAAATATAAGATATATTACATAATAAATGTATTTTGAATTTCATTTAAACTTTTGTAAAGCAATAAATGAAAAAATCGATTTGGGCGAACTCATGTGACGTTGGGCTCGTATATATACCGTGTGTCTCACGACGATCTACACATAGGACGTTACACGCTCTTTTGATTTTTGAATTCAAAATATTAATCTGCTTGGTTTTTTTTTTTTTTTTACTATTTAGACAGTATAATTGTCAATTTGACGTTTAATTGCTTTGAAAATGTACTATTACTGTAAAGACGAATGTGTTCAAATAATAAAATTTTATTATGGAGGATATTCGGATATGGCACCTAATGATTATTTTTACTGTGCATCTTTGAAAAATTCAATTTACAATCTAACTGCGAATAGACCTCAAACGGTAGAAGATTACAAAGGAAAATTGTTGAAGTGTCAAACACTATTTCTCCAAATGTATTACAAAATGTTCGAAAAGCATTGAATATTTAATTTAAATAAAATTCTACATTTAATTATTATTCATTTTCAAATTATTAAGCCAGTCAATGATAGTTGAACTTCAGTTTTTGATTGGAGTTAGGGCTTAACAGAATCGCTGTTGGTGATTCAGGATATGTATAATAATTTTATTATGACGTTTCGCCTCTGTTTAGAAGCATCTTCAGATACTAAAAATTTTTTTTTTTTTTTTTTTATGCAATTACAATAAGTTCAATAAACAACAATAAATCAATATACAGTAAAAATACTTACTATTGTAAGCACCTGTACAACATGTTAGAATTAGACAAAAAATTTTTTTAAATTGACAATAGAAAAATTAACAATAACATTGTTAAGGTATAAAAATATGAAATTGAACATAAAAATGTCAAACTGTAAAAATTGTACGCTAACAAAAAAACATGTCACATGTTGAATTAACAAAGAAAAGTATTTTAATTGAAACGACTAGTTGGAACAATATCAAAAAATTCAAAACGAAACCAAACAGTAACGACATCTAAGATCTAGAGTTAAAAACAAATCAAAACAACAGGAACCTGTAACCTAACTGTATTTAGATAAAGCATGAAATAATGCAGCGAAAGAAGTAAAACTATTTTGGAAATCTGTCTTATGATTCATAGCAGCTGCTCCTTCTAATTGAATGTAACAACTTTCTAGCATCAACCGTCTGGATTTATAGGATTCAAAATGTAAAATTTTATAATTAGTATAATTAAAGCTGTGTTTTTCAGAGATGCTATGCTCGACTAAAGCACTATGGTTGTTATTAAACGTTTTAGCATTATTTATATGTTGTTTAATCCTTTTATGAATGTATTGTGATGTTTCACCAATATAAGTTAAACTGCAATCGGGGCACTGTATTTTATAAACCAAACCACTTAACAGTTCACTACTAGTTTCAGATTTAAGTTTAGTGAAAAGAATTTTAGTGCTGGTAGTAACTGTAGCAACAATTTTAATTTGCAAAGGGAGTAATAAATTGACGAGAGACTTATGAAATTTTTTGAAATAGGGGATTGCAACATAAGACGTATTTTGAGTAGTAGTATTCATGTTATTGAGATTGAAATTATTGTTGGTATTGATTTGTTGATAGGAAGCTAATCTGTGTTTAATTACTTTCTGAATAAGTTTTAGTGGATAACAATTCTGTCTTAAAGTAGAAGCTATTAATTTAAAATTTTTTCGGTGGAACTGCGGGTGAGAAAGTTTGACAGCTCTGTCTATAAGTCCAATAATAACCGAGATTTTATACATAGTAGGGCAATGTTCTAAAAAATTTAAATATCTACCTGACCAAGTAGGTTTATGGTACCAATTCGTTTCAAAATGATCAGTTTTCCTAATAATAGTTACATCTAAAAAATTTATTGTGCAATTGGACTCAATTTCTAGAGTAAATTGTATGTTAGGGTCATAATCATTAAATTTGTCAAGTATTGTATTAATCTGTGAGCATGGTAAACAAATAAGGATATCATCGACATATCTAAAATAGAATAAAACTTGAAAATTGTGTAGCGCAAGGACTGAGGACTCTAATTCATGCATTACAATTTAATTATTATGTTCCCAACTTCTGTATTTTGTAAGGTTTATAATTTCGAATGATTAAGTTAATGCAGAATTTTAAATAAATAGTTATTTTACAGTGCACAAGCTGTTTTTGATTGCATTTTCTTTAATTTAGATTTCACTTTCTGTTTGTTGTTCTTGATAAAATTTGTTAGAATGTCACAAATAAAATAAAATATTAAACGTCAAATTGACAATTATACTGTCTAAATAGTAAAAAAAAAAAAACAAAAACAGTGAGATTAATATTTTGAATTAAAAAATCAAATGAGCGCGTAACGTCCTATGTGTAGATCGTCGTGAGACACACGGTATATATATATATATATATATATATATATATATATATATATATATATATATATATATATATATATATATATACAGGGTGTCCCTGAAATGCGTGGACATCGCTTAACCACAGATTCCTGGGTCGAAAATAAGACGATTTAACTAAACTTACCTATATGCAATTACGTTTCGTTAGCTGGTATTCTTCTTCAAAGTTCTTTAAAAAAAAAGTTATTTTATCCATAACTACAGAACGCTTGGATCGATTTGGATAATATTCGGTACTGTACTTCTTACGGATGTAGGTCATCTTTTAAGGTGATATTAGTTATTATCAGTGGACCATTAGTGTACGAAACACGGGTAACCCGGCATAAATCAGTCAAAAACTTTTTTATGTTAAGGCCAATAACTTTCAAAAAAATAGTTTCAGAAAGAGACATTCAATAGTAATTTTTTTGTTGTTGTTGTCTGTACTGATATCTGTTAAGGTTTAGGCACAAAAAAATAAAATCTGAGGGACCGCGCACTGCATTTCATAAAAAAATGTCATCTAGCAGTCTGGTATTTTAAGAAATAAATGACGATATGATATTTATTAGTGCAATTATTTAGATTTCCTTATAAAAAGGAATCGCAAATATTTAAATCTGGTGAACGAGGTGCCCATTTTGCAAAAATTCAAAGGAAATCTAAATAATTGCACTAATAAATATCATATCGTCATTTATTTCTTAAAAAAACAGACTGCTAGATGACATTTTTTTATGAAATGCAGTGCGCGGTCCCTCAGATTTTATTTTTTTGTGCCTAAACCTTAACAGATATCAGTACAGACAACAACAACAAAAAAATTACTATTGAATGTCTCTTTCTGAAACTATTTTTTTGAAAGTTATTGGCCTTAACATAAAAAAGTTTTTGACTGATTTATGCCGGGTTACCCGTGTTTCGTACACTAATGGTCCACTGATAATAACTAATATCACCTTAAAAGATGACCTACATCCGTAAGAAGTACAGTACCGAATATTATCCAAATCGATCCAAGCGTTCTGTAGTTATGGATAAAATAACTTTTTTTTTAAAGAACTTTGAAGCAGAATACCAGCTAAACGAAACGTAATTGCATATAGGTAAGTTTAGTTAAATCGTCTTATTTTCGACCCAGGAATCTGTGGTTAAGCGATGTCCACGCATTTCAGGGACAGCCTGTATATTTGTGATGGATGTTGGGCAGGAAAGGCGAAAATTTTACTTAAGGTTAAAAAATATAAAGTAATTAGAAAGTCGCGCTAATGAGGGTCTGGAAAAGGCCCCTTAATACCTACTCACTTATACGGCTGTTCCACATATCAAAACTTTGAATTTATGTAGGCCGTAAGATCGACCTCTGTCGCTTTCCGCAGACTTCCGGTGAGCCTGGACTACTGGTAGTTGTCCACCATCA
Source organism: Carabus problematicus (assembly GCA_963422195.1). Classification (NCBI taxonomy): domain Eukaryota; kingdom Metazoa; phylum Arthropoda; class Insecta; order Coleoptera; family Carabidae; genus Carabus; species Carabus problematicus. Next base: position 9,319,983 of record OY728583.1, on the reverse strand, counting down.
GCAGCTTAGGAGGTTCAGTGCTCCACACGTGTATGCCTCATATTGACCCGTTCCTTTCCTCGAAGCGGTATCCTGTTCCCTTGGATATCGGTTAGCACAATATTACTCGGTCTTATGCTCTCTCCTTGCCACCGGCAACATCTTGACTTCATAAGTGATACCGCTGCACCAGAGTCGATTAGCACGCGGCGTGTCATTCCTTCTATTTGGACATTGAACACGGCTGGGCTCCTCGCTGTGACAGCTGCGGTATCAGCTTGACGGAACAGTTCCGTCCGTTGTAGCAGCCATCGATTGGGGCTCGTGGATGACTGCCTATTAGTTTAAATGACACATGTGAGCTGTATGACCTTGACGTTTACACCGTGCGCAGGTCATTTGTCGACATTCCCTTAGGTAATGTCCTTCGGCACCACAGCCATAGCGGACAATTCGGCGCCGGGTCTGGGTCTCCGGCCGATACTGCCATGGTTGGTACAGTGTTTCCGGTGTCTGTCGCGCAGCTGATTGCTGTTCGCCCGTCGTACTTGGAGGCGCTAACTCGGTTTCTCGTACTTTCAATTTGCTATTTTTGTGTAGCTTAATTTTGATGTTTTCTTCCTCGATCGCTAACTCGATTGCCCTGTCGAGTGTCACTGGCCGCGCAGACATTACCCGTTCATAAAATGTTCCAATGTATCCTGTCGCAGCTGTTCCTTCAGGAACGCGTTTCTCACCGCGTCTGGTCCGTACTCAATAGTTTTGTTAGCTACGATTTTTAAGCTCTTGTTGCAGAGTTAATTGAGACTTTTTCTTTTTGTATCTATCATTTAATGCTGTCATAAATTGTACCCACGTTGTTTCCGCTTCTTTCAATTGAGTTTCTGAATTTAAAAAATCTTTCGCGCTTCCTCGTAGTTTTAATTTAGCGGCCGTTAGTTTCTGTCCTTCTGACCAACTACCCAGACTGGCAGAAGCATTCAACGAATCAAGGAATTCACTAATTTTTGTGCTACCGTCAAAGGTTGGTACTGTGTCCAGTGACAAGTTGATGAAATTATGAGTTACCGCAGTTAATGAATCGTTAAGCGCCATTTTAATGTGTGTTATTAACTTTCAAGTTTTTAGTTTGTAATTGTATGCCCGAATTTATAGAATTTGTTAATTTTTGTATTATTAAACCACTTTACTTAAGCGTGTCTCACGCGGGCACATTAATGTGAAATTTGAACTAAATGTTGTTGTTGTTATTGTCATCCGAGGGCGCAAGGTATGTAGGCAATAAAATTCTGTACCGATTAGCAAGGATGCAAAATGAATTTTCAACAACTCTTCTTGCCCTCGACAGTCTATAATTGTAAATTCGTTTTTCATTTGTTAATCCGCGTTGGCTATACGGTTTCATAATGCGTTTTGACAACGGCAAGGTATCATCCGCAACGAAGGTATATGGAACAATAACATTTGTTCCTGGCAAACAGACATCCGGTGGAAATGGTATTGCATTTTAGTCTATCGCTTCTTTCAATGTCGATTCTCTGTGGACGCTTCCATCACTAATCCTCCCATTAACCCCTACATCGATATAGATAAATTTATAGTTAGCATCAGTTAATGCTAGAAGCACGATGCTATGGTTTCCCTTGTAATTGTGACGAATCAAAATACCAAGGCCACAGCGTTCTTGTGTACCGACAGCGTTGTGTGTGGTCCGTAATGAGGTCACAGCTGATGGAAGGGGGTAGGGTTCGGCGTGTGTGTGTGGCATGAAAAAGGGACAGACTTGCAGTGATTCGGAGTGCAGTAAGTAGAGATGTACAAAGGCAGAAGTGTAGCAACAGCCCATGCGAGCAGTTAGTGAGAGTTTTGTGATAAATGTGGAAACACACTATTGTCACCTCACGTGAGCTCACGTGCTATCACGGTAACTCACGTCACGAGCAAAAAGTGCGTAGTATCGTTTTACATGGTATTTAAATGTCTTAGAATCACACTGAGGTTACCTCACGCGTATCACGTCACATCATCAACCTCACGCGTGACAGCACGTTATATTTTTCTGTCCATTTACATATTTGAAGCTCACGTGAGCAAGTGATTTTGCTTGTTTCTTTATTACTCAGTGGTTTTTGTATTTAATTTTAGTTAAAATGGATGAAATATTAATAGAAAAAGTCCGAGAACATGAATTTTTATACAATCATGGCTCGAGTGAATATCGCGATCAACATATTCGTCAGTCAGCTTGGGAGGAAATTGGAAGGGAGTTACAAATACCAGGTAATTATTTATAAAATAGATTTTATTTTGTATTTATTATCTAAATAATAAGAAAACAGTGTTTATTTTAATAATAATACAACCGTTATCAGATATGTTTGGATTCTTCCCTTTCGAACACTATGTGTTTGCCAAGCGACACTACCAGCCTCAGAATTAAAATATTCTTTAAATTCTTCTCGAATTTGACACGCAGCTAGTAACCCAAATGAATTCTCAACAACACGACGGGCCCTTGACAATCTGTAATTAAATATTTTGTTCGGCTCATTGTCTTCTAAATTATTTCTGCTGTTAAGTAGGATTAAGTAGGATGTAAGTAGGATTTTAGGGGAAATGCTTCATCTCCGACGACGACATATGGCTGAGGTCTTCCGTTTTCTACTAGAGGTGTTGGTTCTGGCACATTAAATGTTTTATTATGTAATTTTTTATCAATCTCTGATTTAGAAAAAATTCCGCCGTCGCTATTCCTTCCATATGAACCAACGTCAATAGCAATAAACTTGTAATCAGCATCAACTAATGCAAGAAGTACAATCGAATGGCTGCCTTTATAATTGTAATAGGTAGATCCGGCATTGATAGGACACTGGATGTTAATGTGCTTGTCGTCGATGGAACCAATACAGTTTGGAAAATGCCACAATTTTTTGTACCTATCTGCAATAGTTTTCCACATTTCTTCTGTAGGTGTTGGCATTACAATTGGTCCCAGCTTTACCCATATAGTATCACAGACTTCTTTAACAATTTTTCGAACAGTACTAAATCCCAATCTGTAGTTAAATCCAATACTTCGAAAAGAATTGCCTGTCGCTAGGAACCTAAAAAAAAGTGAATATTAACTAGATTTAATAGTGAAATACTTTGTTTTAGCGAATAAAGCCAAAGAACGTTGGGATAAACTAAGAAGATGCTTTTGCAATGCAAGAAGTAGACGCCGAGTTGAAACAAAAAGCGGTATGGCTGCCAAAAAGAAATCTCTCTGGAAACATGAACAACTCATGTCATTTATAGTGCCTTATTTAGACACTAGAAAGTAAGTTCAGACAAATTTAGTAATCATTGTTACTTTTATTAAATACTTTTCTTTACAGAACACACAGTCATTTAAATGACTCTCAGGTTTCTGATACTTTGGCAACGGAAGCAGAAGAACTATCAGATGAATATGAGGTGCAAGAAGAAGAAATTACTACAACTGATCATTCACAGAAACCAAACCCTGATATAAATATAGAAAACGAACGCAATTCTCATACAAATCAAGTAGCAGAAGATCAATCAGCAGTTAACAACACTGAAACTAGCAAACTCCCGCATGAAACAGTAAGATTATTTCAAAACAAAAAGCAAAAGCGACCAACTGATTCGCCAACACACCAAATAGTTAAAATTTTGAAGGAAAACTCCGATTTAAGGAAACTTCGACATGAGCAAAAAAATATGACTTTAACAGCGTCCAATAAAAATTCGTTTTTAGAAACTCTAGATGATACAGATTTATTCTTTCTTAGTATGTCAAGAATGACAAAGAAATTGCCTAAAACAGAACAAGCTCAAATTAAACTTGCAGTAAGCAATTCAGTACTAACAGCAGAGCTAAGGGCCAATAATCAACAATCATTTTTTCATCTCCATCGCCAGCAAGTGGGTATTCTAGCGAAGGAGCTGAATATGCATCAACTTCAACCGAAAGTCAAAGTCCAACTATACTTCAAATGATGTCTTTTCCCGAAAACCAATATCAAGTATTATAAGTTTATTTTTTATATATTATAGCTAATAAAATCATTTAAATCATTTACAAATATTTTATTATTTTCTACTTACCTTAAACAAACCGCTAACCTTTCCTCGGTACTGACGGCTCTTCGAAATTGGGTATTCTGCTTTTTAATATTGTTTTCGATAAGTTCGTGTAAGAAATCAAATTGTTCCTTAGTCATTCGAAAATACATGTGAAACCGTTTTGGATCTTTTTGTAATTCTGGCACTAATTTATGAAATTCGCCCAATTTTTCTCTTTTACTATTAATATCATGAACCCACAATCTTCTTGACTTTTCACTTTCTGTATTGACAATTATAAAAGAAGCAACAGTTTCCATTTCTTCTTCCCAATCCGAAGAACTTGTTGAACTAGCACTCTCCATTATTTACAAACAAAAAAACATTATTATTTACCCTGGCTGAAATAAACTGATAAAAACATGACAGTAGTGTACCTCTAGGCATGCTATCACGTTTTAAATTTGAGAACGTGACAGCATATGAGCTCACGTGAGGTGACAATAGTGTGTTTCCACCTTAAGTGTTGTGACGTGTAATAATCAGTAAACGTCAGTTGTGTGAGAAGTGCATCTCCCAGTGTAAGGGCTTCACGTTCAAATCCTGCGAGCCATACAGGGTGATGGGTGGTCGGTGGACCCTGTCCGTACATGCAAAGGAAGAAACTCTTACATTATTTTACGATTGTCTAAGTAGTAAGGCTAATTTTGATAATAAATATATATTTAAAGTTAAAACGAGCACTATTCATATTATCATTTTGGAACGCTACCCTTTCTTTTTTTTTAACAAAGTTTTAATAATTCTAATCATAGTCGGAACGCTACATAATTTTAATAAAATGACCCTGCACTGCGACGTTCTCTAAAATTGATGTGTTTACCTTCTAGAACTCCCAGGCATAAAATAAAATTCCACAATGTGTCAAATTCTTTTGCTATTTGCTTCCATTCGTCAGCATTTCCCGGCAACTACACATTTGAAAACAAATGTCAATTACGCTCCCTAACACACAGTTATGTCCCATCGTTATACCTTCAAATATTTATCCTTTAAAAATTATTGTAGATACTCTTGCAGAGTTGTGGAATGAATTTACTAATCAGTGGCATAGGTACTGTAGAGCAAACGTGTGCAATGCATAGGGGCCCACGAGTGTAGGAGGCCCTACCTTGGACAAGTGAACTGAGAAAAAATCATTAAGATAAAAGAAAATAAAAATATAAGAAAAAATTAACAAGGAAAATAAATATTTTGTATTTTTTAAAAATTATGACCAACATGGGAGGCGGGGGCCTCCGACCATACTTGCATAGGGGCCCAAAATGTATTCTAGTAGCAAACATTAAAGAGCGATAGGTTTCTTCTGTTGCCAAAAATCGCAATGTGATTGCTATTCTACAATGGAATAACATCATTTCAAAATAACATCTTTGCAATTGCGAACAAGTCAACTTACCGCTGTGTAGCAGTCACACATTGACGCATATTTGCATGTTGCCTGTTAATATCATTAATTATCAGAGCCAACAATTCATCAAAATGATCCCCGCACATCCGCAAATACATCTTGTATGATTCCGGATCTTCCATCCTCAACTCGTTCTCTAACATATGTATGATACCACGACCTTCTTCCCTGCGTTGCAACCATTTTTGGGACCATAATTCCTGTCTCCTCCGCCGCTTTTTCATGGTCTTATCTAGCATTTCAACAATCAGTGGTACAGCAGCAGCTGCTAATATTAATATAGCGTCCTTGTCAGCCCTTTTATAATGTTTAATGTTTATTTGGGTTAAACGAACTGTCACTTTGACAGTCATAGCTGACGGACTGCGTACTGCGCAGAATCACAGGTCAATTTGTAACGAAGAAATATGCCCGTGTGTTACAGGAAATTTCAAGACATTTGCTTGTACATCAAATTTTTAAAGAGATTTCTTAAGGTCCCCGACAAATTGGGCTTGTAAAACTATTCCGTTGCAGCGCTGCAATCGTTTTCAAGTAACCTAAAATATTCGATACTATATTCTACTACGGAATGTATATGAGTTTATTCATCATACTACAGCTGATTACAGCGATGGGCGATTACACACACAGCGGCTTGTGCCTAGTCTGAGGTCGAGTCGGCTACCGCTCGACGCTGATACACACAGCGTGTACTTTACAAATAAAATATAATGTAATATTTATTTATTAACTTTCAAAATCCTAAAAATACGGTGTAAATCAAACAATAAATGTAAAATATGTTTACATATGTAAGGTAAAAACGAATTGAAATATGTCTAAACTGCACGGTTTGTCACAAAACGCGCGATAAATCGATGTGTGTGTACGAAACAACGTTATCAAGCGTCGCATCAGCAATACTGCACGCGTACTTTGGGGCAGACGAGCTGTCGAAACGGCTCAGCAGCCGCCAGACACTAGCCACAGTGTGTGCTTTGCATCATTTGCGAACACCGAAATATGCGCCGATTCGGCAGGAGAATTGGCCGCCGAGTCGGCACAAACCGCTGTCTGTGCAAACAACGCATCTCTGTTGATCACGGCAAACCTAAAAAAAAACATATCTTATATGGCAGCTTGTAATACATTTGGTTCGATACATTTTTTAGTCCTGCTGTTAGCCTGTGCTTCTACAATGTAATTTGGATCTGTACATTGCAATCCTCTAGGAATATTTTTTTGTACAATTTCGGATAAAACGCAATCAATATAAAATTTTCTTAATGGTGGTAGCATATTTGTGTTCCACAAATCGTCATCCTTATCAATTTTTTCATTAAATAGGTCGAAATTTTTCTGTCCACTATATTTAATTGACCCTGAACCTGAAATTATGGATTGTTTTTATTTGTCTCATGCGTTTAATTATATTTATTTGCCTGAAAATAATAATCATGGTTTCTTTTCAGTCGAATGTTACCTTCATACAACTCTAAACAGGTCTTATTTGAATCTACTGCCATCTGTAATGACCATCCCATTTTTGCAGCTTTATGGAAACATTTTACTTCAATTAAACAGGTTTCGCCAATTAGTCCTGTATGTAAAAATGAAATTTAGTAAATATGAATGTTGCTTTGAAAATTCTTATTGTTACCGTCCGGGATGCGCCTAGATAACCATTGTTTAAATCTACGTATAAACCACTACGTTCAACACTAAGATCATTTTTTTTTTTTTCAAATAATGCAATTGCTACACTTTCTTTGGATTTGCCATATTCTATAGCTGGAGTACTAATATGACCACTGTATAATATATTTTTCACAAGATTGTGACAAGATGTGGTTCTGCGTCTTTTCAGTACCCTACCAAATAATGATGCAATAAGCCTGTAATTCCTTTCTGCTTCATACACGGGGTTATCAAACTGCCCCACAGAATTATTAGCTATTTCAGTTTGCTCGGTTTTAGTAATCTAAATGTGGTAGAAATAAATTAGTAAATTGCATTATATCAATTGATTGATGGTTATATTAGTAATAACCTGTAGTTTTTTCAGTATTCTACTTTCCGAAATAATTTCATCATTGGTAAGCTCTGATTGTTGAACTTTAGGACCATAATGAATATTTGGCAAGGCCTGCTTCTGTTTTGTATGCCTGTTTTTTTTTTTTTGACTTCTATGGACCGATTGTCATTTTTTCTTTTTCTATTTTCCACATCATTTCCGTGTCTTGCGACAAATCGTTTGACATGCCGACCTGGACTTTCGGATGTAATTTTTTTCCATGGGCTGCTATGCCAGTTAAATCCCTTATATCTCATTCCCGTCAAAAAGCATCTAGTTTGAAATGAGCCTCTATTTGTCAAATTTAATCTGTGTCCTGCATTGAAACGTGCCAGTATGCTCATAAATAATTCTGCTCGTTTATTTGTCTCATTGTTAATGAGCTTTTCTGATTTTCCAAATCGAGAGCGGCTGTAATGCATTTGAAATATTATTGAGTGTAACAAAACAACAAAAGTATCAAAATATTTTAAAATTTACCCATTACATGATGATACAATCCTGTAAAAAAAATTTAATTATGAAATAATAACATTAATAATTATTAGAGGAAAAGTAGAATCGAATAGAATTTTTTGTATTATTCTTACTTTTGGAATTCTTCATGCGAACCCCATGCCTCTTCTACATCAATCAAGGGTGGTGATGATTGTCCTGGATTGTTGTCATCATTTGTAGTGGACGATTGACTTGTTATTGGCTTATTTATTAATTCGTATGGTATTGGTTCAAATAATTTTCGTCGCGGTGGTTTTTGGCAATACCCCGATCGCAGACTGATGTCTAATTTTTGTATTCCATTATTTTCTATTACTATCCTTCTTAAAACTGCCCTTCTTGTTCTTTTTTTGTTTTAGAAGGCCATCTATCACTATTTTCTTTAATTGTTTTTATTTATATATATATATATATATATATATATATATATATATATTGTGACGCTCCTTTCGCGGGTGTCGGGTTTGCTCGGGCGCCAATCGGATTTTTATTCCCGGATGTAGTCAGTGGAGTAGGGTTAAATGAAGATAGTCCACAGTGTCTCACAATAATACTCGTAGTTGCTTTATTTGCAAGGAATGGTTTAGTATCCAGCCAAGTAATGATAACAAGCAATATTATATTCAACAGCGAGGGAATATAACATAACAATCATAGCCAATCAATTTATAACAATTAATAATACACGATACTATAGTTAATAACCAGAGAAAGTGGTAGATTATAACAACACAATCATAGTTAATCAAATACTAATAATATAAGCAAATAACGAAAGATATATTATAATTGACTATAAGAAAAAAAAAGAAAAGTGACAAAGTTAACAATAAACAGTACTAAACTTAGGCCAAACGGATAATCATAATAATACAAGAACGGTAGTGCAAGTAACAACAATAATACTAACTTAATGTAACAATCGGCTGCTAAGGCAAGGCAGCGTGGTGGGGGAACGGGTACGGAACGTTCTGTGGCAGGACGTACGCAGCACAGTACAGCAGTGGAAAGGGAACCGCCCAGGCCGTTCGCAGTGCGGTGGGGACTAGATACGGAGCACTCTGTGACAGGACATACGCAGCACAGAAAGGGAACCGCCCAGGACATTCGCAGTGCGGTGGGGAACGGATATTGAGAGTGGGGTACACAACAATATATCAAAACAATAAGAAAATGTCGCAACAGGTCGTACGCAGTGCGAATAGAAACATAAATTGAAGTTGACACTCACCCAGTGGTTTGGTAGATATCGGCGGACGGCTCGGAGTCGAAACACTGCTCTCCTCTTTCGATCAGATCCGGCCTATTTATACTCACTCGTTAGCGACGAGTCCGGACTGTCTTTAGCAAATTTACTTAATTAAACGGACCGGTGCAGCGTTCCCGTCCGAGCGGTGTGCGAGTTCGGACCGCTGAACGCGGCGCGTTAGCGTACGTTGACCTTACGCACAGCCGTTCTTGGCGGTATCGTCACATCCCTTCCTTACTTTCGGATGGTAAAAAAAAACGGGGGAAAAAGGTTTGTGCCTACTTATGCTAGTTTATCCTGCTTAATCTATTTATCCCAACTTAACTTACTTACACTACTTTAATGTTAGTTGCTTTGGCAAAAGCGGCCGGCACAGTCACTAGGTTCGTGGCACTATTAGCGTTTCTCGGGGGAATGGTGATCCATCGTGGGCGTTCTCCTGCCCCACCGGGGATTGAGAGTCTGTATCTCTTGTTGGGGGGGCAGGTTGGGGGGCGTAGGGCTTCCAGGGGTATCCTCACGAGCACTGGCTCGGGTGGGGACGATGGTGCTGGAGGACCCTGCGTTATGGGGGTGGGGGGTGAGTCGGAGCCGAACAGCTGGTACAGACGGTTGTACTGTGCTGGTTTGGTACTGACTAGTATTGGAGCTGGCGCCAGCTCTCGTAATGGCGTGGCCGGTGGTGCACGGCGTGGAGATGGGGTGTTGGCCTGCTCTGGCGTGATGGGCAAGGGGGACGTCTCTAAGTCCAGCCAATCCGATGGACTGAACGGAGGTGGCTTTACCGTTTTGTCTGGGGTGACTGGCAGTGGTGACAGCAGAGTAGGTATGGCGCTCATTTCGTGCGCTATTTGGGCTGCGTCCAGTCTGCGGGGTGGTGTTGTGGGTATCCTGAATTCGGTGTCCGGTAGTGGGGGCTGGGCTGCCGGCAAGGTCTCGGTGACAGGCGGCGGGTCAGGCATCCCGGTGGTGTTACTCCTGCCGGGGAGTGTCATTAGTAGACAGGGTGAGACGGGCCGCAAGCGATGGCGGCGGTGAGTCTTGGTTTGGTGCAGACGATGAGCGGGGCCCATGATTCTGAAAGAAGCATGTTAGGTTAGTGGGCCGGTTTGAGGTCCTTGATGTGAACGTTGTGAAGTTGTCGACCATGGTGGTTTCGAAGGTGGTATACTACGGGGGAGACCCGTTCTGTTACAGTCCATGGGCCAGAATACTTCGGAGCTAGTTTTGCAGCAAAACCTTTGGCTGCGTTGGACAGGGGATGCTCCTTCCGCATCACTTGGTCGCCTACGTGGCACTGCCAGTTTCGGCGTCGTAAGTTGTAATAATGTCCTTCTCGAGTGGCTGCACGGGCCAGGTTTACTTGGGCTAGCCGGATAATGTCGTGCAACTTCTTTCCTTGCTCTAGGTAGTCCGTGGTGATTTGGAAGTCCGTGGTGCTGGAGTCTTTCTCGGCCGTGGGGGTTAGCTTACCTGGAATTGTCAGTTCGCGGCCGTAATTCAGATATGCTGGTGAGTAGCCCGTGGAATCGTGACGGCAGCTATTAATGGCCAAGGTAAGTTCGGGCAGGTATTGGTCCCACTCACGTTGGTTCTGCTCACAATAGATGGCAATCATGGGTTTCAGAACTCGGTTAACTCGTTCGACGGGGTTTGCCTGCGGGGTGTAGATGGGTGTTAACTGATGTCGAATGGACCAGGATGTCAGAGTTTCCTTGAACAGGCGGTTATTAAATTCGGTGCCGTTGTCCGTGATGAGGGTACGGGGGCTGCCGTGTCGAGTGATGACGAGCTCCCGAAGTGCTTTGGTGATGGTCGCGGCGGTGGCTTTACGGAGAGCTCGACACTCGACCCACTTGGTTAACCTGTCCTGAAATGCGATCAGGTACATGTTACCACTGTTGGATCGTGGTAGGGGGCCCATGATGTCGGTGGCTACCACTTCCCAAGGTCCGCTGTTTTTGGGGGCATGCATCTTGCCTGGTGCCGCAGCTTGAGACGGCTTGTATCGTTGACAGGCCTTGCATTCCCGGACGTATTTGGTAATATCCCTGTACATCCCGGGCCAGTAGTAATGGAGAGCAACACGGGTGATGGTCTTGGCGATACCCATGTGTCCTGCGTGTGGCAGGTCATGGTTTTCGCGTAGGACCTGGATTCGTTCAGGTGTAGCAACGCACCTCTTCCATTCACTGTTGTCGCCTAATTCCGTTATATCGGATGGGTCCCAGAATCGTCGGTACAGGAGGCCGTTGCGTATTTGGAACTCCGTATGGTCCTGGGGATGGTGCTGAACTTCGGTTAATTTTCTATCATACCAGCGACAGTTAGCTCGTACGGCGCATAGCTCGGTCTCGGTTTCCTTGCACGGTAGAGGTTGCCGGGACAGGGCATCGGCTAGCTGGTTGAGGGAACCCTTCCGGTACTGGATGTCAAACTCGTATTGTTGCAGTGATACGGACCATCGCGCCAGTCGTCCAGTGGGACTTTTTATTTTGTGTAGCCAACGTAGTGCCTGGTGGTCTGTTATTACGGTGAATTTGTACCCTTCCAAGTATGGTCTCATCTTTTCGATCCCCCAGACGATGGCTAGACATTCTTTCTCGGTGGTTGAGTAGTTTTGTTCTGGCTGGGTGAGGGTTCGGCTTCCGTATGCGATGATCTGTTCCTGGTCTCCCTTGCGCTGGAGGAGTGCTACTCCAAGGCCTCGCTCGGATGCGTCGGTCTGAAGGATGAACGGTTTATCAAAATCGGGGCAGGTGAGCACAGGGGCAGTGGTCAGAGCCGTCTTTAGAGCCTCGAAAGCCGATTGAGCCGCTTCGGTCCATTGCCATTTCTGTGATTTTCGGAGCAGGTTTGTTATTGGGGAGACCATCTTGGAAAATCCTTTTATAAACCTTCGGTACCATGAGGCTGCCCCGAGGAACTGTCGTACTTCACGAAGATTGGTAGGGGGCGGAATATTTATTATCGCTGCTACCTTTTCTGGGTCGGTTTGGATCCCCTTGCTGGAGACAACATGGCCGAGGTATCGGATGGCCCGTTGTCCGAAGTGACACTTCCCTTGATTCAGCTGCAGGTTCGCGTTCCGTAATCGGCGAAATACTTCACGGAGATGGCGTAGATGGTCTTCCAGTGTAGCGCTTAGGACGATGATGTCGTCTAAGTATGCGAATGCGTGAGGTTCCATGTCTGGGCCGATTATGTGGTCCAGTAATTTCTGGAAGGTTGCGGGGGCGGAGTGGAGGCCGAATGGTAATACTCGAAACTGGTACAGCCCACGTCCAGGCACTGTGAAAGCGGTGAGGGGTTTACTGTCGGTAGACAGAGGAACTTGCCAGTATCCGTTCTTTAGATCTATAGTAGAGAAATAACGGGCCTGTCGTAGACGGTCGAGTATTGTGCTGATGTACGGGAGCGGGTACGCGTCTTTGTCCGTGACTTCGTTTAGCCGCCGAAAATCGATGCAGAATCGCGGTTTCCCGTCCTTTTTCCGAACGATTACGGTGGGAGAACTCCAAGCGCTGTTTGATTCTTCTATGACCCCGTCTCTTAGCATTTGATCGACCTCCTCGTTAATGATGGCCAGCATTTTGGGATTCCGAGGTTGGTACCTTTGTTTGATTGGCGTAGGGTCGTTCAGGCGAATGTGATGCGTTGCTAGAGGGGTTACGCCTTTTATGGTGCGGAACAATGGTAGTTCTTCATTGAGGAAGGTTTCTAGTTGCTCGCTGTCACTGGGTGTATGCTCGGGGGTTGCGGTGATCCTGTATAATGGCGGGTCCGGCGGTTTCACGGATATTTGAGGTTGGTTAGTGGAATAGTCGATAACCATTCTCCAGGCGCGGATTGCGGCTATACCCAGCAGTACACGGGTGGACAGGGTAGGTAGACACAGGAAAGTGACGTGTTTGAATATCCCATCAATAATACACCCGATGTGGCATTCCTCGGTGATCGGAGTTTGTTGTCCATTCGCCAGTACAGCTTGGGTGATGGTGGTGGGCTGAAATGGAAGACCTTGTGTCCGGCATTGGTCCATCATTTCCTGGTTAATATACGATCGCATGGATCCGGTATCGATTAATGCGGTCGTAGAGAGGCCGGCCACCCTGCTCGGTATTAATATCCTGTCATCAGTGTTTTGGTCGGTGGTGAATAACAGTTCGTGGTTGTGTTTCGGGGTCCGGAGTCGGGGGTATGTGGACGGCAGGTACTCCGTTACTCTACGGTCCGGCTTGCGTTTCCCGCCGGCCTCTGGCATCTGCAGTCTCGGGTCAGAATGCCCTGGGTTCCGCAGTAAGAACAGAACAGTTTGGCTGGTAATTTACACTGCTGGCGGAAATGTCCTTTACCACCGCATCGCCAACAGGTCCCAGTGCGTTCGTAGCCCGTGCTTGATGGTTGAGGGGTTGCACCGGGGGTTTTTATGGTCGACACGTTTGCAGTTCGTGGTTTGATTTCCTTCTGTAGCCTTTCATATTCTTCGATCTCACGCACCAGGTCTTTTATGTCGGAGCAATCGCGACGGCGGATGTACTGACGGTACTCTGGAAGTAGGTTATTGTAGACTCGATACAACTCCTGGTCAGATGACATGCTGCCATGTCGTCGGATGAGGGTTTGTAGATCGATAACGTACTCTCGTCCTGTTTCTCCGGTGCGCTGGGTGCGGCGACTTATTTGTTCTTCAAGTGCCAGGTGGAAGTCGGCGGGTAGATAGAAAGCGCGAAAATCTTCCAAGAACGTATCCCAGGTCGTCCAGGTGCTGCGCGAGTTCCTACACCATAAAAGCGCTGTGGATTTTAATAACTCGGGTATAGCTATTAGCATCTGTTCATTGGTGATTTTGTAACTAGCGCGTAGTTCCTCCAATCGTTCTAGGAAGGCGACTGGGTCGGTTTTCCCATCAAATGAGAGATTCCATTTCCGGACAGTCTCGCATATGTGGGTCGGGGTCCGGAGTGCTGCCACTGGGTACCAGAACCCCTCGGTATTCCCCTCGGCCGTCGGTGGGGTCTTATCCGGGTTGCTTTCGGCTGGTTTGGTTGCCTGTCGAATAAATTGACTGAGTCGGTGTCGTAGTTCCTCCACTGTTCCATCAGTTGGCAGTTCAAATTTCTGGAGTTCTGTTTGTAGTTCATCTTTCCGGAGGTTGTATATCCAGCTGGTCTTGGTCTTTGGTTCTTCGGCAGTTGCCATGCTTGATATCTTCAGGTCCCTGCTCGGGCGCCAATTTGTGACGCTCCTTTCGCGGGTGTCGGGTTTGCTCGGGCGCCAATCGGATTTTTATTCCCGGATGTAGTCAGTGGAGTAGGGTTAAATGAAGATAGTCCACAGTGTCTCACAATAATACTCGTAGTTGCTTTATTTGCAAGGAATGGTTTAGTATCCAGCCAAGTAATGATAACAAGCAATATTATATTCAACAGCGAGGGAATATAACATAACAATCATAGCCAATCAATTTATAACAATTAATAATACACGATACTATAGTTAATAACCAGAGAAAGTGGTAGATTATAACAACACAATCATAGTTAATCAAATACTAATAATATAAGCAAATAACGAAAGATATATTATAATTGACTATAAGAAAAAAAAAGAAAAGTGACAAAGTTAACAATAAACAGTACTAAACTTAGGCCAAACGGATAATCATAATAATACAAGAACGGTAGTGCAAGTAACAACAATAATACTAACTTAATGTAACAATCGGCTGCTAAGGCAAGGCAGCGTGGTGGGGGAACGGGTACGGAACGTTCTGTGGCAGGACGTACGCAGCACAGTACAGCAGTGGAAAGGGAACCGCCCAGGCCGTTCGCAGTGCGGTGGGGACTAGATACGGAGCACTCTGTGACAGGACATACGCAGCACAGAAAGGGAACCGCCCAGGACATTCGCAGTGCGGTGGGGAACGGATATTGAGAGTGGGGTACACAACAATATATCAAAACAATAAGAAAATGTCGCAACAGGTCGTACGCAGTGCGAATAGAAACATAAATTGAAGTTGACACTCACCCAGTGGTTTGGTAGATATCGGCGGACGGCTCGGAGTCGAAACACTGCTCTCCTCTTTCGATCAGATCCGGCCTATTTATACTCACTCGTTAGCGACGAGTCCGGACTGTCTTTAGCAAATTTACTTAATTAAACGGACCGGTGCAGCGTTCCCGTCCGAGCGGTGTGCGAGTTCGGACCGCTGAACGCGGCGCGTTAGCGTACGTTGACCTTACGCACAGCCGTTCTTGGCGGTATCGTCACAATATATATATATATATATATATATATATATATATATATATATATATATATATATTATGACGTAACAAAAGTTGGACTGGGTTGGTCAGGGTTCGTCATAGGGGTTGTTGCCGGCTAGATACTGGTCACGGTGAGAGGGGTGGTGCGGGGACAACAGGATACTGTTCCGGGGGATAGGGCGCCAGGTATTTTATCTGAATTACGTACACCCACTCATGCAAAAATACGAAAAGGAAGTTAAACAGTAGTTCAGTTTGGGTGTACGCAGAGTAACCGTCGTAGAAGGGATGAATCCACTTCGCAAATAAAGAATTAGAACAAAACATTAAATCAGAATGACGGTGTAATTAACATAGATTGAAGAGATTGATGAACTCAAAGCGTGCACCGGTAAATTTATAGAAATTGAGAGGTTAGCTGAATCAATAAGGGAACTCACACACGTACACGAATATGAAACATATTGCTTCAAAAGTTAGTCATGTATTAGGTCGGATCGCGAGAATAAAAGCGGAATCACAAGAGGTATCAGAGTCCGTCGATCTATTACGTAAACGCATACACACGTTGGAAGCGTCAGTACTACAGACAGTTGACACAAACTTCGTCGAACCATCCTCCCGTACTACCGCCCCTACGGCACAAATTGTTACACAACCATCCTCTAATAGACACATCCCTATAAGTAAGTGGAATATCACATTCAGCGGAGATAATACCGGCCTTAGTGTAAATGCATTTTTAGAACGCATCGAAGAACTTAGAATCTCGCGGAACGCCTCCACTTCGGAACTTTTTAATTCAGCAGTTGAACTGTTAACAGGACCAGCCTTGATCTGGTACCGCTCTATTCGACCGAATGTCAACTCGTGGCTTGAATTAACGGCACTATTGAAAACTGAATTTGAACCTTTTGGTTATGACTTTGAACTCTGGGCTGAAATTAGATCGCGTAAGCAGGGTCAATTCGAACGTGCCGGGAATTTCTTTGCATGTATGATCAATCTTTTCTCTCGATTGCCACGCCCCCGTCAGAAGAAGAGAAACTCAACGTTCTACGCCGGAATATTGCTCCTTATTTCATCCTGCATACTGGATTAGCCAATATCAGAACAGTAGACGAACTTCGTGAAGTATGTCGTCGATTAGAGAATAACAAGTATCTGGCGGATAATTTCCAATCACCTTCAGTGAATCGTCGTCACCTCTTGCAACCGTATCTCGCTTGTCCAAGCCCTAAACCCCGTATCCAGCGTATCGAAAGTCCGTTACCAAGACGTGAACGAGCCTCATGGTACCGACGTTTTATTCCCTCTTACTCGTCAGTTATCGCGCCGTTAACTAATCTACTCCGTAAACACCAGAAATGGGTCTGGACGGACGAATGTGATCAATCCTTTAGACTGGTCAAAGAAAAATTGGTATGTGCGCCGATATTCACGTGTCCTAATTATGAATACTCGTTCTTCGTACAGACGGACACATCTAACTTTGGCCTCGGGGCCGTATTAACCCAGAAAATTGATGAAATTGAGCGAGTTATCTGCTACGCAAGTCGGACGTTAAACCGCGCAGAGCGTAACTATACTACCACCGAACGTGAATGTTTAGCGGTAATTTTCGGTATCGAGAAATTTCGTCCCTACCTAGAAAATACTCATTTCACGATTATAACTGACCACCATTATCTTTTGTGGCTTAACAAACTTAAAGACTCTATAGGACGCCTCCGACGCCCTCCGACTCCAACAATACGACTTTGATATCATACATAGAAAAGGTAAAGATCACGTGGTTCCCGATCTGTTATCGAGATCTGTTAACGCTCATTTAAATATAATACACATAGGACAATTGGTACGAGACCCGTGGTACCGAGAGATTAGAGATAAAGTAAAGAAAGTCCCGACTCGTTTTCCAATTGGAACTTAGTAGGCGACGAGCTTTATAAATTAATTAAGCACGGAAACGGTTATGAATGGAAATTAGTGGTTCCTAAAGAATGCCGACCGCCGGACATCTTGGTATTTTTAGCTCATCGACCTCCTGTCGAAGAGCTATAGTGTTCGGTACGATGTCTGTAGCATCTTCCAATTTTAAAAATTTTTGCACAGAAATCCCGGACAGACCCCCTGGACCACGAAATGACTATTACAACATATGTCCTTATGTATGTCGCTCGCTCGTACGAGATTTTTTTGTTCCACTCAGATCTCCTAAACTACCCTACGGATTTTTATGAAATTTTTTCTGCAGATACGTGCTATGGTCTAGTTGTGCAAGGTACATTTTATTTTTCCAAATTTTCCTTCGTACTTGAGAAAAAAAATATTTTCCAATTTTTTTTCAGTTTTTATTTTTTTTCTACGTTATTTTCTATTCAATTGTATTCAAAATTTTCTTGCATATGCAGGAAATGGAACAATATTTTTCTATATTTTTTATTTTGAAAAATTATGTAAGACCATTGGAGAAAAAAATATTTTTAAATTAAAAATCGAACAAAAGAATATCAATGCATTTATAGTCGGCTTAATTTGCTTTGCTTTTGTTACGAGAAGAAAATGTATTCACAATTGTTTCAAATTTTTTGTTTCATTTGCGACCTAGGCACCTAGGATTTTGGTGTGAATCTAGATAAATAATAATTTGTGATTTATTCAGACTTGGACATACGTCGATGAGCTGCAGGCATCTATGTCTGTATACATTCGTAGTTAAAACTTATCATCGTATTCACGCTCTGTACTATTGGCAAAAAATGAAAGCGCATATTGTGAATTACGTTCGTCGCTGCCTGATGTGTCAGACGCAGAAGCCGTTACAACAATTACCGGCAGGACTCATGGGCAAACATCCTACCATCTCAAAACCGTGCCAAATGATAAGTTTAGACTTCATGGAATTCCCAAAATCTTCTCGCGGTAACGCCTATTTACTGGTTATCACCGATTATTTTTCAAAATATGTGCTTTTGTTCCCGTTGCATACTGCTACCGCCGATAAACTCTGTGAAATTCTTGAACAAAAAGTTTATCTTGTGTATGGCGTATGTCAAGTGTTACTATGCGATAGTGGTCGACAAATGATCAGCCACCAATTCACGAATCTCGCGGAAAAATATAAAGTTAAAGTCCTGTACAACCCCCTGTACCACGCTCAAAGCAACTGCACTGAACGAACGAATCGGACTATATTTGCAGAAGTACGGAAACGCCTGCACAGTGCCTACCAACGCAACAAAAAATATTACGATCAAAAACACCGGAATGAAGAGTTCGTGGTTAACCAATTAGTATGGCACAAAAATTATGTATTGTCAGATGGAACTAGACTCTTTTCGAATAAATTAGCACCAAAGTTCGTCGGGCCATATAAAGTTAGGAAAAAGTTATCAGCAACCACTTACGAACTTGAAACCCTACAGGGAACACTGAAAGGTCGTTGGCACGCTAAAGATTTAAAACCGTTTAATGGATGAAGCATCCCTGTTCTCGTAAGGGGAGGATTTATGACGTATATTTTGCTAATTTATGCGAGCGTCGAACTTGTAGCGACCACCGGGTTAACAACCGCATGTTGGTTTCCTGTTCAGTTCCGCAAAATACGTTTGTTCTGGTAAGATCGGGTAAAATTAGGTGAAGAAAACAAGAGTTTTCATTCGTGGCAAGAGAAGGTCGGGTTTGTTTTGAATTGTTTGAGAGTCGCGGAATCGCGGATGTGAATACGTGGTGAGCCAGTAGCCTTGTTAGAGTGTCGTTCCTGTTCTTTCGCGTGGGGTAGTAGTGGCGGACGTGAAGGCTAAATGGTTAGTGATCCACCGAAAGTTACGTATCTCTGCGTCGAGGAGTTTTGTCGCGCTCACAAGGTGTAGTGTCGAGCCGTTTAGCGCTTTCGTGTGAAAGACCACGTGCGTTACGGACGTCATCCCGTTAGGGGAGTTTTGGTCTACTGTCCACCCGCATCCACGTTTGCCATCTCCGACGTGACCCATGACGTCATGTCGTCGATCGTATTCATCCCCATTCGCCCGCAGGCCGAGGAATACCGCTGAGTCAACGTATGGCGTAATACAGATGAGTACCTGTCCGTTTTGGTTTGTTTAGTTCGTGAATTACTCACTGTGTTCGCGCATAGCGCAGTGCAGTTAGTGCGCCGTTTTAGTTACCGGCCAGTGTCGCTGTAATTTGGTGCGTTCCGACATTATTCAGCACGTTACCATACGTTACTACTGGTGCCCCTCTTGACAACTTGCCAACTGTACGCCTATGGCACAGTTCGGACACGAGTCCGCCGTTGTGTTCTTTGCTTTGTAATTTTGTTGTTATATTTGCTCCATATGTAAAAGATCGGTAACTTCAATTTGTATTGTATAACTTAGAATCACTTAACATTAATTTAACCTGTAAATTTAACTTCATTTCAATAACACAACAGCATTTATCCATCGTTGATTGCTCAAATCACGATTTTCAATTTAACTGATTCTTTGTTAACCCTCTCGTGCATAATTTTTCAAAAATATATAAAAAATTGGGAAAAAAAATAATTTGGACACAATAAGGCACAAGATTTATTTATTGACTAAAAATATAGTGAAAAAAATTTACATTAACAATATTTTAAACAAAAACAATGAAGTCCATTCTAGTGGACATCATGCATTTTATTATCTTTTTATTTGGTATGAAAATACTCAAAGCAATCAGGACAGCAAGGCTCATTGCATTTTTTACATATGTATTTTGTTTTTCTATGACATGCAGCTGAATGACATCTTCTAGCATTTTTTATGTCTGTAAGTTTGGGCCAATGACCAAGTCTATCCTTTTTTATTTCATCAGCCGTGTGGTGATTTGGTTTTCTCTTCTTCAATATGGAAGGTGGTGTAACTGATCGTGCTCTTCCTCTTTTATTTTCTTTATGTTTACCTATATTTATTAGTGCCCGACCGACACTGGCTTGAATTCCAACAGATCCAGTAGATAGGAGAGGCCGATTCTGGCTCACAAGTTCTGATTATCGACACCAGTCGCTGATTTGGCGCTAGTGTCGCTGGCGGGAAATTCAAATTTTGGTTTGCGCTACTGGGGTGGGGGGTTTGTGTCCCGGCTAATGATTACACTTTTGGCCGCTAGATGGGCGGGAAATTCAAATGGGGGTTTGTGTCCCGACTAATGATTACACTTTTGGCCGCTACATGGCGCTAGTGTCGCTGGCGGGAAATTCAAACTTTTTTGGTTGGCGGGAAATTCAAATTCTGTCACACACGAATGAGTATAGGCTCAAACCACCGATTTTGAGGTTATGTGTGTGTGTGTGTGTGTAGGATCTTGACTGGTGTTTTTAACCATCAGTTATTGCGCATGCGCAATATTCAAATTTTTATTTATTTTTATATACAGGGTGGTGACTCGCTCAGCCGGTCATAGGGATTTAACATGGGAAATCAGTTTTTTGCAATTTCCTGCTTCCCTAATTATTTTAGGAAAAAACGCGTCAAATAAAAGTTTTAGGGCATCAAATTCTGCATCTAAATCAATAAACAGAATTACTTTTACGTGCTTTGTAACGGCAAAAATTAAATATAAAAATGGCGAAAATTACGTTGAAAATATTGATAGCCATGGAATTGAACAAAAAATAAAAATAAATGCATGACGTTTTATCTGTCAAAACATCAACGTTTGACGTTGGACCTTCAGGAGAAAATATTTATATTTCATAAAACATTCATAATTAAGTATGCAAGTAAACAGTTTTAATATCAGAATAAAAATTTATTTATAACAAAATTAAGCTATAATGGACATAATAAATATATATTCTAATCTAGAGCATATGCTCAAATACATCTCCATTGTTCGCTAAGCAAAACCCAAGTCGTTCGTAAAAATTACGGCGCATATTTGATAGCTGCCGGGCTGTAATATTCCTGCATTCCTCTGCAATTCTTTGTTTGAGAGAATTCACATTTGGGTGCCTAGTCTTGTAAATTTTATTTTTTAAATGGCCCCACAGAAAGAAGTCATTAGGTGACAAGTCCGGTGATCGAGCTGGCCAATTTATTGGTCCACCGCGTCCTATCCAACAATTTGAGAAAACTTCATTCAAATATAATGTGACTGGGTTTGTAAAATGTGCTGGACAGCCGTCCTGCTGAAACCAAACAATATTTTCTCCTGCAACATTGTCTATGGCAGGTCCAACTTCGGTTTGGAGCAATTCTAAATATTTATCGCCATTCATTTTTCCTTCAATAAAAAATGGCCCTATTACATTACGGCCCAATAATCCTACCCAAACATTAACTGTCCCATGATATTGCGAATGATTAGTTAGTGCTAAATTTTTATTTTTCTGATGCCAATTACGGAAGTTTTGAACATTTGGCTCTCCATTTATAGTAAAGGTAGACTCATCAGAAAAGCAAATATTGTTTATAAAATTTTCGTCCACATTAGCCATGTCCATAATTGTTTCGCAAAAGGTCATCCGTTGAAACTTATCATTTTCAAAAATTTCTTGGTGTACGGAGAATTTATATGACTTGAACTTATGTTTTCTTAATATTTTTAGGGCAGTTGTATGGTGTATTCCAAAATCAGATGAAATTTGTCGCAAACTAATATTTGGATTATTAATTACAGCTGCGAGTATATTTATTTCGTTTGCGTTTTCTTCCGCTTCATCTTCCGCCGGTGCAACATTTCTTTGCTTTTTATCGCATTTCTGACACGGAACGTATACTGACCCAAATTTGTCTTGATTTTTAATAACTTTTTGTATTGTTGACTTTGTTGGAATTGGTCTATCAGGATATAATCCCGCAAATATATCTCGTACCCTGATAATGCTATTTCCACTATAGTACAATTTTAAAAATAGATTTTTTTCGCTGATTGTGTAAGTCATATTTCTTCAAACGTTGATTTTTTATGTCACAAGATCAAACGTTGATGTTTTGACAGATAAAACGTCATGCATTTATTTTTATTTTTTGTTCAATTCCATGGCTATCAATATTTTCAACGTAATTTTCGCCATTTTTATATTTAATTTTTGCCGTTACAAAGCACGTAAAAGTAATTCTGTTTATTGATTTAGATGCAGAATTTGATGCCCTAAAACTTTTATTTGACGCGTTTTTTCCTAAAATAATTAGGGAAGCAGGAAATTGCAAAAAACTGATTTCCCATGTTAAATCCCTATGACCGGCTGAGCGAGTCACCACCCTGTATAATAGTCATACATAAAACAATGAGTCAGAGAATATAACATTATATAAATGATTGTAAGTTTTTACATAATTAAACAAGTATTATGAGTAAATATTATTTATTTTATATACAACATAAAACAGTGAGTCATACAGTAGAAATGATGAATATAACATTATATAATTGATTATAAGTTTTTACATAATTAAACAAGTATTATGAGTAAATATTATTTATTTTATATACAGCATAAAAACAATGAGTCATACAGTAAAACAGGTGAACAGTATATAAATTATTTTTTAAGTTTTACATATCAAACAGTTATTATGTGGGAATATTAGAGTTATCTCACTGCTAGAATAACAACATCTGAGTAAATTCTCAGTAACGTTTAATTTTGAAATTATTGAATGATTGCTAAATAAACTCCATGTGGAAGTTGAATGTAAATTATGACAAATAACACAAGCGTAGATTTCATTAAGTTTAATCGTTGAAGTACTGTCACTGATGAACTCACTTTCACAATGTTTTATACTAGTCAATTTTGGTGAATTTAACAGTACTACAATCTCCAACCACCCCCGTGAATATCATAGCATATTTGCCAGTGTTGAATTCCACCATCTGCTCATCTGTAAGGTCGGCGAAGCGTTTTGGTAGGAATGTCACAGACTTCGCAAGTTCTACCAGTATGGTAGGACCGAATCTTGTCGTCCCTCTTTTCACCGAAATAATCTGATGCTGGATACCAACTATGAACTCCGTAAGTTTGATCACAGGTTTCTTGTTCTCCAGTTGACCAATGTGATTCAGCGCATCTAGATCCATTTTTATTTCTATATAATACGTATATTTGAGAACAATACAAATTAAGATATACATTACCGTTGGGGCGTACTCTTTGAACTGCTGCTTACTCAGTAGCGGTCCCGTGTTGCGGTCGTAACAGGATTACTCCGTAAGTTTGATCACAGGTTTCTCGTATGCCAGTTGACCAATGTGATTCAGCGCATCTAAATCCATTTTTATTTCTATATAATACGTACATTTGAGAACAATATAAATTAAGATATACATTACCGTCGTTAAGCTGCACGATGGTGAAATAACAACAATGATGATGAACTAACTATGTCTTTATTGCTGTAAGACTGATGAGCGATTGCCTTGACAATGCTTCTGTTATATGACTAAAGAAAGGAGTATTTTAAAATTGCTCAGTTAACAAAAAAATAAAATAAATATACAGGTTGATTCGCGAAGAGCGTAAAATATTTTAACACAACGTTGGGGAGGTCATTTTCAGTAAAAAAATGTCATCTGAAGATGGGTCTTATTATATTTGGTTATGTTACTACAAGAGAAAAGATATTTATGTTATCACACTTTTTAATTAGGCTAAAATTAACTATTATTCCTATTTAAAAAATCAAACATACCTACTGTATCTCCAGACATATCAAATATACAAAAAATTAGTAATAATTTTTCAAAAGGTTTGTTATCCATGCTAAAATAATTATATGAAACATTTTTCAACATTTCAAACCTATATGAAATTATAGTCGAACATAAAACATTGGGAAAATCAAATTCTTGCTCACATCTAGTAAGCCAAGCAAAATTAAAAAAAAATAGAAATCTTGACTAACATGGCTTGTAAATGCTCAACTTTCGTCTAATTTAACCAATTTTATAGTTCTAAGATTTCTTAATGGTAGTATGCTGAATTTATTAGTACATTCATCAAACTTTGGTCTCTTGTAGTTACTTAATCAAATAGAATGGGATCCATCTTCATATGACATTTTTTTACTCAAAATATCATGCTAAAAAAATTTTACACTCTTCGTTAATCATTCTGTATATCAGCTGTTGTTTACTTCTAAGAAAATGATGAAATAAAATTGAGATTTTGCTAAGTTAGCAAAAAGTTATGAGATACATGTACTCTATCGCGTAGTTAACATTGAATGATAACATATGAGATGTTGCTAAGTTAACGAGAAATTGAAATATATGTATGTGGTCTACTGCATAGTTAACAATGAATGACGAGTTATAAATATGATCTACTGGCTAGTTAACAAAAATGCAGAGATAAAAAATTATCTATTGCATAAAAAATATGACAACCATGGCAAAGTGGAATACATCGTTGAACAATGAAATTAAACACAATTACGTATAAATGTAAAAATATTACTGAATAGCAAATCAGAAACATTTTTGCAGTGATTGAATACACACAACGTCTGTTGAGGTAAGTTAACGATATACAGTGCACGCCGCTTATTGGAATCACGGATAATGTTATCAATCGGTTATTATTATCACTTTCGCAAAGAACGGTCCGGACGTATCCAACTATATTAAAAAAATTTCGGTTATAGTAATCAAGACATCGATTTATGTTAGCAATTTTTTCTTAGGAATGTTTTTGTCTCGAGCAATTTTCAAAGCAACAGTACAATAAAGTAGTTTTTACAAAGAACTTTGTAAAATTTGATTGTCTAGTTTATTATACGTATTATACCCGGCTGGTTGACAGTAAACACAAATAAACTCGGACAATGCGTTTGTATAATGTATAGTCTTAATTCAACTAAGTTTTGTGGCAATGTATGCAGCAGAGTTCATCTGAATTTCAATAGCATTACGCGTATGAAATTTTTATTAATAATTTGCTCCGCGAACATCAGACCAAGAAATATAATTTTTTTAAATTTGAATTTCTCTTTGCTAATAAACACATATACATATTATAAATGTACAAAATAATTACATATATGTATGTACTACACACATTTTCAAATTTAAATGCAAAAATGTTATATTTATTTTAAATTTTTTAGTTAAATTCATTCTTTATTTATTGTTACATATGTATACCGTGTGTCTCATGACGATCTACACACAGGAACGTAGTGCGCTCATTTTATTTTTAAAATCAAAATATTAATCTGAGTGTTTTTTTTTTTGTAATTTTAATTGTCAACTTGACGTATAAATTATTTGAAAATGGACTATGACATCAAATATGTTACAAAATTATACTAGAATATCAAAGGAAATGAAATAGTATGCATAAAATTTACACTTATACTGTCTAGATTGTAAAAAAACTAAAACAATCAAATTAATATTTCACGATTACAAACCAGTTCATGTTCCTGTAATGCATATCGTGAATAAAAAATAATTGAAATGAAATTCAATTTCAAAAAACTAAAACAATCAAATTAATATTTCAAGAGCGTACGAAACTAACCTATGTGTATGACGACATAAGAAACACATTCTTAATGAACTTAGACTTTATTCGTTTCAACCTCGTTTCTGCACTAATTGCATACATTTTATCTTTTAATCCAACAAATTCAATCATAATTTTACCATTGTTTTCATCTTTCATTATACTGGGAATACGGATGCTGATAGTTTAATTTATTTAATTCATTGTCAAGACAGTTATAATGTAATGAAAAGTGATACTCATAAATTAGATACAAGCGATTATCCGAAATAAAATAATATTTTTAATATTCCAATAGTTAATAAAAAAAAAGTCCAGGTCTAATGAAAGATGAAAACAATGGTAGAATTTTGATTGAATTTGTTGGATTAAAATCTAAAATGTATGCAATTAGAGTAGAAAATGAGGTTGAAACAAAAAAAAATCATGGGTGTTTAAAAATGTAATAAAGAATTAAAAAACAACATTAAAAAATAAAATGTTTGATAATAAATGTTCAAAATACCTTCCTTCATTCTCAATGCATTTATTTGATGCAGTCTAATTTCAAAATTACTTAATTAACTTCATATAGAATTAAGTTCTCACAATTGAAGCCTCTGGGATGAAAAGGAGTTATGCCACAAAAGCAAAATGTTGAGTAACAGCTGTTTGAACATTAATTGAAATGTGTGAAATCTGACTATTGTTTGTATATATTGATTTTAACATCATAAAATAGGTCTAAACGAACTCTTTCATATTACGCAAAATAAAAGAAATCTGGCTAAAACTGTTCATTACAAAAATATTTTTATTGAAAAATTGTGGCTTACACTGTTTTTCAGTTTTCTTACAAAAACAGAACATCATGTCATGTATGTGGCATAACCACAAAAAAAGCATTTAATGAGAAGAAAACAATCAAATAAAGAGAATTAATTATCGGAGTCATCATTATCCAGGGTCGCAAACTCCGAATCTAAGTGTTCAATATCATTGTCGTTATTTTCAGGAACTTGTGCTGAAGTCACACCGATTTCCTCATAAAACTTGTGATTGACTTGGGGAATGTATGGTAGTAGCAGAGCTAAATTTTTGAGTTTTTTCTCATTTAGGGACACTCTGTCTGTGTATTTTTCCGTCAAAGTTTCACATAAAAGGCTTCTGCGCAAACCTTTCTTTCCAATATTCACAGTCTTGAAACTTTCATTTAGTAGGTGTTTTATTTTCATGACATTAAAATTTTCGTCTTCAAATTTGAAAATAGAAATTTTACTAAACGAAACTGGTTGTTTTTCGTCAGTAAATTTCTTTTTAACAATATTATTTTCTAAAACCTTGAATGACATAAAATCTTTTCTTTGCAGTATAGTCACATGAAACGGTTTTGTCCTGTTACATACTTTAACAGCGTTGTACCAGTCCTTTGGTTCATACACCGCTTTCATTTTTTTCTTGTACTTTTCAATGATGGCGAAATCCCTATCTGAAGGAAGATGCGTATGACCAACTACTAGGAAACGATGCTCTACAGATTTGAAAAGCTTTTCTGCAACCAGCTGTCGCCACAAGCTCATTAGTGCCCAATTTTTATTCTGTCCACTGCAGTTGTCACTGTAAATAATAAGATGTTCGGCGGAGATGTTATTGCCTTTGATGTATTTATAAATAATGCTGCAGATTTCATCACTGCCCCGTTTCGCAAGATCTTCTGACCACATGTACATATAGCCTTGGTCCGTAACACAGTCATGTATCCCCAAATTATACACCCAGAGTTTTCTTAGATAGAACGCTGGTCCGGTAGTTAAGTTGGGGACAGGGAGTGCTTGTTGCAAATCAATAGAAATTATGGCAATATTTCTCTCAGTTTTAGCCCGTACTATTTCGCTTTTTAAACTGTCTCTCATCGCTTCAGCGCGTCGCTGATGAAGTTCTAGTTCGAGTGTGAGCTTCTTTTTTAAATTCTCATCTTTAGTATCATCAATCTTTATCTTTAGTGAGTCACATGTTTTGCATGTATCGCTTTTTGGGAGTTTGAAACCGATATTAAAATCGGTACAAAATATTCGCCTGTACTTATCCTTACTCACAGGCTGAATACCTCTTTCTTCGCACCATGGTATATAATATTGAAAATATAAAGATGTTATATTCAAGTCATGGTCGAGATAAGACTTCCCAGGATTTTTCTTGCGGCTGTAGTGACTTGTGTACCTTGGAATGCTCTCTATGTGTTCCTTTGCAAGTCTACAAGCTTCATCTGGTACTTTGTTACTACGGTTACTGTGTTTACCTCTTCCATCAGATTTTGGGGTAGTGAAACCAGCAGATATCTGCTGTTGCAACAAATCTATCCTCTTCTTTGAATTTTGCAGTCCATGCAGAGCAAGAAACTCTTTTTTACAAATTTTCACATCAGTGCTATTCACTTTGACAAAGTAGTTAACTGTATATTTACGTCTGGATACGTCATTTTTAGTTTTATTTTTATATGATCTCTGTTTAAGAGTCAGTTTCATGTTATGAAACAAATAACTGTTTTGTTTACTATAATCCCCTAAATTCCAAAAATCATGAAATATTTTGTCCTCGGTGCCTTGGAGTAACTTTCGACATTCTTTCTTACAGGCACAAGGTAAACCTAACTCCCTTGCTGTAACGTTATCTCCTTTTTTACTTTTGTAAAAGCTTCCACAATTTCTGCGAACTTTTTGGAGCTCTGCATGTTTAGAGTGCTTTTTTCTCCATCTTGCTTTTTGTGTTTTTTCTGGTGTTGCAATTTTTTCTCTAACAGTGCGCTTTTTTGGAGGTGCCTGAAAACAAGCAAGTCGAGTTAGAGTCTTTATTAAATATAATCACTATAAACGCCTACAAAAACTGGATGAAACAGCGTTTAAGTAAATAGAAAAGGTATTCTCTAAAGAACATGAGTCGTTTAAAGTCATTTTCTTTATTTAATGGTTAATTGAAAGTTTTTAAATAAATGAAAATAGATTTCAGAAAAACGGTGTAAGCCACCTATTTACATAAACTAACCTGTGATTCATCCGATGACGTAGACTCTTCGCTGCTGTGACTTGTTAGGTAGTCTCTGTCCTTTACGGAATCGTCTGAGTCCCACAATTTTTCACTTTCACTACTAGAACCAGTATAAAAATAACTATTTTGGGCAGAACTTCCTTCCATGGCACCCGCCATTTTTGTGGCTTATAGCGTTTTTGTGAAAAAATACCAATGAAAAAGCATAAACAGAAGAAGGTAACTTTCTGTAGTGCTGCCATCTCTTAATAAATAGCTAAAACATTTCGAAGCAACGGTCGGTTACTGTATCAGATGTGTGTACGCGTGCATAACTATAATTTTGTTAAATGTGGCTTACCTCCTTTTTGCCCCAAGGGCTTCAATTGTATCAATCTCTTTAATCTATGTTAATTACACTGTCATTCTGATTTAATGTTTTGTTCTAATTCTTTATTTGCGAAGTGGATTCATCCCTCCTACGTCGGTTACTTTGCGTACACCCAAACTGAACTACTGTTTAACTTCTTTTTCGTATTTTTGCATGAGTTTCTGTATTATAGTTGAAAGGTTAAATGGTCAAAATTAGTAAATGTTGTTTTTGTATTAAAATTTTCTGTTAGAGATTGGAATAATTGACGATCAAATAAATACGTTCACGTAATAAGTATAACTTTATTGTGTAGTAATCAACAGTTTAAAAATTACTAATCCCGGATGTCAACGTTTCGGCCAACAAATCTATGGCCATCATCAGGACAAATACTAGCTCCAAAAACACTCTAGTTGCAAGGACGTGTGGTCAAACAATTAATACGTTGTTCCAACGCCCTTTACGATAGCAACAGTTTGTTATTGCTGGCACTGGAATCTACTGTTGCATTTTCATCATATTACTTAGTTTATTAAAGTTATCTTTTGAATTTATTAACTGATCTAACACTCTACATTCTTTCCATCAGATTTGGTATTTACATATAACTGGATCGGCATGGAAATTGTCTAAGAAATTGCACTAATATGGGATCCAGGTGGTTTTCTACGTTTGTTGCATTTTCTGATATTATAACAATTGATATTGTTATGACTATCACTATACAGATTTTGGTTCCACACTACCACATATTAAAATTTGTCCCCTCATGGTTGGTTATCCCTCAATTGAAGTGAGATTTAAATTTTGTAATAGGTCGTGTAATATGAAATGTCGGATTATTCAAGAAGGATTCTTTTTTTTTAAATTATGTAAATAACAATTTTATTTGTCAAAATAGGCACCATTTGCTTGAATACATGCAGAGTTTTAAGCAAAAATGTCCTCTCAAACTCATTTACATTCCGAAAAGTTTTATTTCGTTCATGGTGTTCCAAACTGTGAAATAACTGGTAATACGGTGGTGATAGATTAGGTGAGTATGCGGGATGCTGCAGGATCTCGTAGCCTGAGTTGTTCAGTTTTTGCTGAGTTCTTTGCGCTACATGCGGTCTTGCATTGTCATGAACGAGAATGGGACCATGCCTAATGGTTAATACAGGGTCCACTTGGACATGTTTTGTGTGCATCTCTTCAATTTCAAGACAGTATGGGTCTGCATTTATTGTTTGGCCAGGCCTCAAGAAAGAATAATGGACTTTTGACAATGTGGAGACGGCTTCGGTGTGTGTCCTGCATTTTTGTCATGATTAACCCACTGTCCCGGTCGCTTTTTGTTGTCATATGTTATCCATTTTTCATCACACGTTACAATTCTTCTCAAAAACGTTGTTCTATGTTCCTCAAATTGTGTGAAATGCAAATCTCAAACCTTCGTTAATTCTGCTGATCGTTCAACTCATGTGGAACGCATTTGTCGAGCTTCTTGACCTTTCCCATTGTCTTCAGATGGTGGTCGATGGTTTTGGAACATACCCCAAATATGTCTGCGAAGGATGATAATGTTCGAGAGGAATTTGCTTCCACAACTTCACGAAGAACATCGTCATCAATAAGAACAGGTGGTTTTCCACGGGGCTTATTTTGCAAATTATTTTCACCACAACGGAATTTTTTTAACCATCTCTGTACTGTGCGTTCAATAACAGTACCATTGCCAAATGCAGTGTTGATATTGCGAGTGCTGTTGGTCGCATTGTTACGCAGTTTAAACTCAGAAAGTTTATTCAGCGATATTAAATTTCCCCCTTTTTCGGCCTCAGGTGTCATGAAACGTAATACGTTCCCAACAATTTCTCTTGCTTGCCCCGTAATTTTGACATGTTTTAGTTTTGATTTGAAACTCATACTGAACAACAGTATAACAAAAACATAAATAAAAGAATCACACGAATTATAATGTAACAACGTGGAAAGTTGTTGCATAACTGAAATATTCAGAAACATTTTTGCCCCTCGGTGTTAACTCATAGCCAGAAATTCATATTTTAGGGAGCAATAATACAAGTACTATATGAACTTCACATTGTTTTATTCATTTACCAATATTTTTACCATCTCAACCACAGGAAATAATTATTCAGTGACGAAAACCGATAACTATCACAAAATATTGATATACGAGTATATATATATATATATATATATATATATATATATATATATATATATATATATATATATATATATATATATATATATATATATATATATATATATATATATATATATATATATATATATAATTATATTAATAATATTATACATAAATATGATGACAAACAGATAGGTTTCACAACAATAAATTAATAAATGGTACTAAAACACTTTACTCGATACATCATCTGTTTTGCTTTTACCAACCATCCAAGTGCTGCAATCCGCAGCACTAGAGCAGTACATGACGTTACTGCACTCTTTCAGTGCGCACTGAGAATCAGTAAAAGCTATAAGAAATTGCAATAATATGAGATCTGGTTCTACCCTGAAGTGTGCATTTGATCACAAGTATGTACTACTAATGCCCGGTTTCTCAGTCGAGGTTTAAACCGAGAATCAACTGATCTCCGCTCAATTTGATTCTCGATTTAAACTCTCGTTGCGTTTCTAAGACGCGAATCAACGGCGAATCAGTTGATTCGGATCAAGCGCCTTACAACTGTAAAACGCTCTCTGGTTTGTTGAAACTTTTCAATCATCTGACAGCTGATAATTCTACTCTGCGTTGTAAAATATTCTAAAGTAGTTTGACTGCGAAGTGTCAGAGCAGAAAATTATAAACTATTCTGAACTAAATTATAATTTTGGTTTTTGTAAGTATTAATTTAATATTCGTAAGTAATATTGATGTCGTTTATTATCCATAATAACTAAATACCATGTAATATTTGTTGAAATACATTAAATACTGTTTTAATCTTAAAATGTATAATTATTAGTATGCAGTGTTGAATCCAGACATTTTTCTCCGGGGGGGAAACTTCATGAACCGGGGGGGAAAGTAAAATATATAACACATATTTAAGGAGGTAACTATTATATATTATTTAGTGAAAAAATTAAGAAATAACTAAATCATATTTAAGGTACATTTAATAATTCATTTAAATTAGTCTCAGTCGTCTTTGCTTTTTCTTAGCGTACGTGTCTATAACAATGTCTATTAAATTATCCGGTAACTCATCGGGCCCTTCAATTGAAATTTTCATAAGATCTTGCAGAGTTTCTTGTCCTAATCTGTTTCTTAATTTGGTCATCAGTCTATTCATTGCACTAAAAGAACGTTCAGCACTTGCGGTGGATAGTGGAACGCAACTTAATTTTAGGCATAACGTTTTTAATTCGGTATATCCAATATTGGATTTCAAAATTATTTTAAATATATTTTCTTCATTTTTAGTTAAATCATTTTCAGACGCAATAACATACTTAAAGGACCGTATATCATTCCATAATGATTCGAAATTTAAATGCAGCACTGCTGATAATTCCTTAATTTCTTGTTCCGTTAAATTTCCAAATGATTCGATAGATTCCAACTTTGAAGTATTTTTAATCAGAAGCATTGCGTTGTCATTAAACCGGTGCGTCATCTGGTTGATCATTGTTTCGACAAATTTATTTACAGTTTTGAAGCTTATATCAGCATTTTCGTTTATTTTTATAGGCCGAATATTTTCAAGTTTTTTAAGCATTAAGCTGTAATTTTTCCATATTGGACTTTCTTTATTTTTTTCAAGACAGTCTCGAGATATGTTTTCAAGGTGGTTAATAGTACCGCTTATAAGACTAGGCAGAGATGACAAACATAAATTTTCTTTTTGCAATATTTTGCTTAAATTTGAAACACTAAAAAGTGCTTCATGTAAAACACAGAGGTTTATTAAAAAACTGCTTTGTTCCATTTCTAATAATATTCCTCCTGCCAGTGAAGCAAGATCTGCGCCATCTTTATGTATATGTTCGCAAGTCATTATTATAGAGCTATAACAAACTTTGACAGCGTTAATAGATCTAAAATTACTCAGCCAGCGAATATCTATGGTTTCTGGAATTTTCAATATTGGTTCTTCAAGAATTGTTTGGACATCATGTAACATTTTTTCTCGTTTAGATGACTGGTGAAAGAGTTTGTAAATATCTTTAACAACATGAAGCACACGTTTAATCGATGGATGTTTGTTTCGAGCACTAGTCAGAGCCAAAGATAATATGTGGGCCCTGCAGTGTATGTAAGGAATTTCGCGTCCAGCTTCTGCTGATAGTCTTTTATGTACCCCGGAAATATTTCCCGAGAAAGTAGCAGCCCCATCAAATGAACATGAAACCAAATATTTTAATGGAATATTTCGCTGCTGTAACTGCGATAAAATCGTTTGTGTTATAGTTTGTGCGTCTCCATTATCTAATTTAACCAAACAAAGAAACATTTCCCTAATATTATTGTTATCTACAAAACGAACCAATATTGTCAGTTCGGAAATATTATTGATATTTGTGGACTCATCAGCCATCAACGAATAGTATTTATTTTTCACAACAATGTTGGAATCAAATTGATCTAATGCCTCTCCAATGCAGTTAATAAATTCTGATCCAGTCGCTTTACTAATGTAAGTAGAGCGACTGCTTTGGTTTTTTACCCACGTATTGAGGATATCGTCACGTTTAATCAGAATTTTTTTAACAAGAGCTTCATATTTAGTTGTATGAGGTATTTCCTCTTTTGCTCAAAAATACAAGGCTTCTATAAGAGCAGAAATACTTCGACGATTTTGTTCTTTTTGTTTTTCACTTTCATTAAATAATATAGTATGTATTGGTTTTTCAATTCCCTGGGCACGTATCTTTCCCATAGAAACACTATATGCATGCTTTTCTGAATTTGTATGTTTTTCCAATTTACCACTTTTTCCTAAAGCTTTCCGATAGTTAGTGAAAGGAACACTAATAAAAATACCACCAGTTTTTTGCAATACTTCTGCATCATTTTTTAAACATATTTCACAATATTTGCAGAAAGCTCCTCCACGAATAATATCATAATAAATCCAGTCATATTTTGATTCCCATTTTGTATTGTATTTATAAATACTTTTCTTACTCTTGTCAGCATTATGAACTTCTTCAATTTGAAGCGATTTTCTCTGATCATCAATATTTTCATCGTCCTCTCTTAAGTTGCCCGAAATACTACTCTCTTTTTTTATATCACTTGAATCTGTATTTGTTGCATTATGTAACTCCTCATCCTTAGCTCTTTTTTTAAAAAATGAGGTAATCGCTTGTTGCGACTCCACAATTTTACGTTTACTTGAACCAGACATATTTTGAGACAACGTTGAAACAAATTTCTTGCGAAATGATCTAAAAATAATATTATAATTATAAATTTATAATTTATTTAAAAGCGTGAAATGTCTTATAAATTATAACTATACTTTTTATAAACCCTAGGATGCGCCTTTATGTTTTATATTGAGCAACATGCAAGTAAAATATTTTTAATAATATTTCAAAACTTGCCAACCAGAGCGGCTCCACTATTTTCATCGAAGAGCAATTCGATGAAACAAATTTGTCTCATTTCACACATATTTTTTGTGTCTCATTTTACGTTAGTTTGGGATTGATATTAAATCATTTTGGTTTGAAAAACAGGTTTGTTCTGTTGTTTCATCGATGCTATTCGATTCTGTTTGATAGGTGTGCCATATGCAATCAAGAATCTTGATTCTTACAAGTGCAGTGAAATGGAAACTTGTAATAATAATAATTGAATAAAATTTGAACACTCACATAAACGTAATTTTTCTGAGAATATTACAGAAAATATATATGAACCGGTTTGGTGTCAAACGTTGCTTTTTCAATATTTGTTATACTGTAAACTACATATATATATTACTCGAGACTGAGAAACGCAACATAATCGGCTTTCTGCTTTATCGACTTGTCTCGAGCGCGGTCAGCGTTGCCTACTGCGTAGCTACAATCGAGAGCGCGAAATTCAAATTTGTCGATTACAAATTAACTTAAATCACAGACAGTTAATTTTCTTTAACTAAATATAAACGCTGGCTGTTTTCGAATGCGTCTTCAAATTAATTTTATGCATAAGTAGATTTAATATATATATTCATTTTAATTTACAAAAACTGAAATTTCACCCGGGGGGGGGGGGGTATTTTTTTCACCCGGGGGGGAAAACCCCCCCGGGTAACCCCTTGGATTCAACACTGTTTGTATGTATAATTATTTTACAAGTGTATTTTTCAATTCGAAATAGCGGCGGAATGTTTCTTTTTTTAAAATTCTAGGTTATTGTACATATTCACGAGATTATTGTGAAATTTGTAGATTCTGGTTTCTGCAGTATTGTCAGAGGAATCACAGGTCGCTGTCAGATGACTGGTATTAATCATAGGATGAGAAAGATGAGGATTCCATACTATGGAAGTTATATAAAAGGAAAGAAATTGTTTCATTTGGAGCAGGGCCGCGCCGACCCCCCACAGCGCCTGTGTGCGAAACCTATGAAGCGCCTCTTTTTTTCACGAATCTTCATGTTTCAACTTATGTTTTTTTATTATTTGTTAATTTTGACCGAAATAAATGTTCTCCAGTTTTATATACTTAGATAATATTTTCCTAAATAGGTAAAACCAGTTCGCTTCCGCTTGCCAATTACTGCGAAAAATAAAACACGAATTTAATTTTTACATACTTTATTTATGATGTTATATCTAATTGTATACTTAGATATTAATAACAAAATAGTTGACTTTTCTAATAATACTGATTTAATTATTACGTATGATATATTTAAAAAAAACGACAAGAGTGTAAAATATGTAAGAATATAAACATACTTAAATTATATTATTTCCACTCTTCTCGCTTTTCTGTTTGCGAAATCCTTAATAATCTCGTGTATGTCTATATGGTCTAATATGGCCTCCTCTATGGATATTGTTGCTAAATTTGTTAATCTTTCCTGGCTCATTGTTGAGCGCAGGTAATTTTTTATAAGTTTTAATTTAGAAAAGGACCTTTCCGCGCTTGCTACGGTAACTGGCATAGTTAGCAAAATTCGTAATGCTATGGTGATGTTAGGGCAAACAGCTGTCAAATTGTTTAAATATATAAATTCGAGAATTTTTACCACATCATTATTTAATTTTTTGAAAAGAGACTGACACGACACAATTTCTTCACACAAATCATCGGCGTTAATATCCAATGAATCATTTGCAGAAAGTTTTTTCTGCAAACGATGACAGCTACTTCTTAATCGACTTTGATCTTGGTCATCACTTAGTTTGAATAAAAAATTAAACACGTCATTTTGATTATTCGATAAGTTAACATCGGGATTCTGAAACTCAGCGTTAACCAACGACTGACGTTGTGTAACGTTGACGATTTAACGCTCGGGCGTGAAATCGGAATTCTGAAACTTCAGCGTTAACGTTAAACGTTAGCGTGAACCAACGTACGATCGTTCAGAATAACTTTCTCCCTACAACCAATCAGAATCACGTATTAGTCAATTTAGCAATTGTTTCAATTTTGACAGTTCATTATTTTTAAACTATCAATGGTACTGAGTTATACGTATTTATTATTAAATATGAACGGTGCAGTATTATTATTGGTAGAAGAAGAAAGAAAGAAACGAAAATTAATTTCATTACGACGGAATTTGAGGCAAAATTTAAATATATTAGATATACCAGAACAAAGGTTCAAAGAATTGTTTAGATTTACCCAAGAAGATGTGCGGTATATAACAAATTTACTGAGACCACACATGGATGAACCTAAAACTGCATCCGGTTTAAGTATAGATGCAAAGGTTTTAATTGCACTTAGATTTTTTGCTGTTGGCAGTTATCAAAGATGTATCGGGCAAGATTTAAATTTATCCGTGAATCAGACGTCGGTATGTAGATGCATCAAAGATGTGGCCACAGTAATTGAAAATTATTTACTGGATGAATGGATTAGATTTCCACGCACGCCACAAGAAAAAACGGCAAACAAACAAAAGTAAGATCTTACATACATGCATATATTAAATTTACATTTAATTTTTATTAAAGATTTATGAATAAGTACAACTTTCCTGGTGTGATTGGCTGTGTTGATGGCACACACATAGCTATTTTGAAGCCTGCTGTAGAAGCACATAACTATATGAATAGAAAAGGGTTTTATTCCAAAAATGTGCAAATTGTACGTAATTTTTAAATGTTTATTGTCAAATAATAACTAAATAATTTTCAATTTATTATAATACTTAGATTTGTGATGCTGACCTGAAAATATTAAATATTAACGCACGGCATGCTGGCAGTTCGCACGACTCTTTTATATTTAGAAACAGTGTAGTATCGCGAACCTTGGAACAATGTTACACTGCAGGAGATCGAAGTTCCTGGCTTCTAGGTAAACCTGTTAAAAACAGTCACAGTATGAAATAAAAATAACTTATCATGACTTAAACAAACAGGCGATTCGGGTTACGCTCTTCAACCATGGCTGATGACACCAGTGTTAGGTGCACTGCCAAATTCACCTGAGGAAAGATACAATAGACGACACAGTACGGCAAGAAATACAGTGGAAAGAACGATAGGACTAATGAAAACCAGATTCCGTTGCGTGCTAAAAGAACGAGTGTTACGATACACGCCGAGAATGGCAGGTTTGATAGTAAATGCATGTGCAGTATTACACAACATTTACTTAGATCTGCACGGAAATGACGTTGAAAATATAAATAACATAGAACAGGAGGAAATGGATCACAATGGATTGGACGATAATAATAATGTACATAATGAAGGCTACAACATCAGAAATCAATTAATTAGAAACAATTTTAACTAAAAAATAAACAATCATTCCAACTAAGTATATTATTTTTTATTTTCTAATGCTGTCGCAATGCGCGATAATATATTATTTTGCGCTTCTAAAGCCTGCGCAATATTTTCGACATTGTTATTAATTTTTTGCAGAACAATGGTTTGTTTTTCGACTATTTCATGCAAATCTCTTTTTTTTGTTTTTTTTGGGGGGGCTCATCTTCATTTTGTACTGGATTTTGGATTTCAGGGATCAGGATAATATCCGCGGTCTCGATATCCGTTTCGGTAGGGAATTGTGGAAGGGAAGTGGATTGTTCATCTGAAATCTATTTGAATAATGTGAATTAGGATAAGGAATTCAGTAAGGTATAAAATATATTACATGAGGCTCTGGAGTTTCGCCGTCACCGTCCACCATACTAGGCCCTAAAAAACTCAGAAGTTTTTCTTCTACAGGAGTTAGTGGGGTTTGATATTCAATTCCACCTCCAGTCGTTTGTATCGACGCACGTATTTTAGCTGCCTTTGCCTTTGTATTGTGTTTCCAGTCATTCCAGACCTAAACATTAAGTTCAGTTATCCAAAAATACATTATACAAATACACCTCTAGTGAATGACAAAATTAAGATTTGTACTTATAGTAACTACTATTAATCGGCAAGTATCTATATGTTTAGAGATTTTTTTCTTATTTGATATGATTAAAAAAAGAATCTTGTAACAACAATGCATGTTAATCATGAATATTCACACAACCTAGCTTAAATATGTAATAATAAAAATAAAAAACATATATACCACAACAAATACACTTATCGAACTTAAATACGCTTTTTATAAACCTTCAATCAAATAAAAATACTTATAAAATAACTTTATAAGAATTTATAAAACCTTCTGCCACTTGGTGACTTCTCGCGAAGGACCGATCTCGCAGTTTAAACTGTTACTGATTTCCTTCCAACTGGCGCGGATCTTTTCCCTTGCTTGGGGCCCGGATAACTTCCCATATGCAACATCCGGGTTTTCCAGCATAAATTGTAATAATTTTTCGTATTGTTGCGCGGACGTTCTCTTTGATTTTATACTCACTAAAATATAAAACAAGGTTATGTACATTCATGAAATAAAATACCGTTTATTACCAAAAAATCTGTAATATACAACACAATAATATCTTAATAACACAATAATAACTTACTTTTTGCAATACTGCGTTTTAAAAATTGGCGTACACACACTTTTTTTTATTATTACAGCACAATTCACTGCCGTTCACGCTAGCCCAAGTCTGACGTGAACCTAACGTCAGCTACCGGCGTTAACCAACGTATGCTAGCGTTCACGCCGAATTTCAGAATACCGATTTCTGGCGTTAAGCGTTAACTTGAAGTTTAACGCTAACGTTTAACGCTTAACGCTTAACGCCGACTTTCAGCATACCGAAACTGGGCGTTAAGCGTTAACTTCAAGTTAACGCTTAACGCATAGTTTCAGAATCCCGGTGCAAATCTTTCGTCTACGGAGGATAAAGCTTGATCCAATATATAAAAAAATACATTAATTTTAAAAGCGGTCTTCGGATCATTTATAGTATGGTCTTCGTGTTCATAATCAAAACTCTTTGGAATCTTACGACGTCTTAGGGGTCTGGATCTGGAAGTTTCAAATTCAGCCTCGACATCTAATTTTTCGGCAATTTTCATGGCATCATTTACAATTTCCTCAAAATTTGCGTCGGTTCTAATTTTTATCATAAACTTCTTTAATTCCGTTAAAGCATCTAAAGCAACTTGCATATTCATATCGATGGACTGCAGAATTTTGCTCACAAAATTTACTTTTGTCAAAATCATATGCCATATATTTAGTGAACAAATGAATGAAAAGGAGCATATTTTTTCTGCTAGACATTTAGCGTCATATTTTGCCTTCTGATCATATGATATACCATTTGATATTTCATATAAGGCATCATAAATTTCTGGTAAATTTGTAAATAGCGGTTTGATAGCATCTATTCTGCTTGACCATCTTGTTTCAGACAATGGTTTTAAGGTCAGATTTATGACATATTTTTTCAATATATCCCATCTTTTGGTAGAGGACGAAAAATATTTATATAATTCTTGCACAATACTAAAAAATCCAGTCGTATGATGATTGAGATTGGCAGCGTCGTTTACTATTAAATTTAAACTATGGCTAGCGCACGGTACATAGAAAGCACGGGGATTTAGATCCAGCAATCTTTTTTGAAGACCATTATTCTTACCGCGCATATTTGATCCATTATCATAGCCCTGTCCCCTTAAGTTGTTTATGTCCAAATTAATTTCGGCTAGTTTTTCTACTATAAATGACGTTAATCCAGCGCCAGTTGTATCGATAATTGGACAGAAAGCTAGGAAATGCTCCCTTATTTCCAACTCTCTATTTTCTGTGTTAAAATAGACAAATCTTATTATAATACTAATTTGCTCTACGTGTGAAACGTCAGGTGTACAATCCAGTATTATTGAAAAATATTTATTGATTCGACATAAATTTAAAATAAAATGTTGAATTTGGTTACCGAGTATGTAAATTATTTCATTTTGGATCTTATCTCCAAGATAAGTCGGCATATTTTTAAAATCCGAATCATTCGTTACGCGTCGCATATGTTCAGTCATTGAAAGATCGAATTTTCCTAACAGCTCAATACATTTTAAAAAATTACCATTGTTACGGTCGTATAATTTTTGGCTTTGGCCACGAAAAGCCATATTTTGTGTACTTAGAAATTGGACCACATATATTATTCTTTTGATTACATCGTACCAGCGCTGCTTTTCAACCTCTAAAAGTTTTTGTTGAATACTATCAATAGTGTTTTTATTTTTAAGAGCGTGACATAAATCTGTCCATTTTTTATAATTATTGAAATGAGCAGAACTTTTCTCATGTCTGCTGCAATACAAAGCTAGATGTTGCCAATCACTAATTCCCTCGCAGAATTTATTGTTGTGTTTTGATTCAAATAGCTTGCAACAGAAGCAATAAACGGCATTTTTGGACACTGAATACAGCAGCCACTCTCTGCGATACTTTTCACCGTTTCCTAAATTCCTTTCATAATAATACTCGGAAAATTTTCGCCCCGAAGAGTCACGCGGAAAATTACACTGTTTAATTTGTTTAATCGGATTTTCTATTAAATACTGGATCAAAGTAGCATTGAAAACTTTCGGCCAGAGTCCAGGGTCATCTTTGGAAAAAGTTGGTATTGGTGACGATAATTGTCTTGGCGGTGACAATGGTGTATCAGGCAAAGGCACGGACGTAACTTCGGCGGCATCATCTTAAATTAAAGACAGTCAAACAAAGACATACGAGTAGGAGTACCTATCTACCTGTCTGAATAAACTGATTTATCTATCTATGAATAATTATGTATGATAAAATAAATAAATAAATGAATATTTCTCGTCTAGTCCCAAGCTGAGCAGGACTTGGAATGAAATTAAAAAAGAAAATGATTTTTTTTATTTTGACATTACAAACAGACTAAAGTTATATTTATTTGTATAGAAAATTACCTAAAAAGCACGTACCTGAAGCGTTTTTTGAATCAGATTTTATAACATCTTCATCGATAAAATGACTGGTTACTGTCTCTAATGATTCTTTGGAAGTGGATGGTAGAGCCGTAAAATATTTACTTATTTTAGTTGTATTTTTATCCCGTTCTTCTTCTTGTTTTCTTTTCCTTATTAAATTCTGGTAACCAGATAATTTCTTTTTTTTATCTTGAGTACTATCACTCATCGTGAAAACACGTTGAAACAACCACTAACACACAAACTATATATTGTTTTTAGAGCTAGAACTTAATCTTATTATAAAAAAACAATGCGCAACTTGCACACACTTCCAATTGACTGATTGTTCAATTGTTTTGGCACTCTCGTTCCTTAAAGTCGGGCTGTCGGGGAATCCCCGTGACCCCACCCCACCGCGATAGCGTCGCACGCATCGCATCGGGCCATCGGGTTACGTTCATAATTCATTCAAACAAACTCACGGCGGTTCTTTTCATTTTAACGCTGAGCTCGTAACTAATGTTAACTAAAACCCAAAGCGTAAAATTAAACCACACACGTAAATATTATCTTAGAAGACTCGTAGACTTGTACAATAAGCGCATTATAATTATGTTTTGTTATTTACAAGGCATATGTTGCGGTTGCGCATATTGTACCTACTTACTTATCGATACTCCACTACAAAGAATATGTTGTTGTGTAAGTGTAACAAAAATAATTTCGATGGCGGCGCCTCTATTGTCTTGGCGCCTGTGTGCGCCGCACACTTCGCACACAGGGGCGGCGCGGCCCTGATTTGGAGGTTATATTCGTATACTCAAAATATTCAATAATGTGATGAACATATAATTAGAATTGTAATAATGATGTGAATATAATGTAATTATTATAAATATTTACTTTTTTACTCAATATGGGTGTGTGTGTGTGTGTATATTGAAAGATTTCTTTGTAGTGAAATGACATTCGCTATTTATTATTTAATGATGGTATATTCAATCATGAATATTACTTGAATATGTACCTACATATGTTAATTTAAATTGAAATGTTCAAATTTTAGTTATTGTGCAGTATTTTTCATGAATAATTCTAATTATGAAAGTGAAGTGAAAGCATTATATTCGCGACACAGTACATCAATGTGATATTCTGCATCAATTATTGAAAAAAACGTAATATTATTTATAAAAACTACTTAAAATCAATCTTGCATATATTAGTTATTATTCGAATAGTGTAACTTTAGTTATTATATTATTTTAAAATATAAAAATTCAATTTATAAATTTGAAGTGATACCGGCTGATTTTCAAATCCTTACCACAAAGTGACATTTGCTTATATTAATTGCAATAAACTATATTTAGCATGAAAAAATACTTCAAAATGTACTTACATATGTTAATTTGTATTTTATTATTGTTCTTTTACTGTATCTATTATATTTTTCTGAAAAAATCAGTTTATAATTTTGAAGTGACAGCTCTTGATTCGAGAATCAAATATTTGATTCGCCGATATCCACGAATCAAGTTGAGCCGCGGTTTAAACCGAGAATCAGCTTGATTCTTGTTCTAGAAACTGGCGGATTTAGAAAACGCGGGGCCCTAGGCGCAAAAATTATTATATTAAAAAAACTTTTAATTTGAATTATAAAAGTAAAAATGTTTTATTATCAATAACAATTTTCCTATACCTGTATTTACATATATATGTACCTACAATTATATCGATTTTTTCCTAGCTTTATCTTTGGCAAATTGTTCAATTATAATATCACAATCCATATGGTCTAATTCTTCACTTTCTATATTTAACAAAGCCAGACTAGACAATCTGGTTTCTATCATTGAATTACGTAAATAATTTTTT
Organism: Carabus problematicus; assembly: GCA_963422195.1. NCBI lineage: Eukaryota > Metazoa > Arthropoda > Insecta > Coleoptera > Carabidae > Carabus > Carabus problematicus. The sequence continues at coordinate 9,276,123 of OY728583.1, read as the reverse complement.
ATTCTTTTCAAAACAGAAAAAGATCTTTCTGCCGAAGCATTACTGAGTGGAATAGTTAAAAATATTCTTAAAATTGTATCAACGTTTGGAAATGTTGAATTTAAACCTAAAGAATTAATTAATTTATACATTGCCGATGGATATGTAACATTCTCTTCCTTGCAAAAATTTAAAAATTGAATAATTTCATCGTTGAATGTTTCACAATCGATATCACCTTTATATAAATCTCTTAAATTTTTTATGCATGCATCTAAATCATCACGATCTAAATTTGGACAACACAAAATTTTGAAATATTTTAATACTGTACAATAGACATTAGTCCTTCTTTCAATTTCACATATCAAATTATCACATATGACAAAAAATATGTTATAAATAAAATAATCCCGACCCTGATGTACCACATCATTTATACTAGTTTCATCAAAATATAGGTTTTTATTTCTTCTTTTTTGTGAACCCGACAAATACTTTCTTCCTAAATCCCTTTCTCTAGATATTTTTCTAGATATGTATATGTATACTTTTATTTAATAGAATACGAATATTCTGCAATGAGAAGATCAAATTGTATATTATAACGATAGCATTGTGTAACTAATTTCGATACATTTTTTATATCAGTAAACCTACTAACAAACAAAATTCACTACTCTACTCTTTACAATAAAATTTGTAGTTGAAATTGTTTCATCAATGAAGGTGAATATGTAGAAAACTTGATTCACTCAATGGGTAGGAATAATTGACGATTACAAGGTTCGTTCAAGATGTCCGCAGAACTTGGAGGTTAAGGGAATAGAAAAGCATCGCAAAATTGTTGATGTTTTTATTAATCAGAAAGTCAACGTTTCGGCCATCAGGTTAAGGCCATCATCAGGACAACAATCATCCAAAAGATCTGTATTAACAGCGTGTCAGAAGTTATAAAATGAAAATATGTAATTCAAAAAACGTAAGTGAACATTGAACATAGCAATGTTCGTGGAAAACCCATGATGAGGGTGTAAAGTTATAAAGAAAAACAGATAAATGGTGGTACAACCATATTAAACAAAATGGAGGTGCAAACAGCACGTACAACAAGTTGGCAAGGTGGAACTACAAATTGTAGCCTTCCCTTAACCTCCAAGTTCTGCGGACATCTTGAACGAACCTTATAATAGTCAATTATTCCTACCCATTGAGGGAATCAAGTTTTCTACAAATAAAATTTGTAGTATAATACAAATCACTAATACTTTAAGAGATTTAACGCGCATACATATCTCTCCGCGCATCTCGTTAACTGCATGTTACCAACTGCCGCCGCTACATACATACATAAGGAACGTAGTGTTACGAAAAATAGTCCCTACATATTTGTGATCTTAATCTCAAACAAACTAAAAAATTTAAATATTTTTACAATAATGTATTTCTTATAATCTGTTTAAAGAAAGAAAAATTTATAAACAACATGCAAATTATGCGGGGCCCTTTAAAGCGCGGGGCCCTAGGCGCGCGCCTAGTGCGCCTATTGGGAAATCCGCCACTGTCTAGAAACACTTGAGCCGCGATTTGATCTGAATCAGTTGATTCTCGGTTTAAACCTCGACTGAGAAACCGGGCATATGTCAAACTCGCCTGTGGATCTCTGATCATGCCTGAATCTTTAACAAGATTTAAGACACTAATAGTTAATATGTACACGGCGGATATGGTGAATTTAGTGGAAAGACCATGTATTATCCCTTTGACGCCTTTTTATTCAATGGAATTGTTGGTAGTTTTAAGTTTTCGTTTCAAATAAATATAAAAAAGAAAATTTTATGGAAAAAAAATATTCATAGTTGAAATTGATTCGTCACGACTGGTAAATTTGTAAAATATTAAATCCCTGTAGGGGTAAGATTGAATGACGAGTATATGTTAGTTCAAGGTGTCAGCAGAACTTGAAGGGTAGAATTACAATTTTAAAACATCTTTAATTTTTGATGTTTTTATTCAAAATGTCAACGTTTCGGCCATTTAGTTTATGGCCATTATCAGGACAACATCCAATAAATCTGTTCAGCACGTGTCACCGATATAACCTATGACATAGGTGACCGATATAACCTATAAACCAATTAATCTGGAGGAAATAATAATAAAAAGAAATCAACTGGATATTCCACAACATCTGGAATATTTGGTAGATACATCTGTACATTAGTACTGTAATTTATACTTTTGGTCCATTTTATATCAGTGCTTGATCTTGCAAATGATGTCAATGGCAAATTTTTATGAAGTATTGCAAACTGGCCATCTACAGATAGGCAAGAACTTACCACTGATGCAAAATACCAAATTTGGATGGATTGTGACGTACTTTTGCACACGCCTAGCTGGCTCATTAAGCAGTAGGGGATAGAGCAGTCATGGATTCGCAAACAAACAAACTCAGAGCAGAAGTTGGATTTAAATAATGTAATTTGCTCCTCTTTTCTTAAATAAACAACCAAACCGGTTTTTACAAACAACTTATTCAAAAGAAATGTAAACATAAACTTGTACTTAACTTTAAAAATCCTTACAAAATCTGGGCGCCACCTGCCTTAAGGCCAAGGTTGCTTAAGCGGAGTGGCAGGGCCTCCACCGTAGGCTTATCTACTTATTGGCTTCTCACGTCCGTCCGGGACAACAACAGGAGGGAGGTTAGCTCGATGTCTTCTCCACTGACAGGTCCACTCCCGACTACAGTCCTCCTCGGGTCTCGACGAGGTAGGCGACTGGCAGAAGAAGGTAAGCGCCTCCCGCCACAAAGAAAACAACTTCACCAGAAAACTCAGAAACTACACAAACCGTGATAAATTGCCAAACGCCGAATCAAAGGAAACACACGTCTGCTCACGACCAATCACCCGACCTGAATCTCCCGATTCGTCGTTAACCTTGTCTGACCTAAGGTCACCTGTCGCCGGGAACGTTCAGAATTGCACAGCACAGTCACATAGAGTTCGTTCAGTAACGTGAAACGTTACAGGATAATTGGTAGAAAGATCTCATGATATGAACAAAATCACAAGAAACCAGCAAAACAATCATTGTTAACTATTAATAATACGAGTATTTCCGCTTTACGTATAAGTTTCCGCGCTTTTATTGTTTGCATATTGTTTACAATCGACACCATGTCTTTAAAATGTTGATCGTTCGCGTCCGCACGGGCCTGACCCAACGCTCAATCAATCAAGACAGTAATTTATTCGAATTATTATGGTATTACATTTCACTTATGCTAATTTGTGTATTTGTGTGTGCCGCTATAGAACTCAGCCCTGTTCAGCACGTGTCTCGTGCCAATGTGCATATTCCCTTTCGCATATATGACAGATCCGTGAGTTTTCGAAGTCTAATTGTTCCTGATATGCTAAAGTATCCATTGGTACTCATACCGAAAATACCGGTTCAACATCTTCGACAATTTGTTGTAATTCGTTTATAAACCAAATTTTACTATCAGAACCCATGTAAGATTTGTAATATGATAGTGAACTGTTATAGAAACATTTAAAATAATATCCAATACTGAATGGTACATGTTCTTGAAATATCTGGGTTTTTGTTCGCATTTCTGGGTTCGTTAAACATTTTAGGATAGCTTCAAAATCTGCGTAAATAAAAAAAGGTACCATTTCCTTATTATGATAATTTTTAAAGCGTAACATTTTCATCATCACTATCACTGCATTCTTCTCCTTTATCAACCTCGTCTTCAACTTCATTTTCGCAGTAATACTTTTCTTCTACAATTAATAAATTTACGTGATTTACTTTATTGTCATCTGTTAAATACACTGGCACAGTACTAAAATATTCACGTTTCCATAACTTAGATTTGCATTTTTTTAATATGAAAACATTTATAGATATATCTGTATTTTGTTTCTCAATTTCGGGAATTAGTCTAATGTTACGGCTAAGTTAATATTTTGTAAATTTAAATCATTTTCATAATGATGATATGGTGAGATTCTATCTGCATGTTCATGATAAGAATTCACAGGATGTAGGGCAGAAATTATAGCCCACGCAAACATGCGTTATCGTTATTTTTCACATTAACAATAGCATGCTTATATTTAATTTGTGCCGGTAAGTCAATATAAGATGAGGCACATAACGGAGCATACTTATTTATATTCACAATCAAGTTTATTATCTTATTTAGTGTCCAACCACTGTCTCTTGACATTTTTCAATCTTCTCTAGCAGCACTTCTCTCTATGGTTTTGAACCATTCCTTTAAATCAGTGGATTGTAATAGCACTGAGCTTTTAGTGTTGACGTACTTGTCTTCTTTTATGTCTTTCGTAAAAAATTCCGCGTACTATATTAAATTCACTTTTAACGACACATGTTTTTTAACGCATTTTTAATTCTTGATTTAAATAAATAAAATCCGTCGTCTAGAAACTTATTAATATCTTTATGCACGATATTAATTATAACGCCTATTCTTAAACGACGAAAAAAATTCCTGGAATTATTAAGAACAGGTTTGAACAAGTCCGTAAACGTGACCCGGAGGGCTCTCATCGAACGCTACAGCCTGGCCCCGTAGTGTGTCTGCGTTGCGCATGCGCCACCAGGTCCGTACTCTACCTAAAGAAAACCCCCCAGGGACGACCTGGCGCACTGGATCATGTAACCCTTGATCCAGACCACTGATAACGTGACTCCCCCGAGGTCACCCCCTGAAGAAGACCTCCAAGTACATGTCCTTGAAAGAACCAGACCCCTGATAAAGTGACTCTCCAAGTTCACCGCCTGAAGACCTCAAGGTACATGGCCTTGAAAAAGAACCTCTACGGTACATCCTGCCTGAAGAAGACCTCCAAGTCTATGGAAGAAGAGGTCACATCGGTACAGTCTGGCCTCCTGGAGGCCACGCCCTCGCTCAAGTGACCTCCCGCAACCCCTTTCACCCGAAACGTCGAACTACAGTACAGGCGCGTTGTAGAAAACCCGCAATGTGGCGTAGAACATAAATATTATATTAATATTAGTGAAATATATTCAATGCCCTTCAAACAAAATATTTTATTAAATAAATTCTTTGGCTGAGGGAATGATCAACATTTTTTTTAGCGATATAATGTAATCCGACACTGATATATTTCTTCTGCCACAGCTCTTATTAAATGTGTTACGTGATTTTCGAATACAGTGTTATCAAGCATTCCGCCTTTCTGGATTTTTGGGAAATGTAATTTATAATAAACAAAAGCATTATAAAGTATATAATAGAAATAACTCTTGAAATAAAAACCTACTTGTTAATTGAAGGGGTGAGTGGATAAAGGTGTCATGTACGTTAACCTATGTTCTGAGATATAAGCATTTTCATATAATTTATTGGTACTTTTTTCCTATTTATTTATTGGTAACGAAATCATGTGATATCTAAAGCCCTATATAAATATTTTTTCCTTGATATAAGAAAAGTTGCGTAATTTTGTGTTTTATGATTTTTTTTATGATCAAATGTACATGACCCCTTCATCCAATGTAATGCATTATTTGTTATTATTAAAAAAATGTTAACAGTGTTATGTACCGAAACAAGCTTTATTTTCTAACATAAACTTTGTTATAACTTCCGATTTATAAAAATATTTCAAATATACACTTCTAAAGATTTTCATATAATAATCCTAAGTATAACAAAACAAGATATGAACGAAATTTTAATGACACAACTTAACAAAATGTTTTATATCGTCAATTAGTTTTTCTTCTTTTTGAGATACTTTTCTCTACGCCACAAATGTCTTCATAAAACCACTTGTATTCATCATCAACATAAGTAATTTGGTCACGTAAATTAGAAAGTTTTTCTGCTGATAAACTTCCACTTTTACCAATTACCCTGTCCAAACTAAGTTCTTCACCCATGATGTGTTTAGCAGCATTGCTTTTTAAAATTTCTACTTTATGAAATGGCGTAAATTTATCCAAACTTGTTTTGTACAAGTAACTTCCATACTCTTCTGTCCTAATACACTTGATGCTGTCCCGGAAATTTACTTTTTCATTTAAGACATTTTTTTTTCTTATTTACTAAATGTAATTTAGAAGCCAGGTCGTCGACTTTTCGGAAACGGTTCTCCATGTTTATGACAACTGAATTCTTTCCACCAGAGCTTCTAATTATATCTCTGTATTGATCTGGGATTTGAATTTTTTCATTCTTCCGTAAGGTTTTTTCGATTCTGCCAGTCTCGATCTGAATCCAAGTACGAGTGCCCTACTTCTGGAAACTTATGGTCGATGATTTTGAACCAACCCTTGCATATCATATATTGATAAAAACAGACGATATTAAAATTTTTGTTCTGAGTCTGGCCAGATAATAAGATGTTCAATATTTTTATTCAATTCGTTTTTAAGAAGATTTGTAAATGTGTGCAAACAACTTATTATTTCCGAACTTCCTCTATTTGCGACATCCTCAGTCCATGTGAAAAAAATGCCTTATTTCCAGAAGGTGTGATTGTGTGTACACCAAAATTGTAGAACCACATTTGCCTTATATAAAAGCATTTAGAAGTGGTTAAATTGGGCAGTGGCATTGTTTGTTGCAGATCCATGGTCATGTAACACACTTCAGTATTTGTGTTAGCCACTTCCCTATCACGTCTTTGGTGTTCAAATGCTGCTTTGTAACTTTCCGTGTGCTCCTCTGATTTTTTGCCTGAATCGCATGTACCACATGTATCGCTCTTCGGGTGACCAAATGACAAGTTGAAGCGACGAGAATACACATTACTGTACGTACACTTTTTTACCATAAAGCTCTGGGGCAGTTTCTTCTTTCTACATTCTTCAATGTACAGATTGTACATGTTGGTATTATTCAACAGTGGCGACAAGTACATTTTATGAGGATTGGTATGTCGCGAATAATGTGACGATTCAGCTGGAAATAGTTTTATATGTTCAACAATGGACTCAACAATATTATCAGCAATTTTGTGGGGTCTGTTTTCATGACGACCCTTCTTATCGGGAGTAGGAGCTGATTGGCTTGTTTTCAACTTTTTTTGAGTTAACTCAATTTTTTCTGACTAAATTGATATATTGCACATAAAGCTTTTTTACACACTTGCGTAACCTGTTTATTGTAATAGAAAAATTTATCCTCGTAGAGGGTTGGAATAACGACTTATCAAAATCCTGGTGGTATTATTATTATTATTATTTATTTATTTTAAGTAGCAATTGCTAATATATATACAAAAAACAAAATATAAATTGGTTACAAAGAAATACAAAATATAAACTCTTCATATTATATACAATATAATAACACCTAACTAAATCCATGAACGTGATACAATGAAAGTAAAAACATTATGACTACTTATTTACAAAATAACAAATAATATACTGGCTATCATACATTTAGTTGCAGAAGCATATTTTCCTTTAATTCTCTCTTAAATTTTTTTATATTTCTACAGTTTTTTATTTCACTGGGTAATTTGTTAAATTTACTAATGCCTTCATCATATACCGGGTGTCCCAAGAAATCTGGGACATAGGGAATTAACATGTAAAATTGAAAAAGTTGCGATTACTTCTGTATTATACATTTTAGAGCTCTGAAATTTGGTACAGGTGTAGGGATAGCTTACTCGCATTGATTGGTATTAATTAAAATTATATTAATGCTCACATTTCTAACAAAAATGCTTTTAAAAAGTAATAATTAAGAGATGTAGCTTATATAACATTTTTGCAAAAAATTATTTACGGCGTTGCTAGCACAACGGTAAGAAGCTTATTTGGTAATTTAAATAATTTATAAATGTTATGGTTCGAATCTCCAATATATTTTAGAGTTTTTTTTTTAATATTTAAATTAATTACTCCGATTTTTTAAATAAATGAAATTCTATGTAAATTTTAAAAATTAAAAAAAAACTCTAAAATATATTGGAGATTCGAACCATAACATTTATAAATTATTTAAATTACCAAATAAGCATCTTACCGTTGTGCTAGCAACACCATAAACAATTTTTTGCAAAAATGATATTTAAGATACATCTTTTAATTATTACTTTTTAAAAGCATTTTTATTAGAAATGTGAGCATTAATATTATTTTAATTAATACCAATCAATGCGAATAAGCTATCCCTACACCTGTACCAAATTTCAGAGCTCTAAAATGTATAATACAGAAGTAATCGCAACTTTTCCAATTTTACATGTTAATTCCCTATGTCCCAGATTTCTTGGGACACCCGGTATGTACCCTTTAGTATTTAATTTTAAACTATTTGCATAGAACAAATCTTTTTCCCTGGTATTATAACTATGTATATCACATTTCTTCTTTAGGTTATCAGATAAGTAATTCGGAACAAGGCAGTTAATAATCTTATACATAAAACACATTGTATTTACTTCAATTAGTCTACCCACATCTAACCAATTGAGGCACTTCCAACATATCATTCACACTAGTTCTCCTGTGACATTTCAAGATACTTCTCATGCTTTTATTTTGCAACTTTTGTAATGTCGCTATTTGTGTTTTATTACACATAAACAAAATCGAGCCGCAATAGTTGAAATGGGGTAAAACTATTGTGTTAAACAATGTAAGTTTTACCCACATAGACAAATCACTACTAATTCTATTTAGGAAATTTACTTTTTTTGCCACTTTCTTAATTATAAAATCTATATGTTTATCAAATTTAAGATCGTTATCAATTATTACACCCAAATACTTGACTTCATTAACATATCCAATTTCCCTGTTATCAATTTTTATTTTTAAATTATCTTCCACAATCTTGGTTCTGCACGATTTATTGCCAATAAATATAGCATTTGTCTTAGTTGTGTTCATCGTATGGAAATATATATTGTTAATACATGTTCGTATATGATTACAACGACGTTTCGACCTTGTGGGTAGAGGTCATTCTCAAGTTACTTATGTGTGTATAGCATATGATCTATCCAAAATACATTTTAAACTCCAAGCCACAACCGGCTTGGTAGGAAATTAACAACTTAAACTTAAAGAAGTTGAAAAAAATTTTATTACATATGTTGAAAAGTAAAACTGAAAACGTACACAAGTAATTTACATTTACCAACGCTGACCATGTACGTCAGAAAATAAAAACGTAAAAACAACAATGACAAGCAGCCAGTTGCTGCTATCAATAAGGCTTTGGAGACAATCAAATCCAAGTTGTCATTTTTAGTTGTACCCTTATAAAACTGAAGAGATTGTTGCCCTTCCATTTCAGCAATCCCTCTTGTCACTGCTGATAATACTGCTAATTTGTTTCTTGAAAACTCCATTAAATCATTTTTGGGGTATAGAAACTTGCAGTATGGAGCATCCTCACCTAAGGACTGCCATTTCTTATAAGCGGCAGTGATTGTCCACGCATGCTTCTGCAATTCATTCCACGCTAAGAGGACTGGGTTCTCAACCAAGATATAACGGTTGATTAGAAGGAAGTTATTCAGTTCTGTTCCAGACAAGTAAGTCATAGTAACTTGTGCAGCACTGCTGAAGTTATCCTTAGTCTTTGACCGCCCTTTCAGTTGTTGAAACAACTCTCTACGAATCTCAAATCTCGCTTGTACTGATGAATATGCACTAGCAGCAAATTGTTGTGAGGGTAATGAAGCATTATATGCAGCATCCATTGGGTCGGTTCCACAAGCATTAGCAAATGCCTGCTTACGCCGGTTGATCCACGGTGTTGCATTGTCTGTAGTGAGATTACGGCCAATGAAACAATATATGAATCCCCAAATCGCCTGTATGTTTCCGTGTGACACAGCAACTGGCTGCTTGTCATTGTTGTTTTTACGTTTTTATTTTCTGACGGCCATGGTCAGCGTTGGTAAACGTAAATTACTTGTGTACGTTTTCAGTTTTACTTTTCAACATATGTAATAAAAATTTTTTCAACTTGTTTCAGTTTAAGTTGTTAATTTCCTACCAAGCCGGTTGTGGCTTGGAGTTTAAAATGTATTTTGGATAGATCATATGCTATACACACATAAGTAACTTGAGAATGACCTCTACCCACAAGGTCGAAACGTCGTTGTAATCATATACGAACATGTATTAACAATATATATTTCCATACCACCAGGATTTTGATAAGTCGTTATTCCAACCCTCTACGGGGATAAATTTTCCTATTATCATTTGTGACTTAATAAAAAGACTCTTCAACTGTTTATTGTAAGTCACTGAGTAAGTAAATGAAAATTTCTTTGGCTTTTTCACATTAACTCGATGACGAGCAACTTCTTTAATTGTTATACTTTTAAATAGCAATGCATTTTTAGAATTATTGTCTAAAGAATAGTATTTTTTAAAAATCTCTCGTCTTGAACTAGAATCGAATTTGGCATTGCACTTGAGCTTACAATTTTCGTGGCAAAGCATGCCTAAATTTGGTTCTTTGGCGGTCATTAATTTACCGGATTGTGCTGTATATGATTCTCCTCGTTGTCTTGCAAGGGCTGCTTTGTTTTTCTTCCATTGATTTGGATTTCTCTCTTTTTTTCTGTAAATTTTTTCCTTTATATCAAATATTTTCTTCTTTACCTTTTCTACCTTCTCATCCATTAGGTAATGACATCATAATGGCATCATAATTGTTCAAAAGTATATCATAATGGTTATCTAATCCAGCAATTTCATCTGGTTTCTAGGTTTTTTTTTAAATATTAATTTTCTAAAATCATCCTTATAGTAGATTTATTTAAGTCAAAAATTGGTAAAAAGGTTGATCCCCAACGGGTTGGAATAATGACTTGAACTTCAGAAGTAAGGAAGTTTATTACAAAAGTTTATACAAAAACTTGCGCCGACGTTTCGACCTTGAGGTATGAGGTCATTTTCAAGGCTACAACAGTTTGAAAACAACACATGTTAGATATAACAATTCAATAAAGACAGTAAAAACATTACAAGCTTAACATTACCTTAATGGAAGATAACGAAGAACAATATACCACGTGGAATTTACATACATACATACATACATACATACATACATACATACATACATACATAACATCACGCCTTTCCCATTACTGGGGTAGCAGGCCCTTTATTCCCTACAATCACTTTCATTCCTTATTTTCTAACAATAGCTCGCCAAATACTCCTATCCATACATAACTGTCTCGCCTCGTTAATATCCATACACCTTGTCATACATGCTCTCCTATTATTTCTACTTATAATTTTACGTTCACTCAAAACATTTTCTATCATATTCATCCATTTACTCCTCGGTCTTCCTCGCAATCGTGTTCCTTCAATTTCACCCAAATAAATCTTCTTAGTCAATCTATCATTTGACATTCTTTCCACATGTCCAAACCAACGCAGCTGACTTGAAGCCACTCTTTTCACAACATTTTTACTAATTTCACATTCATCATACACTACTTTATTCCTAATACGGTCTCTTCTAGTCACTCCGCACACTCCTCTCAAAAATCTCATTTCAACCGCAGTTACCCTTTTTTTATTCCGGTTATCCCATACCCAACATTCACATCCATACATCAACGATGGCACAAGTACACCATTATACACACATAACCTAGCTTCTCTTGATACATTCACATTTCTAGCAAACATTCCCAAAGCGCCCAAAACTTTTCTACCTGCAACCACTCTTCTTTCAATTTCAGCATTCATCCGTCCATCTTTCGAAAACATGCATCCCAGATACATAAATTCATGAACTTGTTCCATTTGCTCACCATCTATGCTAATCTTGCATTCCGTAACTTCATCCTTCTCAAAAACTAAAATCTTACATTTTGAAGCATTCATGATCAAATTCAAACATTTTCCCTGATTTCTGACACTCTCAATCATTCTCGTCAATTGTTCCTCAGATTCACCCATAATAACCACATCATCAGCATATGCTAATGCAGGCACAACGAAATCACTTATTTTCACACCATCATTTGTACACTCTAACGCTCGTCGCAATAAAACATCCATATACAAATTAAAAAGCCAAGGAGACATCACACAACCCTGTTTCACACCCACGTCAATATTGAACCATCTACTCAAACTACCATCCACACGAACTGCTGCTTGATTATTTACATATAAAGCCATTAGTGCTCTCAATAACGTACCACTAACGCCATACTCCTTCAAAATAGGCCATAATTTTTCACGCACAACACTATCATATGCCTTCTTTAAATCAATGAAAGCACAAAACAATTTCTTGTTTCGGTCCAAACTCTTTTCCACAATCATTCGAAGCGAAAACAATTGATCCACACATCCTCTTTCAGGCAAAAACCCACCTTGCATACCATTCAGTTTACTACATGTAATCTCCCTTACTTTATTAATTAGAACACTACTATACAACTTACACACAACACTCAAGAGACTAATCGCACGATAATTTGTACATTCACTCATATTTCCTTTTCCTTTATACAGTGGAACAATTACAGCACGCTTCCAATCTTCTGGAACAACATTTTGCCGCCAGCAGAATTTACATAAATAAACTAGCCAAGCAAACACTTTTTCGCCACCATACTTTAACATCTCTACTGTAATATCATCTATTCCTGCAGCTTTTCCAGTTTTCATTCTAGCCAAAGCATTACTTACATCGTCTTCATTTATATCCCAACATTCATTTTCACCACAATCAAAATCATTCATATTATCATTTATAACACAATTATGTTCATATAATTTGCTAAAATAACTGCTCCATCGTTCCCTAATCTCGGATTCTTTCCACAATAAATTACCATCATGATCTTTAACTGCTTTTACACAAGACATGTTACCACCCTTCAGCTTTTTCACGCATGTCCAAAACATCTTTTTATTGAGAACAAAGTCATTCGTCAATTTTTCATTCTTCTCTTTCTCACGTTGCATTTTACTTTCACGCACAACACGCTTTGCATTCGCTCGCATACTTTTATATTTAAGCAAACATGCATCTCGAAAATCGCCATATGAATCCTTAACACTCAAAAAGCACATATATGCTTCTTTCTTTAAGCGTATAGCCTCCTTCACATTATCATTCCACCACTCATCTTTCATTCGTACACCTACTTTCGATACACCACATGTTTCAGTTGCACACGTTACTACACAGTCCCTGAAAGTATTCCACTCACTAGCTAGATCTTCAAAATTCTCTGAGCAAATGGGTAAAACGTTATTCAATTTATTAATATATTGCAGTCGGACCTCTTCATTCTGCAATCTGTATGATCGAACACGTGTCATTCTTTCAGATTTCTTTACCCTAATTTTCCAGCCCTGAGCCAATTTAACACGGGATACAACCAAATAATGATCATTCGTTCCCAATTCAGCACCACGTTTTACTCGTGTATCTACAACAAGGCTTCTTAATCTCTCATCATACATTATCAAATCAATCACACTACGTCTATTCTCATGAATATTCTCCCATGTATAGATATGTGAAGACTTATGTTTGAAGAAAGTATTCGATATAAAGAGACCATATTCTATACAACAGGCAACAATCATTTTTCCATTTTCATTTACCCTTGCATCACCAAAACTTCCCACAACATTTTCACTTTCATTTCTCTTTACACCAACCCATCCATTTAAATCACCTGAAACAATTATCCTCTCACCAGGCTCACAAGTATCAAGCACATTATTTAATTCATTCCAAAAACATTCCTTCTCATAATCATTTTCACATTCAGTCGGACCATAAACACATACGAGAAATATTCTATGGAACCCAATTTTCATTCTTACATATAAAACACGTGAAGAAACACATTTATACTCACGAATACACGGTTTCACTCTTTCGCTAATAAGTACACCAACACCATGCTTTGCATGAATGTTTTCACTGACACCTGACCATAAACAAAATACACCATTTATTTCATTTTCACTGCATCCTTTCTTTTTTGTTTCACATAATGTTAAAACATCTATTCCATAATCTTTCATACCATTCAATACCTCATTTTCCTTTCCAAGTATTCCTCTCACATTCCACGTAGCAAATCTTCTCTCACAATGTCTGTCACGTGCTCTATTTATCTGTCTAACATTCATTACAAATAGATAAAGGGCGAATGGTAGGAAGAATTTATGTTACAAAAGCTTACCAGGCTATATTATACATGGAAGTATAACCAAAAAATTGTGAACAAAACATGTTCAATACAATTGAACAGTAGAAAAACTAGTATTCAAAGAATGGGTTAGTCACCCATGCTTGCAGCTCATCGACGTATGTGCAAGTCTGAATATATCACAAATTATTATTTATCTAAATTCACTTATAAAATCGTAGGTGCCTAGGTCGCAAATAAAACAACAAATTTAAAACAAGTGTGAATACATTTTCTTCTCTTGACAAAAGCAAAGCAAACTAAGCCGACTATAAATGCATTGATCTTCTTTTGTTCAATTTTTAATTAAAAAATATTTTTTTCTCCAATGGTCTTACATAATTTTTCAAAATAAAAAATATGGAAAAATATTGTTCCATTTCCTGCATATGCAAGAAAATTTTGAACACAATTGAGTGAAAAATAAAGGAGAAAAAAAATAAAAACTGAAAAAAAGTTGGAAAATATTTTTTTTCTCAAGTACGAAGGAAAATTTTGAAAAATAAAATGTACCTTGCACAACTAGACCATAACAAGTATCTGCAGAAAAAAATTCATAAAAATCCGTTGGGTAGTTTAGGAGATCTGAGTGGAACAAAAAAATCTCGTACGAGCGAGCGGACGAGCGACATACATACGAACATATGTTGTAATAGTCATTTCGTGGTCCAGGGGGTCTGTCCGGGATTTCTGTGCAAAAATTTTTGAAATCGGAAGATGCTACAGACATCGTACCGAACACTATAGCTCTTCGACAGGAGGTCGATGAGCTAAAAAAACGTGTGAAAATGTAAAATTAATAATAAAAGCTGACCATGGTCGTCAGAATGAAAACGCAAAAAACAAGACAGACAACGAAGTTGTCTTGTCAAGTCAGAACTAAAAACGGACGTCAGAAACAAAGTACAGGAAACCTAGAGGGAAACACTAAAATCAAAACTTGTTTAATAAAGCCGCGTAACATGAAACACTTTGTAAAAAATCCGTTTTATGATTGACAGAATTCTTAGTAGACTGGATATAACAGCTTTCTAAAAACAACCGTTTATAGTTATTCTGTTCAGTATGTAAAATATTCACATTGATAAAATCAATATTGTGTCCAGAAATACCAGCATGTTCAACAATGGCACTATGAGAAGAGTTCTTATTTTTTAAATGGTATTTATGATGGTAAATACGGGTTTCAAGGTACTGTCGTGTTTCACCAATGTAAGTGGCAGGACAATTGTCATCCTCAAAAAGGTGTTGCGGTTTAAGTGTACAAATTACACGTGTTCAACTTAGGTAACCTATACAAAAAAACATATGAACAGGTAAAGAGTCCAATTAGCGTATAATTCTATTTGGGATCAACATTTTTATTTCAAATCACCAAAAAAAATTCTCAAACAAGCTGGTGCATTTTTGCACAAGTGTGCGTTATTGGGTTAATATTTCACGACCCAGAGCGTATGCAACTAACCTATGTGTGGGTCGTCATGAGCACACGGTATACTTGAGATTGTTTTTGGCCCAAGCAATTTTAAAAGCAACAGTACAATTGTACAATAAGGTAGTTTTTACAAAGAACTTTATAGAAATTGTATTGTCTAGTTTATTATACTATGCCGGGCTGGTTGGTTGTAAACACAGATAAACTCGGCTAATGCGTTTGTATTGTCTTAACTGAACTAAGTTTTGCGGCAGGATGTGCAGCACAGGTCATTTGATTTTTCAGACGCAACCCGCGTATGTATTTTTAGCTCATCGACCTCCTGTCCAAGAGCTATAGTGTTCGGTACGATGTCTGTAGCATCTTCCGATTTCAAAAATTTTTGCACAGAAATCCCGGACAGACCCCCTGGACCACGAAATGACTATTACAACATATGTCCGTATGTATGTCGCTCGTCCGCTCGCTCGTACGAGATTTTTTTGTTCCACTCAGATCTCCTAAACTACCCAACGGATTTTTATGATTTTTTTTCTGCAGATACATGTTATGGTCTAGTTGTGCAAGGTACATTTTATTTTTCAAAATGTTCCTTCGTACTTGAGAAAAAAAATATTTTCCAACTTTTTTTCAGTTTTTATTTTTTTTCTCCTTTATTTTTCACTCAATTGTGTTCAAAATTTTCTTGCATATGCAGGAAATGGAACAATATTTTTCCATATTTTTTATTTTGAAAAATTATGTAAGACCATTGGAGAAAAAAATATTTTTTAATTAAAAATTGAACAAAAGAAGATCAATGCATTTATAGTCGGCTTAGTTTGCTTTGATTTGTCAAGAGAAGAAAATGTATTCACACTTGTTTTAAATTTGTTGTTTTATTTGCGACCTAGGCACCTACGATTTTAAAAGTGAATTTAGATAAATAATAATTTGTGATATATTCAGACTTGCACATACGTCGATGAGCTGCAGGCATGTATGTCTGTATACATTCTTAGTTTATTAATAATTTGCTCCGCTTTAAATTAGATTTTCTCTTTGCTAATAAACATACATACATATTATATATGTACACAATAAGTACATACATGTACATATGTACTACAGACATACCTACATATTTTCAAATTTAAATGCAAAAATGTTATGTTTTTTTTTAATTTTTCAGTTAATTTCACACTTTATGTATTGTTACATATTTATTGTAATTCATAGTTGAAATTCTTTCGTCAGTAATTGGTGAATATGTAGAAACTTAATTCCCTGTATGGGTAGGAATAATTGACGAATAAAGGGTTCGTTCAAGATATCCGCAGAGCTTGGAGGCTAGACAGAACAATAGACAAGCATCTCAAAATTTTTGATGTTTTTATTAATCCAAAGTCAACGTTTCGGCCATCAGTTTATGGCCATCATCAGGACACAAACATCCAAACAATCTAAAATTCGAAACAAAGCAAAGATACTAAATCGTACACGTGAGCTGCAGTGAAAGTTGAAAACAATATATAAATACCTGTATTACAGCGTGTCATAAGTTAAAAGGTGTAAATATATATCAAAAAACGTAAGCGAACATTAAACATAACAATGTTCGTGAAAACACCATAATGAGGGTGTCAAGTTATAAAGAAACACATATAAAGCGATACACACATATTATCAAAATGCAGGTGCAGAACAGCACGTACAACAAAATTGGCAAGGTGGAGCTATGATTTAAGTTGTTGTTAAGTAAGTGGTATTTATGTTGATACATTCTCTTGTGAACATATTAGGTTTGTTCATTCGACCTGCTCAGTGCAAGCTGAACTAGTACAATCTGCTTGGAGCGACTTGCTCGGTGCAGATCAAAGCAGCACTGTGCAAGTTGCTTAGAGCAATACGAAAGAACGCCTTTTTCTCACTTTGCACGAATTTGTCAAAACTTAACCTAAAAGTCATTTGTCAAATCAATCATGGAAATTATATTAATGCAAATACAGACAGATACATTCGTATATAATTATTTATTACAGAAAACTTTTGTTATTATCTTATAATACATATATAAATAATATAATCACAGAATAAAAAGAAACTTTAACTTAATATCATGTAAATATTATTATTATTATTAACAATTTTTCAAGAATTTCATTCCTTTTTTTTCAATACTTTCGCTTGTCTTTTCCATATACTGTAAAGCATTTTTATTTTTTCTGTGAACGAGTTAAACAAAACTCGAACTTGTAGAAAACACTGCACTGCACTATCTGCTCGACCTCCCGAGCAGGTGCAGAAAATCATGCTCAGTGCAGCACCGAGCAACTTGCACGGACACGAACGAACGCCTTGAGAGCAATTGCACTGAACAAACGAACACCGCGCAACTTGCACTTTTTGCTCGGAACAGATAGTGCAGGTCGAACGAACAAACCTATTGACTTGTTTCACCAATGTAAGCGGCGGGGCAATCATTACAATTTTAAATAATGCCAGAATAAAATTCAAGATGACGGTTTCCAAGATATTAATAGTAACTTCCTTATTTTAAATGGGCGCCATATTGAATTTGTACATGGTTGAATAGCGTTTTTTTTTCTCTTTTCAATGATGTATTGCAACGTATGTTTGAATTAAAATTTATTAAAGATATTAATTATTTTAATATTAAATCAAATCAAGGAATTTTATTTTGAAAACAATTAAATCGAATACAAAACAACTAACACTAGGACAATAAATTATAACAAATGCTCAAAATGCTGGCCATTATTAACTAGACATAATCGACAACGTTTAACCTTCATAAGGTCCTCAAAATTACTGACGTTAACGGTCTTCGGGTCAGATTTGACCCAAGTAGTAAATTTCATATATGGACAATATTCTGCTTTAATAAAGTGTATTATAATATCTTATCTGCTATTTTTAGCTATACTCAGTATAAACTGTATTTTTTATAGGCATTTATTTCAAATTAATATCGATTTTACAAAATTAATACAAGGAATATATGTACTTAAATATATGACATATTATAATTTAATTTTAATTCAATTGTTGTTACATTGGTTGCATAGAGTAATCGTTTTAGAATGCTGTTTGCATACAAATTTTTTACAAGTTATACAGACTAATGGTGTTTTATTATCTGTTACATAATTGATATCGACTTCTTTTGGTGGGATTTTTGACCGGTCTGCTATTTTTTTCTTCAGCTTTGGTTGAAGTGGACGGCTGTTGATCTAAATCACGTATTTTCTTTGCAATTCCTCGTGAAAATGATGTTCTTGGTAATGTTTTTCGTTTTTTCATGTAGGGCGTAGTAAGCTGCAAACCTAAATTCTCCAAAAAGTATCGACGTTTAGCAAAGCAGCTTTCGTTCCAGCCATGATTAGCTGATGTAAATAATATAAAAGCATTATACGCTGATATATCCAACATGTTACTAAATACCACTTGAGGCCATCTATTTGTCTTTCTTTTGCAAGTATGACATGCCACTGCTTTATCCAATTTATCTACACCACCTTTACATTTGTTGTAATCTAATATTATTTGTGACTTTTTGTCTTCGCGATTACTAACTTCTGAGCTGTAATGCAAAGTGCTGAGAAGATTCACAAACTTATTTTTTTTAGCAATGTAAGACACGAGGGTAGTGTCCTCAGTAAATCAATACCCCGGGGTTTCCCCATTTTCATGCCATATAATGTTAGGCTGGTGTGATAAGAGGAAAAGAGACAGATATATATATATATATATATATATATATATATATATATATTATTTTAAATGGGCGCCATATTGGATTTTTACATGGTTGAATAGCGTTTTTTTGTCTTTTCAACGATGTATTGCAACGTATGTTTGAATTAAAATTTATTAAAGATATTAATTATTTTAATATTAAATCAAATCAAGTTGGCTCAAAAACAAATGCAGGTGAATAACAAGTAACAATAAAACAAAATTTATTATGAAGGCGAACTGTTTTAGCAATGTAAGACACGAGGGTAGTGTCCTCAGTAAATCAATACCCCGGGGTTTCCCCATTTTCATGCCATATAATGTTAGGCTGGTGTGATAAGAGGAAAAGAGACAGATATATATATATATATATATATATATATTTATATATATATATATATATATATATATATATATATATATATATATATATATATATATATATATATATAAGTTTATTGCGCAAATTATTCCAGACAGCATTACAAAAATTCGTGTTCTTACTCCAGGACAAATTTGACCCGAAGACCTTATGTGTAAAAAAATTTATAACTGGAAATATTTTAAATATATTTTTTCAGAAACGTAAAATATCTTTATAGATTTAAATTAAAATAAAAGTCATAAAATATCAAAAATAAAAACTACTTACTTTCAGAAATAAAACAGTTTTTCTCATAAAATGGGTCAGATTTGACCCGAAGACCTTATGAAGGTTAACAATACTGCCAGTTACTGTTCGCAATGTATTTCGATTAATACTATTGAATGTATTCACCACTGCTTCACGTAATTCTTCTACATTATTGTAGATGTTATTACTTCCATAAACTTTATCTTTTACAGTGCCCCATAAATAAAAATCAAGCAGCATTAAGTCTGGTGATCTTGCAAGCCATGAAACGGGTGTGTTAGTTGCTATGATTCTTTTGTTAAAACGATGATTTAGATAATTAACAACATTTCTAGCATTGTGTGCTGGAGCGCCATCTTGTTGGTACCATATTCTAACATTTTGTGCCAATCATCAAGTAAATCTTCCAGCGATGTTTGAAGAATTGCTAAATACCTTTGTGCTGTTAAATTGCCATAAAATATTATGGGACCAACTAAAAGATTTCCCAGTATGCCACAAAAAACATTAAAACCGAATCGGACTTGGTTCCGCCGTGGAATAAGTGCGTGTGGGTTTTCCTGTGCCCAATAATGCTCGTTATTTCGATTGAATAAGCCACAATTTGAAAAGTAAGTCTATAGAACGCAATAATAAAATCATCATTTTGTGTTGTTTGATTAATGAACCATCTGCAAAATATTGATCTCCGCATATGATCATTAGGTCGTAAAACTTGAGCAATGTGTAATTTATAATGGCGAAACTTGTGTTTTTTCAGAATTTTTGATGCTTTTGACTTGGATACATTTACTTGGGATTCTATTTCGCGAGTTGAAATATTGGGATTAACTGCCACACATGCCAAAGTTAACTCTTCATCCTCAACTTCATCTTCATCATCTATCATATTGTTACGATTGGGTTTTCTTAAACTTCCATGTTGTTCCATATTAATATCTAATCTTCTAAATATTTTATAATTGGGTTGCCTTCTCTCAGGAAAATTATTGAAATAAGTTTGTGCAGCAAGACGGGAGTTTTTGTAACATTTGATGTATGTACAAAACATATCATATTGTTCTAATATTGGAAAAGTCGGCATTTTTTAAATTTTAAATAATATCACATACCTACGTAATAAATAACTTCACCACTTAAATTCAACAAATATCAACTAATTGTTTTAATACCTGAGATAGGTGTATTAATTTAATTGTGACAGTTCGCCTTCATAATAAATTTTGTTTTATTGTTACTTGTTATTCACCTGCATTTGTTTTTGAGCCAACTTGATTTGATTTAATATTAAAATAATTAATATCTTTAATAAATTTTAATTCAAACATACGTTGCAATACATCGTTGAAAAGACAAAAAAACGCTATTCAACCTTGTAAAAATCCAATATGGCGCCCATTTAAAATTATATATATATATATATATATATATATATATATATATATATATATATATATATATATATATATATATATATATATATTATTGAATTTAGACAAAAATGTTTCATTACGCGCATGTGTTACGATGTGCAACTTTAATTTTTTAAATGGCAACATACCATTTTGTTTAAATTTTTGTAATCAGAAAGACTTTTTACTTCTGGTAGTATAAAAATTTTAGTAGGTTACATAATCGAATTTTTAAGAAAAATAGGTATTAATTTATGGTATTTAAATACATTTTAAGGAATAATCATTTTACCTTTGTTTGATTGACAAGTGATGTCACAACTAAACAATTTAAAACTTATGAAAATTGCGTTGGCTGTCTATAATCACTTGCATGATATATATATAGAATATGAAATCGCTATCAATATCGGCTCATAAATTGGCAACATTTGTCTAATTTAACCGACATCGTAACTCGTATAACAATTTCTCAATGTTCAGATTTTAACATGAGGTCGTACAAATAAGGCCGCCGCATTTGAAAATTGGCTTCACTGTATATTACGGTAACGAACATTTTTAATGCATGTCTAATTATATGCTTATTATTTCGTTTCGGTTCCTCTACAGGTTCTCGCATAGGTTCCGGCACGGGTTCCTGCATATGTGCTTGGAGATTGGCAGACGGGACCCGGCTTTGGATATTTTGTGGCGTTTCGTCCTTTTCTGTTGTGCATGTCGATGCCGACGTCATAGAAATGGTTGCTAACGATGTCCTGAACTCGTCACTTTCTGGGTTACTGCGATAGTAACTGCGTCTTTCATCCGCTGCCACATCCTTCTTGCTTCACGGTCCAGTTCAGGTTGACTTACGTGCCTATTTACACGACAATATCCTCTATAAAAATTATAGTAATCATTTTGAGTGGCATTATTGCCCCCAAATATGTGTCCCACCTCAGCCCCTACTGCAAGAGTTGTAACCGACGCACCCATGTTGAATGTTGCACGAACAGTTGTGAAGTGAATGTTTATTTTGGATCCAGTCCTATTTATATAAATTTTATTTGTTTGTTTTGTACCATGGTAACAATATGCTCTACTACTACATTTTGTTGTTTATGTTCATAATTTTGTTCTGCACTGCTTACTGATTTTGTTATTAACTAAAGTCAAATTATAACAGAAACAACAAACAGTTCTACGAGACACATCCAGGAAGTAAGAATATTTGATTTTTCTATTAAAAAAATGTATTTAAAACAATATTACAGCATTTTGTTGGTCAATATGTCAGTTATTTCTCCACGTAGTTTTCAGCCCGTTCTATGCAGGTTATGAACCGTGGCACAAGCTTTTTGATGCCCTATTCAAAGAATTCTCTCGCTATTTCCGTCCAGTTCAAGACCTGTTGCATCACCTCCTCGTTGGTTGAAAATTTTTTTTCTGTCCTTGTGAGTCTTCAGGGACATGAAAAGATAAAAGTCTGAAGGCGCCAAATCAGGGGAGTAAAATATCGTTCAAAATATCCCAACCGAATGTGTCGGCAACAAGCACGCTCCCTTCGTCAATATTCCCCTCTGTTTGTTTTGCATTGCTCTCTTGAGCTCTTTATGGTCTCACAGTATCGTGCTGCATTAATCGTCTCTCCCTGAGGCAGAAATTTGATCAAAATGATCCCTTTTCGGTCCCAAAACATAGTGACCATGATTGTTTTGCCCGAAATTGAGGTTTTTTTTGACAGATGGGGAACTGGTTTGCAGCCACTGTGATGATTGTCTTTTTGTCTCAGTAAGTGTGAATGTAATGAGCCTACCAGGTTTCATCTCCAGTCATAATCGAGGTCAGAAAATCCTCACCTTTCAATTCAAATCGCTCAAGGAACTCGGGAGTGCCAGCGATCGGATTCACTTTGTGCTGCTCTGTTTGGGACCCATCGTGCGCACAATTTCCGGAATCGCAGCGTTTCTGTAATTGTTTCGTGTAAGAGAAATCTAGAGAGCTGTGGAAACATCGCAGAAATTTTATCCACTGTCAATCGGAGGTCTTTACCAACAGTTTTCTCAATTTTTGGAACCAACTTCTCGGTTAAAATGGAAGGTCTTCCACACCTCTGATGGTCTTCAACATTCGTTCTGCCTTTTTCTAATTGTACGGTAGCTTGTGCAGGAGTCTACATGTGCTTCGAGACTTCCTTGTTCGGGCTGGCATTTGGGAGTTGGGCCTGGACGTTTATTGGCGTGTCATCCATTTCGATATCTGTGGCTCGTGATTCCTGGGATATCATCGACACCGTTGACACTGATTGTGATATTTCACTTGGAGCGTCAATTCTTGTTGTGTGCCAGTCTGATAATAGCTTCGGCGTTCGTCCGCTGTCATGCGGCGCCACGTCCGTCTTGCGCCACGATCTAATTCAGGCAAGCTTGTGTTTCTTTGCTCCCTACACTAGTACTGTCTGGCCTGTAGAAGTTTAGTTGCAGTAGTCGTTCTATGTGGCACTGCTCCCCCCAAATAAATGTCCCTCCGCAAGCAAGGCTGGACAAATTAGCTCCCATAATAATTTTGTATGTTGCACTAACGACAGTTGTGGAATGAATGTGTATTTTATGTTTATTTATATAAATTTTATTTGTTTGGTATCATATCACAATATACTCTACTATATTTTGTTGATTATGGTCATTATTTTGTTTTGCACAGCATACTGATATTGTTACTAGCTAAAGTCAAATTATAATAAAAATAACATTGGTTGTGTTTTATTTTCAAAAGCCTACTAATATATTTGTGAAAAATTATGATATTTACGTTTTTCACTCAATTATAAAAATGAATTTATAATTTTAATAAAAAATATTGTGACAATTTGCAATGACACTAGTGTGAAAGGATTTATCCCCGAAGGGTTGGAATGATGACTTCAACTTCAGATGTAAAGAAGTTTATTCAAAGTTCATGTAAAAACTTATGCCGACGTTTCGACCTTGAGGTATGAGGTCATTATCCGACTTCCAATTATTGTTTTACTTCCGTTATGTGGATGACATTCTGGTTTGTTTACCTGGAAATAGTATTTCTAAAATAGTTTCAGCTTTTAATAACTTCAACAGTAATGTACAGTTTACCTTTGAACTAGAGAATTCTTCTAATTCTATCAATTTTCTTGATATAACTATCATACGTAGTAATAACAGATTAATTTTTGACTGGTATCTCAAACCTACTTCGTCCGGACGTTATTTATCCTTCTTTGATTACTCTCCCCAACAGTATAAAATCTCTGTTATTATCAGTTTAGCGGACAGGGTTATCAAACTGTCGGACCCGTCTTTTCATAAAAAGAATTTTCAATTTGTTATTGATACTCTCAAATCGAATGGTTATCCTGAATCACTCATCATTAGCGTTATTAATAATAGAAAGAATAAACTAACTCTACCTTCTCAGCCTGATACCAATAATAACTCTGTTGCCATCACTGACTTAGTTCCATCTGATAACAATTCTGTATTAACACCTAATCTGGAAATTCCTCCTTACATAGTTATTCCGTTTCATCATAATCTCAGCCGTTCTTTAATTAACTTGTTCAAAGACATTCCCACTAAATTGATTTTCATTAGTACCAATTCTCTACATAGTTTATTTTCTCATTTAAAGTCACCAGTCCCTAAAAACAAAAAAAGTAATGTAGTTTACCAGATTAACTGTAATAATTGTCCGGCCACTTATATTGGTGAAACACGGCAGTACCTTGAAACCCGTATTTATCATCATAAATACCATTTAAAAAATAAGAACTCTTCTCATAGTGCTATTGTTGAACATGCTGGTAGTTCTGGTCACAATATAGATTTCATCAATGTTAATATTTTGCATACTGAACAGAATAATTTTAAACGTTTGTTTTTGGAAAGTTGTTATATTCAGTCTACTAAGAACTCTGTTAATCATAAAACGGATTTTTTACAAAGTGTTTCATGTTACGCGCCCTTATTAAACAAGTTATGATGTTAGTGTTTTCCGCTAGGGTTCTTGTACGTTGGTTCTGACGTCCATTTTAAGTTTTGACTTGACAAGACAACCATGTGGTCTGTCTTGTTTTCTGCGTTTTTTCTCTGACGGCCATGGTCAGGTTTTTATTGTTATTATTACTTTAAATTTACATTCATACGTTTTTCTTACACTGTTCAATTGTATTGAACATGTTTTGTTCACAATTTTGTGTGTTTACTTCCATGTAAAATCCACGTGGTAATATTGTTCTTCGCTTCTTCCTATAAGGTAATTTTAAGCTCGCTAGGCTTTTATTGTATTTTTTGAATTGTTATATCTAACATGTGTTGTTATTCAAATGTTGTAGCCTTGATAATGACCTCATACCTCAAGGTCGAAACGTCGGCATAAGTTTTTACATGAACTTTGAATAAACTTCTTTACATCTGAAGTTGAAGTCATCATTCCAACCCTTCGGGGATAAATCCTTTCATATTATATTTCGACTTAAATAAATCTATTATGAATGACACTAGTGCAAATAAAAGAATTGTATTTGCTAGAGTAAAAGTGTACTAGCAGAGATGTTCGTTGTGAAATTTCTATGATGAAACTGAATAATAAAGTTTCTGTGTGCAGTGTTTTGGTACTTTGCAAGACAGTTTTATTTTCTGTGATATCCGAGTTTCTTTATCTGCCAAAGCAATTTCACGGACGATTTGCCATCTTATTGTCGGAATTCTTTGTTATCTAACTTTTCAATATTACAGGATATTTACATCATTATATGTCGTAATTGGTTCTTGCGAAGATACAGCGTTCTTTGGGACATTGATAAAATCACTTATACGAAGGGCGCTATCGATTCCTTATATCGGATGTATGTAATTTGTTACAAACGTATACAGAAAAAAGCTAACTTAACACACATACACACACACAAGCTACTAAATTTTCATCGGTCGGTAAGATAGATTTCTTTTTACTAGATGTCTTTGGTGAAAACCTAGCAAAATAGTGTACGGTATATGCAATAGATATGGTTGAAAGAGTAAAGCGAGATAAAGTTATACAATTAATACGTGTAAAGCTTCGGTTTCCTCGAAAGCGGTGCCGTCAACTTACGGCCGTAATAATACGGTGGGTGACGTCACGAAAAACGGCGTCGTGGATAATAAGCGATGTGGTTTCCTAAAGAGCGGTATTGCACACCGAACGTAATAGAGCGGTCCCGTCTCATCTGAAGCGGTGAGGCAGTACGGTACGAAACAGTTCAGCAACGTTTTTTTACGGTCGAGTTCTGTAAAGCGGTGAACGTAGTACAGCGCTCCTTCGTATTTCAAATGAATAATAGTTTTTTTTTAATTAAGCACACCATGTGCCTGAAGCTACGTGGTCATCTAAAGAAGTTGAAATACTTATTGACTTTGTTAGGACACATGAAATAGTAAATAATATCCAGTAATTGGAGTATCGAAATAACCAATCAAAGCAGGAGTCAGTCGGAAATACTCTCTAAACTTGGTTTCAATATGAAATAGATGACTACACACTAAAATCTCATATGCACCTTATTCTCCACGTTTTTTGAATAGTTTAGATCCAGGTTCTCTTTTAGTATCTTCTTCTGACGACTCTTCTTCCTCTAACAAAATTACAAGTGCGACGTCTAAATCGTCCATTGTGACACTCCGACTTCAGACTTTACACTACTCTCTACCGCTATGAAGACCGTACTTGTCTTACCATTTTTCTGACGTCACTCACCGTATTATTACGGCCGTAAGATGACGGCGCCGCTTTGGAGGAAACCGAAGCTTAAGAATGAGATAGATTGCGCGTAAAATACTATCTACAGATCTGTAGATGCAAAACAATATGATGTGCAATAAAGGTATATCTACAATTCTACAAGGATTAATAGAAAGTAGTTGAATATGCCAGTTTTTTTTTTTTTTTTATTATAATAGTTTTTAATGACAGTACAATCTAATATTTTGTGTAGAATTAATTTATGCAAAATGGGAATTTTTTTACTTGATGATATACCGCTCCCTATTATATTTAAAGTTGTCATAAAAATGTTGTGAAGAATCATACTCTGCATTGAATAACAGTTTTTTCTTTTAAATATCATTTAATCATGGGAAATGTTTTAATAATCATTGTTACAATATGTTAAATAGTTAAATCTCAATAGTTAACAGACAAATAAGTGCTTAATCGACGCGAGTGATAATTCTGCATTACATGTGTATTAAAAATTATACTATACATACGATAGGGAATGTACAATCGCCAAGAAAAAAAAAATTACATTGTTTTTCCTATATTGCATAAATCAATTCTATTCTACAACGGGTATTCATACAGCAAAAAAAAAAACAAAGTAATTAAGAGGCATATTTATACGATTAGTATGTTTACGTCATTTGTATTGTGGACCTAATCCTTTACATCTCTCCAAGTTTTTCCTTTCAGTGGAGATTCGTTGTGGATGGCTTCTTGCCACTCCATTTTCCCTGGCACTTTAAATGTTTTTAGATGATGTTTGAATCTTTTTCTCATACTGTTTTTTGCTGGGGCGTTCCAGCGAGCCTTGGATCTAGCAACTACAAATATAGTTAATTAATACCTTTTAAATATGTATGTTTATATAAACGAGCAATATATAAGTATATGCCCTATTAAAACTGTGTTTATCATTTAAGTGAACCTTGTTCATTACAATTCCCATTACAATCCACAAAACATGAAACAATAGGTACCTCTATTTTTGAAACTGTGTTCGTAGTTCAATTTCTTGTCTATTACATTTTTAATTTCTGCAAATGAAGAGAATTTAAAGTAATTAAATGTTATTATAAAGATTATAAATCTAACATGTTAGGGATTAACAATATAAGTCAAAAAGTACCATTTTGCAGGAGCGACGTTTTAACATTTTAAAATAATATAATATCAAGCCGAAGAGTATATATTTATGTTTACAGTAACTCAAACTTTTCTAATAGCTTTAACTATCACTGAAATATTACCAATGTGCATAATCTGCTTTTTTTAAAAATTTAGTTGACTTGTACTATTTGAACTGTTATTATTTTAAACTTATACTATTAAGACCGGAACTTATACTATTAAATCCATCGTTGTGAATGCAACTATTTCTGCATAATTACACTTATACTGAGGCCTGATTTAAAGATAAAAAGCAAAGAACAGTAAAACAAATTAATAATGGTTAGTAAAATGGAAAACAATTGTTTTTTTTTTTAATTCTAATATAATTTGAAAGAAAAATACATTTAAATCAATTTCCACTGAAAATACATTTACATGTTAAGTTATTTAAGTATAGTTTTTTCTTAGTATTCATCAAACTCTTCAACATCGGGCAAAGTTGTTTTGGCAATGGAAGAAGTTTTCAAATTTTTGTAAAATTCATGAAACGATGGACTTATAAGAGGCAAAAGATCTAAGATATCTTTTTTCTTTTCCCGTGAAATAGGAAGTGATGTCTTGTAACAAGGCATAGGAACTAATTTATCTGTAACATTAGAATTTCTTCTTAATAGATTCAGACATCTGAAAGGAGCTTCATCATCTAGAGTACATTTAAAATAAATAGTTGCATATTTCCGTGTATAGCGTAACCATCGAATATCAGTCCATTTGAAGGGGTTTCCGTCTTCATCTTTCTTTCTTAAAAACAGAGTAGATCTAAATAAATCCGCAAAGTTGAGAAAATCTAAGTGATTTAATTCTATAACTTCAAATTTCCTTTTTTTTCCAATAGAACGTACGAGCTGATACCAGTCATGTGGATGCGAAATGGGGATTTGTAACTTCTTTTTTTGCTTTTCGATTAGACCATGATCCACATCGCACTCCAAGTGACTATGTCCGCTGACCATAAATTTATGGTCTATTATGTCCAAATGGCTGTTTTGCATGTGCGTTAGAAACATTGCAGATACGTGGGAATTCCTGTTTTGCCCCCCACATGTATCAGAATAAAATATAACTTGTTTGACATCTTCAGGAAGTTGAGTAAGTTCTTTGTACACGCAAGTGGCGATCTGATTTGCACCTCGAGCACCCTCTGATTCGTGCCACATGTAACAACGTACTATACCGCTTGCAGTTTCGTGCATGGTAAGGTTATAGGTCCATAATTGTCTTTTGTAGAACGATACAGAAGAGTTTACAAATGGTGTTGGCAGGCACTGTTGCAAATCGAAAGTATAGCACTTAATACTTATGTTTTCTTTAGATTTAGTTTTATCATTGCTTTTTTTAATGTATGCTTCATCAGCTTCTTTGTGGTGCTTATCCATATCTTCTTTGATAGCATTTTTTTCTTCTTCAGTGGTAGCCACTTTCAGTTTCATTGCCATAGTATCACATTTGTGGCAAGTGTCTACTTTTGGGGACTTAAATGATATTTTCAAATTACGAACTTCTCTCTCATATATATTTCGGCAAACAGGTTTAGATACAGATTCTTTATAAAGAGAATACATTACTGTTAGATTCAAAAATGCTGGTAAATATTTCTTATCATTTATTCTTCTAGTATAATGAGATTCATAAGCAGGAAATGATTGAATGTGCTTACGAACCTCATTAAGTATTTTAGGAGTTTTCTTGTTAGCAGGTGGATCTTTTCCTCTCTTGTCTGTTTCAGTTATACCAGATGTGGAAGAATTTAAACTGTTTGTAATAGCCAATGTAACGAACATTTGTGTTTCATCTAGAGTTTTCATAAAACATCCTCTGCACACATTGATGAGAACACCATTTACTTTGAAATGATATTTGTGAGTAAGCATTCTAAATTTTTCTTTATCAGGATCATCTGTACGTTTTCTTTTGGATTTTG
This sequence comes from Carabus problematicus, assembly GCA_963422195.1. Classification (NCBI taxonomy): domain Eukaryota; kingdom Metazoa; phylum Arthropoda; class Insecta; order Coleoptera; family Carabidae; genus Carabus; species Carabus problematicus. The sequence continues at coordinate 9,245,822 of OY728583.1, read as the reverse complement.
GCTCAATTGATTCTACTAGGCTAGCAACAAATGCCACTCTCTTGTCCCTACTTCCCAAAGCCCAGTACTCTTTGAAAATTGCTTTTCTAATATCCTCAGGCAATTTATCTTTGCATTTAGCACGACAGATACTGAGCGACTTCATTTCTCTGGCTCGGATTACTTTTCCTTTCAACGTAGTATAACTCTGTCCAGTATTGCGTTTATTATATTTTTCCGCTCTTCTTTTTCGAGAAAAGTTCCCAATATTTAAATTTTCATTTTCTGATAAATTTGAAGTACGCTTTTCCTTAGTCTTACGTTTCTTGTAACTGTTATCTACTATCTGGTGAAACACATCGACATCATCTTCGTCTTCACTCGAATCTTCACTTACAGTTGGAATATAATCCTTATCTTTCTCGTCAGATAAAATTTCTTCGTTGATCTCGTGACGTAAATCATTTTGTGTAACCATAGGTTGTGAACACGCAGAACTTTGATTTGCTCTAATAATATATTATTTCAAAACAGATAATAGTGAAGTAAACATTGTGAGAAAAATAGAAAATAGAATGGTTTGTTGAATTAGGCGTAAGCTCACTTTCTTGAATTGTTAATTCTATAATATCTACTATATCCTTTTCTTTTTGGATCGTTAAATGTTCACTTGTTTGCGTTATATCTTCTGAAATATTTTGAACTATTATGAATGTAATTAGAGCATCCTACTAGTTTTATCTTAATGCAAACTTACCCAATAGAATGTCCGTTGATTCCAGCATTTCGGGTAGTGTATTATATTGAATTTCAATCACTTCCTTTATTTCAGTAATTTGATTACTACTACTTTCTAGGTCAAACTCTATTTGCATATTACGCATATCAACATATGAGTTTAAATGCGTATTTTCACTGTTATTTGCTGTTTCCTCATTACCTGACATTATAATAAATTTAATTAAGCGATATTTATGTGATACTTACATGAAATTTTATTTCTGGAAAAAGACTCAGAAGAGTTACCTTCTACCATAACATTGTCCTGTTTATTCTTGTAAACAAGCTGCAACATTTTACTTGATCTACTCTGTGGATTATAAAATCCAATAACCTTGTTATTATCTTCCATTTTAAATATTAATATTGTTTTCAGTTAGTGCTAAACAACTTCATAACAATTTAGGTTAAATCGCGTCATTAAAAGTGCGTAGAACATAACCTGATCTGTTCAACACGGTTTCAAGAGTACATGTCAATGCTGATCGAGAAGGTCGCGGTATTTATTTGTGGTACTAACAGTATAAGTTGACTTGTACTGTTAATCCCTATACTGGAACTATAATTTTGAATTAACATGTTAAGTTCAATGCAAGTTTACACTGGTAACACAAATAGCTATGACTTATACTCTTAGGACAAACGTAGAATAGCCAAAGAACAAATGAATAGTGGCTTATACTAAAAATGAACAGAACTTGACTTATACTCTTAATACCTAACATCATAGAAATATAGAACAGTACCTTTATTATCCGAACTAGATTTATCGTACAAGCAATCCTTGTTTATTTCCAATTTATTTTCTGCGAAATAAACAAATTAGGAGTTATAATTTGCTAATGTTATAATAAGACTATAATTTACCGTTGTTAGTAATGTGTTCTGACACATTATCAGTAGATACTTCATCTGTTGTCTGTTTGACAGTATTGTCCCAATTTTCATACTGTTTGTCATTTAAATTAACATTTATTTGATCCAGTGTGTACCCTTGATTTTCCAAATACGATCCTGACTGGCTGCTACCAATAACCTTCCGGTTTTAACAATTTGGACCATGCGATCAGGTAATCTATAAAATGAGCGATGTACCCTTATGACATGTCCCAAACTTCCAGCCAAATCATCTAATTCATTATCTTTCAGATTGAGAATTTGAACTTGAGTACTAAGGTGTTTTCTTAACGTTGTAGACCTTAATTTCTTCTTGTTCCTTCACACCTGATTCTTCCGTTAATTGTCTAATTGCGTCGGTAGCTCTTATAAAACTTTTAGTCAAACGTCCAAATACATATGGATTGGTATCCGAAACATGGGCCTTTGATCGGTTGTTTAATATTAATTCGATTATCTTCACTTGAAAATTCGTTAGAAGTATCGGCACTCCATTTCTTAGTTTGCCACGCACCTGCACACGACAATAGTTATCCGGTACTTGCTTTTCAACATCGGTTAATATATTATATAAATCGGAATGTTTTTCAATTAAATGTCGTTCTTCAAACTCCGAAACTCTTAACATTTGTGCTCACCCGCTCTGCGTCGGTTAAAGTCCAATAGATTAACGAACAACACTTTCGATAGTCTATTCTAACTGTTGTAATTGTATGTCGAACTGAATTTCCTGTATAAATGTGCTTGTTCACGGTCTAAGTAAACCATGAATTCCGTTGTAGTTTCACTGCTCGGTAAATTCACAGGTTTATTCCGCTTTGACTCGTCAATAGTCTGTTTAGCCAAACTACAATATCGTTTAAATTTCAAATTAATTATTGAAAGAAAATGTTGAATATTTATTCTCTTGTTTTCGTCTTGAACTGATAATCCCAGTAAAATTTCTCCACACACATAAATAGATGTACGTAGTTTCTATAGCAGCAGACGACTTCATGTAGGTACCATTAAAAACATCCAGTTGTGTTAAATTTGTTAATGCCTTGAGGAAAAGCTCTGTATTTCGAGGATGATATAAATTTTCCAGTTGATCAAAAGTATTTCCTTCCTTGTTCTTCAGAGCATTACTGTTATATTGGAAATTTCCCAATTTTCTCAATTTCGACAACATGTTTCGCGGTGGCAGAGAACATAATTCCTCCACTTCTTTCTCATTCCTATGTTTCCTTATCAAGTGTCTTGGAAACTTTAGAACCAGTTCCTGACAAAATGCGCAACAAGCTTTTTTTATCATATTTTCTTGCTATTCCAGCTGCAGTTACACCATTCTTTAAATTACTTGCGGGATCAGTTTTACACAGTTTATTATCCATTGTTGTTATCATATTTGATTTGTTCACATCTGCAAACAATAAATTTCTTAATATTAAATCCATTTCTAACAAACACAACCTTGTACGCACTGTCTGGTAAATTCTCCGACCATATATCCATACATTCGGCAGTGCTAGTTTCAGTAAAATCAATATTTACTGCTTGTTCATCTGAATCTGAAGCACTTTCAGGTTTGTACTCCTCATCTGAAGATGCAGAATATGCCTCTGAATTGAAAGACATTTCATCGACTGATAAATTGTCTTCTACATTTTTGTGTGTATTTTGTCATCTTCTGAAAGAAGGATTTATTAATCAGCAATCAATAGCGGAGATGTAATTAGTAATGTAATTTACCATAGTTATTAGAATTTGCTAATCATGTTATAGTAATTTCTTTTGTCCAAACTTCAAATTGATAAAAATAATTTCATCCATGTAGGTTGGAATAATGGACAGGTAGTTCAAGATATTCACAACAGTAAAAAATATTCAAAGCAATTTAATAGTTTTTAAAAAGCTGACGTTTCGGCCATGTTGCTTGTGGTCATTCTCAAAGCGAAGAAAATGTGAGAATACAACATCTGAAAATGTACAATAGTAATAACAATGTGTAAATTGCTAACAATTAAAACAATATAAATAAATTCAATAATTACCTAAAATGTATCACAGAGTCAAAAGGTATATCAAATATATAAAAAAAACATCATGACCTTGTCAAGTCATGATACTAACAGCTGTTGATGAAAATAAAATGGAGACTAGTAAGCTAATTATACAAACAATGACATGAAATTGACTCATTCAAACTTCTACCGTCCAACAAAAAAACTAAGTTAATAACGCGCTATAATTTAAACTTAGGTGACAGATATCTGTAATATGATTGACAGTGTAATTATTCAGATTGATATAAATGCTTTCTAAGAAAAGTCTCTTAAATTTATTAGGTTCGGATTGGAGAATTTTAAAATTTATTTATTTATTTATTTATTTATTTATTTATTTATTTATTTAATACTCTGTTCGACAGGCTGAGCCCAATAACCGAACAGGAAACAACATTTAATCTTAAGTTTAACAGTGTACCAGTAATTAATAGAAATACATTTATAAATAAGCATAGTGTATAATATAAAACTACGGAAATTGAACGGAACAAGAAAATATATAAAAAATAATTAAGAGAATATATCATGGTGACTTTGTAATAAATGATAGGAGGAACACATGAAAAGAATAGGGGATTGGTATGATATGTTCGTACGAGAGTAAGGAAGGTGAAATGTGTTGACGTTTCTAGAGAAGAAAGAGGGAACATTTATATTTAGTAGACTGAGGGAAATTGGATCATCGACAGTGTTACGTAAAAGTTTGTGAAGATGTTGAACAGCATTGGATGACCTGCGTTGAGAAAGAGAAGCAAGGGAGAAAGTGTGTAAAAGGGTTAGATACGAAAGAGAGAATGGAGGATAGGAATTTAACATTTTGAAATATATATATTTTAGAAATCTTTTTTGAACACTTTCGAGGAGATTTATATTTTTGAAATATAAGGGATTCCAGATAATAGAACAGTACTCAAGCTTGGAACGTACGAATGCAAAATAAAGGCAAAATATAGGTTGTAAGTTAATAAAGGTGCGAGTATTACGGATAATGAAACCTAACATTTTATAAGAGGATTTTACGATATTGCAAATATGAAGGTTAAAGTTAAGGTGTTTATCATAAGTAATGCCTAAGTCACACATTTCATCAACACGGACGAGAACAGAATCAGAAATTGAGTAGTTATAAGTGATGAAATTATGCTTTCGAGTAAAGGTAAGTATTTTACATTTGTTCAAATTGAGAGATAGTTTATTAGTATTGCACCATTTATTGAGATTATCGAGATCAGTTTGAAGACTAATACAATCATCGATGGAGGTAACAGAAGTGAATATCTTAAGGTCATCAGCAAAAAGTAGTTTGTTGTTGGAGATGACATGAGTTACGTCATTGATAAAAAGAAGAAATAACAGGGGACCAAGATTCGATCCTTGAGGAACTCCGGAAGTGGCTATAAAGGATGTTGAATTGACTCCAAGACAGTTAACGAAAAGTAGTCTATGATCGAGATAAGATGATATAAGTTTTATGAAGGAAGAAGATAGAGAAAAAGAATGCAACTTATGAATAAGAATTCTGTGGTCCAAACGATCAAAGGCCTTGCTGAAATCTGTATAGGCTACATCGACTTGGCCATTGTTATCGAGGAAAGTAGAGAGAAAATGGGTGAAGAAACTTAGATTGGTTACAGTAGATCTTTGCTTCACAAAACCATGTTGCGAGAAGGATAAAAGATTATGAATATTCGGATATATAGCTTTGTAGATGATGCTTTCAAGTACTTTGCTGAAGTTCGAAAGAACAGCTATAGGACGATAGTTAGAAATATCGGAAATGTCACCAGACTTATGGATTGGAGTTATGCGGGCACGTTTCCACAAAGAAGGAAAGGTACAGGTTTTCAGTGAGAGATTAAAGATGTGAAAAAGAGCTGAGGAGAATGGGGTAGCACAGTCTTTAATGATCATAGCAGGAACTAAGTCAGGACCACAAGATAGGCAGGGCTTAAGTTTCATAATGGAGAGCATAATGTCATCAACTGATATGTGATTGAGTGTAATAAGATTGTGAGAGTAGATCCGAAGGTGTGGCAAGGGATCAGTGGTTGGGATGGTGAAGACACTTTGAAAGTATTTACTAAATGCATTAACAATTTGAGAAGGAGAGTTATGAGAGGAGTTTTCAAAAGTCATTGTGGAAGGAATTGAGGAAGTATTACTTTTAGATCGAATGAAGTTCCAAAATTTGGAAGGGTCGGATTCAATTGAATTCTCGCACTCACGAACATACTGGGTATATGATGTCTTGATATCTATCTTAATTTGTGATCTTACATTTTTGTATTTTTCTAAATAGAACGATATGTGTGGGAATTTTCTGTGCATTTTGAGATAATGAGCTTTCCGTTTAATATTAAGTTTGATTTGATGTGAGAACCAAGGGGGATAAGTAAATTTGTAGGTCGATTTAAAGGGTACACATTGACGGAAGATATCATAAAGAATGGTGTAGAAAAAATCACACTGCTTATTTACATCAGTAAAATGAGCAAGTACATTCCAGTCATAATTCCCAATCAAAGAATAAAGCTTGACAAAATCTGCTTTCTTAAAGTTATAATTGGCAAAACTCACATTAGGTGAATCATTTGCAGACAATTTGTCAAACTTAATGTTAATTGATGGATGATGCGAATATTGGACAGAGATCAGTGAGTCAGGCTCGCTGGAAACTGAACATACAATATTAGAAATGACAAAATCCAGAATCCTATCATTAGAATTACGAATGGAATTATATTGCTTAAGATCAAAATAATACAAAAAATTATGAAAACTATTAAGAGTGACAGTTGAGGTGTTTAAGACGTATTCAGGAATGTTGAAATCACCGACAATCATAAAATTATTATCGTATAGGTATGGCAAAGATTCAAAGAATTCGAACAATGTTAAGTAACAATTAGCTCCCAAATTGGGAGGAACATAAACATTGAAAATATATAAATGTCTTCAATCAAGATTAATTTTAGCACAGACAATGTCAACATTAAGTGGTATCAGGGAGCTGAATTCACCAAAGTTAACTCTGCAAGATTCAATACAATTGTTAATTAGTAGGATGACACCACCTCCGCGAGTGAGGCCGCAAGCAGCGAAGTTACGATCAGAACGGTATATGGAGAATGAACTATTACACAGTTCAGTATTTAAAACACTTTCACTTAACCAAGTCTCAGTGAGGGCAATAACTTCATAGTCGACAGCAGGAAGGATGGAGTAGAGACGATCGAGTTTCATATTTAGACCCTGAACATTCTGGTAGTAGATGCTTAGCTTTGACTTCGGGGTACTCTGAGCGGCCAGCTGAGATGAGATCAGTTTTTTGTCTTAGTTATCCGGGGAACGCCATTATTATATGTAATTCTAATATCAGTTTCACCTTCTGATTTACGAAATATGAGTTCAGCTTTGATGCGCTTGAAGTGTTGCTGCTGGAGTGGGGTGAGATCTGCGTTTATGTAAATATTGTTTAAGTCTGGAAAATTTCGGGCTTTTTTAGCATTCCGAATAACGTGATGTGCTGAGTCAGAACTCGTAAAACAGAGCTTTACTAAACGCGGTCGCACAGAGTTGGATTGGGGTCCAAGTCTGAATATTTTACATTGGGTTGTATGTAAAATTGTCAAAATTGATGGAATGACAGGAATTTAACGCATGTTCTACCAGGGTACTATGTTGGTCGTTTTTATTTTTGAGATGGTACTTATGTTGATGGAGCCTTCTTTCTATATATTGGCACGTTTCTCCAATATAAATTGAAGGGCAGTCAGCGCAATTCAGTTGGTAAATATCATTACTCAGTTTAACTTTGGGCGTGGCAGTTTTTAATTTCGAGAATAAGAAATGAGCAGAATTGGAACTTTTGAAGACTAATTTTATTGGTAAAACGTGAAGAATGCTTCGTAAGGAATCAACATTTTTATGGTGGTAGGGGAGTGTTAAATACTGAGGAAACTTGGTAGTGGGTATAGTACTATGATTTAAATTAGTAGAATTGACATTATTATTAGTGTCAACCGGAGAGAGGAATTTATTCAATATGTTATTAATTACTTTCTTAATTAAGTTGTAAGGATAACCATTAGCTAAGAGGACATTATAAACATAACGAAAATTTTTGTAGTGATATGAGGAATGTGATAATTTCAAAACCCGATCCGCTAACGCAATAATAACTGCTATTTTATAACGTGTTGGAGAGCAACCAAAAAAGGGTAAATATTTCCCTGAGGAAGTAGGTTTCCTGTACCAATCAAACATGAAAATATTATTTAATCGTTGAATAGTGATGTCTAAAAAATTTATAGAATTATTAGTTTCTGTTTCTAATGTGAATTGGATATAAGGGTTGAAATTATTGAAGGCTGTAACTAAGTTATTAATATTATCTTCTGGCAAACAAAGAAGAATGTCGTCCACATATCGAAAATAGAACAACAATTCAACATCAACTTGGTTTATGATACTGGATTCAATAAACTGCATGAATAATTCAGCAAGTATGGGACTAAGTTGAGAACCCATGGATACACCAATGGTTTGGAGATAGAAGTAAGTGTTAAATTGTAAGTACGAGGTATTAAGAATGAGATTAATGCAATCTAAGAACCTATTAAGAGGGATGTCGGTACGTGTAGAAATTTCAGACCATCGGTGGGATAAAGTCGTTGTAATTAAATCGTGTGGTATGCTGGTAAAGAGTGATTTTACATCTAAAGAAATTAATTTAAAATTGTTGTTCGGGCAATGTAATTTTTTTTATATGAATTGAAATGAATTCTCTATGTAAAATTGGGAATTATATTTAAGGAGGGGTAATATATTAGCGAGATATTTTGAAATTTTTCAGTTAGGTGTATTTATGTTAGTAATAATAGGCCTCAGCGGACAACCGGTTTTGTGAATTTTTGGCAAGCAATATAGTTTAGGTGGTACTGCGTTATTAATTTTCAATGTGTATTTACATCTACTAGGGATATGATCCGCATTAATCAGTTCATCTATCAATTGATTGCTAAGATTTTGAAATTTAGTAGTAGGATCTGAGCTTAATAATTTGTAAGTATTTTTGTCAGCTAATAGGATTTTAGTTTTATCAATATAGTCTTGTTTATTAAGGAGGACTGTCACATTACCTTTATCAGCTTTAGTAACACGGATGTCAGGATGAAGCTTAAGAAACCTTTTAGTTATTTTGATGTATTTAATTAGAATAATTTCTGAACAATGTAAACTGTTATTGTACCGAAGGGTTTTTATGTTGTTGTTATGTGATTTAAGAGTATGAACTAATTTGATACGGATATTCTTTAAAATTGAAGGATCTATATTTTGCAAACCATATTCTATGGACGAGAGAGTGTTGAATAAGTAAGTTTTTACAATATTAGTTTCACAATCGTTATAGTAATGGAATTTATTACCTAAAGCTAAAAATATTGTTGTAGTAAACATTTTATCTTCGAAGCCCTTGGTTATAAGTTCTGTTATTCTCAGTAATTGATGACTTGTTGAGTAATGTTGGCGGAATCCAAACTGATGGTGTGGTATAATGTCATTGTCAGTTATATGTTTCTGTAGTCTGGTTAAGATGGTTTTTTCGAATAGCTTGGATAGGGTTGGAAGCAAGCTTATCGGTCTATAGCTTGTAATACTATTTTTTTCTTTCCCTGGTTTATGGAATACAATAATTTCCGAGTGTTTCCACGTATTTGGAAAGTATCCGTTCCTTATGCAGGAGTTCATGATTGTACCGAGAAAGGCCAACGCTTTTTGCGTGAAGTGTTTTAGAATGATGTTAGGAATTAGGTCATGTCCAGGTGATTTTTTAATTTTAAGTGCGTTTATGTAGGTTTTTAGTTCCGACGGCGTTACTGGTCTGGTTTTTATATTAATATTGTTCGTTTCAATGTCTTCGATATTGATATCTTGGGTTTAGTTTGCATCAATTTTCAGTGAGAAAACTTTCTCAAAGCGATCTGCGAACGCTTCGCATTTTTCAACGTCACTGTATAGTGTCAAGTTATCTTTGTCGATTGGTGGAATTATTGTAGGTTTTTGTATAATTCTGTTTGTTTCTCTCCACATTTGTGATTCTCCGGGTTCCAAGTCTTCTAAATAGGTCTGGTATTTTTTGCATCTGTAGTTTTTTAGCTCCCACGTCACCTGTCTTGTTAATTTATTTAGCTTTTGTTTAGTTTCTTTGTCACGGTACCTTTGCCAAATCCGTCTAGTTTTATTTTTTTCATCTATTATTTATAATATGAAATGAGGTGTAAGATTATGTTGAGAGGAAATATTTCTTTGTTTTGTTTTGATTGTTTCTTTTTTCACGGCAGTCCCGATTGCTGTTGTTAGGTGTTCGATTTTGTCAATTCCGCACTGTGTTTGTAGCCTCTGTGTTGGGTTAATTATTAAATCGAGTTCTCTTTCAAATATATTCCAATCAATTTTACCTTCAATTAATCGTTTTGGATTTAGAGTATAGGTCACTTCTTTTGTGAAGGTGATTATTATTGGTAGATGATCTGAATCTAATTCATGAAGAACTTCTTGCGTTGTAGGAAATGTGAGTTGTTTCTGTAACATAAAATCAAGAATGTCGGGAGAATGATCTGGTCTGTATGGATAGAGTGTGGGTTCATCTGGAGCTAGTATTTGAATAGCTTTATGTGAGATAACTTTATTCAGTATTTTGCCATTAGGATTGTTAGATTTACAGCCCCAATCCGTGCTTTTGCTATTGAGATCACCAAATGCAACTGTTGGTATTGGTGAGTTAAATATTTCTTTTATATCTTCTTCTTTGAGCCGTAGATTTGGTCTTTGATACAGAGAAGCAAATTTAATTTTTTGATTATTTTGAAAATAAATCTCGATTGCTACAGCCTCTAAATTTGTAGGGTGCCGAATATTTATTTCGTTATGTTTAATTTTATTTTTAATTAGAATAGCTACGCCTCCTGAAGCAAATGGGGTGTCTCTATCTGTCCTATATATTTTATATGATGATATGTACCACAATATGATTCTGCCGTCGGATACATAACTTGTTCCCACCATGTACGGGTAATATCAGTAAACGACTGGTCGTGCCGCTGTACGACGTAAATGTATACCCGGCAAGCACTGTTATATTAATGCGGTACATATAGATTCGACAACAAAATTACATCATTGAATCTCAAAAATATGTTGGAACATATTGCATGCACCTAAGAATAATTGAAATGTTGAACAAATGTATTATCTTATACTTATTTTATCGTAAATCCTACAAGTAAATAGTCTTATTTATACATGTTAATTTTGTTGTCGTCGATCTTTATTATGCTGTCATAATTAACATTAAACATTAATTATTGTTGAAACATAGTATCAAATAATGGATACAATAGAAAATACTGGTTTTATCATATTCTGTATACAGGCAGGAGGCCAAAGATAGAAGAAATGAAATTGCATATAATACCCCATGTATATTCTAATATGAAATCTGAAAATCAAAGTTAGATAAAAATTAGTGCACTTGATATTCTATATTAATAAGTGTCATATTATATAATATACACTTACATACTTTATGTATCCTAATATCGTGTTATCAATGCTGTATTTCTTATAATATGATTAACAATTTCGCTAATCTGTGTTTGCACACAAACGAGGTCCGGACTTATAGTTTTATTTATAACAATGTGATTTATGGTATTACGGTTAATATACTTAATACACAATTTTAAACTGTAGTTACATATGTTTTATTGACTTGACTGTTTATTTTTCTATTATATTCCTTATAATATCGTTAACAAATAAATAGACCCGTCTTTACATGCATATGTGGTCCGTAATTAATGATATTTTTAATAGAAATATATATTTTAATATCATAATCAATGTATTAAATACATATTTATAGAACATATTTGCTTATAATTTATTGGTCCAAACGTTATTTTTTTGTTATATTCCGTAATATATCGTTAATAAATCAAATAAATCAGTTGTGTTCAAGTCTGTTTTTTAAGTATAATTTAGAAGACTACAATTAGCTATGTACATATGTTTTGAAAAAACGAATTACCTTTTGCGATTTTATAGCTATTTTTATGTGAAAAATATTATGTTGGTCCCTAAGAAATTCCCGCCAGACAGAATTTGTTGTTAATGCCTTTCGAACAAATCACACTTACAAGATTAGTAGCGGCCTTCTTTGAATTTGTCTAACAGTTGCAATGAATTAATGACGCATTAATTGCCTATGTAGACGGATACAACTTACATGCTTTCTGTGCAGATAGAAAGTATGGACAAAGTAAAATAAAGAGAAAAATATTCTGCTTTTAAAAGATATTAAAATCATAAAAATTAAAAACGTTATAAAGGTAACAATTTTAATTTATTTAATGATAGAATGCTTAAAATATTGAAATTGTTATATAAAGCATTTACAGTAGTTTAAATGAAAGAAGTCCCTTGAAGGTCATTGAAGGACAGTACGAGTTTAGATTTTAACCACGCCCATTTTCTCATATTCAGTAGCGTCGTTTATTTAATTTTTAATGGGGCATATAAGATACTGTAATTTCCGATGGTGAGGGGTTAGCAGATGACGGGGAGATATAAACAAAAGAAGAACAATGCATGCATTAGTATATACCAGATATAAAGTTTTCGGTGAATAGTCGGCTTAGCACCGGTAACAACAGAAATATGATGTTTTGACAGTTCATTACGTTAATTATTTGTGTCTCACATTTTGAATTACAACAACGATTTAGATAATGATATAATATCAGTGGTTGCAATAAAAGTGATTTATTATAACTGTGTTTGTGTTAGTGCATAATACTGGTGTTAATTAGTGGTAAATAAGACAAATTGACAGAAAATGCAGCAAAATGACGTTACACGCCTATGCGACAGCTAGTAGTGTAGGGAATAAGAAATCAACGTACGTTATTGCAATAGTATCGAGTACAACGAGCCTCATTTTGTTTTGCTTGTCGTAGTATTGTTCGGACATTCTAAAGACAAACGCGTTATATCCATCCTTGTCGCGCGTGCTGTTTGACAATTGAAATGAGAGAGATAGTTATATAACTATACGTTAATTCGTATATGATACAGATAACCTTCATGGGACTTCTTTCATTTAAACTACTGTATACTGCATTACATTAATATTAAAATATTATATTCATCCCCGAATCATGCTTAAAAATAATTAAATAATTAATTTAGTTCGTCATAATATTTCAAAATATATTTTAACTCGCATCGATATAACCCTGAGCTACATTAGTTGTTAACTCGCTCATCTTTCTATGAAGGAAATATCGGTTAATAATACCGGCAGAGACATCTAACGGCAAATAGATCGTAAACGTAGCCAAAGTATAACGTAGCAATAATCCACGTACGAGATACAATATCGACATTAGCGAAAAATGGAAGTACACGAACAGGATGACTAATTGAAAGATGCTTTAAATAAGGACGTCCTCATATACCTGTTTTTGGCCCCATATGCCGGAGGTTAAACTCGTACTGGACCTTATACGTATTTCGCTACGAACACGCGCGCACACACACATGCGCACTTGCATACTTCCAAGGTCCAGTTCGCACACATCGATCTACCGAACAACGAGGTCCAGCTTCAATATTTGCCCAGGCATAATATATTCAATAAAATTCTCAATACAGCCCTTTCAATTCAATCAAGTTACCGTGTATGCTATGGGAGACGTCTTTTCATTGTTGTACTTTTCAAGTTATTGACACCTTTCAATTATGAGGTCCGGGTAAATGTATTTATGAGGACTGCAATGTGACAATCGGTACTGCAGATTCCATCATATTGGTAGGATGGGGCATTACAGGATTTTATTTAAGAGATGGCAGAAACATCGTTTCACCACCGATATAAATTGACAGTGAACAGGAGCGGATTCAGGGAAAATTTTTATTTTTCATAGCTGCAAAGTGACGCATGGAATGTACCTACAACATATTAAGCAACAATTACAGACGGGGATTCTAACGATGTATGTCATTTTTACGTGCGCTGGAATTTAAAAAATAAAGTATACGATAATACCGATTTATGCTACTTACTTTCTCATACATAGGTTCAAAAAAGTTCGCTTTTTGAGGATATCATATTTAAGTGGAAATAATTATTTATTAAATTGAAACGAGAATAATAATGTATACATAATAATTTAGCGTATTTATTATATGTATATCCTTAAATTATTACAATATCATATGAGCACTAGCATTAATAATGATGCCTGCCTCTAGCATTATACTGAATCATGCTTATATGAACCATTTTTCTACAGCTGTAAATATTGCAGATGCATACAGAGAATTATGATTCTGAACATAAATATTGTCATATAATCGAATAGAAAGTAACATACTGTTGTCTTTATCTGACATATGTGTATATTTAAATATTTTACATTTCTGTAATAGTACGCTTTGAACTATATTGTTAATATTCAATGTACATCTATCTATACCGGATGTAGAAATGATTTATGCATACGAATTATAATGTTAATTTTTTCCCTTGGTGATATCTATTATATTTAGATTAAGAGTTACGATAAAAATGTTCTGCAGAATACATACTATGTATCGAATAAGTTTTTCTCTTGAATATCATTTATTCAGGAGAAAATGCCTAATAAACTTTGACATTTTCCCAATATATTACATAGGTATGCAGAACAAAATAATAACAATACCTGCATTTCATGAAAATGGTGAAGGGTATTTCCCTTTTCTCCTGAGTAAATAATATTTAAACGACAAATAATGGCTTAATCGACGCAGCTGATTCTGTATAACATGTAACGGTTTTTTTTTGTATTTGCCGCCTCAAGACCGAGATACAAACTGGAGATAGGTAGGGCCAACATTTTGTCGTACATCGACCGGTAAACGGCCGATAAATTAAGAATTTGTAATTAAGACTAGATTGTACGCGAATCGAGAGAGTGTCTCGATCCGTGAACGCAAGCGGACGTAAAAAAAGTAAGTGCCGACCAGAGAAAGTAGTGAGTTAAGTTGTGAGGTTGTGAGCGAGGAAAGTGTCAGTGTGAAAAGATCGCGAGTTACTTCCATTTTCGTCAATCTACGACTTATCGCCAAGTGACCGTGATTTACGCCGTATGAAACGGCGGATTATTCGTAACCGCTACACCGATATCTCGACTCAACGTGGAGTCATCTGGATCCTGATTCCTGTGAGGAATTCCCGTCTCGCCGGATGAACCCACCGCCTTCCTTGTGAGGGGATTTTCGTAGTCCACACCTCGACTTCTGACTCATCACACACTCTGATAAGTACTATTTTCTTGATTTTCATCTTACACCACGTGTTCAGCATCGGCAACCCGCCGAACTCTGTTCGAACTGCCACCAACTTGTGTTTCCCGGACGTCGGTAATACAGGAACCGACCGAACACTTTCGGGTGAGCGTACGATCTCTCCCGAAGACGAATCACACTTCCCCCCCACTACTCGACTTTGTGAGTTCAGTCAGTGACCCCTGTGCTACGACAGACACCACCCGGTTGTGGTTAAGTCAGTGTAAACAAAACAACTCAACTTGATTGTAATTCTGTTTATTAATCTTCGATGCACCCTTTTAATTAGTAATTTCATATTTGATTATAATTGTCATTCATTACTGTAATAATATTGCTCTAGTTTAACATAACATCACACATACACCCCCCTTGGACGAGCCATAGCTCAGCGCTAGCGTGGATGCGTCGTGTCATTTATTTACGCGAAGACAGGTCTGGGTTAGCCCACCTGCCCCATGTCTATTTTTCCTTACTGACGCACGCCAGGCTACCACTGAATGTGATCCTCGCCCCTTAACTCGTTTATAAGTTAGGTTAAGATTATTATTATTATCTTCATTATTATTATCATTATCTTTGTTACTATCATTATTATTATTCTTACTATTACCATTCTGCTGTGTACATCTCTTTGGTGCACCCCTAGCATAGACCGTTTGAAAACGTCCTTCCTTCCTTTACGCGATTGCAGGATCGGATTAGCCCCGATCGCGGATAACGTTTGTTTAAGGACGATTTTCGGACGGCCCCATGTTAGCGGTCCCCACCATTTAAATTTATGTATTGTTGTTAATGTCTACCACAGTCGCTTATGTTGACTATATATCCATGCGATTGGTTTGTGAATCTATCTCCAGTTTGTTTCTTGAATATACGACACGGCAAGTTAAATTCTATTTGGATCTATGGTTGTTATTTCTGCGATCGAGAGACGCTTAACGTTCCTTCTACCTAGTGACTCCCGTGAATCGATTTTCCGATACTTTTAAGTCACCTAAAGTATCGTGGCGCCCACTTCGAGCTCCCCCATCCGAACCACTCCGTACGCCAGTTCGTACCCTCGCCGACTTGACTAGCTGGCTGTCGTTTATCATCCCAACTCCCGGAGAAGGGCGTGATAAATTGGCGCCCAACGTGGGGCCGTCCGACTCGAATTTATGATATTTTTTTCTCTTTTCCCCTCTCTTACCTTTCGAACTTACTCAACTAAATTCACGGTAAAGTTACGCTCTTAATAACAACCTTACGCATCACAATGGACGCAACCCTACTTAATCGAAACGAATTGTCTCACGAACTAACCGCGAGAGGTTGCAAGAACGTAGACGCGAGAACCGTTCCGGAAATGCGGAAGATATTAACGCGGTGTCTCAAAAGTGAAACGGTCACGGGACCACCAAATCTCGATAGCTACGAAGCCAACCCTGCGCTCGAAATTGCCATCTGCACGGACAAACTGAACGAATTAAAGGACCTCGAGGTTCACGGTACGGAACAAACGCTAGAGTTTCGACGGTTCTCAACCAAAGTAGCCCACTTGTTAGGTAGAATCACACGTATTAAAACCGATGACGAGAATTTGCTCCCGGTAATTAAAACGTTACGGACCGACGTGATAACCTTGGAAGAACAACGCTTAGAGTTAATGATTTTTGACGAAAAAAATATTACGGTTCCGGACCCGATACCAGAGGCCATTGACCCTCCTCGGCCGAAACGAAAACAAATACCAGTCAGTCAATGGGGTTTATCCTTTAGTGGAGATGAAGACTGTACTAGTATTGGAGCATTTCTAGAGCGAGTAGAAGAATTCCGCGTATCCAGAAACTTAACCACTGAGGAATTATTCAACTCGGCAGTCGAATTAATGAAAGGCAGTGCATTAATATGGTTCCGGGCAATTAAAACGGAAATTAAATCATGGGAAGAGTTTGCGATACGAATCCGCCGCGAATTTGAACCCTACGATTATGAGTATGAGCTATGGAAAGAAATACGCGCACGCACTCAAGGACCATCGGAACGAGTCGGATCATACTTCGCGTGTATGATTAATTTGTTCACACGACTTCCCCACCCCCCTTCTGAAGAAGAAAAACTAAACATCTTAAAACGCAATATGGCGCCATACTTCATACTCCATACCGGACTAATCGAATTAACCACCGTAGAACAGTTACGTGATATTTGTAAACGATTAGAAGCAAATAGGTCCCGAGCAACGAACTTTCAACCCCCGCCTACGAACCGACAGAAATTGTTAGAACCCGACCTTTCATGCCCAACGAGACCCAGAGCCCTGACTCATGCCGTCGAAACCTCACGAGATCCAAACCCGCGAAACAATTTTCGGTGTTGGAATTGCAACAAGATTGGACACAATTATTCTGCCTGTCGATCCTCACGTACGAAATTTTGTTATGTATGTGGCACGCCAAACTGTACTAAATCATCGTGTTCACAATGTAATGGACAACGTCAAAAAAACTAATTGCGGGACGGAATGTTGAGAACCGAACTTCTCCCACCCCGGAACAATTAAAGGTTCAAAAGAAACAAGTGAAGGAATGGCTTATCACTGTAACGGAAACGTATCTAAAACCGCGGATCAGCTATCTCTTGTCGACTTTCCC
Organism: Carabus problematicus; assembly: GCA_963422195.1. NCBI lineage: Eukaryota > Metazoa > Arthropoda > Insecta > Coleoptera > Carabidae > Carabus > Carabus problematicus. The sequence continues at coordinate 9,228,088 of OY728583.1, read as the reverse complement.
CAACGATTCGCGACCACACCTAGAAGTCAATATTTACGGATACAAACTTAACGGCCTGTTAGATTCTGGAGCATCGAATACTGTAGTTGGAAAAGCCGGCTGGGATCTCTTAAAAACACTAAACCTCCCGATAAACGATAAAAACTCCCTATCATGTAGAGTAGCTAATGGAAATCAATGTCCTTGCCAAGGAACCGTAGATTTACCAATTAGATTAGGACCAAAAATCCAGATTATAGAGACCATGATAGTTCTTGATTTACCACACGAACTTATCTTAGGGGTAGACTTTTGGCGTAAGATGAAGTTACTACCCGATCTAACATCGAGTTCCTGGACTTTTCTTGATTCCATGTCCACCACGCCCACGAATTCGCTAGTAAACCGGAACGAATTAGACGTACAAGAGAAACAAACATTACAAAACCTAATTGACAAGTATTTTAACGTGATGAGTAAAAAACTAGGTTGCACAACCCTCGTGCAACATGAGATCGTGACTAACGCCTCCCCCATTAAACAACGTTACTACCCGGTCAACCCTAAAGTACAAGAGCACCTAGACAGTGAGTTAGAGGAGATGTTAAAAGCCGGTATCGTTGAGCCGTCCAAAAGTCCCTGGTCCAGCCCTGTACTCCTAGTAAAGAAGTCTAACGGTTCATTTCGTTTTGTCGTTGATTACAGGAAACTTAACGCCGTAACTAAACGTGACGCTTACCCTTTACCCTACGTAAACTCAATCCTTGATAAATTAAGAAATTCGCGATATCTGAGCTCGATAGATCTGAAATCGGCCTATTGGCAGATCCCCGTTGCCCCCGGAAGTAAGGAGAAAACAGCATTCACAGTCCCCGGACGCGGTCTGTACCAATTTAATAGAATGCCCTTCGGATTACATAATTCCCCGGCGACATGGCAACGACTGATGGATACCATGTTCGGACCACCCTTCGAGCCATACGTATTCGTATACTTAGATGATATCATAATTACCACCCCGACATTTGAAAAACATCTGGAAATCCTAGACGCCGTTCTCAACAAAATTTTCCAAGCTGGAATGACCATTAATACGGAAAAATGTAACTTTTGTAGATCTGAATTACGTTATCTCGGTTACGTTGTGGATAAAACCGGTCTCCACGTAGACCCCGACAAAGTCAAAGCCATTCTAGACATACCGTCACCAAAAAACGTTTCCGAAGTGCGACGCTTCGTCGGAGTTGCATCGTGGTACCGACGTTTCATTCCAAATTTCTCGACTACTATCGCACCCCTAACCTCGTTATTTCGAAAAACGCAATCCTGGAAGTGGGATGAGAATTGCCAAAACTCTTTCGTGAAAATTAAAGAACAATTAACTTGCGCCCCCATATTGACTTGCCCCGACTACAACCTACCCTTCTACGTACACACAGACGCTTCTGGATACGGAATTGGAGCCGTTCTAACTCAGATGGCCGGAGCTGAGGAACAAATTATTTGCTATATTAGTAGATCGCTAACGCGACAAGAGAGAAATTACTCTACTACGGAACGCGAATGTCTTGCGGTCATTTTCGCCATCGAAAAACTTCGCTCATACCTAGACGGCGTTAATTTCACAGTGGTCACCGACCATGCCTCATTGTTGTGGCTAAATAACTTAAAAGACCCCACGGGACGACTAGCGCGCTGGGCCGTACGATTACAAGGTTTTAACTTTAACATTAAACATCGGAAAGGTAAGGAACACCTCCTTCCGGACCTGCTCTCTCGCACCGTGCCACTTAAGATTGATTTCCTGACTATGGACGAGGATAGTAAAGACCCTTGGTACCGTCAATTAAAAGAACACATTCTAAACGAACCTCACCGCTTTCCCCGATGGAAGGTAGAAGACAACCAAATTTACAAACAAACGTACAATCGTCTCTCTGAACAACCAGAGTGGAAACTAGTAGTACCCAAAGATTATCGAGCACGTGTCTTGTATCAATGTCACGACCGACCAACCTCCGGACATTTCGGCACCTTTAAGACGGTCAAACGAGTCAACTCTCTATATTACTGGCCGAAGATGCGAGCAGACGTCGCCACCTACGTAAAGAAATGCGTAGTTTGTCAAATGCAAAAACCACCGCAACAGAAAATCTGTGGATTGATGGGCAAACGTCCCGCCATTACCCAACCTTGGCAAATGATTTCTACCGACTTAATGGAATTCCCGCGCTCTACCAAAGGACATGCTTACCTGCTCGTTGTCTCCGATTACTTTTCTAAGTTTGTCATGTTATTCCCGCTACGGAAAGCGATCGGGCCAACGATCTCCAAACTTATCGAGAACCATGTCTTTCTTGTATACGGGACGCCACAATACCTCATTTGCGATAACGGTAAACAATTCATCAGTAACGAATTCAAACGAACGATGCAAGATTACCAAGTTAAAGTTTTATATAACGCAAACTATCACCCTCAAAATAACCCCACCGAGAGAGTAAACCGCGTACTCAAGACCATGATTCGGGCGTATTTGACGAATAATCACCGTCTATGGGACCAATGGCTACCAGAAATTGCTTGTGCCATAAACACTAGCGTACACGAATGTACCAATTACACCCCCAACTCTGTAAATTTTGGTAGAGAACATATATTGTCAGGTCGTCAATACGGGCGTGAAACCGACCATACTAAAGTGATACCTCTGATTGATCGTTCTGAAAAATTAAGTAATTTTGACCAGATACACCTAAAAGTACAACGCGGCCTTCAGAAGGCGTATCACGCGAATAAACGCCAGTATGATCTACGCCGTCGACCTCTCGAGCTATCCGAAAATCAATTAGTATTACGAAAAAATTATGTCTTATCTAAAGCTGCAGATTACTTTGCCGCCAAACTGGCCCCCAAATATACCGGACCCTTCATAGTTAAGAAGAGATTATCATCCACTACCTACAGATTGAAAGATACCCAAGATCGCGACCAAGGTGCCTGGCACATTAAAGATTTGAAGCCCTTTTCCGAACCGTAACCCTCCGCCTATCCAGCACACCCCGCCGTTACCAACGATTGTTTCCCGCTCTCTCTTTGCGATTGTTGAACTTCCTCCCTTAGATTTCACATGAGGTCCGCCTTCTTCTAGTAAGAGGGGGATTTGTAACGGTTTTTTTTTGTATTTGCCGCCTCAAGACCGAGATACAAACTGGAGATAGGTAGGGCCAACATTTTGTCGTACATCGACCGGTAAACGGCCGATTAATTAAGAATTTGTAATTAAGACTAGATTGTACGCGAATCGAGAGAGTGTCTCGATCCGTGAACGCAAGCGGACGTAAAAAAAGTAAGTGCCGACCAGAGAAAGTAGTGAGTTAAGTTGTGAGGTTGTGAGCGAGGAAAGTGTCAGTGTGAAAAGATCGCGAGTTACTTCCATTTTCGTCAATCTACGACTTATCGCCAAGTGACCGTGATTTACGCCGTATGAAACGGCGGATTATTCGTAACCGCTACACCGATATCTCGACTCAACGTGGAGTCATCTGGATCCTGATTCCTGTGAGGAATTCCCGTCTCGCCGGATGAACCCACCGCCTTCCTTGTGAAGGGATTTTCGTAGTCCACACCTCGACTTCTGACTCATCACACACTCTGATAAGTACTATTTTCTTGATTTTCATCTTACACCACGTGTTCAGCATCGGCAACCCGCCGAACTCTGTTCGAACTGCCACCAACTTGTGTTTCCCGGACGTCGGTAATACAGGAACCGACCGAACACTTTCGGGTGAGCGTACGATCTCTCCCGAAGACGAATCACACTTCCCCCCCACTACTCGACTTTGTGAGTTCAGTCAGTGACCCCTGTGCTACGACAGACACCACCCGGTTGTGGTTAAGTCAGTGTAAACAAAACAACTCAACTTGATTGTAATTCTGTTTATTAATCTTCGATGCACCCTTTTAATTAGTAATTTCATATTTGATTATAATTGTCATTCATTACTGTAATAATATTGCTCTAGTTTAACATAACATCACACATACACCCCCCTTGGACGAGCCATAGCTCAGCGCTAGCGTGGATGCGTCGTGTCATTTATTTACGCGAAGACAGGTCTGGGTTAGCCCACCTGCCCCATGTCTATTTTTCCTTACTGACGCACGCCAGGCTACCACTGAATGTGATCCTCGCCCCTTAACTCGTTTATAAGTTAGGTTAAGATTATTATTATTATCTTCATTATTATTATCATTATCTTTGTTACTATCATTATTATTATTCTTACTATTACCATTCTGCTGTGTACATCTCTTTGGTGCACCCCTAGCATAGACCGTTTGAAAACGTCCTTCCTTCCTTTACGCGATTACAGGATCGGATTAGCCCCGATCGCGGATAACGTTTGTTTAAGGACGATTTTCGGACGGCCCCATGTTAGCGGTCCCCACCATTTAAATTTATGTATTGTTGTTAATGTCTACCACAGTCGCTTATGTTGACTATATATCCATGCGATTGGTTTGTGAATCTATCTCCAGTTTGTTTCTTGAATATACGACACGGCAAGTTAAATTCTATTTGGATCTATGGTTGTTATTTCTGCGATCGAGAGACGCTTAACGTTCCTTCTACCTAGTGACTCTCGTGAATCGATTTTCCGATACTTTTAAGTCACCTAAAGTATCGTGGCGCCCACTTCGAGCTCCCCCATCCGAACCACTCCGTACGCCAGTTCGTACCCTCGCCGACTTGACTAGCTGGCTGTCGTTTATCATCCCAACTCCCGGAGAAGGGCGTGATAAACATTCATATTACAACTTTTAATATAAATACGACTGGGAACGCAATATCGCCAAGTAAAAATAATAATAATTCTACACCCGCATACATAGAGCAAAAACAATTTATTAAGAAATAACTTAATTAAGAGGCATATTTCTATGATTTTTTTGTTTACGTCTCATGGATACATTCGTATTATGCACCCAATTTTTTATATCTCTGATCTGCTTTTTAGTGGAGATTCATCGTTGATAGCTTCTTCACATTCTATTTTCCTCGGCACTTTGAAATTCTTGTTGTCTAAATCTTTTTCTTAAGCGATCTTTCTCAGGAGTGTTCCATCGGGAAACTAAAAATATTGTTAATTAATAATTTCTAAATATGTATGTTTGTATAAATGTGCAATGTACAAGTATATGTTCTCTTAGAACGTGTAACAACGTGTACATGGCTTCGGGCTCATCATGTCCGTTGTGCTTACATCACCTAGAGTAACTTTTATTTAAAGAACATAATTCAAAATTGGTATATATATATATATATATATATATATATATATATATATATATATATATATATATATATATATATATATATATATATATACATACCATTGTCGGTCGGACGTTCATGTTTTTGTGTTGTGTTTTCATTCGTATGATTTCGATCTATTTCTAAAATAAATAAATTGTTAATTGAAGTTTAATATGAATAATGCACGTGACATTCGTGATACCTGTAATATTTGGGGTATTTTGGTTTAAACTTTCTTTATTTACGGTGATATTTAATTCGTCTAAAGTGCATCCTGATTAAGCGCAATTTCATCTTGTTTTGCAGCCGTTAATAGTTTTCCGGTTTTTGCGATTTTAATCATATGATCTGATAATCTATAATAAGACCTATGAACCCTTATATCATGACCAAGACTTCCAGCAAGGTCATCCATCTCGTTTTCTTTTTCTTTTTGGTAGATAAAAGTGCACTATTTGGTCAGATATGATGGCGCGTGCATAAAAGTGGTATAACCCACTTTTATAGGTGTATTTACGATCTTTGACTATAATTTGGCAGTTTTTAATTGCAAATATGATATAATAAACATTATAAAATATATAATAAATACATGTGTTGATGTAGAGGACTTATTTTAAGAAGAAAAAAAATAATGAGAAAGCAATTGCATTATATTTTTCGCATTGCTGCATTGCGTCCCAGTTCATTATGTTTAGACGGTATTTAGCTAGCCTTAAATAAACTTGTATGCTTTTATTGTCCGACAAATTCAATCAACAATTTCTTTTCGTCTTCTGTAAATACTTTTCTTGTAATTTCGACATATACAATACAACAAAAAGTTAATTCGATGATATTACTGTTAATATATCTAGTATTAAAATAATTCATTCATTTAACATACATATCAACAATATGTCATTTCCAAATAAACATAACGAAATAACTTAAAATTATATGTACTTACAGTTTAGTGTATCATAACACACCACACAAACGTTTGAATTACACTAAATTAGAAAACTCCTATTAGTTACATTATAACAATTACAAATAAATAACAAAAGAAATATATAATTTGTATATACTGTACATTATGTACATATACTCGTATGTATATGCCGAAGAAAGATTTGGATTGAAATAGATTTAAAATAGAAAAGAAATGTACAAACTGGTATTTACTGTTCATATCCATGCTGCACAAAGATTTGAATTTGAATAGATTTCAAATTCGCACTTGTATCTGATTGGTCGTTGACGATGCACAGGTCTGACAGCTAACGTTCAGCCGTACCGTAGTTTCGTAAACAGTAATTTAGATAAAAGCGGTGAAAAAATGAGGTGTGCATACGAAACAAAAAGCGCTTTTGACTGCACAGCTCTAGAAAAGTGCCGTAAAAGCGAGGTGAGCATATGCGCCAATGATTTTAATAGTGTGCCATGCAAATTTATTTTAATATTGTTTGTATTAAACATTTGTTTTAAATAGGTTGAAAAAAAGTAATGAAATTAATTTTGTTATGCAGTTTGTTAAAGAAACAAATAACACAAAAATATAAAAATATTTAAGTTCATATGTACACATTTACAAAATAAATTATTAAAAAAAATTAATTTCTTAGATGTTCAAATTGCTGTCCGTTATTTTGTACATAATCGTAACATCTTCCTTGCACACTTCGAACTGCTCTTTTTATTTGTGCAGGGCTAATATTGTTCATTGTATCAACAAACCTATTTCTCAAATCTTCTATTGTTGGTTTATTTATGTAAACTTGATTTTGTACATATCCCCAGATGTAGAAGTCTAGAGGACTTAAATCAGGTGGTCTAGCTGGCCATGCAATAGGACTATTGGTACCAATCCACGTGTTTGGCAACCGTCTATTTAAATACACTGTTGCATTTCTAGAATTGTGTGAAACAACAACACCGTCTTGTTAAAACAAATGTAGATGTGCCAATTGTCTTAGTGGCACGTTATCTAAGACATTTTCCAATTCAATTTGTAGTAATTGAACATAACGTTACCTATTTAAATTATCGTCAAAGATTATTGGTCCAAGAATAAGGTTCCCTAATACACCTGTCCACACATTAAATCCAAACCTTGTTTGGTGTCTGGCATCTCTTAATAATCTTGGATTATCTTGAGCTCAAATATGGTAATTATGCCGGTCAAACATTCCATTATTCATAAATCTTGTTTCGTCACTCCACAGAATAGTTTCCGGAAAATTAGGACTTTCGTTTCATTTCCGTACAAACCAATTACAAAAATTGCAAACGTCTTCCGTAAACCCCAGCCTGCAGATATTGGCTAAGATGAAATTTGTATTGTCTGTATTTATGTTTTTGTAGTATTCGTAGTGCAGTAGTGCGCGTTGTATTGCATTCAACAGCTGATTCCCTGCTCGATTTTGATGGTTGATAGTTAATGAATGCCAGTACATTTTCTTAATTTTCCACACTTTCCAAGTTGTTTCCGCGGTTCACAATTTTTGGAATATTCAATGAACAGAATTGTTTTAAATTTTGCTCCAATCTTTTAAAAATGTGGCTGCAGCTTTTCTGGATATTTTTCGTAGTAAGCCATACATGCTTTAACAGAATATCTTTTTTCTTCTACATATGTATTATACATATTAAATTTTTCGAAATTTGAAAACAAAATTTCTTTATATAATTCAAACAAATGTTAAAATGTCATAGTTTCCAATTGTTTTATCGACAGTTCATTACGCTAGAAACGCAACCTATTTAAAACAAATATTTAATATGAACAATATTAAAATAAATTTGGATGGCACACTATTAAAATCATTATTTTTCAACTTTTGCTACGAAATTTAGAAATCTATCCATATATAGCGATATATCATTGTAAAGAGAAAAAAATAGCTCATTTTAACTAGACTAAAATTTACCATGGTCCCCATTTAAAAAATGAAACTTGTATGCTGTATCTCTGATAATATCAAATAAAAAAAATCAATCTAATTCCTCAAAACGCTTGTAATCTACGCTAAAATATTTGTTCGAAACATTTTTCAATAGTTCCACTGTTTGCTGAGTTATAAAGGTAAATTAACTAGGAATGGATACAGACATCCGTGCCTGCGGCTCATCGACGCATGTGCAAGTCTGAATTTATTTCAAGTACTAAAGGAAATTTTGAAAAACAAAAAGTTAACTGCACAACTAGACCATAATACGCATTTGTAAAAAAAAATTCATCAAGATCGGTCGGATAGTCTAGGAGGAGTTAGTGGAACAAAAACCGTGTAAGCGAGCGGACGAACAACATACATACGGTCACATGTTGTAATAGTCATTTCGTAATCCAAGAGGTTTGTCCGGGATTTCTGCGCAAAATTTTTTAAAATGGTGAGCATTCAAACTTGGGTCACCTGTATACAGAGTGTCTGTTTTAAACGGGCCACTTAAGGGATCTTGGAAACTATAAGAAGTACCATCTCGGTTAAATTAGACAAAAGTTGCCAATTTATGGGCCAATGTTGGTGGTGACTTCGCATTTTGAAAATTTTGCATGGCTCACTAGATAAAGACAAAAGTTTAATATTTTCGCTTTTTAATTATCTTTTATAACTCAAGGTGCTGAAAATTTTGAAAAAACCTTCAAATAAATATTTTAGCATACATAAGAAGCTTGTTGCCAAATTTGATGAATTTTTTTTTTATTGCATATATGTCTGGAGAATTTTTAGATAATCGACCTCCTGTCGAAGAGCTATAGTGTTCGGTACGATGTCTGCAACATCCTCTGATTACACTAGTTTACAAATTTTTGGTTTACGGCTAGTACCTAAAAGAAGAAGTGTTTTTTAGATTAATTTGGGGTCAGGGAAAACGAAAATGACAGTCTTTTATTTTTCCAAAGAATCGTTTTCGAGATATTTGCAATAAACCTGTTTTTTTCCTCTTTCTTCATATACTGGCATAAAATTTGATAACGGTTGATCCAATTAACATAAACTGTATATTGTTCGAAAGGTATGTTCTTCCACTTTCCGACGGTATTTTGTTTTTGTAATTCGGATTAAAATTCTTTGGGTTACATACGATGAAGGTCGGAAAAACGTCGATTTTTTAAAAATCACCCATTTTCAGTTGTTCCATTGAGATAGAAAAAAAAATATTTCACATACTTTTAAGATTTCACATGAAAGACAATTTTATAGCAAAAAAACGAAGCCTAAGTTTGCTCAAATCTGACATAAAATACAGAAGTTATGACAGGTTAAGTGAAGTCAAACAATTTTAGTTTTTCAGAGACAGGTTCATACTTTTGATCGAAAATATGTTTTTTCAGTTAAACTACTCCGTTTATGTTGCATTGGATCGTACACTTGGGGCAAACACTTCATACATCCACTCGGTGAAAAACTGTCTTGTTACCCAAGCTTTAGGATTAGCCCTCCACATTACACCCAGGTTACTTTTGATGACATGATTTTGCTTAAAAACTCTTGGATTTTCTGAGTGGTAGACTAGAAGCGGTTTTATTTTGAGGTCTCCACTTGCGTTGGCACACAGCAAGGCTTATGCCCTGACAATGATTTCTCCTCTTTTGTGATGTAGGTCCTCCTTGGCATCTTTTTCCAAAAGAGGCCAGTCTCATCACAATTAAAAACTTGGTTAGGAGAAAATGACTCATTTTCTACAAAGATTTTAAATTCACCAACAAACTTTTCAGCAGCATCTTTATTTGAACTAGCAGCCTCCCCGTGCCGAACGACGCTATGAATTCCACTTCGCTTCTTAAATCTATCAAACCATCCCCTACTTGCTTTGAATTCATCACTTTTTGTACCACTTGTTCCGGGAGTGTCTTGTTTTAGGTCGCCATGCAATCTTTTCGCTTTTTCGCAAATAATTGCTTCAGAAATGCTGTCACCTGCAAGTTGCTTCTCGTTGATCCAAACTAAGAAAAGTTTTTCCACTTGTTCCATTACAGGTGGTCTATTGACGGCAAGAACTGTCACTCCTTTTGCTACATTAGCCTCTTTTAATACGTTTTTATTTTTTAATATAGACGATATTGTTGACTTAGCCATTCCATAGCCTTTTAGTTAAATATATATATTATGAGTGTTTATTTAGATTAATTAACAGGGATTGAATAACTGATCGTTCGTTACTGCATCATGTTTATCATTAACGATGATTTTATGACAGTTGGTCGAGAACGCTCGAGCCGAGCACATCAGTGTTTATATTTCATTGTGTATTGAATATTCTCTAGTTCTGTTTCAGATGATTGCTGTTTGCTGCTGATATCAATGCTAGTATGTATTGCTATTGCTTTGTGTATTAATAACAGGTAGTTTATTACAGACGATGCTGTAAGCATCCATCGGTGTGCTGCAAGCACCCAACGAGACCCTTATGCGTTAGGTTGTGAGAGAAATCCGCAACCCATCGGTGTGCTGTAAGCACCCAACGGAACGCTGTAAGCGTTAGGTTGTGAGAGAAATCCGCAACCCATCGGTGTGCTGTAAGCACCCAACGGTGTGCTGTAAGCACCCAACGGAACGCTGTAAGCGTTAGGTTGTGAGAGAAATCCGCAACCCATCGGTGTGCTGTAAGCACCCAACGGCGTGCTGTAAGCACCCAACGGTGTGCTGTAAGCACCCAACGGAACGCTGCAAGCGTTAGGTTGTGTGAGAAATCCACAACCCATCGGTGTGCTGTAAGCACCCAACGGTACGCTTATGCGTCAAGTTGTGATTGACTCTGCCAACGTACAGTATAGGTGAGCGTTGAAGCAGGTCGTTGAGATCACTGCAATTGAGTGTCTTACAGACTCAAAGTGTTGGGTGCGAGCCTCAATTGCACCAAGTCGTGTGATGAGCCCGACTGAGGGATAAACACGCATTCTGATCGGTTGGTTTGGGTAGCGCCCGACCGCCGTATCTGTAGATCGTTGAGATCATTGCAATTGAGTGTCTTACATTCTCAAAGTGTGGGTGCGAGCCTCAATTGCATCAAGTCGTGTGATGAGCCCGGATGAGGGATAAACACGCATGTTCGATCGGTGGGTCTGGGTAGCTCCCGCCCGCCGTATCAAAGGCACGCTTGGCATCTTCTGTGTGATTTATAAGTCCAATGCTGCCGCAACAATCGGTGTGAGCTGGGACGCCAGGTATATCACCGCAACAATCGGTGTGAACTGGGACGCCAGGTATATCAGCGCAACAATCGGTGTGAACTGGGACGCCAGGTATATCACCGCAACGGGCATGGCGGTCTTGAGATCTGTCCATGCCTGCCGGGCTAAGTCGGCTGAGAAAGATCTTGGTGAACGAGTCTTGTGGACTTTAACTCAGTTGTTGAGTTGTCAGATAGTGTTATTGGCCTAACATTAATATCCTTGGTAAAGGTTTGTTTCAGAGTGACTACAGAGGGCAGTTCGGATGAGGGAGATCCTTGAGAACGGGTCTTGTGGACTTGACTTAGGAGTCAGGAGCCGAACGGTGAATCATCATGTCGAGTGTTATGGGGTGCCACGGGCACCATTGTGAGTATTGCGTCGTGATTATTACTGGTATACGTAATCACATTAATCTGTTTATTTCCATGTGACGAGTCATATCATCTAACGAGGTGACGTTACGAATGTATATGTTATCATCACTTGCCACCATTGTCCATTACACGTAATGACATCAGACACCAGGTCTAATACAGGTTCGATGTGCAAGAGCTTTTTATCAAGAATTAAAACATAATATGCCGCTTATAACAACAGATTATTCAGAAAATCAGGGTAGTCGCGAGGGTACTGGCCACTGTGTGAAAAAACTAAAAATGCCGCCCCCAGAATTAATTTATACAAAATTAATGTATCATTAAATTTGTTTAATAATACTTTCAAAATTTGATTTTCCTTGCTTTGAGAGAAGCAATTCAATTAACGTGTTACTGTTATTTTATTTTAATATTATATTCTTGGCCTGGTTGAAAACCATGCGAATTATATTGATTTGCAAAGAATGCTGTGTACGTTTACGAGAAACTTCTAAGGTCTGGAAAAGTGTATAAAAAACAGTGCACTGTTGCACTGGACATTAATGATAAATGTGAAATACAATCAAAAGATGAGGAAATATATACATTTCAGTAGTGACCAAACATTGAAGAAATAAAAAATGTGTCGGGGATTTCGAAGACTTCCTGGTTAAAGAAGGGATTATTTGTAAACAAGAGGTTGATGACAAGCAAGACAATAGCAAAGAGTAAATGATACGGAAGAATATCCGATGGATAATAATTCCACTGAAAACATAGCTAATGAATCGTACTCCGATAACAAGCAGGACAATAATTCTACTGAAATTATGACACGGAAAATGTATTCGTGAAATTAGATTATTTTATTAAAGAAGAGAATATGTGGAAACGACAAGTAGTAGATGATACGGAGCATATCCGACGAATATCCGCCGAAGTAGATGATACGGAAGAATATCCGTCACTAATACAAACTATGTTAGTTCTGGATTCACATGTATGGAAATAATTACGTCATGTATTATAAGTTTACAGAGCTTCTTAATCGGTTTTAAAAAAGATATGCATTTGTTACGGCGAGTAGAATGCATTCTAAACACAATAAAAATTATAATTCATCTAATTTCAAAATTTATTAAATTTTTTAACCAATCTCCTCGAATATTATTTCTCTCACCTACCAACTTAAAATTTTTCTCGTCGTGTTTCACCGTGTTCTTTTATATTTCTGGTGTAATTTTGCTTAGTGCTACTTTCCACACATCTAACGTGTTTTCGTCACTGTGCTCATCTCGAAATATGTGGTTATTGTAGTATGTCTGTGCTATACCCCAAACATTTTCTATAGAATTGTCCATATTAAATGTCCTAATTTTTACGCTTTACTATCAATGATGTACCGTTTCAACGGTTTATTTCTAAACATTTAAAGAAGAAATTAAAATAAATACAAAAGTAGTTAGAAAATTTGAAGCTTACATTGACACTATAATATTTCTGTATGCATCTTTAACCCTTTCGCTACCAATTTGTTTTTTTAACATTATCCTTGTGTTCACTATGTATTTGTAGTATATAAGCACAATATAACTCAGTTATACTACTTTTTCATTTTTTTTTTTAATTAGCAGGGGTGTTTTGGGTTGCGGGACCTATATCTCCCAATGGAATTGTATACCGGGACAACGAAGACCCAGTGGTATTAAAAAAGAATTATTTGAGTATAATAATCCTAATTTCGAATACCACTGGGAAACATATAACCCACTATAAAGTACAACAGGGACATATGTGTCCCAGTATCGGAAAATATGATAAAATTGAATATTTCAGTGTCAATAACGCACACAGATATTTTGTATTTGAATATAACAATTTTTATTTATATTTTTATTATTATTCGTACATATTTACCATAAAATCACACATGGTAAGAATGAAAACATTTCTTGCATAATGGTATGTTACATGCCGCAATTATGACATCTTCTGCGAGTTGAACCTTCCATTAGCAAATTGTCACCAACATTCATAATAATTCTTGTAGCTCGCGACGGTTTGCCATACTGCCGTTTGCGGATCAGTTTAGCATGCTGCCTTCCATGCGAAATGAGAAATTTTGCAAGTGGAATCAAAAAATCGAAAAAGCTCTTCTTTCTAAGTTTCAGTTCGGCAAATATTATCCATGCATTTACAGCAGAGGTCATCAGGAGGCGATAAAAAACTCGTTTCCACCACTTCAGGGTCTTCCTATCCATGTCGTATAAACTTACAAGTTGATCAGATAGATCTACCCCACCCATGTATTTGTTGTAATATTGCATTGATTCAGGACATGGAGTTTCTGTTTTTCTGCCATCTTTCGCTTTTCTAAATACCACTGTCATTCGATTACCGTGTATATTAGATAAAACAGTGACATCTTTAGTGTATTTCCAAGATACCGCCGATGTCCCATACTGGTTGCCCATAAAGTTTGCTTCCCCCCGTGCTCGCTTACGAGCTTCAAACTTTGGCATATTTATGTTTCATACAGGATGTTAGGGGTTCGGGAATATTGAAATAAAAGTGTTTGTGCTTATGATGAAATAATAAGTATGTCTTTATTATAAGGAAGCTGATGTACGACTAAACTATATATACATTTTGCACAGTGCGCGTAACATAGATAAAAGCAGTTTTTATCAGAACTATCCCACGGAGCTTCCCTGAGCGGAAAGTGTCCAACAAGCAAAAGTAAAAAAAATGATATGACTAAAGTACACATATATGTTGGCTTAAAAATTAAATATATGTATTTAACGTAATAAAAGTAGCGGATTACATAACACCTCCCTCCGGAAGATTGAAACGGTAGTTTCAATTGGAATGGCTGTCCCATGCGGAGGCAGATCGACGGCAAGAAAGTCGTTGATGTGGATTGGCAGAATGTTGGTCATGAAATTCTTCTATATCGTCTAATTGAAGAGATGGTCGTCGAGCTTCATTGTGAATATTAGTGATAATACAGATTTCTCTGCACTTTGTACAATTTTTGGGAAAATATTTTCTAATGAATCTGTAACATGGACAATTGCAGCATTTGCAAATACAACATATAGTTATAAGTACAACAAATATAATACCGATAACGTAGTAAGAAGAATAGCGAGTAATGTGCTTAGCCAATATTATATCATCGAGATTTTCCGATAATTTATGTAATTGGTGCTGAGCATATTGCAATTCTTCCAATTTTAAATTAATTGGTTGAAGTGTGTCAAAATGTATAGTTTTTGAATTTTTGAAGTTTGCATTATCGCAACAATCTTCTTGAATTGAAATGATTGGAACTATATCAGTTATATTATACATTTCCACAGTTTCTGTTAACAATTGGATATATGATATATAAGCTTTACAATTTTTTTCTAAATGTAAAATGTTCGTATCTTTCAATACAAATAATTGTACGTTTTTATTTTTACAATTTAAAGTTACTTCTTGACTTCTAGAAGTAGCTAATATCCAGTTGTTATTAGGTAGATTTTGCCATAAAAATATTTCTTGATTTACAATTTTGACATTACAATTTTTTGGTATGTACTTAATATTATTTTGTAACAATAATAATTCACAATTATCTCTTTCATTTCGAGTGACAACACTTTTAACAGTACAAAGATATTCCTTAGGAAATATTTGTTTACAATTATCGTTAAAATTTTTATATTGAACATAAGTTCTTCGATTCTTTGTAATTAACAAATATTCATAATCTGGTAATATGAGTTGATATTGATTTTCATCTATAGGTATAGGTAAAGGGTATAAGTGAAATATATCAAATGTAAGAATTTCGGTTAAAGGAATTATAATGATGAATATTAATTTAGATTCTGAATAATACACTTGTAATGTAGAGATTTCTAATAACGTATGTCCATTACTTGCTGTAAGAGGTATTGGAAATTCTCTTTCTGTAGGCAAAGAATGAAGTATTTCTTTTAAATTTGCAATGAGTTTTGATGGTTTTAACACTTGTGGATGAAGTATATTCTGTTTTGCAAAAAGGATTGAATTTAACAATGTATCTACTTGCTCGAGAGTGATTAATATGTCTAAGTTTAACTTTGAAATGATTTCTTGTAAAGATTTAATCTGCAATGAAAGGTTTTAATCTATTTAGATGTACTTTGATATTTTTCTTATTTTTTAATATAACAGCGTTTGTTTTAGTTAATTCAAGAATTTTATAAGGACCTGTATACAAAGGAGATAGTTTTTTATTCAATTTTGCTTGTTCATTGGTTAATAATACCATTTGGTTAATATGGAATTTATATTCTTTTGTTTGTTTGTCATAATTGTCTTTACTTTTTATTTTAGATTGGTTTATATTATTTTTAGCAATATTATTAATATGTGCTAATTTTTCCTTTAAATTAATAAGGTAATCATCGTAATTATATTTTATTGATTGATTTATATTTGGAAGTGCAATTTTATTTGAAAATAATAATTCATAAGGTTGAAATTGAGTGACTGAATGAACATTAGAATTATATGCGAGAGTAGCTAATGAGAGATATTGATCCCAATCGTTTTGATTTTGATTTATGTAATGTTTTAAATATTCTTTAAGTGTGGAATGTGATCTTTCCAGCATCCCATTAGTTTGTGGATGATATGCTGTGGTAAATTTTTGATTTATCTTTAATAATTTATTAAGATTTTTGAATAACTCCGATTGAAATTCTGTTCCTTGATCGGTAAGAATTGATTTTGGAAATCCAAATAAAGAAATATATCTTAAAAATTCATTTGCTACGTTTTCTGAAGTATGATTTTGCAAAGGTTGTGCATATAAATACTTGGTTAAATCGTCCTGTATTGTCAATATATATTTATTTTCCTTTTCTGTAATAGGTAACGGACCTACTATATCTAGAGATATACGCTCAAAAGGTTTAGAACTAGTAGTTGTTATTTCCATAGGTTGTTTTCGTTTTTGTCGATCACATTTGTTTTTCTGACATTCTTCGCATGATTTTACATATTGCTTAATTATTTTTGACATATTTGGAAAAGTGTAATTTAATTGAATTCGTTTTAAAGTTTTATGAAATCCGGGATGTCCTGCTAATGGAGAATTATGATTTTCGTGTAAAATTTTATTAATTTCTTCTGTAGTTTCTAATATTGTTTTATTCAGATATAGACAAATTTTATATTTTGATTTGGCGAAAAGATACTGAAGCATTTGTTTAATATAAGTTAAATTGAGATTATTGTAAGGATCATTAGGTATTGATATAGAAAATGTAGTAATTTGACTCAATTTTAAAATTTGTTTTAAATGTTCTAGTAAGGTATAAAATTCAATATAAGATATTTTATCATAAGAATTGGTTTTATAAGGTAATATGAGATAATCATCGATCCAATAAATTTGGTCTAATTCTAGGTTTCTAGGAAGTTTTTCTTTTACGTTTTCGTTATTAATTAAAGTAAATGTTTCTGTAGTATAAAAACATGGTAAAAATGCAATTTTAAGTTCTTCTGATTTGGATAAATGATCGTTTAACACGGGTATATTTTTATTTAATTGATCAGAGTTTAAAGATTGTAAAAATTTATTAAATTTGTTACTTGAAGTAAGCGTATTAATTTGAATTCGCGAAAGTGCATCTGCGTTTGAATTGATTTTTCCTGGTTTGTATATAATTTCATAATTATATTCTTCTAATAATAAACGCCAACGCAATAGTTTTGCACTAGGATTTTTACACGTTTTCAACCATGTTAAGGGTCTGTGATCGGTTACGATTTTGAATTTAGTGCCATAAAGATATGGACGATAGTGATTGATTGCCCAAATTATAGCTAAGAGTTCTTTTTCGGTGGTAGAATATTTTTGTTCAGTAGTATTTAATGTTCGCGATGCAAATGAAATAGGCAAATCTTTGTTAATTTCGCCTTGTGATAAAACAGCGCCTATTGCGAAATTGCTTGCATCTGTCGTTAACACAAATTCTTTTGAAAAGTCTGGATATTGTAATATTAATTTATTTGTTAAATAATTTTTCAATAAATTAAATGAATTTTGTTGTTCTTCTTCCCATAAAAATGTATTGTTTTTATGCAATAGAATAGTTAAAGGTTTAGAAAGTTTTGAAAAATCTTTTATGAATTTTCGATAATATCCAATAAGACCTAAAAATGATTTGACTTCAGTGGGAGTTTTTGGAATAGGAAAATTTTGAATTACTTTTATTTTGTCTGGATTTGGTTTTACACCATTTGATGTTATAATATGACCTAAATATGTGACTTCTTTTCTTAAAAATTCACATTTATCTGGTTGAAGTTTTAGATTATGTTGTCGCAATCGGTCAAAGATTGATTTTAATTTGATTTCGTGATCTTGTAAATTTGAGGCATATATTACTATATCATCGAGATATGTAAAACAATGTAAACCCTGTAAACCGGTTAAAGCTAAATTCATAAGACGAGAAAATGTTGCAGGTGCATTTTTCAGACCAAAGGGCATTCTAGTGAACTCAAAATGACCTTGTGGAGAATTAAAAGCTGTTTTTGAAATATCAGATTCTTTTATAGGTACTTGATGAAAACCTGACGCTAAATCCAAAGTAGTAAAATATTGTGACTGACCTATTTGATCTAAAATTTCTTCGATATTTGGAACAGGATAAGCATCACCAATTGTAATTTCGTTTAACTTTCTATAATCGACTACCACGCGCCATTTTGTTTTTCCGGACGCATCGATTTTTTTCGGTACAACCCATAAAGGAGCGGACCATGGAGATAATGATGGACGAATTATTTGTGAATCTAACATGTTTTTTATTTGATTTTGTACTTCTTGTTTATGAATTTCTGGGAATCGATAAGTTTTGGTATTTATTGGTTTGTTTGAAGAAGTAGTGATTTCATGTGATATTAAATTAGTATTAGATAGTTTATCATTGGGTAATTTAAATATGTCATTGTATTCGTGACAAATTGAAGTTAATGATTTTCTTTCTTCACAATTGAGATGATCAATACGTAAATTTTGATCAAGAATTTTTAATCGATCCGAATCTTGTGTGTTCTCATTATTAGGAATATTTAGAGTGTATATTTCCTGAGGTAAAGGATCTAATTTTATTAGAGATAGTGTATATGTATAATCGTGAGATGTTGTATTTAAGATAGAAGCTACACATTGTTTATTTCGAACTTGAACGATAGCTTTCGAGGGATAAATACCTTTAGGTACTTCAATATTTGGAATGATACCTTCCATTATTTCTGGATTTACAACTTGAAATGGTACATAAACTTCAGTTCTTGCTTTGATAACGTAAGTTGATTTTATTTTAGGTGATTTTGAATAATTATATATTGGTATCAATGAATTAAGTAATTGTACTTGTTCTTTTTGATATGAAATTATTGCTTCGGTTTTCTTTAAGAAATCATTGCCTATGAGACCGTCATATGATAGATTTATGTGATTTGGTATGACTTGAAATTCGTGTTCGATTGTTTGGGAATTGATTTGGAATTTGAGAGTACACGTGCCTAGTGTATTAGTAACAGATGTTGAATTGATTCCATTGAATTGGATTTGATTTTGTAAATTAATTTGAGTTTGTGAATTAAGAGAATTATGTTTTATTAATGAAATATTAGAACCTGTGTCTAATAAAAATGTTTTGATTTGGTTTTTATTTGGATTTGAGATGATTTTTAATTGTAAATAACGAGCTTGTTCTTGACTTTGTTTATTGATATCAGCAATTTGAGTTGGATTTGATTTAGATGAATTGATATCTGCAATTTGAGTTAGATTTGATTTAGATGCATTGATATCTGCAATTTGAGTTGGATTTGATTTAGATGCATTGATATCTGCAATTTGAGTTAGATTTGAGTTAGTTGAATTGATATCTGAAATTTGAGTTAGATTTGATTTAGGTGAATTGATATCTGCAATTTGGGTTAGATTTGAGTTAGTTGATTTTGCAGAATTAATACAATTGATTTTTTCAGTTGATTTTTGTTTATTTTTATTATTAAATTCCCGTTTTCGACATTCATTGATTAAATGTCCAAATTTTTTACAATATTGACATTGTTTGATTTCGTTTTGATTTTGCGTAGAATTTGCTGATGATGAAGATTGAGTTTCATTAACGTGATGAACATGAGTTTTATTTTTATTTTTAAAACAATCTTTGGTAAAGTGTGTATTGTTATTACAAGTTGAGCAATGTTTTTGAACAATTTTATTATTTTTAATCCCATTGTAATTTTGCATACGTAAAGCAGATTCTTCAGCCATTGCAATGGTTATGGCTTCATTTAAATTTTCTGGATTTGTAGTACGAAGGCGATCAGAGATTTTTGAATGTGTAAAGTGAATAAAACGATTAAGAGCAATTTCATTCATTAAACATAATTTTCCTTCTAAAAGATTTTGTTGTTCAGTATTTTGTTCAATACTTGTAGATGTTCTTTTTATTAAAGTTTCTAATCTTTGCACAAAATTTGAGATTGATTCACTTTGTTTTTGTGAAATATTTGTTAGTTCATTGAGCAATTGAGAATGATGTTTTTTATCTTGATAAAGTAATTTAAGATAATCTTTTAATTGTCCCCAATTTTCGAATTTTCTATTACAAATAGCTGCTTTTGCATTACCTTTGATTTGTGAAATCATATATTTTAACAAAATTGGTCTTTGATTGTCGGTAGCAAGAGATATTGCTAAATTTGAGTCATGAATGAATGTGATTAATTCCTCGCGTTTACCATCAAACTCGGGAATGAATTTAAATAAATCGGATAGATTTACACTTGTTGAATTAACTTCGTTAGATGATTCTGGCATTTTGTATTTGAGATATTAGGATATTAGACAGGATTATAATTTTTTTTTATTTTTTTTTTAATTATTTTAAACAAAGAATCGTAGAGAAATATGTGCAATACTTACAAAAATATTGACAGTAGCATATTGAAGAACACTGTGCGATGATTTTGATGACGAAGTAGTTGAGATTTCGGTGTAGAGAAATTGATGACGTAGTTGATAATGGATACTCGTTCGTTCTTCTTGTTTGATGAAGAATCACAACACACGATGATTGAAATGTTCGGCTGATGTTGATATTTTCTATTTAACTTTTGATGAAGAATCACAACACACGATGATTGATATCTTCGGTTGATGTTGATATTTTCTATTTAACTTTTGATGAAGAATCACAACACACGATGATTGATATCTTCGGTTGATGTTGATATTTTCTATTCTCACTTCTCACTTGTGATAAAGAATTACAACACGCGATGATTGAAATCTTCGGCTGATGTTGATATTTTCAATTATCTATTCTCACTTCTGACACCATTTGTTAGGGGTTCGGGAATATTGAAATAAAAGTGTTTGTGCTTATGATGAAATAATAAGTATGTCTTTATTATAAGGAAGCTGATGTACGACTAAACTATATATACATTTTGCACAGTGCGCGTAACATAGATAAAAGCAGTTTTTATCAGAACTATCCCACGGAGCTTCCCTGAGCGGAAAGTGTCCAACAAGCAAAAGTAAAAAAAATGATATGACTAAAGTACACATATATGTTGGCTTAAAAATTAAATATATGTATTTAACGTAATAAAAGTAGCGGATTACATAACAAGGATAACACCTCTTGTATGTAGTACAATTTGTGCGCATCGTTCGGCTTGTCTGGTGAATTAAAATATAATTTCGATGACAATAATTCTGTTTCGTGAGATAGCATGTTTTATTGCTTCATTCCCCATTGATTTGTTGCTAGACCAGTAATGGTGCTACGCAGGCAATTTGTTGTACGACATAATCAAATAACACCCAATTACAATCATAATTTCGTATTCGTCGGTGAGTTTTACTTTTCTTTTCTTTTTATGTTCTAGAATTTTCAATCTTTCATTTGTTTTTTCAGCAATCCATTGAAAGAGGCTTTTTGGAAATAGTTTCAAAAACACGTCAAACTCTGTTGCTGCTGGATTCATATTCAGCAAAATATTACATGGCCTTTCCGTAGGAATACTCTTTCGTGGAATAAAATTCTTATCAATTGGTTTCCATTTGTCCAACTTTACTAATACATACATACATACATAACATCACGCCTTTCCCATTACTGGGGTAGCAGGCCCTTAGTCCCTACAATCACTCAAAATATTTAATATAATACAGAAAACTGCCTTTCATTCCTTATTTTCTAACAATTGCTCGCCAAATACTTCTATCCATACATAACTGTCTCGCCTCGTGAATATCCATACACCTTGTCATACATGCTCTCCTATTATTTCTGCTTATAATTTTACGTTCACTCAAAACATTTTCTATCATATTCATCCATTTATTCCTCGGTCTTCCTCGCATTCGTGTTCCTTCAATTTCACCCAAATAAATCTTCTTAGTTAATCTATCATTTGACATTCTTTCCACATGTCCAAACCAACGCAGCTGACTTGAAGCCACTCTTTTCACAACATTTTCACTAATTTCACATTCATCATACACTACTTTATTCCTAATACGGTCTCTTCTAGTCACTCCGCACACTCCTCTCAAAAATCTCATTTCAACCGCAGTTACCCTTTTTTTATTCCGGTTATCCCATACCCAACATTCACATCCATACATCAACGATGGCACAAGTACACCATTATACACACATAACCTAGCTTCTCTTGACACATTCACATTTCTAGCAAACATTCCCAAAGCGCCCAAAAATTTTCTACCTGCAACCACTCTTCTTTCAATTTCAGCATTCATCCGTCCATCTTTCGAAAACATGCATCCCAGATACATAAATTCATTAACTTGTTCCATTTGCTCACCATCTATGCTAATCTTGCATTCCGTAACTTCATCCTTCTCAAAAACTAAAATCTTATATTTTGAAGCATTCATGATCAAATTCAAACATTTTCCCTGATTTCTGACACTCTCAATCATTCTCGTCAATTGTTCCTCAGATTCACCCATAATAACCACATCATCAGCATATGCTAATGCAGGCACAACGAATTCACTTATTTTCACACCATCATTTGTACACTCTAACGCTCGTCGCAATAACACATCCATATACAAATTAAAAAGCCAAGGAGACATCACACAACCCTGTTTCACTCCCACGTCAATATTAAACCATCTACTCAAACTACCATCCACACGAACTGCTGCTTGATTATTTACATATAAAGCCATTAGTGCTCTCAATAACGTACCACTAACGCCATACTCCTTCAAAATAGGCCATAATTTTTCACGCACAACACTGTCATATGCCTTCTTTAAATCAATGAAAGCACAAAACAATTTCTTGTTTCGGTCCAAAGTCTTTTCCACAATCATTCGAAGCGAAAACAATTGATCCACACATCCTCTTTCAGGCAAAAACCCACCTTGCATACCATTCAGTTTACTACATGTAATCTCCCTTACTTTATTAATTAGAACACTACTGTACAACTTACACACAACACTCAAGAGACTAATCGCACGATAATTTGTACATTCACTCATATTTCCTTTTCCTTTATACAATGGAACAATTACAGCACGCTTCCAATCTTCTGGAACAACATTTTGCCGCAAGCAGAATTTACATAAATAAACTAGCCAAGCAAACACTTTTTCGCCACCATACTTTAACATCTCTACTGTAATATCATCTATTCCTGCAGCTTTTCCAGTTTTCATTCTAGCCAAAGCATTACTTACATCGTCTTCATTTATATCCCAACATTCATTTTCACCACAATCAAAATCATTCATATTATCATTTATAACACAATTATTTTCATACAATTTGCTAAAATAACTGGTCCATCGTTCCCTAATCTCGGATTCTTTCCACAATAAATTACCATCATGATCTTTAACTGCTTTTACACAAGACATGTTACCACCCTTCAGCTTTTTCACGCATGTCCAAAACATCTTTTTATTGAGAACAAAGTCATTCGTCAATTTTTCATTCTTCTCTTTCTCACATTGCATTTTACTTTCACGCACAACACGCTTTGCATTCGCTCGCATACTTTTATATTTAAGCAAACATGCATCTCGAAAATCGCCATATGAATCCTTAACACTCAAAAAGCACAGATATGCTTCTTTCTTTAAACGTATAGCCTCCTTCACATTATCATTCCACCAATCATCTTTCATTCGTACACCTACTTTCGATACACCGCATGTTTCAGTTGCACACGTTACTACACAGTCCCTGAAAGTATTCCACTCACTAGCTAGATCTTCAAAATTCTCTGAGCAAATGGGTAAAACGGTATTCAATTTATTAATATATTGCAGTCGGACCTCTTCATTCTGCAATCTGTATGATCGAACACGTGTCATTCTTTCAGATTTCTTTACCCTCATTTTCCAGCCCTGAGCCAATTTAACACGGGATACAACCAAATAATGATCATTCGTTCCCAATTCTGCACCACGTTTTACTCGTGTATCTACAACAAGGCTTCTTAATCTCTCATCATACATTATCAAATCAATCACACTACGTCTATTCTCATGAATATTCTCCCATGTATAGATAAGTGAAGACTTATGTTTGAAGAAAGTATTCGATATAAAGAGACCATATTCTATACAACAGGCAACAATCATTTTTCCATTTTCATTTACCCTTGCATCACCAAAACTTCCCACAACATTTTCACTTTCATTTCTCTTTACACCAACCCATCCATTTAAATCACCTGAAACAATTATCCTCTCACCAGGCTCACAAGTATCAAGCACATTATTTAATTCATTCCAAAAACATTCCTTCTCATAATCATTTTCACATTCAGTCGGACCATAAACACATACGAGAAATATTCTATGGAACCCAATTTTCATTCTTACATATAAAACACGAGAAGAAACACATTTATACTCACGAATACACGGTTTCACTCTTTCGCTAATAACTACACCAACACCATGCTTTGCATGAATGTTTTCACTGACACCTGACCATAAACAAAATACACCATTTATTTCATTTTCACTGCATCCTTTCTTTTTTGTTTCACATAATGTTAAAACATCTATTCCATAATCTTTCATAACATTCAATACCTCATTTTCCTTTCCAAGTTTTCCTCTCACATTCCACGTAGCAAATCTTCTCTCACAATGTCTGTCACGTGCTCTATTTATCTGTCTAACATTCATTACAAATAGATAAAGGGCGAATGGTAGGAAGAAATTATGTTACAAAAGCTTACCAGGCTATATTGTAACGGAAAAACTGTAATAAATATTATTTAACTGACATACATATTAATTAATAATGTTGCTAATAGCAACTATCAAACAAACAAAAGCATATGTAAATAAATTAAAAATACTTATAAATAAATATATAATATCGACGTTTTAAAAGGAGATAATACTTATCATGGTAGCTAATAACCAATACTCCTTGAAAAATCAAGTTTCCACCAAAAAGGAATAGAAAAACCCTTGAAAAAACTTGATCAAACATGCAATATCTGGTCTGGTGTATACAGCTAGATACATCAATGATCCGACCAAACTTTGGTAAGGATATTGTTCCTTGTTCTCTTCATTCTCCTCGGGTTTTGTTAATTTTGCGTTTGCATCTAGTGGAGTCGCAATCGGTTTACAGTTGCTCATACCGAAGTTTTTGAGGACTGTTTCAGTGTATCGCTTTTGTGACATAGAAATGGCGCCTGTCTTCCTGTCTTGATGAAACTCAATTCCAAGGCAGTAGTGAATAGGGCCTAAATCTTTCATCTCGAACTTCTTAAGTAGTTTAATATTTATTCAGCACAAATATATGTTTACAAGTACATGCGTTTATTCCTTTTTCTACTGTAATTTACAAGTTGTTTATTTATATTTATTTTATACATTGTTTTTATATTATGCTTCTTAGATACGGTTGCTATAGGATCGGTAAGTAATGTATCCTAGAGACAGGTTTGCATCTCATGTTCTAACACTTCCCCTCGAACCTGTCACGATGATTTGTATCTTGCACAGTGGTCATCCCAAGTTTGGCTACAAACTTCTCGTGTTTGGGTTTAAATAATCCCTTTGTAAGAAGATCCGCTACCATGTCTTCCGATTCTTGATATTGAATATCAATTACACCTCTATTGTATACATCGCGGATAAAGTGATGCCTGATATCAATGTGCTTTGATCTCGCATGGAATACGGGATTTTTTACAAGACGTTGAGCACTCTGGTTATCATTGTAGATAACAGTTACCTGTTCTCTCATGGCACCAACTTCTCTCAGGTATCCTTGCAGGTGTATAGCTTCCTTGGTCGCTTCAGCCATCGCCATATATTCAGCTTCAGTACTTGATAAAGCCACGGTTCGTTGTTTTCTCGATTCCCAACTCACGACCGCTCCAGCTAATTTGAATACGTAGCCGGTATATGATTTTCTATCATTCGGGCACGCACCCCAGTCTGCATCAGCGTAGCCAGTTAGTTCTTCTCTGGTTCGCTTGTAGCACAATCCCAAATCTTTCGTTCCGTTTAAGTACCTGAGTACTCGTTTCCCAGCGCTCCAATGGTTAACGTTGAAGTTTGAGTTGAACTGGCTCAGCGCGCTAACTGCATATGCAATATCTGGTCTGGTGTATACAGCTAGATACATCAATGATCCGACCAAACTTTGGTAAGGATATTGTTCCTTGTTCTCTTCATTCTCCTCGGGTTTTGTTAATTTTGCGTTTGCATCTAGTGGAGTCGCAATCGGTTTACAGTTGCTCATACCGAAGTTTTTGAGGACTGTTTCAGTGTATCGCTTTTGTGACATAGAAATGGCGCCTGTCTTCCTGTCTTGATGAAACTCAATTCCAAGGCAGTAGTGAATAGGGCCTAAATCTTTCATCTCGAACTTCTTCATGAGACTGGATTTTAGTTCCTGCATCCAACTCATGTCATCTGATGCGATTAAAATGTCATCCACGTAGATGGCGACCAACATTGTTTTATCTTCTAGTCTTGAGATATATATACAAGGATCTGCATTTAATGGCTCCAGCCCGACATTCTGTAATTCTTTGTGTAGCTTCTTATACCACTGTCGATCAGATTGTTTCAATCCGTATAAAGCTTTTCTAATACGACACGCTTTTTCCTCACCAGTTGATAGTTCCTTCAACCATTTTCGTGATGTCTCGTACACGTCATTGCTCATTTTGTTTTGTTTCTTCCCCTTGATATATGTTTCATCTTTAGCGATTGTTTGAAGAACTTCTTCCAATCCATCAGGAATGTTCATATATATTTCTTCTTCTATCTCACCGTTCAGGTATGCTGTTACTACGTCCATTTGATGTACGGTTAAACCGTATTCTGCTGATAATGCCATTATCATTCTTATGGATCCCGATCGTGCCACTGGCGCGAAAGTTTCGTTGAAATCCACTCCTGGCTGTTGCGCGTAACCTTTTGCGACTAGACGTGCCTTTCTTCGCTCAACTTCTCCTTCCGCATTGTATTTTGTACGCAGTACAATCCTACTTCCAATTGTCTTGCGGTTCTTTGGACAGTTGACGATTTCCCAGGTTCGGCATTTGATCTGAGCCACGTACTCATTCTTGATGGCTTCTCTCCATTCCCCCGACTCGGGGCTCTGAAGTGCTTCCGTTACATTTAATGGATCTAACATACCAATTTGGCCTGCGTACTCAGCGATTTCTTCGTCTTCCAAATCATCTGTTTTATCCTGATTTCGACTTCTCAAGTTGTATTCTTTTGTAGGTATTCCCCTGTTTCCTGATTTTGATAATCTGGGGCGTCCTGGTCCACTTTCCAGTAGTGGTTCCTTTTTGTCGGTTCTTTGTGTTTCATCCGTTTCAGACTCACGGTTGTTTTGCTCGTGTACCACTTGTTCGTTTACGTGAGGTATTTCAGTGGTTTCATCAAGAAGAAAATCCACGTAGTTATTTCTTGACATTCTGATTTCGTGTTGCGTGGCGTCACCAAAATCTTCAATAACTTTCACGTCTCTGCTTACTATGGTCCTTTTTTCACTTGTTACCCAAAGTCTGTACGCTTTGGATTCCTCTGAGTAGCCTAGAAAAATGCATTCTTTCGATCGAGTGTCAAATTTCCCTTTTCCAGTACTCTTGTTTAGTGCTAAAATTTTGCTGCCGAAGATTTTGAAATGTGCGACAGTCGGTCGCTTTCCGGTCCACAACTTGTATGGAGTTTCACCATTCAATGTTCTACACACAATTCTGTTCCTTACATGATTTGCTGTGTTTATAGCTTCGGCCCAAAATGATGGTGGGAGCTTCGATTGAATCATTGCACATCTCGCCATCGTTTCCAATGTTCGGTTCATTCGTTCGGATACGCCGTTCTGTTCTGGTGTATCGGGTACTGTGAGTCTTCGTTTTATTCCCTTTAACTTTAAATATTCGTTAAATTCATTATTTACATACTCAGTTCCGTTGTCTGACTGTAGGGCCTTTATTTTCTGTCCAGTGTAGTTCTCAACACGTGCAGCAAACTTCTTGAAAGCTTCCAACGCGTCGCTCTTCTTCTCCAGAAATTGCACTTCACACCATCTGGACTTGTCATCTATGAATGTGATGAAATAATTCGCACCACCGATAGATTTCGTTCTCATTGGTCCACACACATCGCTGTGAATGATTTCCAACAATTGTTTGCTTCTTCCAGGTTGACTTTTTGGAAATGGCGTCTGGGTCTGTTTTCCTTTAATGCAGATCTCACACGTATGAAGTTTTTCTTTTGAGTTAAATTTCAAACCGAGAATCTTTTCATCTCGTGCCATCTCTTTCAAACTTCGTTCATTCACATGGTTTAACTTCTCATGCCATTCTGTTAGTTTTGACTTCCCAGTCGATGCTATGCCTGCCTTTTCCCCGGATTCACGTATGAAATATAAATTCTTGACTCGGTCAGCAACGAGCGTCACGTCTCCATTTGCATTTTTCACTAATGCTGAGTTTTTCTTGAAAGTAACTTCATAGCCATTGTCAGTTATTTTTGAAACAGACATTAAATTCGTTCGAAGATCTGGTACATGAAGAACTTTTGACAATTTCGCGTTTCTTACAGTCTTCCCGTGTTGTATGGCCAAGTTAATTTCTCCTATGCCTTCAATTTGTGTTGATCCATTATTTGCCAAATTCAGTGGTCTGTTCGTCTTGGACAGTTCATTAAATTCATCCGTCAGCTTGCACATGTGTGATGTGGCTCCACTATCTAGACACCATCTACCGCTTCGCCCGGTTGCAGTATGAAAAGCCATCTGGTCTTCAGAAATAACGTACGAGTTGTCATCTTCAACATTCCTCGCCTTCTGCTTGATTCCCACTAGACGTTTGCGGCAGTCGGCCGCTTTGTGTCCAACAATTTTGCAGTGATGGCACTTGAACATGAATTTAGAAGGATTAGAGCTTAAATGTGAATTACCTTTACGTCCGCTTCCTTCATAATTCTTGTAACTGCTAGACTGACGTCCTTTCCCAGCGAACATCGCATTTGAGACATCACCATCTTTTGATTTTCTTGCATCAAATTCCTCCATCAGTTTTATTTTGAGTGCTTCTGGTTTTGGTAACTCGTCACGTGATTCGATGGCGCATCGAAAGTTTTCAAAACTATCGGGTAAACTGTACAGAAGCAAGATACTTAATAGTTCACAATTCACCACGAGGTTCATTTCTTCCAATTTATCTACAGCGTCAAAAAAGGTTGCCAAATGTTCGCGAATATTTTCACCATCTCTCATTTTAACCAAAATTAGTCTTTTCAATAACGTTGCTTTTCTGGCAGGTCCCTTCGATTGATAAATCGATTCTAGTTTTAGCCATATTTCCCGCGATGTTACACAAGTCTTTATTTGTTTCAGTTCCGATGCACTTATCGCTAAAATCAAGTCTGATTTTGCTTTTTCATCTTCCACGTCCCACTCTTCTGCTGCATCAGCATTCGTAGGTCGCGTCTTCTTCCCATTTACATATGCCCATGCGTTATTCTTGACCAGTACGGCTTGTGCATGTAATTTCCATGTATCATAATTTGTACTATTCAGGCATTCAAATCTTACATGATGGTTTCCATTCATTGTGCGCAGTGGAAGCGTTCTGGGCCCATAACCTTTTGTATATTAAGTAGTTTAATATTTATTCAGCACAAATATATGTTTACAAGTACATGCGTTTATTCCTTTTTCTACTGTAATTTACAAGTTGTTTATTTATATTTATTTTATACATTGTTTTTATATTATGCTTCTTAGATACGGTTGCTATAGGATCGGTAAGTAATGTATCCTAGAGACAGGTTTGCATCTCATGTTCTAACATATCCCTAGTAGATGTAAATACACATTGAAAATTAATAACGCAGTACCACCTAAATTATATTGCTTGCCAAAAATTCACAAAACCGGTTGCCCTCTTAGGCCTATCATTACTAACATAAATACACCTAACTGCAAAATTTCTAAATATCTCGCTAATATATTATCCCCACTTAAATATAATTCCCAATTTTACATAGAGAATTCATTTCAACTCATAGAAAAAATTAGCATATTACATTGCCCGAATAACAACTTTAAATTAATTTCTTTAGATGTAAAATCACTCTTTACCAGCATACCTCATGACTTAATTAAAACGACTTTATCCCACCGATGGTCTGAAATTTCTACACGCACTGACATCCCTCTTAATAGGTTCTTAGATTGCATTAATTTCATTCTTAACACCTCGTATTTACCGTTTAACACTTACTTCTATCTCCAAACCATTGGTGTACCCATGGGTTCTCAACTTAGTCCCATACTTGCTGAATTAGTCATGCAGTTTATTGAATCGAGTATCATAAACCAAGTTGATTTTGAATTGTTGTTCTACTTTCGTTATGTGGACGACATCCTCCTTTGTTTGCCAGAAGATAATATTAATAACTTAGTTACAGCCTTTAATAATTTCAACCCTTATATCCAATTCACATTAGAAACAGAAACTAATAATTCTATAAATTTTTTAGACATCACTATTCAACGAGTTAATGATATTTTCATGTTTGATTGGTACAGGAAACCTACTTCCTCAGGGAGATATTTACCCTTTTTTGATTACTCTCCAACACGTTATAAAATAGCAGTTATTATTGCGTTAACGGATCGTGTTTTGAAATTATCACACTCTTCATATCACTACAAAAATTTTCGTTATGTTTATAATATCCTATTAGCTAATGGTTACCCTTACAATTTAATCAAGGAAGTAATTAATAACAGATTGAATAAATTCCTTTCTCCGGTTAACACTAATAATAATGTCAATTCTACTAACTTAAATCATAGCACTATATCCACTACCAACTTGCCTCAGTACGTAATACTCCCCTACCATCATAAAAATGTTGATTCCTTAAGAAGCATTCTTCACGGTTTACCAATAAAATTAGTTTTCAGAAGTTCCAATTCTACTCATTTGTTATTTTCAAAATTAAAAACTGCCACGCCCAAAGTTAAACTAAGTAATGTTATTTACCAACTGAATTGCGCTGATTGCCCTTCAATTTATATTGGAGAAACATGCCAATATATAGAAAAAAGGCTCTATCAACATAAGTACCATCTCAAAAATAAAAACGACCAACATAGTGCCCTGGTAGAACATGCGTTAAATTCCTGTCATTCCATTAATTTTGACAAATTTAAAATTCTCCAATCCGAACCCAATAAATTTAAGAGACTTTTCTTAGAAAGCATTTATATCAATCTTAACAATCATACTGTCAATCACATTACAGATTTCTGTCACCTAAGTTTAAATTATAGCGCGTTATTAACTTAGTTTTTTTTATGTTGGACGGTAGATGTTGAATGAGTTAGTTTCATGTCATTGTTTGTCTAATTAGCTTACTAGTCTACATTTTTATTTCATTAACAGCTGTTTTATCATGACTTGACAAGGTCAAGATGTGTTTTTTTATATATTTGATATACCTTTGACTCTGTGATACAATTTAGGTAATTTTTTGAATTTTATTTATATTTGTTTCAATTGTTAGCAATTTACATATGTTATTACTATTGTACATTTTCAGATGTTGTATTTTCACATTTCCTTGCTTTGATAATGGCCACAAGCCACATGGCCGAAACGTCAGCTTTTTAAATACTTATTAAAATGCTTTGAATTTTTACTGTTCTGGTTATCTTGAACTACCCGTCCATTATTCCAACCTACACGGATGAAATTATTATTATCAATATTTAAAAACTTGTCAATATTTGTACTGAATCTTTTAAGTTTACCACATTCTAAGGCAAAATGCGAAAAAGTGTTCAGCAAGTTAAATCTAATAAAGACTAAAACTAGAAACAGACTTGTTACAAATATACAGAATAATATTTCGTGAGCAAGTAATTCTAAATCTAAAAAAAAACAATTACACAACCGAAAAATAAGAAACAATGTTGAAACACTGCATTGAAGAATGCATGTATTAGTACCATTATTGGCACCAATGGCACTAACACGAAGAGCTGTAATAGCTACATGTTGAGATTCTGTTATTCTGTAACAAACAGCTCGGTCAACTATTATATACCCCAATCTAATCGACTCCTACTACTTTTCACATACATAATTGATAATTGTATACTTACTAGGAGCCGCTGGTACAGTCTGTGGTTCAACTTTGTCACGGGATTTGGTCGGTCAGCGATGTACTCAATGCAGTAGAGAGGGCTTGGTGAGAGGCAGAGATGGTACACAACACGATCAACCTTCACAATTATATCTACAAATTTGTAGATTTGTATTTGCCTCCCAAATTAGTAAATTAACACTTATATACTAATGAACATGAAATAAAAGCAGTAACAAATTGAAATAAGGGAATACAAATTAATAATAACAATAATAATGAAAGTATTACTGCAAATAACATAAACCCATCTACAAATACTCGTGGCGGGCAGTAGGTCCCTTCTCCGCTCAACGGCGGTTCGACTAACTCGTCGTTCCTCGTCAACTCTTGAAGGAGAGGCGACTCTGTATCAAATGTCACGGCTCCCCACGTGGTCACGGTACCCCAAATACACTCAAAAGTTATATTAAAAAATTAGCCATTCAAAGACAACATCAGAGAAAATAAAGTTATACTTAATTTTGACTTCACAGAATGCAATGGAAAGCACGTGTCTGTCTTTCGCTGCGTTATATCGAGATCGAGTGCCAGGTCCAGAATCGATGAAAAATAAAGGGCCGTTATAGCTTGTTTACATCCGATAAACCATCACTTTCCTCACTGTCGCTAGATTCAGTCTCTGTGTCACTTTCCGAATCGCTACTGTCTTCACCAAAATTTTAAACAATTCTATCCATTTCTTCATCTGTGGTTGATTCTTTCGTCCTCGATTTTACACGCCTGACGACATCTATTTAACCATTCCGATTTTCTTTCCTCTACAGAAAACCGTTATTCGCACAACTTCTGTGTATCATTTAATTTCAATATTACATTCTTAGAACCTACGTCTCGCTTCAATTATGCCCACATCATTTCAGTTGGATTAAAGGTCTGGATAAAACGGTGGCAAACTAATTGCCAGCAACCAAACGGGATGTAATCTCACGTAAACGGACCAATGAGAAGCCTTGTTTTGCTGCACTCTTTAGGAAGCGTGTGGCCTCATTCAAATTCCTATCGAGACACTCCTGTAAATAGGAATAAGTACATTATCTACGTCCGTAAACTGGAAACATTAACACCAGATTTAGAATATATTTGTTTATAAGTGAGGAGCTATTGAACTCTGTGGTGTACCTGTTGAATTATTTCCCGATTCGTCTCAAATGCCACGAGATGCCGGAGTCTTGCAGTCAGAACTCGACGCTACAAACAAATATCATTTTGATACACTTTCATGAATGAACACACAGTACATGGTCACGCGTTATGCAATATCTTACTTCGTTTTGGTTGGCCTAGTAAATGAGAATCAACATGACAAGTTGAATATGATTTTTCATTAGGAATGGACTTAGAAAAAGTATTTGCTTTTTAAATGCAAGTAACGTTTCCATCATTAACTTCAACAACAAACTCATGATAACATATCTACATGAGTTGGAGAACGAATGAACAGCTTCAGTAAGCTGCTCATGCACATGCCGGGCAAGCCTTATCCGTCTAAGTACATAGTTGTCGTGCAACTGTCGCTCCAACCATATGGATATTTGTTACTGTTACTAGAAAGTATAAATGGAACTTGAAAACTTTATAATACAGAATATACCGGGTGTCCCAAGAAATCTGGGACATAGGGAATTAACATGTAAAATTGAAAAATAAAATAATTATTTTTTAAATAAATGAAATTGTATGTAAATTATTTTAGAATTAAAAAAATAACTCTAAAGTATGATGGAGATTCGAACCATAACATTTATAAATTATTTAAATTACCAAATAAGCATCTTACCGTTGTGCTAGCAAACCCATAAACACTTTTTTGCAAAAAGTGGTATTTAAGTTACATTTTTAAATTATTACTTTTTAAAAGAATTTTTATCAGAAATGTGGGCATTAATATCATTTTAATTAATACCAATCAATGCTAATAATCTATCCTTACACCTGTACCAAATTTCAGAGCTCTAAAATGTATAATACAGAAGTAATCGCAACTTTTTCAATTTTACATGTTAATTCCCTATGTCCCAGATTTCTTGGGACACCCGGTATATATATATATATATATATATATATATATATATATATATATATATATATACATATATATATATATATACAGTGTGTCCCAGTGACTACCATACATAGGGAAATTAACATTGGGAAATTATATAAGGATCAACTATTGCCTTGAGCTATATGTGTATTCTTTCTGAGTGACAAAAACAAAAGATTTAAAATAAAGAAATTTACTTCTGTCAAATAATTTTATATTACATAATTATTTAAAGGAATTTTATTTAAATTAGGAAATTGGGTACGTCAATTGCTTTCGCAAAGGTAATAGAAATGGAAACCAGAATGATAACAACGAAGTAGATATTTTGGCAGCTGTCGAAGTGTGAGGGAAATTACAAATAATCTCGGAGAATCACCGCACTCATAAAAAACACAAATATTTTGCTTACAAATATTACACGCTGTTATTAGCAGCGGATAGTGAAAAACGAATCACTTTTTGTGAATTAATGTTTAATAAATGTCATGCTGTAGAAAATATTTGTTTCACTGACGAGCACACATGTTACCTTAAATGTGGGACACAATTTTCTGACAGATTAAGCCACTGTCTGCTAGTCAATGGGAATACGTTTGAACATTTCATTGATTAGTACCTGCTAGTGATATAGGATTTAGTGCTTAACTATTGTGTTTTGTTCGTTTTCCCATTATAAAATGCAAACTCTTAAGCTTTCTGTTGTAGGTATGTATTACTGAAAATCATCCAAATTTGTTTCTACGCAAACTTTATAATAAAATAATAAATATACCCATATTATTTATTTCTAAATATTGTTTATTTGCAAGAATGTTGATAATTCAATGGTAATAGTTGTATTGTGTCAGCAAATTCTAAAAATAACAGCAATCTGACAGTTTTAAATTTGATTAATCCAATTACCTACTGTTTAAATTGTGCCAATCACATGTTTAAATACAGACACAGCAATACTTGATCCTTACATAATTTCCCAATGTTAATTTTCCTATGTATGGTAGTCGGTGGGACACACTGTATATATATATATATATATATATATATGCATATATATATATATATATATATATATATATATATATATACATATATATATATATATATATATATATATATATATATATATATTGTAACATCATTTTTTCTACAATTTTCGATTGGGTTCACTGAACGCATAATTGACGATTCGAGACTTGTAAAATTTGTAGTTTAAGTAAAAAATGACTTAACACGCGACCTTGGACTGTGTAGAATGATCGTTTTTTGTAAAAAACGTTGGAAAATTATGGAGAGAATGAGCAGAGACTTGTGAGTGGGTGTGTGGTAGCGATCAGCGTGTGGAGTTCGCAGTTTTTGAGAATACCGTGATAAGTTTTCCGGGCTATTGAGAGTATTTTATCGTTAGTCCACGAGACTAAAACTATCTCTGGTAGCCGGATACCACCCGTACTAGGGGAGTAAATACGCGGTCAAAGTTAGACGAGTGTGTGCATCAGCGAGTTTATCGGCGGTCGAGTTAGCGATCCGTGTTCCGCGACGTACTTACACCCGAGAGTGGAGTTCCCTCGTCCAGCTGCGCTCCACCAGGCCCGACCAGACGAGTCCGAGAACGCGTAGTCCGAGACCAGACGAACAAAGCCGTGTCCGGGGGTTCGAGACATTAGATCGGGTGCAGTAGTAGATCCGAGACAACGTGGGCTACACAGATGAGTACAACCCGATTTCGCCCTCAAATCTTGCGCCCCCCCCGTTGCCCCCGTAGAGACGATAAGTCTGGTTCTATGGTGATTCCGTTTTGCGATTCTCTTTTGTATTAATAGCTAAGTTTAAATTTGCATTCATAAGAATTGTGTTTATTTGGTTTGCTTACAACTGTATTTAGTTTATAATTAGTTAAGAATCATCATCGCCCTCATTCCACTCATCCTCATACAGTCATAAGAATACTTTGTCGCTTTGTTGCAATTTCCTGCTCTCCTGTACATTTTACGGAAAAAACTGTAGAGGGAAGATTTGTTCAGAATTAAAAGTTACCCACGAAACTGTTTTTACATGTTTTAATAAGTTTTTGGTTTAGCCGTAACATTGAAAATAAATTTCGAAATTTCTGTTACTTTGTAGCAATAGCCATGACTTTTGTTTTATTTTTATGACAAATGCGTTAAATGTCAATTTTTAATGTTTATAAACGTGAATCTATCTTATTAAATTAAATCAAAAAAATTCACATTTTTTATTCTTAGAACAAAGTTTTATTTTGATATTTAATAATAAATCAGTTTCAAGTTTATCAACAATTTCAATTTTTTTAAAAAATTTTAAATTACAATAAAAAAATAAAGAAATTACAATAAATGTTCAAACAAACCACCATTTTCAGCAAGACAATAACCAAGTCTATTGTAAAACGAAGCTCTAACATTGGCTAATTGCCTGTCAGTAATATTATCACATTCTTCGAATATAGCTTGTCTTAGTAAATCTATATTTTCGTAGTGTTTAGAGTAAATTTTACTTTTAAGATGCCCCCACAAAAAAAAATCGCAAGGAGCTAGGTCCGGAGATCTTGCAGGCCAATTTATTCCACCACCACGACCAATCCACCGATTGGGAAAAACCAAATCTAAATATTCCCGCACATTTATTCCATAATGAGCCGGGCACCCATCCTGTTGGAACCAAATATCCTCATCTACTGCAGCTGCCTCATCCGATGCAGGACCTATATGATTTTGCAGAAGTTCTAAATACATATCAGAATTTAAATTTCCCATAATTTCAAATGGTATAATCCTGTTCTTAAAAATTCCAACCCAAATATTAATTTTCTCAGGATATTGGGTACCTGTACACACAGTTAAATGATGATTTTTTGTGGTCCATATATATATATATATATATATATATATATATATATATATATATATATATATATATATATATATATAATATAACCCATATATAAAATACAATTCAAAGTTATTCGGCGGTTAGCCCAACCGCTACTTGGATAACTGGATATTAACGAAAATTCTCTTCGTTCATATATAAAATAGTTCAAAAAAAAATCATAAGTAACACTTAGGATAGAAATGCCAAACTAGATGTCACTGTGTACGTTGCAGTAAAATGAATAACAATTTGATTTGCCAGTGTTTCAATCTGATATTCACCGTTTTCAATTGGCTGTCTATGTTGTGTATTATATGGAACACTCTGTCTAACTGAAATGATTATGAAATACATGTAAGAATGAGCTCTCTGATCATATGTACAGTGCATATAATACTTGGTATTTATAGTTACACGCTTGACAAGTGTCATTATGTGCCCTGCACCAACAGTAAATATTGTTAATGCAGTTGTGAAATATGAAATTATCGTAGTTACCCGTTCATATAATTCTTCGCCCTTTATAGCGAACATATCGACATTGAAGTCCACTAACACTATTGGTAACATAAATGCTACTATAACGGTTACTAAGTAACTGAGTTTGCTGTTGTGTACTGAGTACAGAACCTAAGTTTTACGTATACTAGTTGATCCAACACCGAATATCCCGAGCACTAGTAGTAAGGGCCTGGCACAATCATAAACGTTATTAATTTTGACAATATTTTTGACCCGCAGCACTGCATCTTGGAACCTGGGCATTATCACGGCTGTTATTATTTAAACTTTGTATTACTCTGTCGATAGTTCGGTACAGACTGACGTGGAGGTCGTATGTTCAGCATGTATAATACGTACCATGACGGCACTCAATATTCTAATGTGGCTTTTATCAACTAATGAGACTATTATTATTATGAATAACATTCATATACGAATGTGTAGCAATATTGAGACACGACAAGTGTTGCTTAGCGCCCTTGTCACTGTCCACAGACTTTATATTGATTTGTATAGTCTGAATATTCTAGATCGCTTTTCGGTGATCAGAAAAAAACTAAAGTTTTACCAGAACCAATTTTCTGTTAAAAGTTAATCAATATGTTCTGGTCCCTCAGAGATGGTGAGGTAGAGAGAGAGAGAGAGAGACTGAGAGAGAATCACTGCATGTATTTGGTTGTGGGCCATAAGTCTAAAACTGCCACTGTTGCTAAAAAGTTTAAATGAAAACAAGAAACTTGTGTACATGTGCTTATCGATGTGATGTAGCCATTCTCTTGAAATAATTTCTTGAGACACACAGATCGCTCGTGGATTATCAACAGGAACAATATTGCCACGGTATTTAAATATAGTAATAATTCAGAATAATTAACAAGTGACCATGGCTTTTAGAGTGATTTTCCAATGTTTCACTCTGATATTCACCGCTTCCAATTCGCTGTCTATGTTGTATACTATTTGGAACACTCTGTCTAACTGAAATGATTATAAAATACATGTAAGTATGAGCTCTCTGATCACATGTACAGTGCATATAATACTTGGTAGTTATACTTACAAGCTTACAAGAGACAAGTGCCATTATGTACCATCCACCAATGCTATATATTGTTACGTTTTTATTTATTTATTAGGGTTATCAAAATATAAGTGTTTTATTATATCACAGTCTCGAAAATTGACAGCTCTAGTTTTTTTTTAGGTCTTCTTCCCAAAAACCCCGTTACCAGGCAACCACTATTCTTCTTATTTTTTTTTCCTTGGCCGACGTGACGCCATACTCGTAACACTGCCCCCTTCTTAAGATTGATCGACCCGATCAAGTCCATTTTGGTCCAGGATATGCTTAAATGGACAATGCACTTTATTACAGCCTGGCGACTTAAATTCCCAGTAGCAAGGTATTTTGCTGCGTCTTTTGGTATTCACAAAATGCCTCAGCCGACATTGTCCCTTGCATTTCCCGCTTATCCATTCTTGGCATATCTCTTCGGTTCCACGGGCGTTCGGTGCGTGTCGGTACCTGCACTGTTCCCCTTTGTTGCACTCCCGGTTGCAATAGAAGTAGCAATCCACGTTTTTGCTGACCGACTTCCAATCTTTGTGCTGGCAGCATACAGTCACTCTGATTTTCGAGCCTTTGAAAATCATCTCGATCATGCTTTTTATTACTCTCCAATCCAACTGATCAAGTCCGCAGGCAATCTTTGGCATTGCCAATTTACTTATGCCAAGTTCCTCGGTCCTTCGCCTTAACTCATGGAGAGTGTTCCACAAGTTCTCATAGATTGGCTTTTGGAAGTACTTGTCCTTCGTCACCAGGTAAAATAATTGCTGCCTCCCACTTTGCAGTGTCAATACCTTGTCTGTCTTCGGGGCTTGCTTTTGAAGTTCATCTATCTTCCCGAACTTTTTCTTAAATACTGCAGCTATTCCCTTACTCATATTTAGGTCCGCGGACACACAGTGAACTAAAGAATGGTCTCTGGATACCTTAAAAAGGTCACCTTCTTTTTCTGTTGTGATCCCATAACGAAACTTTTTCCCACTGCGGGCCTCAGTCATAAAGTTCTGGAATTCTTGAACTGTAGATGGTCGGATCAGTTGAACTCTTGGTTCATCTTCGTCATGCGTACCGTTGTAAGGGGCTAGGCGGTTTTTATGAATGATTTTAAACTTTCCCCGTGGTGGCTTTCGAATCCGATAGACTACGTCGTTAATCCGGGTGACGACTTCGTAGGGTCCTTCCCAGTTCTTCTGTAATTTAGGAGAGTATCCTTTCCGTCTAAGTGGGTTATACAGCCACACCTTATCTCCTTCATGAAAACCGCCTGCTTCCGCTTTGATATCGTAGCGGTCTTTCATCCGATCGCTCGCTTCGCAGATTCTGCGCCGGACCACCTCGTTCACAGAGTCCATTTTCTGCTGCAGGTTTTCCACATAGTCCTCTCCAGCTTCCGCTTCTTGGGGTCTGGTGCCATACAATAGATCTGTCGGGAGTCTAAGTTCCCGCCCGAAGATAATCTTTGCGGGCGACACTGTGGTGGTTTCATGGATTGACGAACGATAGGCAAACATGAATAAGTCCAGGTGTGTATCCCAGTCACGCTGATTATCTGATACAACCTTAGCCAAGTGTCTCCCTATGGTACGGTTCATGCGCTCCACCATGCCGTCAGACTGTGGATGCAAAGGAGTTGTCCTGGTTTTCCTGACGCCAAGGATCTTGCAAAGTTCTTGAAACAGCCGGGATTCAAAATTTCTTCCCTGGTCCGAGTGAAGTTCTAGAGGCACTCCAAATCGACAGATCCAGTTTCTTACTAGAGCTTCGGCGATTGTCGTTGCCTCTTGATTCGGAAGGGCATATGCTTCGACCCATTTACTGAAATAGTCCATAGTTACCAGAATATACTTGTTGCCTGAGTCGGTTCCCGGAAATGGCCCTGCAATGTCCATGGCGATCCTTTCGAAAGGTGACCCGACGTTGTATTGCCTCATAGGAGCTCGCCTTTTTCCGGTAGGTCCATTAGCGGCTGCGCAAATCTCACAACGTCTGCACCAACTCTTGACATCTTCTTGCCAGTTCACCCAGTAAAATCTTGTTCGAACTTTTTCGATAGTTCTCTTGATGCCAAGATGCCCGCCAGAAATGCCATCATGAGTTTCACGTAGTGCTTCATCTCTTTTGGATCTTGGTAAGACGAGTTGTTTCATGACGTCGGTACCTTCAAGGTTTTCGAAAGTCCTTTTTAAAAGACCATCTTCCATTATCAGGGAATCCCATTGTGCCCAATAACTCTTAATAGTCGGGCTTAGATTAGAGATTTCTTCCCAAGGTGGCCTTC
This sequence comes from Carabus problematicus, assembly GCA_963422195.1. Taxonomy (NCBI): domain Eukaryota; kingdom Metazoa; phylum Arthropoda; class Insecta; order Coleoptera; family Carabidae; genus Carabus; species Carabus problematicus. The sequence continues at coordinate 9,186,695 of OY728583.1, read as the reverse complement.
GGTTGTCGATTTTCCATTGGGCTAATGTTGATATTTCCGGGTCCTCTTCCTGTGCCACTCGCAGTTCTTCGGTGCCCCATCCGTCAACTTGTATAGTGGCTCTTGATACCAGGAAAGTCTCGTCTTTTCCCTCGACACGCTGGCAATGGTTGCAGTCTTCAAGGCAGGGTCGTCTAGACAGGGCATCGGCATTACAATGAATGATTCCTCGGCGATGCTCTACGGTAAAATGATATTCTTGGAGACGTTCAATCCAGCGTGCCATTTGTCCTTCAGGGTTCCGGAACTGAAGTAACCACTTTAAGGCTGCGTGGTCTGTTCTCAGCAAGAATTCACGCCCGTAGAGGTATTTGTGAAAATGTTCTAGCGTTTTTATTACTGCCAGAAGTTCTCTTCTTGTTACGCAATAATTCCTTTCTGGCTTTGATAACGTCTTGCTGAAATACCCAATGACCCGTTCTTCACCCTCTTGCATTTGAGATAAAACACCTCCAATTCCAAAATTACTGGCATCCGTGTCGACTATGAATTGCCCTTCTGATTGCGGATAACTGAGCACCGATGAACTGGAAAGTTCAGTTTTCAACCTCTCAAAAACTTCCTGACAGTCTTCTGTCCAGTCATATACCAAACCAGCTTCCGTTAACTTGTGTAGGGGTTTAGCAATTGTGGAGAATCCGGGCACAAATCTCCGATAATAGGTGCATAAACCCAGGAAACTTCGCAGTTCGTGTTTGTTTCGGGGTATTGGCCATTCCGTTACTGCCTTCACCTTCGCTGGATCTGTGGAAATGCCTTCTCCTGAAACCACATGTCCGAGATAGTTTACTTCTTTCTTGAAAATATGGCACTTCTTCGGATTCAACTTGAGATGAGCATTTCTAAACCTTTCGAAAATCTCTCTAAGATTTACAAGTTGTTCCTCGAAAGACTTTCCAATAATGATGACATCATCAAGGTAAACCAAGCAAGTTTTCCATGAAAGTCCCTTCAATACCAGATCCATCAGCCGTTCGAAAGTGGCAGGAGCATTACACAAGCCAAATGGCATCACAGTGAACTGCCACAAACCTGTACCAGTTGTAAAAGCTGTCTTCTCTTTGTCTTCTTTCTTCATCTCGACTTGCCAGTATCCACTTTTAAGATCCAGTGTGCTAAACCATTTAGCACCAGCGAGAGTATCTAAAGTGTCATCTATCCTTGGGAGTGGATAGGAATCCTTCTTCGTCATGTCATTCAACCTTCGATAACACTAGTTTACAAATTTTTGGTTTCCGGCGAGTACCTAAAAGAAGAAGTGTTTTTTAGACTAATTTGGGGTCAGGAAAAACGAAAATGACAGTCATTTATTTTTCCAAAGAATCGTTTTCGAGATATTTGCAATAAACCTGTTTTTTGGCTCTTTCTTCATATACTGGCACAAAACTTGATAATTGTTGATCCAATTAATATAAACTGTATATCGTTCGAAAGGTATGTTCTTTCGCTTTCCGACGGTATCTTATTTTTGTAAATCGGATTAAAATTCTTTGGGTTACAGACGATGAAAGTCGGAAAAACATGGGTTTTTCGACATTTTTTTTAAATCACTCATTTTCAGTTGTTCCATTGAGATTATTTTACATACTTTTAAGATTTCATATGAAAGATAATTTTATAGCAAAAAAACGAAGCCTGAGTTTGCTCAAATCGGACAAAAAATACAGAAGTTATGACAGATTAAGTGATGTCAAACAATATTAGTTTTTCAGAAACAGGTTCATACTTTTGGTCGAAAATATGTTTTTTCATTTAAACTTCTCCGTTTATGTTGCATTGAATCGTCACGAAGTTGCATCCAGCAGTAGTCACTCATCATTCCTTCATCCCAAAAGCCTGTTTCGCTTAGTTCATTGCTCTCAGCCCCCAAATTCAGAGGAAAAGTCCAAATGTCTGTGCAGGAATTATATTTTATTTCATACATTTCATATTCACCAATGGCATGAAAGTTTTTCATCATTTTTTGGATTAATTGACGGATATTCAGGTTTCTGTTGTTTCCCAGAAAATCCAGAACTACGTCCTGAAAAGCATTTCAAGCTTTCGTCTCGGTACTGTTCAAGCATTTTGTGAACTCGGTGTCATTGAATAATTTCTTGATCTGCGGACAAAAGAAATATGCCCGCTTCAATTTTTCCCGTTGACAGTTTTGGGACACGCTCTGACAAAATTTTTCCAAAAAATGATGAAATAGTAAAATACAATTCCTGCACAGACATTTGGACTCTTTTCCTCCGAATTTGGGAGCTGAGAGCGATGAACTAGGCGAAACAGGCTTTTGGGATGAAGGAATGATGAGTGACTACTGCTGGATGCAACTTTGTGACGATTCAATGCAACATAAACGAAGGAGTTTAAATGAAAAAACATATTTTCGACTAAAAGTATGAGCCTGTTTCTGAAAAACTAATGTTGTTTGACATCACTTAATCTGTCATAACTTCTGTATTTTTTGTCCGATTTGAGCAAACTCAGGCTTCGTTTTTTTTATATAAAATTGTCTTTCATGTGAAATCTTAAAAGTATGTAAAATAATTTTTTTTCTATCTCAATTGAACAACTGAAAATGAGTAATTTTAAAAAAATTTCGAAAAATCCATGTTTTTCCGAATTTCATCGCCTGTAACCCAAAGAATTTTAATCCGATTTACAAAAATAAGATACCGTCGGAAAGCGAAAGAACATACCTTTCGAACGATATACAATTTATATTAATTGGATCAACCGTTATCAAGTTTTATGCCAGTATATGAAGAAAGAGCCAAAAAACAGGTTTTTTGCAAATATCTCGAAAACGATTCTTTGGAAAAATAAATGACTGTCATTTTCGTTTTCCCTGACCCCAAATTAGTCTAAAAAACACTTTTTTTTCTTGGTTCATTTTTCGTGTAAACTAGTGTAATCGACGCAGAAACGGGTGGTTCCATCCTTCTTTCGTACTAACACCACAGGAGAAGCCCATGGACTGTTGGAAGGTTCTATCACACCTTCCTCGTGCATTTTTTTTAGAAGGGTATCGGCTTCTTCTCGTTTAGCCAGCGGAAGCCGCCTCGGTTGTTGTCTGATAGGCATCGAAACTCCAATGTCGATTCGGTGTTGAACAATATTTGTCCGTCCGTAATCAGCTTCGGTGGCTGCAAATATGTCTTGAAAATCTTTTAATAACGATTCAACCTTTATTTGTTCACTAGTAGAAAGGTTTTCTGCAGTATCATGCAAAAGTTTTTGAACATGCGCCGGAAGCTTCTTCTTTTTCGTCTGTTCTTCCTTATTTCCTTCGCATTGAGTTACCGAAGCGACAGGCTCCAATATTCCAATCGGTTTTCCTTTTTTCCATACTAGCGGGTAATCATTGGCATTCATAACACGTACTGGTATGGATTTCGCCAGCTTGATCAATGACCTGCCCAAGAAAACTCCCTTATCCAAGCCTTTATTTACATCCGGTTCGACAACTCTAATGCAATGATCATCTATTGCTCTTTGGTTTCAGTCATAATTATTTTCTCAGTCTTGGCCGGTATTTGTACATCGTCTTGTAGAAGGAGACGGACGCCAGAACGGTCGACAGGAAGTACCAGACTGATTTCCTCGTTCCCAAGTTTAAGAAGACCACAGTCCAAGTCTATTTTGGCACCATAATTTACTAGGAAATCGTTTCCTAAGATAACTTCATCAACAATAGGTGCCACAATCATGCTGTGTTCTACAGACCAGCTACCCAGGGTCATATTAACTTTTATTTTCCCTTTTACCTTCACTTTCTCCCCGGTGGCTGTCTTCAAATTAAGATTGGGAATCGGCTGGACTCTGGACTGCTCTATCAAGTCTGGTCTGATAACGGAAACATTCGCTCCAGTATCGATCGTAAAATTGTATGGCCTTTTTCCGATGCTTCCTTCGATGAGTAGGCTGTTGTCCTGATGTTGTAGCCTTGCTATCGTGGGGCACTTCCTATTGACCACCGACGTAGGCCCCTCCTTGTCGGTGGGAATTAGTTTTCCTGGTTGTTGTTGTTTTCTTGCCTCTTCTCGTTATCGGGGCATCTTGCTTTGATATGCCCCAGCTTCCCACACTGGTAACACTTCACCGTTCTTGTAGGTTGGTACTTTCTCCTTCCTTCTTCTACTTTGTTCCGTTCATCATCTTGTTCCACTTGGATTTCACGGATCTTGGCTGTATGGCGGATTGTTGCTTGTAGCGCTTCGTAGCGAAGAGCAGCACCGACTACGTCCCAATATTTTATAAGGTTTTGACTGCTTACCCATAAAGCCATATCCGTGTTTTCTAGGCCGGTGGTGAAGTTCTGGATAGCAATAACGTCAACTGCAGCTTGAGGTAGATCTTCGTACGCTAGTCTAGACAACCTATCTATGTCAGCAGCAAATTCTTGAATACCTTCTTTCATACTTCGTTTCCTATTGCATAGCTGGGCTCGGTATACAGGTGTCATATGAGCGTCTCCAAATCTTGCGTTCAATGCATCAATTAAACTGTCATAGTTTTTGATGCCCTTAATGTTGTACCACACTAATGAAGCCTCACCCTGGAGCGCTGCAGTTAGGTTGGCGAGCATGTCCTCTTTTGACCATCCGTTGTGTTTAGCTATTACGTCAAATTGCTGGAGATACACTGGCCAAGGAGTTTTGCCATCGTACTTGGGTACTTTTATTCTTTGTGGTTGGCAGCCTGTTGATTTATTCTCATGTAAAGTCACTGTTTTTACGTCAGCACTCGCTTCTTTATTACTAGTCTTGATTAAATTAATCAATTCGACGCGCTGATCTTTCAACTTGGTGTTTATTTCTTCTCGTAAGTCTTTAGAGACTTCCTGTAGGCTACTAGAGAATTCTTCTTTTAGATTTCTACAAATCTCTGCTTGTTGTTTAGAGACTTCCTGCAGGTTGTTAGAAAATTCTTCTTTTAAACTTCTTGAATTTTCCAGAAATTTATCTTCTAAGCTTTTAGAATTTTCCAGAAATTTCTCTTCCAAGTTTCTTGAAATTTCTTCTTGATTGTTCGAGAAGTGTTGTAATTTCTCTTCTAAGATTCTGGAATTTTCCAGCAATTTTTCTTCTAAGTTTCTAGAAATTTCTTCTTGCAAGCTGTAAAATTCAAATATTTCTGGATCCTTTTCTTCCTCGATAAGTGCTTGTCTTAATCGGTCTTGTAATTCAGATTTTCTTCCACTTATATCCAGCTCACGGTCTTCCAGCTGCTCTTTCAACTCTTTAACTCTCAAATCTTTTAACTTCATTGTTATTTTATTTTAAACACTTTATTTGACCCCACACCTGACACCAATGTTACGTTTTTATTTATTTATTAGGGTTATCAAAATATAAGTGTTTTATTATATCACAGTCTCGAAAATTGACAGCTCTAGTTTTTTTTTAGGTCTTCCCAAAAACCCCGTTACCAGGCAACCACTATTCTTCTTATTTTTTTTCCTTGGCCGACGTGACGCCATACTCGTAACAATATCATTACTGATATTGTGAAACTTGTAATTAACGTAGATACTCTTTTATATAAATCTTCGTGCTTTATATTGAACACACTGCCTGCCGCCTCTATTAACTGCATTAATAACATAAATGCTACTATAGTAGTTATTAAGTAACTGTATTTGCTGTTGTGTAGAGAGTATACACCCTCAGTTTTACGAATACTGGTTGATCCAACACCGACTAACCTGAGCACTAGTAGTACGGGCCTGGCACAATCGTAAACGTTATTAATTTTTAAAATACTTTTGACCCGCATCACTGCATCTTGGAACCTGGACATTATCACGCCTGTTATTATTTAAACTTTGTGTATTAATCTATCGACAGTTCGGTACAGACTGACGGTGGAGGTCGTATTTACCACATTTATATGCAGTATTGAGCAATCTAAATTCTAATGTGGCTTTTATCAACTAATGAGTTTATCAAAATGTCGATAATAGTCATGATACACGTGTCGGAATAATGAAAGACGACACGTGTTACCTAGCAGCCTTGTCAATGTCCACAGCATTAATAATCGATGTGTTCATAGCCTGTTACTTGTAGATCACTTTTCGGTGAAATCAAAAACATTAAAAGTTTTGATTGAACTGATATCCTGTAAAAAGCTTATTAATATATTTTTGTTCCTCATAGAGGGCGAGAGAGGGGGAGTTAGGGAATCACTGCATGTATTTGGTTGGGTGTCGCTGGTCCGTGGCGGTGCTGGTGACCGGGTGATTTGTAACTCGAGTTGTTCAATGCAATTCTCCCGTAGGGCGCTCGTTGGATTTGCTAACAGGACAACAATGTATTGTATCGCCCAGTGCCAGGGGTGTCAGTGTGTTTGTATGTAGACCCATTTACATTGCATTAGATATTGCAGGAGACTAGCTAGTCTTATATATTATGTATATTTGTACATTGCCGCGTACCTGACTTGACAAATTTCGTAAACACCCACACACAGATACACTTAATAATAATGAATAGACTCTATTTATTTGCTACATATGAATATGTTGTAAGAATATATATATATATATATATATATATATATATATATATATATATATATATATATATATATACAGGGTGTCCCAAAACGTACCGGCAATATTTCAAGGATGAATTGCACAACATATTTAGAGTCAAAAAGTCCATATGAACATATATCCTAAACGTAACCGTAGCCGGTGGACCGGTGTGGCAGTAACTCGCTTGTCGCAAGATAATGTGAGTTAAGTGACACACTGCGCGGCCAGTACTTGGATGGGTGACCGTCCAAGCGGAACCGCTCCGCCGGTAGGGCTCGCGCTGAGTGAGCGGCAGGTTTTCTCCGGGTACTCCGGTTTCCCCTGCCTAGGTACACTAGTACTTAAACACGCTAGGCCCTAAATCGAACTAATGTCACCTCTGGCGTACGTCATGTGACAAGTAGATAGAGGGGCCAATGGCAGCCACAAAAAAGCATACAAATGAAACAATACAACACATAGGATAGGTACACTGATAGGTACACTGCACTACACTGACGCATACACTCTGAAGAGGCTCAGGCCTATAGCAGAGCACCACCATAAATCAATCAATCAAACGTAACCGTTAACGAGTTATTGTTAATTTGTCTGTCTTCTGAAATTTTAGTAATGCTGATCTAGTTGCCATGGTCGCGTCTTTTGTTTGGTAACATTTGAACATCGTTTTTAACAAATGATTATTTGTAACTAGTTAGTTTATTACTGTGATACTGAAGTTATTGGCTTCCTGTTTGTTTCATTATTCTCATTGTAGTTCACAAGTGATTCACAATGCCAATATTATTTTCAAATGAAGAATATACAAATATTCATTATGTGTACGGTTTGTGCGATGGAAATGCTTTAGCAGCACAACAAGAATACCGTAGAAGATATCCCAATGAAGACTACCTACGCGTGCAGTTTTCTTAAATAAACATCGTCAGTTGAGGGAACATGGCACTTTCAATGCAAGACATGCGGCCGGTCAAGGAGTTGTTCGTAGACCCGTAAACGATGATGAACAAGTTCTTGATTTATTGCAAGAAGATCCGTCTTTAAGTGTGAGAAGAATTGCATTACGTATTGGAATATGTGGAAGCCAGATTTGGAGAATAACAAGAAGTGCTCGCTTACATCCATATCATCATCAAAGGGTTCAAGCTCTACGTAATGATTTTCAAGCTCGTTTAAGATTTTGTAATTGGGTACAAAATAATCAACACCTACCGCATATATTATGGACCGATGAAGCTTCTTTCACACGAGATGGTATCAATAATTATCATAATTTTCATGAATGGGCTACTGAAAATCCTCATTTAAGAAGACGCTCGCATTTTCAACATAGATTTAGTGTTAATGTGATAGCTGGTATTCTCAATGATCGTCTGATTGGACCATTTGAACTGCCACACCGTTTAAATGGTGCGAATTACGAATATTTTCTAGAAAATTGTTTACCCTTATTACTGGAAGATGTGCCATTGAATATCAGACGTGCAATGTGGTATCAACACGATGGGGCACCAGCACATCAATGTCTTCGTGTTAGAGCTTGGCTTAACGCACATTTTCCAGGAAGATGGATTGGAATTGGAAGACCCGTAGTATGGCCACCGCGTTCGCCAGACCTGACACCCTTAGATTTTTATCTTTGGGGTCACATGAAACAGATTGTTTATGCAACTGAAGTGCATACGGTGGAAGAATTACGTCAAAAAATACAGCAGGCTGCCGATATTATTAGGATTAATCCAGCAACCATATTAAGAACGCAGCGAACTCTTCTTCGGTGTGCGGCTTTATGTATTGAACACAATGGAGATAATTTTGAACATTTCTTGTAAATAAAATATATCAAATGTATTTAAAAAGATTTAATTCATAAAAATTTTTTAACTAAAATTTTAATGACAAATTGTGAAATAACTAAAGAGCGGATTATATGCAAAATGCATATTGTTGAATATTGATCTTGTAAAAAAATCCTTCCGTATCTAGATGAATCACATTATTTGTAGTTATATAACACGAACTTAATTTTGCATATTTTGCATATATACGCAGTTGTGATCATATTTTCGTAAAATATGCATATTATTGCATAATTTGTGCTTTTCTAAATAAATCTCATGTTTACTCAAAAAAAAAATTCACTCCTGTAAAATTTTACATTTGCTACGATCGTTGTGAAGTTCGGTCAGATTGTACTATTCAGTTCAAAAACATTGATTTTGTGGTTATGATGAAAATCAAAGGTAGAACACAACGACCTAAGTTACACAATACACATTCGTAATATAGTGTTTGCAAATTGCGTCATAAAAATATAAGATAGAACAATATATTTTTAGAAATTAAATAATTTTCCGATGAATCTCAATTTATTATGCCTATGGCACACCTATCATACAGCATCGTAGAAAATATGATAAAACAACAGAACCCACTAGTCTACGACGAAAAATAGCTGCCCTGCTATTTTCATCGCACTGCAATACGCAGAAACGAAAGTGTCTCATTTCACACATAACTTTTGTGTCTCATTTTGCGTTAATTTGGGTTTATATTTGTCATTTTGGTTCGAGAAACGGATGCGTTCTGTTTTTTCATCGTATTTTCTACGATGTTGTAGGTGGACGCAAAAGTTATTCTAAATGTAATAGACTTACCGCAACACTTAGCATTTATAAGCGCCAATTATTAATTAAATAAGTTTAGTATATCTTGTAGTGAAGTTCGTGGTCAAATAGGTAAAGCCATTGAAAAAAAACTCAATAAAGTTTTCGAGAAAAATTTAGGGTACCAAGTTCTTGCAAATGCAACTAAAGTTATTTCTGGATAATCAGTTAAATTCGAAACCGATCCAAACATTTTATGTGTTGAAAAACGCTCCAATTACGTCCTTTTTTCAACTTATAAATATATTTAATCTGATAGGCGACAAAGATTTAATTTCAACAATTTGGAGAAACACATTATTGTAAGTTATAGGCAGAAAAGTGATGAATCAAAATGAAATATATTGTATCTTTTTTACATAAAAAAAGTTTTTGTTTATTTCAGGTTGTTTTATTATTTCTTGATAGGCATATTTTGCATATAATGTTGCATATTTTAACAAACTGACTGCACGGATATAATTTAAACTCCGGAACACGGAAAAATCAGAAATTCAAAGATTAAACCTTACCACAAAATCCGCGGTGTAAAACTTTCACTCCGTGCTGCAGCGCACCGGCAAAAAAACTCAAAAACAAAACACAACCGTTCAAGTCAAAGAGGCGACACTACCACGCTGGTCCAACGCTGCTCGTCAAGAGAGCTAGCACATCCGCTCTCGTCAAACGCTGCTCGTCAAGAGAGCTAGCACATCCGCTCTCGTCAAACGCTGCTCGTCAAGAGAGCGATAACGTGTTTTTCACGGAAAAGCTCATCGTTCAACTTTTCTTGCGCGAACCTACATGAACCCGTACCGAAACTTGCCTGCAAGCAGTCACTCTCAGCTGGTACAGTGGCGCGGCAAAAACGAAACGTTACAACGGATATAATTTTCTCTTAACAGTATAGGTACTCTTCTACCAAGTTTTCCTCTAATTTCAACACGTTTAAACGAAGAACACAGTAATTTTTCCAAAGTTGTCAATGATTTATAATCTTCAGAGTCTTTCTCAATTGACTGCATTTTATAATAACTTTGTAATAGAATTCGCTCCGTCTCACCTGGACGTTTCCTACCGAATGTAAGTATAATAACTGCTGTCACTTCTGTCAGAGAAATTATTACGCTCTAGATTGCAGCACACCGATTCGGCTATGTTCATCAAGTGATTAGTAAAAATTTTGATATCATTTGTTACTGGTAGAAGCTTGGGTTTGTTCCATTTACTCTCTTCTAATGTTTTACGTGCGGAACGGGATATACTTGCTCCGTAGTCCAGAGATATGAGTTCTCTGAAATCGTCAATTATTTTTTTTTCTTACTTCATCCTGTTCAATAATGCATTGCGAGTATAGGACATTCGTAATTTCCTTTAAATATATTCCCAAATGTGTAGCCATTGAAGGAATTTTGAATTCTCCATTTACATCATTGAAATCGCACAATTTCTGTATACCTGCAATAATTTTATCAGGGCTGGTAACCGAAATTAATACCGGTTAAAACTTAACCGGTATTAATTACCGTTATTACAAATCGGTTACAATCAGACCTGTTAATTATTTTTCGGTTAACCAATTTATAACGGTTACGAACCGGTTATGCATTTCGGTTAACCGGTTTTTTAATATTTTTGCTGATTCGATTTTTGGAATAATTACGAAACCGGGAAAGGAAGTTTATGGAACATAAAAATAAAACATTTCGAATTATTATCAGAACGAAAAGAGGTACGGGTAAACCAGATTTATTTATTATGATTTATGAATTACATAGTTATTTCAAATTGCCCCTTATTATCATAATATCTTCCAAAATATCTTCTTTAATAGAAGTTCGAAGATCGGATAATATATATTTTAACCCAGAGAAGCTCCTTTCCACAGATACTTGTGTTGGCGGTACTGCTAAGGCAACCATGGCCAACTTGAATATTTCGGGATGTTTAGTGCTATTTTCGCTCCAATATTCAAAAATATTTTTTGTATGTGGAATCCTTCTTTCATTTGAAAATAAATTCAATATCATTTCGATATTCATATTGATCGGTTTGCTGTTATGTTTCTTCATTAAATGGCTTTTTTCCTTCTGCATAGTTTTCAACATATTTCCGAGTTCATCATCATTATCATTTTCAGAAATGCTGGTCGAGATTGAGGCCGAATCGAAACCTTCTTCTTGTTCTTGCTCCATTGTTTTCATAACATGCCAGCAGTTGGTCAAGTGTTTTTGAGCGACAATTTTGTTCTCATCGGTCATAATGCATTTATATCTTGGGTCAAGGTATAGAGCAGCAGAAAAAGTTGGGTTTTCGAAAAGTTTATTTTGTCTAATTACCATTGCATCATAAAGACGTCTGGCTAATGGAGTACTTATTTTTTAATGCTATTTTGGCATTTCCACCAAATGCCATAAAAATCACCTAGCACAATTTGATCATTTTGAAGAGCAACAGTTGCTAGCTTTGCAGGTTCCAAACTTTTTGTCGTTTGCTCTATCAAATGCCACTCAGTATCTGTTAGATATAATTCTCTATTTGTCGGAGTCATATCAATGCAAAATGCTTTTAGGTTCCAATAGGCGTTCCAGCATATCACATATAGAATTCCAACGAGTAACACAATCAAGGATTGGTTTTTTATAACCTAGCTTTTGTATTAATGTAAAGAATGATGACGTCCTCAATTTCTTACAAACAGCTCGAGCCTTTATTACATGTGCAAGTTCTGTTTTCATTGCATCTTCTACAGCCAGTTGCAATGTGTGAGCTGCACATCGAACAAGTTTGATTATGGGAGATGAAACAGCATTTATGGCTACAAAATTCTGCGTAGCTTCTTCTAAGGCATCAATCATTTGCGAAGAATCATATTTGTTGTCATCTTCGCTATCAGTACCGCCCAAGGAAGTCTCATCTATTTCATTCTGAAACAAATCTATTGTACTGATCATATTTCTTGCATTGTCAGTCGTAGCAAAATATATTTGTATATTTTTAATACCGTATTTTTTCAGTAAATAATAATTAATAATAATTATTAATTTTCATTTTAAATTTATCACTCTTGTTTCTCATCCATAGCCTACTGTACAATAAAATTAAAAATAAAAATTTATTTAAATTTCAATCGAATATTTTGCAATATTTTTATTATGTAAGGATATAAAACTAATACATGGTTGAATTCAGAAAAAAATATGCTATCGAATATGCATAAGAAATATGTAGAATCCCATTTGAAAAAAAAAAAATTTGTGTTGTAACTTGAGAACCACTGGTTTAAAAAATATTTTCTTCTCTGAAAGAATGTCCCCCTTGGTCCCCTACAACTTTGTTCTATAGTATTTTTTTGTAAATATAATAATAAAGGTAATAATGGCGGTGGTCGGTGTACGTGTTACACCCTGTATATATAACTAGCAAAACGTACCCGGCGTCGCTCGGGGTTCTACCAATAGCTCTTATTCTAAAGCTTTATGATGAACAATATTTTTTTATTTTTCATCCGGTGCGAATAAGAATAAATTTCTTGGCGTACAATTTATTAATTTTCCACTGAAATGCAGTACACTTCGCTTAGAACGAACCGGTTTATAACGAACCAATCTATAAGGTACGAACTAAAGTATCATTAAACGTGCGTTTTTTTTTTCGCAAACACGAATCGTTTTATAACGAACTTTCGGGTATAACGAACCCTAATTTTTGTTATAATTGCAAAAGTTTTCGGTTATAACGAACGGTAAAACGGCATTTTACCAAATATTCAGTTGATTCCTTGAAATCAAATCGCGTATGTAGGGTCGCCGTAACAATTCTTGCAGTTCTTGTGTGTATGTGGTTAACTGTATGAAAAAAAAAATATCGGACCTTCCCGCGATTGGAGCGGCCCATGCGGAATTTCAGCATGGCCGCCCTTGTTCACTGTATTTAATGTGTTAAAGATGTACAATTATGAGTTATGCAATTTCGGATAAAACACGTGAAGCTCTTACTTTAAATAAATAAAAATAATAATATAAAGTAATATGTAATAAATATAAACAAAAGTAATATGAACGATTTTTTTCACATAAGATTCATAAAAATTATTGTTAATGTACATATGTATATGTACATATTACAAAATAATATCAATTCAATTTTGAACAAATCTGGATTTGTCTAGTTTTGCAAAACAGGTCTTCATGTTATGTACCTACTTGAAACATGAACCTATGCATTAATAAAAATAATGAATTTTTGATGTTTATCGTTTATTACGAATTCGCTTATAGCGAACTATTTTCGTCGGTCCCATGAGGTTCGTTATAAGCTAAGTTTACTGTATTACAATTATTTACATGCATAATTACTTACGTAATAAATGTTAAATTATTACGTAACATTATTAGTATTACGTACATTTATTAAATTCAGATTGAATCGCCTGATCAACCATCAACAATACAGTAACAGTACCGTTGCCATGAAAGTAAATATATCCGAACAAAAGACTTACAATATACTATGTGAGTGGTATTAGTCGGCTTTGCATATGCCAACAAAAGAATAATATTCAGTTAATTATGAACATACGTCATATTTAATTTTATTTCCTTTTTTTCTAAATATCGAAGTAGATATCGTCGTTCCCATGTATCCTATGACACCCGCATGGTCCTAGTGGGTATCTCTGCAAATTTTTAACCCGATCGGTCGACGGGTGTAGAATTGTATAAGGAACAGACAGACAGACAGACAGACAGACAGAAATTGACTTTTATACAGAGAGAGCAAAAATGACTGAAGCGTGCCGCTCTATTGTGATTGTCAAGTTGCCGCTTCACTATAGTAGTAACTATAGTAACCATAGTAACGATTTGAAACAAACACAATGCATAGGCGTGCCAACGAATTTCTCGGTTTATACCGGCCTGCGACATATAATACTTTTATAATAAAAATAATTTAGATCAGTTAAAGTTGGAAATAATTTTATACCATGAAATGAAAATATTTTTATGTATTTAGAATATTTACGTTACATTATAACATTATTTATGAGATCAGTACATTTCCAAGTCACCCAAGAGGTAGTACTGTCGACTCGTTACTCAAAAATTATAGTGTCAGAGTTCCTCAAAATGAACGCCGAAGTAAACATTTCAGGCCTATTTTACACTTGTATTAATTACCACAACATTAACACGTTGCAGTGTATATTCACATTGGTTACAGTACAGAATTATAAGTGCGCAACACTTGCATAATATACATTTAACGTTCAAAGCTTTTTGATTACAGGGACCGTGATCACGCTATAAGTGAAGTTCATCGGTGTAGTAAGTTTCGGTACAGTTCTCAGGCATTTTAGGTGTTAAATTAATGACTAATTACAACAAATGTTCAAAATGACCTCCATTTCCTTCAATACATTTGTTTACCCGTCTTTGCATATTTAGAAACACATTTCTTAATTCCTCTTCTGAAATGTTTCGAACTGCATTTGTTATTGCGTCTTCTAATTCTTCTAACGTATGCATTCTGTTTGCATATATTTTTGTTTTTAAATAGCCGAAAAGATAGAAATCCAGCGGTGTCATATCAGGAGATCGTGGTGGCCAGCGATGTTTGCTAATAATCCGCTCATCATAAAATTCTCTTAAATAATTTAATGTTGCATTCGAAGTATGTGCTGTAGCTCCATCTTGTTGAAAATAGCCCCTGTTTAATTCATCATCATGTAATTGTTCAATATATGGACGCAAAATTATTCTAATATATCTTTCGGACGTTATTGTTTCATAAAAAAATATTGGTCCGATGATTCTTCGGCGTGACATCGCTAACCAGACACCTACTTTCAATGGGTGTAAACTTCTTTCAGTATGAACATGTGGATTTTCGTGAGACCAAGTTCGGTAATTTTGTGAATTAACATACCCACTTAAATGGAACCAAGCTTCATCAGTAAAAAATGTCAAATCTAATAATTCCTCATTCATATTTTCAAGGAACCAGTGACAATATTCCAAACGTTTTCCATAATCTAATGGAAGTAATTCTTGGACAACACTTATTTTATAAGCATGCAGATGAAGTTTTTTCGTTGCTGTCCGACAAGTTCCATACGAGAGTCCTACATATGCAAATAATAATGTTAGTCATTTATGAACAATAATTATAATAGACTGGAACATAAGTTACTAACCTGTTTGTCTAGATAAATGCCGCAATGATTTATGAGGACTTTCTTCAAGACGTTGTTGCACATCTTCAAGAACTGGTTGTGTTAATATACGATGTCGTCCCGTTGATTTTCCTTTGACAACACTTCCAGTGTTTCGGAAACGATCAACCACTCTTGCCACATGTTGCCTAAATGTATCATATGTAATTTCCTCGAAATTAGGGTAGTTCTGTAAAAATTGTTCATGGCAACTTTGAACAGAATACTTCCATTCGTTTTCATTTCGAACGCCAGAACGAAAATATGCTTCTAAAAGAAACTTATCGTGATCGTCACCAAACATTGTAACCTAAAAGATTCATAAAACTATTGTTCAGAAATACAAGAAAATATTACTTAATTATATACTTACGTTATTATTAAACACAGATAAAGATAAGATTAGTCTTAAAAAAGACTGATTGTACGAGAAAATATAAAAAAAGTAAAACACAATCACCAATAAATAACAGCAAAATGGACACGACGCTACTGACTGATAACTGAATGCTCGGTCGGTAAACGTCAAAAATTACTATAAATTAATCTTATTTTTATTCCGTGGAAGGTAGTTTCGACTACAATGCGAACTTTGTTTGGTCACGTGAGCTTCAGTTAATTTTGCTCACAGTGTATAATAGATAAACCAATGTGATTTGAAATAAACAAATAATTTAATGTTAATTTTGAATATAATTTTATGTTAATTTTGAATATAATTTTAATGCAATGCACGGTATTTTGTAGAATTAAATGAGCCTAATAATATTTATAATAATAATAAATATTACAATAAATAGATAAATGTTGCTTAACGTTAATGTGAATGTCCACAGAATTAATATCGATCTGTAGTTTGACCAATAGCCGCAAGATGTATACGTATTATTGAAGCTTTCATCAGAGTACAAAAAAAAAAAACATTTTACTTATTATAATCACACGTAACATCATTACAATACTTGTGCTCTTGACATTTGAACACTAACTTTGCATTAGTTATTACACGAGACTATCTAGTCTTATATATTATGTATAAATACATTTGTACATAACCTGACATATAACTGTTGTCTTTTCATTTACGTTTGTACATTATAGGTACATTTACGTCCTTTTTGCAGGGATCTCGGAAACTATAAACGATACAAAGTCGGTTAAATTAGGCAAACTACATGCGTCCGAGAACAACTGAACAACTTCTGTGCTCTCTCCAACAATCTGAAATCTGGATGGCATCATATTATGCAGTTTTTAATTCTGAACAACTTTATTATTTACACTTTTGCTCTAAAATGTATTGTTTGGCCCGCGATCACAATTTTTCTATATTTATATGTTAATCTCAGGGTTTTCCGGGACCGGCCGGGTATATCCATCCGCAAGATATTCATGCCAAACTGCCACTTTTGGGGTATTATCTTTAAGATAATCTTGAGTAATGTGCGTTAAGCAGAAGTTTTCTATGAACCGTTGGTTAATTTTCCCGCTGAATCCATAAAATAAAGTATTCAGATGAAAATGGAAGTGCTGTGTCATAAATTTCCACGAGAATTATCGTATCGCCGAGGCTCTGGCACCATTAATAAGGACGTAAAGGTTGGAAATAACGCGTCTAAGCTATTTTATTCAAAACGCTGCATCAGCACGGCCTGCTTCAGTACGGGATTGTAATGATTCTACTTTCTTTACATTAAAACTCATTACTTACGCATTTTGGGTTCTTGCCTTCAGGCCTAGTTATTAATAGAAATACATCCTTTTTGATAATAATAATATATTGATATAAAACAATTTTAAAGTTTACATATCTTGATTAGTTGAACGAACAAAAAACTATTGCTTTTCTCTGTATTATTTCGCAATATGGTTCTTATCGTTTTTAGCGTGCCTATCACGCTGCTCACTCTTTGCAGCTCGGGGATGCTCTCCCGAGCAGCGCGTTGAGCTACCACTCGAGCCCAAAACGCTGACATTCCTTAATTTCATTACATTCCTTCCTTATAAAAATAATTGTTCTTATTGAACAATTCCTCTTATAAAAATGTACAAGCCAATAGTTTTTCGTTTCACAATGTTAAATACATAATAAAAATGGTTTTACAATATTTGGTTATATAATATAGTACATTTAGTTTACAATATTAAATCTTGTCTAAATACATATAAACATAATTAATAAAACTTTACAATTACATTATATTGAATTTTTTGAGACACAAGAATTTGCAAATTAGGTTAAAATTTAATTGGTGTGGGACTGAACGACTGACTTCATGTTTGGTAGATCCAATGGTGACGAGTATGAACAGGATTCGTTCGATAACGTGAGAACTTGTACGATACCGATAACACATTGAAGTGTAGTGCATAATTCACCTGATCACACCAGTTGGTGGTTCAGCATTAGCTTTTCTTCCCCTGATTTGCCAATTTTCTTCTGTGTGGATTCATGTGTCTTCCATAAAATCTTAGTTTGCATAAAATATATCCGTGATCTCATGGTCACGTGCATTATAAAACAAAATTAAATAATAATCATTAGACATAGTTTATATAACGATACGTGAAGCCTAACTAATATAATTAATATATTTTTTTACAATTTTAACGATTTAAAAATGATTGATTATTATTTCATTGAACAGTTAAAGGAGGATATATGCTTGTTACTTGATTTTGAACTACGTGTTCATTAACAGGGTTATCCCTGGTATCTTCAACATTGTTTATTTGAACGTCAGTTAAATTTAGGGTATCTAATTTTTCTTTTGTTTGCAATAAACACAACAAATCAAATAAAACTGCAAGTAGTTTAAAACTCCAACCAAATATGTAGTTCATAACTTTTTGTGTATTTAGAATCTTGCTATTTTTATGGATTTCATAATTTTTTCCGTAAAACCCATGGGTGTTCTGTAACCGGTCCTCGGCTTCTAGTTTGATAAGGGGATCGATGGCTGGTACCCACTTCTGGCTCTATTTAATTTGTTAATTCGCCTGTTGGACCTTCCGTATTTTCATTTTCTTCTTCGTCTATTCATTCATGTTCTTCGGAGGTCCGTGAAGTTGGCGAATAGATGGAAGGCACAAATTCTGAAATATTGTTCAATAATTAGTGCTTAATTTGTGCCTATTTGTGCCCTAATACCATTAATAGTATCCGAGTTATTAACGTTTGAATAGGTTTTTCGCCAAATTCACGCTAGCACCAAATTTTTTAATTTTTTTAAATATATTACTTTTTTATATTTTCAATAATTAGTGCTTAATTTGTGCCTATTTGTGCCCTTAAAAGTAATTCTGTACGATTATTAGTTTTTGAGTTATTAACAAAAAATTGATCTATTCGCCAAGTTCACACTAGCACTAAATGTTTTTAAAAATTAATATTATTAATATTTTTATTTTATATATAATTTGTGCCCAATTTTTGCCCTGGTAATTTTTTAATAATACCTATTCCTTACCTGAATAAATAACAAATACTTTTTTGCTGTTGTGAAGTTGGCGAAATAATAATCAAATATTAAATATTTTTTACATAGACAATTTGTGCCTGATGTGTACTAATTTGTGCCCATATAATTTTTGGTGTTATTTCAATAATAATCTTGAAAATAAGGAAAGCATTTGTAAGAATTTAACAATTCTTGAGTTCAAGAGTGGACCAGTTAGTCAGCTATATTAGTATACTTGCTTATCATACTAAAGATGCTAGTTTTGAATTGGTTTACTATACATCGTGTCACAGGGAGTACACTGTTATTTAAAATTTACGACAATATCTAAACTAAAGATTTGTGTGGTTACTGGGTAGGTAATAAGTTGTATTCTAAAATTATTATTCAAACATTAATTTATAATATAATTATACACAAAATTATAAAAAAATAACTAATTATGTGTAACAATATCTAAACAAAAGATTTATATGTGGGTACTGGGTAGGCAATATATTGTATTTAAAAATTGTTATTACAACATTTATTTATAATGCATTTATAGTATATTTATACACAAAATTATAAAAAATAATATTACATCGCGAGTAACATTATATCGTATATATGTACACAAATACGAGTATACCGGGTCCTATGTTCCAGATTTCTTGGGACATAGAAAATTAACATATAAATATAGAAATATTGCGATTACTTCTGAACAATACATATTAGAGAAAAAGTGTAAATAAAAAAGTTGTTTAGAATTAAAATCTGCATAATATGATATGCTTGGTGCTCAAATATTTTTGTATGTCGTGTAAATCAAGTTTGAAATATTGCATTTTGATGACAGATCAGGGGGTCATGGAACAAAAATTGCAGGTTTCTTTGATAGTTACAACAACAAATAATCAAAACATAGCGTTTTTGTCCCATAACCTCCTAATCCGTCATTAAACTGCAGTCTTTGAAAATTACTTTTCTCGTTACAGAAACATATTTAAACTATACTATGCAGTTTTTAATTTTGAATAACTTTCTTATTTACACTTTTGCTCTAAAATGTATTGTTCAAAAGTAACCACAATTTTTCTATATTTACATGTTAATTCCCTGTCTCATTGTCAGATTTACTGGGACACCCGGTACCCATGTGATCTTACTTGAAAATCTTTCTTTTTACATTAATGTATTCTATCTTAAATCATCGCAGATTTCCAATCATAATAAAAACAATGTTTACGAATCACATTTATAATTCTGGTAATATAGTGTGAGTGTAATGTATCGTCAACAGTAGAGATTATTTTTTGATATGCCAGGTATGAGAGAATTTTGCCCCTCAACATATATATATATATAATATAATATATAACTATAGTTATAGAATTTCTCCAAGAATCAATAGGCATAATGATGATTGAAGAAAATGTTAATAAAACATGAACTGTTAACAATTATAATGGTTTTATGCAAATGTCCACAAATTTTGAGAAAAATATACCTATATTTACAGGTAAATAATTTTGGACGTTACGCATTAAATGCAATACCTGCTTTCATTAAAATTATAAAACAAACCTGTCTTGAGAGGATTTTTCAATTATATAGGAAGTGAGTCGCCAGAACAAACTTCGATTGGACATTATATTGGTTTGTGCCGGTTTTTCTATGTGGAAAATGTAGGATTTAAAGTTAAAATACGGTAATGCAAAAAATGCAAGTAATACCACATAGACTCGTATATACAACATAACGTTGTACTTAATTAGTTATTTTTTATAATTTTGTGTATAATTATATTATAAATTAATGTTCGAATAACAATTATAGAATACAACTCATTACCTACCCAGTAACCACACAAATCTTTAGTTTAGATATTGTCGTAAATTTTAAATAACAGTGTACTCCCTGTGACACGATGTATAGTAAACCAATTCAAAGCTCGCATTTTTAGTAGGGTAAGCAAGTATACTAATATAGCTGACTAACTGGTCCACTCTTGAACTCAAGAATTGTTAAATTCTTACAAATGCTTTCCTTATTTTCAAGATTATTATTGAAACAACACCAAAAATTATATGGCCACAAATTAGTACACTTCAGGCACAAATTGTCTATGTAAAAAAATATTTAATATTTGATTATTATTCCGCCAACTTCACAACAGCAAAAAAGTATTTGTTATTTATTCAGGTAAGGAATAGGTATTATTAAAAAATTACCAGGGCACAAATTGGGCACAAATTATATATAAAATAAAAATATTAATAATATTAATTTTTAAAAACATTTAGTGCTAGTGTGAACTTGGCGAATAGATCAATTTTTTGTTAATAACTCAAAAACTAATAATCGTACAGAATTACTTTTAAGGGCACAAATAAGCACTAATTATTGAAAATATAAAAAAGTAATATATTTAAAAAAATTAAAAAATTTGGTGCTAGCGTGAATTTGGCGAAAAACCTATTCAAACGTTAATAACTCGGATACTATTAATGGTGGAAAATTAATTATCAGGGCACAAATAGACACAAATTAGGCACTAATTATTGAACAATATTTCAGAATTTGTGCCTTCCATCTATTCGCCAACTTCACGGACCTGTTCTTCGGTTGTTTCTAGAGGATGTTGTACTGCTTCGAAAGTTTCATCCTGATCTTCATTTATGTTTATTGAATTTTGATTTCTAGAAGATGACGGTATACTAGTTTCTGTAGGAATCAGTGGCCTAATATCATTGGTATCATCATCACTGTCTTCCTCTCGTTCTTCTTACGAACTTAAGTCAGTATCAATATTCGCGAAACGTTGTTTCAACATGTACATGTACTATTTGTTCCTTTTTTCCTTCAATTTCTGTGATTCTGTATGTAACTGGACTTAATATTTCTGCAACGCGATACGGTCCTTCCCATGGTTTTATTAATTTCTTTGACAGACCTATCTTGGAAGTAGGATTATGTAGGTAGACTTTATCTCCCGACCTAAAATTTATCGACTCGCTCTTTTTGTTATATTGATATTATCTTTGTTCTGCCCCCTTCTTTAAGTTTCCTCGAACCAGAGTAACCGCAGAGTTTAGTCTAGCGAGTAATTCTGAAGTGTAATTCTCATCATAATCATATCTCTTTGGTTTAAATATATCATCGTAGGGGAGTTCCATGTTTCTGAGAGTCATGTATAAATTTGGTGACTAATGTTTTGGGAATTACTAATCTATCCTTTTGTTCGTCTTTTTCTTGGACCTTGAATACTAATTCATCTTCGTCCAGGATTTTGTTCAATTTTTTCTCTAATTACTTTAATATGTTCGTCCTTATCTTGTTCTATATTTATTAAGGATTTGTCCCATATGGGTAAACATTGAGTGTCAGAAGACAGCGTATTGACTGGTATTCTGCTTAATGCATCTGCATTATTATGTTTCTTCCCAGCTCGATGTATGATTTCGAAATCATTCCGATAAAAGTTACGCCTATCTGGCAAGTCTAGATGGCAGGTCTTTGAGTGATAACAATCATTTCAGCGGCCTATGATCCGTAATAACCGTGAATTTTGTACCATATAAGTAACAACGAAAGTGTTTTACCCCCCACACTACTGCTAAACATTCCTGTTCTGTTGTGGAATAATTCTGTTCTGGTTTATTAAGTTGTCTACTTGCGTAGGGACTTGTTCGTTCAAAATTTCCAACCTTTTGACTCAAAATCGCTCCAATTGCAAGGTTAGAAGCATCTGTACTCATTATTAAAGGTTCTGAGAAATTTGGATATTGCAGATATTGCAGGCGGATGACATAATGTTCTCTTGAATAATTAAAAGCGGTTTGTTCCTCATCTGTCCAATTATATTGAACATTCTGTTTTGTTAAACGTGTCAAAAGTGCAGCTTGACGCGAAAATTCAGGTATAAATTTCCTATAAAATCCAACGAGACCGATGAAAGCTCGAATTTCTTTTACTTATTAGGTACAGGATAACGTTTTACAACTTCAATTTTTTCCGGGTCTGGTTCAACTCCATCCGATGTTATTATATGCCCAAGATATTTTGCGCTTGATTTCGCAAATTCACACTTAGATGGTTTAAGTCTAAAATTAGCATTTGTTAATTTTTCGAAAACTTTCTGTATCCTTTGCAAATGTTCTTCAAAAGTCTGACTGAATCTGATAATGTCATCTAGATATACAAAACATTGATCTCCGGTCATTCCTGACAATACGGAATACATTAATCGTTGAAACGTACTTGGTGCGTTGGCTAAACCAAATGGCATCCTTATACACTCATAATGACCGTCAGGTGTTTAAAATGCAGTTTTCTCACGAACCTCAGGATGAACTTCTACCTGCCAATATCCGCTTGCTAAATCTAATGTAAAATATTGTGAATTTCCCAATTGATCTAGAGTTTCTTGCAAGTTAGATAGTGGGAAATAATCCCGTTTTGTTACTTCGTTTAACTGCCTGTAATTCAATACAAACTCTTACTTTATTTTCTCCATCCGCGGCTTTCTTTGCTACCATAATCACTGGGACTGACCAAGGTGAACTTGACTCAGTAATAATATCTTGTTTCAACATGTCAGAAATTTGTTTTTTCAATTCAATTCTCTGATTATACGGTATTCTGTACGGATGTTTAGTAATTGGTGGAATATCTTCAGTGATTATGCGTTGTTGTTTCTTCTCATCTGGTAAATGATCCAAATGACAATGTTGATCCATATCTTCTACTTTCTTGACATTGACGTAATTTACTTGTTAATCTAGATGTACATTCTCGGAATCTTCAACAATTTGTTCACAAGAAGCTACAATCACGTTTTTTTCTTAAATTGAGGACTTCATTAGACACATTTAATAAACAAATTTGTAATTCTGGAGTTGCTTTAGAAACTGATCTTACTACTATTATTCCGTGGATTAAGACTTCTGCAGGTTCCAGAAGAATATCGTGTTCATGATTCCGGATCTCCTGGACAGCTTGACAAACGAACTGACACCTGGGTGGAATATCGAGTGTTTCTTTGATATGTACAGGAAATCGGCCAACTATCCCGTCGTCTTTGTGTGTCTTCATTATTGACCGTAACGAAGACAATTGCTGATTCCCAGTTGGTTATTGTTTATATTCTTCTTTCACTTGAGTTTCTACTTCAACTCCATTTTCATCCGAATTGAAAATTGGTGACATTACTTCATTATATTTATGAGGAATTGTTTTTGTATTAAAATTTTCCTCTTTTTTATTCGGATCCAATTGCTGTTTAATGAATTCCTTCCGATTTAAATTATACACAATACCTTGAATATTGGAATCTTGAAAGATGTCGTTTAAAATTTCTTTTATATCTTGCCAACTCAATTTATCCAAATCACATCCAATTCGGGGCATGGCTATCTTTGACACATTGTTTTGTAAACAATGCGCTTTCAATCCTCTCAGTGCTTGACGTAGAGCAGAAATTGTAGATGTTTTGATTACTATATTTCTTCGTAACCAAATAATAAACGTAATCTCTTCTTAGATGATCGCTTCCGACCCTATGTAAAACGGCAACGTTTCCAACATTTACGTGCTGTTTTCGTAAGTTCTGTATCCCTCCAAATATTTCCTTAAAGCGGACGTCAATCCCTCGGCCCATCCATAAATCTTGAGCAACGCAATGTACCAGACTACAGTCTGATAGGGCATCGAAAAGATTTTCAGTGACTTCTTGAACGACATTCTTCTTTAGAAGGCTGCCAGAGTTCTTTCTCGGAATTTCTTCTCGTATATCTCTCACATACAAATCATCGCTTGCCTCGAGATTATCCATTGACTTGAAGCGGTAACGAATCGTTGCAAACCACACAATCAATAGGATAGCTTTTAATACCTGCTTTAAGTTGCACTCTTGAAACTCCTATGCAATTTAACTCTGCGCCGGAAATTCCTTTTGACAATATTGTTTCTTGGCTCTATAATTCCCCTGCTTTTACGAATCTGCTGTTCTTTTATTATTGTTACAGCCGCGCCCGTATCTACTAACAATTGTGTTGGATAATTATTAATTTGAACTTGAATAATATACGGAACATTATTGTCTATGCTATTTACGTTTATTTCTACACGCGGTATTTTAATACTTATTGCGGCTGACTCGTTGATTGGCCTTCGCTTCGGGGCGCAAGCGAGGGTCGTTGGTAGTTTAAACTTTCCTGTTTATTTGTTCTGAATATGAAAGGTTTATCCCCAAAGGGTTGGAATAATGACTTGAACTTCAGATGTAAAGAAGTTTATTCAAAGTTCATAACAAGCTTATGCCGACGTTTCGACCTTATGGTATGAGGTCATTCTCAAGGCTTAAAGGAAGAAGCGAAGATACAATATTACCACGTGGATTTTACATGGAAGTATAAACACAAAATATTTGTGAACAAAACATGTTCAATGCAATAGAACAGTAAAGAAAAAACGAGTGAAAATATAAAATTAATAATAATGATAACAATAATAACTGACCATGGTCGTCAGAATAAAAACGCAGAAAACAAGACAGACAACATAGTTGTCTTGTCAAGTCAAAACTAAAAAATGAATTTTGACCTGGCGTTAATTTTAAAATCTTTAATTTAATAAGCAATTGTAAAGGGATTATTTAAAACAAACAAAATGATGTCAATAATTACGCAAAACGCAACGTAGACATATTTTTATCCGAGGTCATATCCGCTCGACGTTGCAATACTAGATAACTGACTTAATGCGTACCATCGATGACCATATATTTTGCAATAATTTAGAGTCCCCGCAGACTACAAACTTTCTATCGGCCGATAGTTTAGTCGAGTTGGGCTGTTAGTGCGCACACTGAGCCAACTAAACTGTCTGGTTGGTGGAGAGTGCGCAGACCAGCCAACAGTCGGCCGATTATCCTCAAACAATTTACTAGTTAGTAAGCTGCTCTTGAATAAAATGTTGTCTAGAACTGTTATTATTGCTCTTATACAACGGAGGAGACGGATCAAGAAGAGAAACCGAAAGTATTGGGTACATCCCATCTACAGTGATAAATTATTACAAGGAAAGTTTTACACGATCCATTCAAAATTACTGAATTTCCCAAAAAAGGATATGATGCGAGTCTCTTTTAAATTTCTTTTCAACCAAATTGGTGATAGACGTTTCTTCTAGCAGCGCCATCATGAAACAATGCTCGGTGGCTCGCAGCGGCTTGAGACTGTTGGCCGACCAAACAATCGGTGAGTGTGCGCGCGTGGCTTCCACGCCATACTGATTAAGCAGTCGGCCGATAGTTGGCCGACACTTTAGTTTGAAGGCAATCGTGTAGCCCTTCAAACTTATTTATCGGCCGATACTGAATCGTTATAATGTGCGCACTTGCATACAACTTGATGCTGATTAAGAACCCGACTAAACTATCGGCCGATAGAAAGTCTGTAGTCTGCGGGGACTCTTATTGTTATACAATTTATACCTGCCTTAAGTCCGTATGTGCACAAATGGAGTCGGCAGGTACTTTACCGTTGGCTCAACTTACAACAAACATACACGAGTCCACCAGGGACAGCAGAAGGGGGAGGTTAGCTACGTCCTCTTCTCCACTGACAGACAGGACTCGCGACCGCAGACTCCGATCGGCAAAACGAAATATGTGCACGGGAAGGGGGCAGGCGCCTCCTCGCTGGGAGATGCACGCACAGTTTGACACCATACTGGCTCTCCAGGGGTCGGTTTCTCCTGTCCCCTCTTCTTCCCTTTGATGCTGTAGTGGGTGGTGGAAGCTCTGCGGACTGCGGCCGGAGTTGTCTGCCAGGCCTACTTTCCCTAAGCAGGTCTAGCCTGTTACAAAGTAATCGCACCGTCCACTGTCCAAGGTTGACTCGTACTCAAAATAAATACAAAACCAGAATTAATTTAGTGAACAAGCGGATTTCTCTGCTCAAAGAGAAAAGGAAACAAAGCATTTATGCTGATGGCAGAAATAATGATGACGCACAAAGCGTATAACAAAAAAACAATATAAGTGTAATTAACAATAATCAATGCTTAATACTAGATTCTTAAAGCTAATCTTACTATTAACTTATTTAATCTTTACATAGTGAAAACAAAAAAAAAACACAAATGACGGTCTGACGAACCAACTGCCGATCGTTCGAAAACTTAGAGGACAAAAACAAAGAAGCAAAAAAACATACGTGCGGGCACAAAGCCACACGTGAAGCAACACGATCAAACAGCGGACTACTCTGGGTCAGCGGTGCTGGTACAAAGGATCGTCAAGGTCACAGACGAAAACGGACAGTAGATTTCTAGGCACTCCAGGCCTCTATGGCTACTTACAAAACAACAAAGACTTAAATTTTGACTCTAATGGTTATTACTTTACAAAAAAAAGTTTAATAATTATAGCAAATGCAAAAAAAAAACAGTTCTCACAAAAAATTTATTTAACGCGGACAGCGAGGCTCGGGGTGACCATTAGCAGTGATCGTAGTCATGGACAGAACAATCGCGCGGGCTTGTTTTAAATCTCAGTATAAACAATATCTCAGCAAAAGAAAACGTTCAGCAGCTACAACATTAAATCGGAAAATTCAAACTCTAAACCAAAATGGTGCCGGTTCTCCGCGAAATATCTGTCGGCTAGATAAGATTTCAGGACTTGATAGTGACTACTTGGGAATTGTTTTTTTAAGTTTGTATAACAGTCCATCGTGCCATGCCCTGTCGAAGGCTGGAGATATATCTAAAAAGGCAACAGAGTAGTATTTTTTTTTTCTTCAATATTATTTTTGTATTCTCTAACAATTAAATCATATCAAACGGCGAACAAGTATTCAGAAATTGGTTGATATATTGCAAGCGAAAAGATGCACTGCTCTATTTTCCATGTATTATTTTTGAAAAATATCAGAATGTATGGACCTCTGCGGGTTCTCAAGATTGGCAGCATTTGAAACCTATGCTGCCACATCATGAAAATTCATGAAGTCATAAAAAAATTACGTCGAATGGAAAAGTTTCGAATCAGAAATTAAGAAGGGTGTTTTATAGACGATCAATTACAAAAAGCAATTTTTAAAGAAAAAGTAAAGTGGAGGCATATTTTAAAGTGATTTTGGATGCTATTTTACATCGTGTAAAAAATAATGACGCTTTGAGAGAAACTTGTGAAATAATTGGTCATGCCGAATGTGGAAAATTTTTGAGCACGATAGAATTAATTAGTCATTACGGTGCTGTCACATCATATTGAAAGTCATAAGAAAAATCAAGTTAATTATTTCTCTCCAATAATACAAAATGATGTAATTAATATAGTTGCTTCTAAAATAAGACATCATATTTTTTCAAATATTCAAAAAGCAAAATATTTTTCTATTTTATTTGATAGCACACCTGACACATCTCACCAAGCACAGATAACTCAAATTTTACGCTATGTTAACATTGATTTTAGTACGAATAAATGTAGCATTAAAGAAAGCTTCATAGATTTTATTGTGACACATGAAAAAACTGGGGAAGCACTTGTGAATGAAATAGAAAAAAGGTAATATCAGTTGGATTAAATATTACAAATATAAGAGGGCAATCATATGATACTGGAGCGAACATGGCAGGTAAATACAAGGGGGTACAAGCCAGGATATTACGTTTAAACGATATGGCGAAATTTGTTCCATGCATTTAATAGGCATTCATGCTGCACAAACATCCGTTCAAATGAAATAATGTTTCGGAACAATTCAACAATTGTTTAACTTTTAATTCTACTAGTAGATGGAATCTTTTAAAGGAAAAAATATCTGTTCGTCTTAAAGGTTTATGTAACACGAGGTGGTCCGCGAAAGCTAGCGCGGTAAAAGTCTTACGAAATCAAATACAATAATAATACAACTTCTTACTGAAATGTGTGATGGACAAAGACAAGTTACAGTAGACTCTGCAACAAAAGCTCGAATATTGATAAAATTATTAACGAAATGTAATTTTGTTGCATTATTAATATTTTGGGATACAGTATTAGGAAAGATAAATAAAGCAAATTTACTTTTACAAGAAAAGAAAAAACCACTGTTGAAAATGCTGTGAAAATGATAAAAGCTCTAAAAAATGAAATTTAACAGTACCGAAATGATTTTTTCGATTCACTACACAATTCCGCAAAAAGTTTAGCCCAGACAATAAATATTGAAGCTAACATTCCAGAAAAGAGACGGCGAAAAATAAAAAATATGGCTGGTGAGAAAGCTACTGATAATTAATTTACCATGAATGAAACTGCATTGCTAAAAAAAGAAATGTATGAGGTTTTAGATATAAAACTCATGCAACTCAATGATAGATTTATTGCTTTACAAGAGATCGCAAATGACTTCAGTTTTTTAAATGGACACGCTTTAAAATTTATGCGGCTAGATGATCTCAAACGATGCGGCTTGGATGCTTCAGAACTTGTATGTGAAATTGAGAGTTTCAAATATCAACCCATGGACATTTTTGAAAATTAAGGCGATATGGACGCTTTTCAAATCTTGCAAAAAAATTACGAATTTTCATTACAAAACACGTATCCTAATCTAGACATAGCCTTAAGGATTTTTATAACAATGCCTGTAACAACAGCTTCCTGCGAACGTTCGTTTAGTAAATAAAAAATTGTAAAATCGTTCTATTGGACAAGAGCGATTGACAAACATCTCTATAATATCTATTGGGAAAGATATTGCAAACAAATTAAATTATGATGATATAATAGATGTTTTCGAAAAAGCTAGACAAATTACTTTTGTAACAGACTGTTTTATTTTGTTAAACATACAATTATTTTTGTACAGCCTCGTGGATGGAATGAATAAAGTTTTTCATGTCTTGGTCGCCACTTCAAGCTTACACGCCTCGTCCCAGTATGGACGTCTCGTTGTCCCTCCCCGTTACCGACCCGGTTAGTCGGGCAGCTCGCGCGGTCGGTAATCAAGACACCGTTACACTTTATAATAAAATGTGCTGAATTTATTATTTTTGTTATTATATTATACATATGTCGTTTATATCTTTAATTTATTTGTCAATGAGTAGGAATAAAAATTTGTTCTTATTTAATAAATTATTTATTCATAGAAATACATAATAGGAAATACATGGAAGTTATGTTGATGGGGTTAATAGTAAGTATTTAGCATAGTGGAGGGGGTTGGCGCAAGTTAAGCACTTGCCACAAGCGCATCTTAACTTAGTTACAGCACTGAGAACATTACCCCAATAACAAACCAATATAGCAATGTACAATAGCCAATAGAACTGAAGATAGTAAAACGCGCGATATTTGAATGCGACAAAAATATTACGCCAGTTACAAACCACTTATGATGTACCGCGCAATCGCCAACTGAATTAGGAACGTATCCGCCATGCGAAGCATTTTATTCATATCCCGAATTAGAAAAACGCACTTACAATATTGCCGGCCTAGAACTACATCAAGAGAGCTTAATAACTCTGCATATTATAAATAGTATTTTGCTAATTATGAAAGTCATAGTATTCGACACGACGTGCGCGACAAAAATATTCTCGGAAAAATTGTACTCCCTAGACCTAGACAGATGGGCTGCAAAAAGAAATATTATGTCTGCTGATATTTTGCTAATTCCAATTCACGTCAATGAAAATCATTGGGGTTTAATCGCTGTATTTTTTAAAGATGAAAAAATATTATATTTAGATTTCATGCATCGTACTCTCCCGGACCATATGATTGAGAGAATGCAAATATTTATAAGTTTACATCATTTTAGGAAGCACGAAAATTACTGTGCATTTGATTCATGGAGTGTGTATTTTTGCACGGATATTCCATCGCAGATGAATGAATTGGGAGCGGGTGGTAATTGCGGAGTACATGTCTGCTTCTGGGCATATATTCTATGCTCAGCGGAATTTCACATATTTAATGAGGCAGACATGGGAAAAATAAGTATGTGGCTGCTGAAGCAATAATAGAATGGGACAATAAACTAGATCGTTTCTTCAACAATAACGCTGATGTAAAATCAATTTTAGAAGACAATTCGGTAGCACATATGAATAAAATATTCATCTCAACTAAAACTTAAAATATGTTATGGATCTCCGAGCGGATTCAGTTCGACGTTAGAATACTGTTCTTAAATCCCAAAAATAATATTTATAGCATCGAAATCCTAGTCGAATTTAAATACTGATTCCTATTATTCCATATGTAGTTTATAGATACCAATATTAACTTACCGTACTTTTAGTGCATAACTTGCTTATGAATTAGTGCCTTGGCGTGGCGAGCAAGCTTAATTGAAAATATGTTACATATTTTCAAAACCAAACTGATTCTTACGCTAACGTTCAGCAAATTAATACAATCGGCCCTTTTCAGGGCCAATAAATGAGTTGAAAAGAATTTACTAGTATATTGCTCTTATTTGTATGAACACATGTAAACACAAAATGTTGTGAATTACGTGGATAAAATAATTTCCTCCTTTTCCCTTTCAACTCGGTTTGCAAAATTAATAGTGCTGGGTGAGAGGAACATGTGTGGGGGTGTTGCATAAAAAATTTGGCAATGTAAAAAGGTCTGGTATCTATGTTGTTGTTGTTATTGCTTGCACGGGTCGTTATAAGTGTGTTTGTATTTGGCGGATTATTGGGTTAGTTTTCAATTACTGTTAAATTGGATTATTTTAGATATGTTTTATTTGCGACAATTTTTAATACGTTCCTACAATATTTTACATGTTACGCATTTCTTCTGCTAAAAATCTTAATTATATCAAATTGTTGTATCCACTTGGTCTCGGTGACTCATGAGGTATGATCCGTTCATAATCAACAGTATTGCCTATCGGCTGTCAGCAGCGTCTCCAGATTAAAATTTGAATAGGGTCGTACATTGAGGTTAAAATTACCGTATTTTGACAAATACAACCGTGCATATAAAATTTTTGTAATTTGTTTCTTAAGTATAATAATGATTCATTGTTTATGATTATTTAGTCCAATTTTGAATTCATTCGAAGTAGGAAAATATTTTGTCCGGATGCGTTGGAATGAATGACTATAAGTTCTAGATGTAGAGAACTATAATTTTGTGTACAGTAGCAATGCTAACGTTTTGGCCATTATCAAAGCGTGGATTTTAACACAACATCTAAACTAAGCCAAGAAACATCACAACAAAAACACAAGGACACAAGGAGAAACATCACAACAAAAGTTTATCCTTGTATTGTAATTATAGTTCTCAACATCTAGAACTTATAGTCATTCATTCCAACCCATTCGGACAAAATATTTTCCTATAATATTGATTAAAAATTTTAGTTCATTGTATGTATAAGAATTATTTTTATTTATGCTCTATTTAAACCCATATAGGGGTATATAAATACATACTAGAAACCTGTGTATTTGCTGCTGAACTCGCATTTAACTCAAATATCACACTGAAATCAGGTTGTGATGTTGGAAATACAGTGAACTTCGCTTATAACGAACCTCAAGGGACCGACGAAAATAGTTCGCTATAAGCGAAGTTCGTAATAAACGATAAACATCAGAAATTCATTTTTTTTTATGAATGCATAGGTACATGTTTCAAGTAGGTACATAATATGAAGAACTGTTCTGCAAAACTAGACAAATCCAGATTTGTTCAAAATTGAGTTAGATATTGTTTTGTAATACATATACATTGTACACTAACAATACTTTTTATGAAGCTTATTTGAAAAAATCGTTTATTTTACTTTTGTTTATACTTATTATTATTTTATATTATTTTTATTTATTTAAAGTAAGAGCTTTACATGTTTTCTTCGAAATTGCGTAACTCATAATTGTACTTCTTTAACACATTAAATACAGTGAACAGGGGCGGACAGGACATGTGGAGCATGCTGAAATTTCCGCATGATCCGTTCCAATCGCGGAAAGACCCGATAATTTTTTTTCATACAATTAACCACATATACACAAGAACCGCAAAAACTGTTACGGCGACCCTACATATGCGGAGTTGAAAGATTTCGAGGAATCCCCTGATTATTTGGTAAAATGCCGTTTGAAGTTCGTTATAACCGAAAACTTTTGCGATTATTACAAAAATTAAGGTTCGTTATATCCGAAAGTTCGTTATAAACGGGTTCGTTATATGCGAAAAAAATAACACACGTTTAATGATACTTTAGTTCGTACTTTACAGATTGGTTCGTTATAAGCGAAAGTTCGCAGTAAGCGGGTTCGTTATAAGCGAAATTCACTGTATCTGTGCATTTGCAGCCAAAACACGAATTCAACGTAAATATCTCACTGAATTCGATATTCAGATGCATTTTTCCGCAATATAACAAAAATCGTGTGAAACGCAAGTTTGACACTGAAATGCGAATGTTATACTAGAAATCAGGTTGTGATATTTGAAATATCCGTGCATTTGCTGCCATCATACGAATTCAACTGAATTCGATATTCAGATGGATATTTGTGCAATATAACGAAAATCGTGTGAAACTCAAGTTTCACATTGAAATGCGAATGTTATACTAGAAACCTGTGTATTTGTTTCTGAACTCGCATTTAACTCAAATATCACACTGAAATCAGGTTCTGATGTTAGAAATATCGGTGCATTTGCAGTCAAAACACGAATTCAACGTAAATATCACACTGAATTCGATTTTCAGAAGCATGTTTTCGCAATATAACTAAAATCATGTGAAACACAAGTTTCGCATTGAAATGCGAATGTTATACTAGAAATCTGTGTATTAGCTGCTGAACTCGCATTTAACGCAAATATCACACTGAAATCAGGTTCTGATGTTAGAAATATGTGTGCATTTACTGCCAAACCACAAATTCAACGTAAATATCTCACTGAATTCGATATTCAGATGCATATTTCCGCAATATAACAAAAATCGTGTGAAACGCAAATTTCACACTGAAATGCGAATGTTATACTAGAAACCTG
This sequence comes from Carabus problematicus, assembly GCA_963422195.1. Classification (NCBI taxonomy): domain Eukaryota; kingdom Metazoa; phylum Arthropoda; class Insecta; order Coleoptera; family Carabidae; genus Carabus; species Carabus problematicus. The sequence goes on along the minus strand of OY728583.1, from coordinate 9,152,785 downwards.
TGTATTTGCTGCTGAACTTGCAACCTGAAATCAGGTTGTGATGTTGGAAATATCTGTGCATTTGCTGCCGAAACACGAATTCAACGTAATTATCTCACTGAATTCGTATTCAGGTGCATATTTGTGCAATATAACGAAAATCGTGTGAAACACAAGTTTCACATTGTAATGCAAATGGTATACTAGAAACCTGTGTATTTGCTGCTGAACTCGCATTTAACGCAAATATCACACTGAAATCAGGTTGTGATGTTGGAAATATCTGTGCATTTGCTGCCGAAACACGAATTCAGCGTAAGTATCTCACTGAATTCGTATTCAGGTGCATATTTGTGCAATATAACGAAAATCGTGTGAAACACAAGTTTCACATTGTAATGCGAATGTTATACTCGAAACCTGTGTATTTGCTGCTGAACTCGCATTTAACGTAAATATCACACTGAAATCAGGTTGTGATGTTAGAAATATCCGTGTATTTGCTGCCATCACACGATTTCAACGTAAATATCACACTGAATTCGATATTCAGATGCATATTTGTGCAATATAACGAAAATCGTGTGAAACACAAGTTTCACAATGTAATGCGAATGTTATACTAGAAACCTGTGTATTAGCTGCCGAACTCGCATTTAACGCAAATATCACACTGAAATCCGGTTGTGATGTTAGAAATATCTGTGAATTTGCTGCCAAAACACGAATTCAACTTAAATATCACACTGAATTCGATATTCAGTTGCATATTTGTGCAATATAACGAAAATCGTGTGAAACACAAGTTTCACATTGAAATGCGAATGTTATACAGACGAACCCGCTTAATATCATGCTCTCGGTTCCAGAAAAAAACAATGATATTAAGCGGGTCGTGATATAGACCGAAACCCGATTAATATGCAAATTTGTGACATTAATCGAAAACTCGCTTATTATGATTATTCATGATAGTAACCGGAAATTTATTTAAGAAGAAAATCTTCTATGTATTAGAAAAAAAAGCAATAAGTATATCTATAAGTTTGCATATAAAATTATTTGAACCATTTCTCTAACGTTAATTGATGTATTTTGATGGAATTTGTTTAAATAGTGTACTGAACTATATTTTCCAATTCATGTAAGCAATTACAATTGCTTTAACCTCAAAAAATTTAAAAAAATACTCCTCAAATTTGCCTTTGCCACACTTCGCTCAACATTATTTTGATATTACTATAGTTCAGTGTCAAAAACAAAATATATTCATTATAATAAGCGGGAAATGGATATTAAGCAAGGTGACATTAACAGAGTAAAAATGTATTACTTTAATAGTGTTTGGCAAGTGGATTTTAAGTTTCAGTGATAATAAGCGGGTCGTGATATTAACCGAGGAGATATTAAACGGGTTCGTCTGTATTATATAACTAGGCTCTTCTCGTGTGCACCATGTGCCCACATGCGTAATTGTTTAACTATTTTTGAAAATTTCTGTTTCTACGTTGCATGCACCTTTGTGACTCCAAGTCGCAAACTCTCTAAAATATCTTGATTTTGTCTGTTTATCCTTCTTTTCTGTGTCTCTCCATCTAACCATCATTATTGCAGCCGAATCTTATATAGCAAAGAAAGAAAAAACAACATTTACAATTTTCGGGGCTTTCAAAAAAATGAACCCTCGATACGGAAGCCTTTATAGACTTCGTAGAAGTACAAATAACGTATTTTAGATATTTTAAACATAAATTCACAAACACAACTTGTGTACATGTGTGAGATGTGAAAATTTTGTTATTATCGTTTATTTTTATGTTGATAAGGGGTGCTGTCATTGCACGCGCTGTCGTCAACGTTGACTACGTTGCCTAGGGTACGCAATTGCAGCTAGCTTCATGCGTGACTGACAGATAAGGGCTTTTCTATATATAATGTAACGTACGATTTATTGAACACTAACAATAAGTACACGTCACTTTCAAACCAAGTAATTTACAGAAACTTCGAAATTAAATAATAGACACCAATAGTACAAATACATGTTCAGTCACGTTCGTTGCATATAAACACTGGATCTCTACTGACGATCGTGTGCGGAAGGTGTCAACTCCCTCCGTCTCGTGGCCAAAATTTGAACCTCGTTACACTTCTCCCCCTCTGGCTTCCGCTTGGCGACCTCGCGAGGAAGACAGCAACTTCCTAGGACGGCCACGTTGTCTCTTTGGCACGGTCGGTTCTGGGATCTCTTTGATTCGTCCGAAAAAGGGTGTCAAATCTGAAACATGGTACTTCCCTATCTTCTTTAATTCAGCATCCGGTATTTGTCTTGAACGAAGATCTTCGGACGTTAACCTTGGCATTTCAACACTTACAAAATGTATGTTCAGAACCAAATTCAAGTTATCCGAAAGAGAAAAATCAATATCCCTCGCCGGGAACCGAACCTGGGTCTTGTCACTTGCCGGGCGACTGCTCTACCAACTAAGCAGAGCAGAGCAGTCGCCCGGCAAGTGACAAGACCCGCGTTCGGTTCCCGGCGAGGGACATTGATTTTTCTCTTTCGGATAACTTGAATTTGGTTCTGAATATCTTCGTCTATGACGCTAATCTTAGTTCCTCAAAATGTATGTTATTAACTTCGTGTTCGTGACCAAAAGGCCGGGAAAGAGTGTCTGCGACCACATTAATCTTCCCAGGAGCATATTTAATTGTCATGTTTAGTGAGTGGTTCTCGGGAATTCCCGCCCGAGAATTCCCGAGAATTTTTTAAATTTTTTAGCTCCCGTTTCCCGGGAATACTGAAAAATTTCCCGGGAAAAAATTAAACAATCAATGGCAATATTTTACAAACATTTTGCTATAATTGTTATTGAATTCAGAGGTTTTGTACTTTCGCTCTACTTTCATTGATATAATTATACTGCTACGCCAGAGATGTCGCTACTCGATATGTGCCTTACCTGATTGTTTCGTGAACAAAAACAAATTTTATGTCAGTCGTATGCACAGTATAGTTCGCCATGACTGATATAGGTACGCAATTTTTGTGTTTAAACGTGTGAAAATCAATTTCAAATAATATATATTATAGAAAAATCTGTTATAATCCTAGTATATAAAGTGTTCTTTCCAAATGTTTATACACACATCATAAATATACATATTGTAAGTATGTAAAAATATTTTATGGTTATTTTTTTCTATTTTTATTTTTTTGTAGAAAATAAACTTAATAAATAAATAAAACAATTACCATGGGAGATTCGGTGTGGAAATATTTCACAAAAGAAAAAGGAGCAGCTGATAAGGCGAAATGCATAATGTGTCCAAATAAGTTTATAAGTTGTAAGGGATCTTCAACTAGTGGACTATTAAGACATTTACACCATATTCACAATATAAATATATTGAAAAGAAACGCATATGACCACCAAGTTGCTGGTACAAGCAACGCAAAACAAATTGAGAATCAATCGCTTCTATCATTTTTTTCAAAAAGACAATCTATGTCAGAAATGGTGGCAAGACTTGCAGCAGTTGATGGATTTTCAATCCACGGAATATGTAAGAGTGAATTTATTCGGCAATCATTTCATGATAGGCAATATAATTTGCCAAGCACCAAAAAAAATGTCATGAAATTGATTCATGACTATTACAAATTAGCGCATGGTGAAGTGGTGCAAAATATCAAATGTCATAAAGATGTTCATGGCAAATTCAGCCTAACATTAGACGAGTGGACAAGTTTGCGAAACCGACGCTACTTAAATGTAAACATACATTTCAATAATAAGCAGTATATTAATCTAGGATTAATAAGAATTTTACGAAGTTGCACAGCTGAGGAAACGGTTAAATACGTCAATTTAAAGCTGCTCGATTTTGGCTTAGATTTATCTGATATAGTTGCATCAACCACCGATGGTGCTGCCGTTATGGTAAAGTTTGGAGGTTTATCTGGATACATTCATCAATTATGCTACAACCATGGCATACATTTAGCTGTGGTAGATGTAATTTATAAAAAGAATTATATTGATGAAAGTGAATATGTCTCTAGCTCAAATAATACTGAATCTGATAGCGATGAAGCTGATGATGAAGAAAATAACGGCGTGGAACAACGATGTGAAATGGAAGACATTAAACCTGCATTACAAATGGTGCGTAATATAGTAAAGTTTTTTAAAAAATCACCAAAAAAAAATTCAATATTACAAGAACATGTGAAGGAAAAGCATGGAACAGAATTAAGTTTGCTTCTAGATTCCAAGACAAGATGGAATAGCATTGTCACCATGATTGAAAGATTTTTAAAAATTATCGAATCGGTCCGAAATGCATTACATGATTTAAATTCCGCAACGTTATTAAACGACAATAATATTCCAATATTATTGAATATTTGCGATGCATTCAAGCCAATTCAACTAGCTGTTGAAGCATTAGGTAGAAGAGATGCTAATCTTGTGACGGCCGATGCTATTTTAAAATTCTTGTTTGAGACTTTACGGAATAATGAAGATAAAATTTCAAAAAGACTGTTGGAGGTTTTGTCGTTTCGCATTAAAGAGCGAAGAAACCAAAATCTCACATCATTAGCGAAATTCCTGCAAACACTTGATTTGCAATCTACCAGTACCACAACAGAAGATTTTCCTTCCTCGTCAAAGACTGCGATCATTCGTTACGCTAACAATTTATATATTAGATTATTCGAGAAGGAGGTCGAATCCGTTGAATGCGAGGAAATTGGAATGACAATTGATACAGATGATACTTCGCCTGAAAATATCTTGGAGGTTACTAGTATAAAAGATAAATTGGCAGAAGCTATAAGTGCTTCACTCAAAAAGGTAGAAACAAATACATCAGGAAATCCTACAAAAAGTCTTCAGAAAGAGTTTCAAATATATGAGAGTACAGGGAACATTACAAGCAATCTGCAGAAGTTGTTGGATGCTGTGATGACTATACAGCCCACATCCATTGAAAGCGAAAGAGTTTTCTCTGCTTCTTCAAATTTTTGTACAAAGAGAAGATCATCATTGAGCGACTCTTCGCTTAACACCCTTTCATTTTTAAAAAGTTATTTTTTAAATAAACAATAAATAATTAATAATTACATACTAGTTTTTTTCAGGTTTTGTATACTATACAATTTGAATTTATTTTTATGTTATTTAATGTTTTTGTTAATTTCTATACACTTCTATTTTATTGAATTATATTTAGTTTTTTTGATTAATTATTTAACTTCCCGTTATTCCCGAGATTCCCGAGAAAAAAAATTTATATTTCCCTTTTCCCGGGACCAAAAAATAACCGGGAAAAGATACCCTCTAGTCATGTTCATGCCTTGTATTTGCATTGCCCATCTTGCTAAACGACCAACAGGAGTTTTTATGTGAAATATCCATTGGAGCGGTTGATGATCGGTTGCAATGGTGACTTCAGCACCTTCTAAATAACAACGGAATTTCTTCGTAGCTGCCCATATCACGGCTAAAGCTTCTTGTTCAACTGTAGAATAATTCTTTTTCGCAGAAGTTATCAGACGGCTTGCATATTCTACAGGGTTTTCTTCGTGTTCCTCCCCCTGGAGTAGTACTGCACCAAGAGCAAAACTGCTGGCCTCTGTTCGCAACATATAAGGTTTGGTCGGGTCGGCCTGACGTAACACTGGAGCACTGACTAATTTGTTCTTGAGTGTTTCAAATGCTTTTTCTTCTTCTTTTCCAAATTTCCAGATGGATTTCTTCTTTATAAGATCGGTCAGAGGTCTCGAGATCTCTGAGAACCCAGAGATGAACTTCCTAAACCAGGAACAGGTTTGTACGAAGCTCTGAACCTGTTTGACACACGTAGGTGTCGGCATTTCACTGATCGCGGCGATTTTATCTGGATCTGGGCGTATCCCGTCTGGAGTGATTGAATGTCCAAGATATTTCACAGAACTTCGCACAAAGGAACACTTTTTGAAGATTAAATAGTCTCAGTCTATCAAAAATACTCGTAAGATCGAGTATGTGCTTTTCGAAAGTGTCCGATAGCACCAAAATGTAGTCCAGGTACGCAAAGATCGCCACATCGCGTAAACCGGAGCGAAAACGATCCATCAGTCTCATAAAGGTTGCCGGAGCATTTCTCAAACCGAACGGCATGCGTACGAACCGAAAAGTACCGAACTGGGTTGTAAAGCATGTCTTATCTTTGTCGCTATCCTGAATTGGTACCTGCCAATATCCAGACTGTAGGTCGATCGTTGACATATACTTTGTACTCTTCGCAGAGTGTAATAAATCTTCGATGCGGGGCATGGGGTACGTATCCGCTTGTGTAATAGCATTGATATTCCTATAATCAACACATAGTCTATAGTATCCATTGCTCTTTGGTACGAGAACTACCGGACTCGCCCACGGGGATTCACATTCCTCAATTATTCCTTCCGCCAGAAGTCGATCAAGTTCATTGTTCAAAAATTCCTTACGTTGTCCATGGATTGGATAGGGTGGTGTTGAGATAGGTCGCTGATCTCCTGTGTTGATTTCATGGACGGCAAACGTTGTAGGGGCTCCCCTGAAGATTTCTTCATGAGCGTTTAACAATGCATTCAGTATTTGTTTTTCCGGTGAAGTTAATTCCAAGCCCTCGTCAACACGTAAATTTTGTGTACGTACTTCAAACAGCTGTTGGTTTCTAGGTAACACGTCTTCGTTAACGAATTCATAGCATTTGTCCCTTTCATCAGAGAAAAACCAATTGTTCTCTCCAAAGTTGGGAACAATTCTTGCTTCTTTTAAAAACTGTGTTCCTAATAAGGTATTGTTGTCGTGTACTTCAGGAAGAACAATAAACGTTGTCTCGACACTTCTATCTTGAATCTGTGTTGGTTTCAAGAACATTTTTACCGCCTGATCGTCCATCTGCGAACGATATCTTCGCTTTTGCCTCCGTGAACACATGGTTTGTCTTCCGTAACCACTCATACAATGTACCACTAGCCAGATTAACTTGAGCACCTGAATCTGCAAACGCTACTCTTTGAGCTCCAGCTATGGTCATTGGAATCAAGGGTCTTCTCTTCATGTCTGTATTGGCTGCCGAAACACTATAAAATGAGATAGAATCTACCCTCGCTTCCGAGTTTTTATTCTGAGAGCACGTCGGACATTTTGCACGAATGTAGCCAGGAGTACCGCATCCAAAACATATCAAGGTCGTTTTGTTTGTCCCTGGAAGTGTGGATTTGTCTTCCTTCTTGTTTAACTTCCTGCAATCTTCTTTATTGTGTCCGTATGCTTTACAGTAAGCACACTTCGTTTTCATTTCCTTAGATTTCTCTCCACTCGTTTTCTTTTCACTCGGTGAGTGTATTGCGTTCATTTCTTGAACAGCTTGTTCAATACTACGTGCTAGGCTTAGCATTTCTTTAAACGTTTTGAAATCTTTTCTCGGCATTCTTTTCCTAACCTTCCGGTTTAACAAACCATAAACCATATCAAGTTGGGCTTCTTCGCTAAGCGTATATGGTAATTGTGCGTACAGAGCACGTATATTGCAAACAAATAGTTCGGATGCCTCACCGATTTTTTGTTCCTGCTCGAACACTTTTCTGTAAATGAGATGTGGGGGTAACTTCCTGGAGTATACATCCTTTAAAGTGTTAAGTGCGCTATCCCAATTTGTTACGGTTGCTTTTATTCCTTGCCGCCACGTAGCTGCAAGTCCTTCAAACAACATAGATAGTCCACGGAGAGCATTATTTTCCGATATGTTAGAACATTCTTTGTATGTCCGTATAGCGTCAATAAACGCATCGACGTCAGAGTTTTCATCACCATTAAAACGCGCAGTACATTTAACGAAACTTCCACAGACCTGTGTAGTTACTGGCGAAGTACTGTCCCTCTGCGGTTGTCCCCTTATTTATGACAAGAGCACACTGAATTGTTCTCCAGTTAAAACAATGTTTTGTGGCGGACTTTCCTCTTTTTTCGGAGGCATTTTATAAACAGTAGACAATGTTTTTGGCGTTAAGTGTACACCGCACTACCGCACCCCAATTCTTTTGAACGCCAGAGTCCTTTGAATACTTGTTACGATTATTTTGTCACTCTTGCGTTTTGTATTCTTTTTGACGTTTTGTGTTCTTGTTACTGTTCGTATGTGTCATTTTCGCCTTTTGTTATTAATCTGCAATACACTTTGTTTAGTTCCGATCCCCTTTGATTATCTAGAAGTATTTATAAATAATTTAGAGTCACATTTTCATAGTTTTCATTCTACTTACCGTTTTATTTAATTCAGCATATATGTTTTTCAATTCCATATTATAAGGTTAGCATCACATGTTAATTTGACATTACAATGAAGTTGACTAGCTTGTTCAATTATGATAGTTTAATGACAGACCGGTTTACACCTAGTCACTAGCGTAAAGTATTTTATTTATTGTTTTAAATTGTCACGAGTAATTATATTCGAAGCATTTGTAAAGTTTATTCTCATTTAGTTGTTCAATTAATGTCATTAATTTTTAGCTGAACCATATTTTGTCCCGTATTTCAGATTATTCTTCCGTTCTTTCGTGTAAATGTTCCTTATCGTCACCTTCACTAGGTCATAGTTTTGGCGCGAGTTTTTTAGCTATCTTTCCTTTTCTTTCTTACTTAAGTGTAATGTTCTCGCTCGATGAACAGGCTGAAGGGCGTCGTTTCGGGTTCTTTGGTTTCAAGTCTTTTGTTAAAAAAAAAGATAAGTAGTTTTCTGACCTTGCGAGAGCTCGCATCAAGGGCGTGGTTCGTTTTTGCGATTTTGAAAAGTTCTGTGTAACGTTTTGCTTTTGTTTGTGAGCTACCCTATTTGAGCGGATTTTGTTTGCACAAAACTTATTTGGTGCGAAATGGTACGTGCTACGTAATTTCGACCAGACACCCTTACGGGGATTTAAACGCGAGCCGAACCGCCCTAAGAGCGTCGCCGATTCTTCAAGGACCCAGAGAGGACGTTGGTAGGGTTGCAGCCGATGCGCCACCCCCGGTATTTACCCTCCGAGCGCAGATCCCAGGGTGTAGCGTCACCCTGCCCAGCCCGATTCAGCGAGTCCCGACGAGTGAGGGAGAAAGCTAAGTGCCCTGGCCTCACCACGCTACCGTGTTTCTTTTGTTTATTTGACCTCTGACTTTTTATTATTAGTTTTATTCATATTTCTCTTTATTTATCTAATTCTAGTTTTGTTTTATTTTGTTATTAATTTTGCTATAAATCAATTAAATTCCCCAGTTATCTATCTATGTATGTATGTTACTATGTTAACAATACTTATATTTTGATTTTGAAGACCATTTAGCCTTATCGCATTTAGTTATTATTGTTTTGTATGATTTTGTTTATTCGTTTGTCGCCACCCGGATGTTCGCCATATTGACTATATTTCCTTTTTGTAATTCACTTCACGCCTGCGCCGTGTCGTATTCGTATCCCCACCACTCTGTGAACCGACGTTGTACAACCTAGGGCCCTCTACATTATTTGTTACCACCACTGATTTGGTTGGACGCATGCGCCACGCACGCCGGCATTTTGTTTATACAAACTTTTTGTTTACTTCCGTGTTGTTGATTTCATCCTCGGTTATTTTGATTTCGCGGACATCCGATTGGATTCTGTTTTAAAAGCAACATTTGATACTGTATTCATAATTATTTACATACATATTTTTCCCTTGTTTACACATATATTTTTTTTCTTTGAACTATTTATTTCTTTATATTGAATTACATCTTTCGTCAATATAATAGTTGTGTCACTTAAAACAGTAACGTACTTAATTTATTTTACTGGCCCTTGTATCATCCCTCACCCATCCGTTGGTCGAGTATCGCCAAATTATTAACTTTTGTCCAAGTCACCATCGCAATTTGGCGCGGTGTAGTGTTCCGACAATAATTGCGTGGCGCCCAGATATTTGTTTTGAACCACCCCGTCTCCACTGAGAGCCGGCAACCTCACCCTCTGGCGAGGACAATTGTTCGTGTTGTGCGCGAACGACCGTGAACCGATAACAGACGAGCGAGTCAAGCGAGACGGCACTACGCACGCTGTAATGGCTTCTACTCACACGAAAGTTTACTACGAATTTAACTTGTCTTATTATTTCGGGCCTAAGGTTGGGATGCCAGTTGTAACGTACGATTTATTGAACACTAACAATAAGTACACGTCACTTGCAAACCAAGTAATTTACAGAAACTCCGAAATTAAATAATAAACACCAATAGTACAAATACATGTTCAGTCACGTTCATTGCACATAAACACTGGATCTCTACTGACGATCGTGTGCGGAAGGTGTCAACTCCCTCCGTCTAGTGGCCAAAATTTGAACCTCGTTACAATAATAAATTTTATTCACGACACTAACAAAATAAGTTACCTCTTTCCTACACATTTTACTTGTTTTTGACGTTTTTTTGAGTATTTAATTCATTATACACAGCTACCCCTAAATATATCTCTGTATCACTGAGATATTTAGTTTTGTTGTTTGGATTAATATCACTTAAATTAGTTTTTAATACATAATCTCTTTTCATATAGCATAGTAACATTTCCTGGAATGCGAAAAACATTTTGTTGTACAATTCTGTTATTACCACTTTTTCACTTTGAAAATAAGCATTCATGTTGTGGAATTTTGGTAAACACCAGTCCAAAAAGAGATAAATTAGTTTAATATAGGGATCATTTAGAGATTTATATATTTCTTCCGCTACAACTAGTCTTTCCAACAACCACATATTACAAAAAAAAAGTTTCAAAGTCTCCCAATTTTCTAATACTCTTCGCACAACTGGTGCAAACGATAACCATCGAGTTTTAGCTGGATATAACATTTTATGAATGTCCAAGTGCAAGAAAATTTGAAATTTAGCGAATGCTGCTTGTCGCTTCGAACTATTTTGAAATAAACTATATATATTTCTAGATAAATCTTCTGCTCTTCTAGGAAGTGCTTTACAAGCTTCGCTAGCGCATAGAATAAGAAAATGGCATTTCATAATTGTTATGTTGGGACACATGTTTTTGAAACGAGATGATACAGAATTATTGTGACCCATCATCGTGTTACATCCGTCGCTAGCAAATCTGATTATATTACTAAAACTAATATTATTGTTAACCAATACATTTCTAATACATGGAAATAAATGTTCCGCTGTTGCAGCATCCGGTTTATCTTTTTTAAAATCAAAATTTTGAATGAGTTCTAACTTCTAATTTGGCCTAAATTCGCATCATAAAATCTTACTAATAAGCATGCAGTTTTTACTGTGCTAATATCTGTTGCTTCCTCAATCAGTATACTAAATTTATTCTTTTTTAATTTTCTAACAAGTGATTGTTTATGCGACTTTCCAGTAACGTTTTTGTAATTGCTGTCGCTTTTGTTCGCTTCAAATGAATTTCTTGTATAATCCTAGAGTCGGTAAAGCATTTTTTTAATCAAAAAACACAAATTATGCTCAGCTAAGAATCCACATAATTTTATTTCGGGTCCTTTCACTTGGTATTTTAAAGTATCTTCTTTATTTGCCATGTCAGACGATAACATATATTGCACAACCGACTTCTGATTATTCGGTTTTAATTTTAAGATGTGGGAAGTGTTTTTTCATGTCTTCTTAAAATTATTAAATATATGGGCGAAGAAGGGGAAGAAATGTTATTAGAGATGTTGAATATAATATGGGAACAAGGACAGATACCGGAAGACTGAGAAAGAGCAGTGATATTCCCCATACATAAAAAAGGAGACAACAGAAATTGCAAGAACTACAGAGGAATATCATTACTATGTACAACGGCTAAGGTTTATGAATCAATATTAGAGAACAAACTGAGAGAGGCAGTAGAAACAACATTGGAGAAAACCCAAAGCGGGTTTAGAAAAGGGCATTCAACACAGGACAATATATTTATAATAAGGAAACTAATAGAAAAAACCTTGGGGCAGAACAGCAAACTCTATATAGCATTTATAGATCTAGAAAAGGCTTTCGACAGAGTACCACGGCAAAAGATGTGGGAAATATTGGACAAAAGAAAAATAAATAAGAAGCTATTAAGAGCAATCAAGAACGTATACAGGAAAACATCTAACTACATAAGAACATCAAACGGAATATCCGAAGAATTTACAACTACACAAGGATTAAGACAAGGGGGGGCGTTAAGCCCGCTATTATTTATAATATTTCTAGATGACATCATAAAGAGGACAAAGGATAAAACAAGGAAGATGGAAATAGGATATCACAAACTAAAGAGAATTACAATAGCTGAATGTGCATTCGCTGACGACTTGGCAATAATAGCAAAGAACGAAGAAGACCTACAACATAACTTAAATGTATGGAATGAGGAGTTAAACAGACACAATATGACAGTAAATGCGGAAAAAACAAAAATCATGGTTATATCAAGAGAGGATATAGAAACAGAGGTAACACTGAATGGAAGAGAAATAGAACAAGTAGAAACATTCAAATACCTAGGAACAACATTAAATAACAGAGGAAGCCTAGAAAACGAAATAAACAGCAGAATACAAGCAGCAAACAAAAGCTACCATGCAATGAACAAAACAATACTGAGCAACAAAAAAATAACTAAGAAAACGAAAATGACACTATTCAAAACAATTTACAGACCAATTCTGATATATGGAAGTGAAACATGGGTGACGAATCAAAGGATAAAAAGTAAAATACAAGCAGCGGAGATGAGATACTTAAGAAAAGTTGAAGGAGTCTCCAGAATAGACAGATTAAGAAACGAAGAAATAAGAACCAGACTGGAAATAGAAAGTGTACAAAATAGCGTAGAAAGGAAGCAATTAGCATGGTACGGACATTTAATAAGAATGCCCGAAGACAGACAAACAAAAATAATATGGAACGCTAGGGCAACAAAAAAGAAAAAAAGAGGAAGACCACAAAAAACATGGGAGGACAACATAGAAGATACCCTAAACAGGAATAACATTAACGTTCAAGAAGCAAGGAAAACAGCGAAGAATAGGAAAGAGTGGAAAGAAATAATAAATAAAACTACATAAAAGATAGAGACTAATCTCGACACCCGAAAGGGTACAATGAGATTCAAAAAGATTATATATATATAATCATAACCATCAGTTTCGCTGCTACTGCTGTTCATTTTAATTTAGATGTCAGTTTCTAAAAAGATAATTTTTTAAAATATTTACAAACTTTATTTTACTTACAATGATAATACATTATTTACCGTATTTATAATTTTAACAATTTTGATTTAATTTACAAAGTATTTGACATTTCACAGCACCACAAACTATTAAAGCTTATTCAAAGTTTATTCTAGGTTGGTAAAACGAAATACCAACTTACCAACTTATGAAAATTGAAACTTACGTAAAGGGACTTTTGTTACAATTTTCTTTAATTGATTATAGTTGGGTAGGGAACTGTAATTTCTTGAAGAAAAATAATAATCAAATTACCGTATTTTTACGTACGGTTACAGTGGTTCGGTCGTATACCGTGCATTAACGTAAATTACCGTACAAATACGGTCGTAACCGTACACCTGGCAATTTTAGTAAAGACGAAGCCGTTTTGTTTGTGATTAATTCTAGTATTTTTAACCCGCGTGACATGCTACAAATGTTAATTATAGCAAGGATACACTTTGAAACAATAAAATAATACTTATTTCGCATATCTTGAAAATGTACTACAGTAGAGTCGCGATTTAGTGAATTCTCGATTGAGTAAACTACCCGATAGAGTGAACACTTTTATCATTGCGTCTCGATATAGTGAACAGCCGTAAACCCCGATACAGTAAACTATGGTATTTGCGATACTTCTCTGGGGGATCTCACTAAATATGTGGATTTCATTTTGCTGCCTAAGTATGTAAACATTCACATCTCAGATCAGTGGTAAATATTGACACAGAAGGTACTAATTTCGGTTTTACAATTTTTTTAATTTAGATAGAACGTAAACGAAAATACTTGAATTTAAATACTTAAATTTCTGGGTAAAGGAGAATGTGTGACCGTGTTTGCTAGTAAAATATTGCAGTTTGCTCATGTTACATGATTTGAGACAAAAATTAGTACAAATTAACCTGAACAAAAAGCGTACACAATCCAACATTACGTATTTCATTTTTTCGCCTCTGCCATAAATAACCTTTTTATGTACCTTCCCATTACATAATACACATATACATAATATTATGTAATAGGTACATGTATTTTTTGTGTTTATTATTTTATTGTAGATTTTATTTTATCAATTGCAGATCTTGGGAAGGAAAAATACTGAATCCAAAATGATTGGAGTAAATGACTATAGTTCAAGGTGTTGTGAACTGTTTATTTCAAAACTTAATCATAAAGATGATAACAGATATGCGACGTTTCGACCATATGGTTTTTGGTTATTTTGAAGCAAATAAAAAAATTCTAGTGCAAAGAAACATAGACAAAATCTCTTGAGAATTTCACTCAAAACGTACAAAAATATTCTTTATTATTTTCCAAAATATTTTTGTACTTTTTGAGTGTTTATTCCAACCATTTTGGATTCAATATTTTTTCCTTCTCTTTTATTATTTTACATATACATACATAATTTTGTTGATTTAGGTACCTACAATAAAAGTTTTTTTCGCAAAATATCTGAGTGACACCAGAACCCCGAAAATGTAAACACCCCTAAAGAGTGAACAGGCTTGGCCGAAATTAGTTCACTAAATCGCGACTCTCCTGTATATGGTAACTAACCTAATCCTCGATTTCACGATGAAAGTTTCTTTATGATAGTACCTACTATCCTGAGAGTTATAGTGATAGGACTTATCATGTCACCGTGATAGTTCTACAAAAATTGTTGACAGGCAGGGCTTGTTACTATTACTAGTGAGTGGTTCTCGGGAATTCCCGCCCGAGAATTCCCGAGAATTTTTTAAATTTTTTAGCTCCCGTTTCCCGGGAATACTGAAAAATTTCCCGGGAAAAAATTAAACAATCAATGGCAATATTTTACAAACATTTTGCTATAATTGTTATTGAATTCAGAGGTTTTGTACTTTCGCTCTACTTTCATTGATATAATTATACTGCTACGCCAGAGATGTCGCTACTCGATATGTGCCTTACCTGATTGTTTCGTGAACAAAAACAAATTTTATGTCAGTCGTATGCACAGTATAGTTCGCCATGACTGATATAGGTACGCAATTTTTGTGTTTAAACGTGTGAAAATCAATTTCAAATAATATATATTATAGAAAAATCTGTTATAATCCTAGTATATAAAGTGTTCTTTCCAAATGTTTATACACACATCATAAATATACATATTGTAAGTATGTAAAAATATTTTATGGTTATTTTTTTCTATTTTTATTTTTTTGTAGAAAATAAACTTAATAAATAAATAAAACAATTACCATGGGAGATTCGGTGTGGAAATATTTCACAAAAGAAAAAGGAGCAGCTGATAAGGCGAAATGCATAATGTGTCCAAATAAGTTTATAAGTTGTAAGGGATCTTCAACTAGTGGACTATTAAGACATTTACACCATATTCACAATATAAATATATTGAAAAGAAACGCATATGACCACCAAGTTGCTGGTACAAGCAACGCAAAACAAATTGAGAATCAATCGCTTCTATCATTTTTTTCAAAAAGACAATCTATGTCAGAAATGGTGGCAAGACTTGCAGCAGTTGATGGATTTTCAATCCACGGAATATGTAAGAGTGAATTTATTCGGCAATCATTTCATGATAGGCAATATAATTTGCCAAGCACCAAAAAAAATGTCATGAAATTGATTCATGACTATTACAAATTAGCGCATGGTGAAGTGGTGCAAAATATCAAATGTCATAAAGATGTTCATGGCAAATTCAGCCTAACATTAGACGAGTGGACAAGTTTGCGAAACCGACGCTACTTAAATGTAAACATACATTTCAATAATAAGCAGTATATTAATCTAGGATTAATAAGAATTTTACGAAGTTGCACAGCTGAGGAAACGGTTAAATACGTCAATTTAAAGCTGCTCGATTTTGGCTTAGATTTATCTGATATAGTTGCATCAACCACCGATGGTGCTGCCGTTATGGTAAAGTTTGGAGGTTTATCTGGATACATTCATCAATTATGCTACAACCATGGCATACATTTAGCTGTGGTAGATGTAATTTATAAAAAGAATTATATTGATGAAAGTGAATATGTCTCTAGCTCAAATAATACTGAATCTGATAGCGATGAAGCTGATGATGAAGAAAATAACGGCGTGGAACAACGATGTGAAATGGAAGACATTAAACCTGCATTACAAATGGTGCGTAATATAGTAAAGTTTTTTAAAAAATCACCAAAAAAAAATTCAATATTACAAGAACATGTGAAGGAAAAGCATGGAACAGAATTAAGTTTGCTTCTAGATTCCAAGACAAGATGGAATAGCATTGTCACCATGATTGAAAGATTTTTAAAAATTATCGAATCGGTCCGAAATGCATTACATGATTTAAATTCCGCAACGTTATTAAACGACAATAATATTCCAATATTATTGAATATTTGCGATGCATTCAAGCCAATTCAACTAGCTGTTGAAGCATTAGGTAGAAGAGATGCTAATCTTGTGACGGCCGATGCTATTTTAAAATTCTTGTTTGAGACTTTACGGAATAATGAAGATAAAATTTCAAAAAGACTGTTGGAGGTTTTGTCGTTTCGCATTAAAGAGCGAAGAAACCAAAATCTCACATCATTAGCGAAATTCCTGCAAACACTTGATTTGCAATCTACCAGTACCACAACAGAAGATTTTCCTTCCTCGTCAAAGACTGCGATCATTCGTTACGCTAACAATTTATATATTAGATTATTCGAGAAGGAGGTCGAATCCGTTGAATGCGAGGAAATTGGAATGACAATTGATACAGATGATACTTCGCCTGAAAATATCTTGGAGGTTACTAGTATAAAAGATAAATTGGCAGAAGCTATAAGTGCTTCACTCAAAAAGGTAGAAACAAATACATCAGGAAATCCTACAAAAAGTCTTCAGAAAGAGTTTCAAATATATGAGAGTACAGGGAACATTACAAGCAATCTGCAGAAGTTGTTGGATGCTGTGATGACTATACAGCCCACATCCATTGAAAGCGAAAGAGTTTTCTCTGCTTCTTCAAATTTTTGTACAAAGAGAAGATCATCATTGAGCGACTCTTCGCTTAACACCCTTTCATTTTTAAAAAGTTATTTTTTAAATAAACAATAAATAATTAATAATTACATACTAGTTTTTTTCAGGTTTTGTATACTATACAATTTGAATTTATTTTTATGTTATTTAATGTTTTTGTTAATTTCTATACACTTCTATTTTATTGAATTATATTTAGTTTTTTTGATTAATTATTTAACTTCCCGTTATTCCCGAGATTCCCGAGAAAAAAAATTTATATTTCCCTTTTCCCGGGACCAAAAAATAACCGGGAAAAGATACCCTCTAACTATTACTGTCGTGACAGCACCATCAACTATTAGTTAAGCGAGAGTGTGAGAGTCTTCTCTTCGAGAATAACTATCAAGAAGTCTACACCATGATAATAATCGCGATAGTTGCTATCATCACAGCTACTGTCATGAAAACCATTTTCGTGAAATCGAGGCATTATGTCAAAATTCATGTACACAGTTCTGATTCATGCGTATATCACTTTGGCTCCGCGCGAATTTTAAATTTATTTTCAAACGTGGATTAATAAATACGTATTCTACATTTGCTCTGTACATTTAGTATAGTATTATTTTACCGGCTAAAAAAAAATAATATATATATATATATATATATATATATATATATATATATATATATATATATATATATAGGGTGTTAAAATAAAAGAGTAAAATAATTTCAAGGTATATACATTTCGATGTGCTGATTCACAATCCAAAAGAATTTTTTCAAAATTGGCAAAATTATGGACATGCTTCTAAACAGTACATTTCTAGTGCCACTGGTAGTACACAAATGAGTACGGGTATTCAATATAAATTTTTTACTACGTAACTGATGTTGAATAACAAACGAATTAATTTTATTCTGACGTTTTGTAATAATGTACTGTCACCAGTGGCACTAGAAATGTATTCTTCTAGAAGCATGTCCGTAATTTTGCGAATGATACAGCACATCGAAATGTATATACCTTGAAATTATTTTACCCTTTTATTTTAACCGCCTGTATATGTGTGTGTGTGTGTGGGTATTAAGTAGAGAAATGTTGTATGTGAATATATATTGAAAACAAAAGAATACAATGCACTTTAGTGCACACAAGATCAAGTTAATTCTACGCGTCACTCTCTCGTTAGGGTACGTTTATGTTGGAGCGGCGAGTAGAAGCAGCGCTGTAGTCGCGTCACAGATAAAAGCAGAGCTGCGATTCGAACAGCGCGTTGTGTGTTTATGTTAAAGAGTCAGTTTAGTAGTGCAGACTGTACAGATGCACGTTCACAAAATGTACTCATACTCCGATATCGAAAATATATGTTTAGATTCGTCGTTATTAAAATGGTACATTTTTTCAGTATATGAGAATGACTGTAGAGACTTTCGATTACATAGTAGAAAAAATAGAGAGCAAATTAAAAAAAAATTGGAAAAACTGTCATGGGCGGCCAATTCAAACAGAAGAACGTCTTGTGGTGACAATAAGGTAGGTGTTTTAATTTTTTAATCGAATTTATTATGAATAACGTATAATTTAATAATATAAATAACATATACGTATTACACTAATTATCAAATACGTTGTCTTCGTAATTGAACGTAGTGAAAGAAATTTGAGAAAACGATGGTGATGACGTATTCATTTCTTGTAATATCTGTAATATTTTCATTCGAAATGAAATCTTTTGAGACGGCGGCGTTTGTTATTTCGTAAATTTGGTTCATCTGGAAGAACGGAATCGGAAAATGAATCATCTTGACAGGTTGGAGAAAAATTTACTTCTTCTGACTCGTTTTCTGATCCTGATGTTCTTGCTGGTGTGAGCACAATATTACCACATAATTTTCTGGTGGTAAATTGATCTTTTAAAAATAATAGAGACTTAAAATGCGGCCATCTGGTATATTGGTAGGATCCACCAGGATCTCCCGATCTTTTTTCTGGCATTTTAGATATGATTACTCTAAATTTATCTCGCAGATTTTTCCATTTACTTCTGGCATATTCTCCTGAAAATAAATAATTTGTATTTTTCAGATATATGTCAACTGGCTTATCATTTAGAGGATTAGCATTTAATTTTCGTATGGGCGTGGCTACTATTTCAAATATTGTTAAAGAAATAATTAAAATATTGTGGCAAACGCTATGCGAAATTCATATGAAGGTACCAAATAAAGAAATTTTTAAACAAATTAGTGACTATTGGAATATTCAATAGATTCAAAACATGTCCGAATAAACTGTCCAAATCATTCAGGATCCATGTATTATAACTATAAATCCTATTTTTCCATTGGACTTCAAGCGATAGTTGATGCAAATTACAAATTTATTTTTATTGATGTTGGAGCATACGGTAAACAAAGTGATGGTGGAACATTTCGTGCATCTGCCATATATCAAATGATGAAGAATAATTGAGTGCGTCTCTCTGGACCGAAATCTCGCTGGACCGATGTCTCAGTAGACCGATGTCTCTCAGGACCGAAGTCGCATTTCTTCGAAAGCCATCCCCACTCCATATACAATTGTATCGCTGGACCGATGTCTCGCAGAACCGATGTCTCAGAAGACCGAAGTCTCTCAGGACCGAAGTCGCATTTCTTCGAAAGCCATCCCCACCACATTTTCAAATAAAAATAGTCTTGCAGCACCGATCATCATGCAGTTTCCACTATACGATATACTATCGTATAGTGGAAATCGCTCAAGAATGACGTCTATCGCCATATCTTTGCCGATACGTCCTTTTTATCCTTAGTCATTCGGAACGCGTTACAGTCCGTAATTATCTTGATTTCGATACCAAGTAGGAATGTTCGAAATTTTTGTAACACTTTCACCACTGCCATAACTTCCAACTCATAGCTGTGGTATTTTCTTTCGGTATCGCTTGTTTTGCGACTCATAAAATATACCGGATGAATTTGGTTATCGCTCGGACCTCGCTGCATCAGTACCGCACCGTAACCTTCTTGACTAGCATCTGTGTGGAGCTCTGTTTCATAGTTGGGAATGTAAATCTTCAGAACTGGTCCTTCGCATAACTTTTTCTTTAATGTCTCAAATGCGTTACGCTGCTCAGGGTTAAAACAAAATTATTTTCCCTTCTTTAATAGATCGCTAAGTGGTCTGGCTATTTCTGCATAGTGTTCTATATACTTCCGGAAGTAACCGGTAAGCCCTAAGACGCTTTGTACTGCCTTTATGGATTTCGGCTCGGTGAATTTCTTCACGGCGTCAATTTTCTTAATGGATGGTTTGATAGTGTTGTTGTAAATTCTATACCCCAAGTATTCTATGCTGCCGGTAAGGAATTGACACTTATTCCAATTCATTTCCAAACCGTAGTCTTCAGCTCTTTTTAGCACTATCTTCAGTCTATTTAGTCCGTCTTCATAGGTTTCTGATGGAATAATTAAATCGTCCATGTACGTTAGAATTATACCATCTGATATTAAGTCTTGAAATATATTGTTAACAAATCTTTGAAATACGGCAGGTGCATTACATAGACCAAATGGTGTGCGTAAAAATTCGTATTGCCCACCTGGTACTACGAACGCTGTATATCTTTGACTTATCTCATCTACTGGAACATGATGGAATCCGTTCTTGAGATCTAATGTAGTGAAAACTTTACCATTTCTCAAACTGGTTAACTGGTCCTCGATAACTGACAACGGATACCTATCCTTCACGGTTTTCTTGTTCAGTCGTCGGTAGTCAACACATATTCGAATGGAGCCATCTTTCTTTCTTATTGGTACTATTGGACTCGCAAAGTCAGAAGAACTATGTTTTATAGTACCGTCGTCAAGCCATTTGTTTATTATCCCGTCTACTTCCTTTCGTTCTGGTTCAGACAATCTTCTCGGTTCTTAATAAACTGGATCTTCGTTCGATAGTGTCATCTTCGTTGTTATTCCAGGGGTTTTGATTGGAATTGGTTTGTAGTTTTCAATCAGGTTGGAGATCTGCTCATTATACTCCATGTTGCACACATTAAAACAATTTGTTTCGTCATTCTCACTAATCTTCATGATGGCATTTAACGTCTGCACCTCGTCGGTGCTAGCGTGTTGGTCCACTTTTCTTGGGTTTATCTTACAAGGGGAGGTCGCCACCGCCGGGACACGGATTTGGCTGAAATTTTTTTTCGAAGTAGCTGTACACCTATGGTGTTTAGTGGCAAAGTAATAGCGCGCACTATTTTGTCCTTTTCGAGAAAAAGGGCTTTAAAGTTAACGCGTTAAAGATAAAGCATTTATATACCCCTTAAAAATGTGCACTGACAGTTGTTACAGCGTTGTCGCGTGGTTATAAGTCCTGCTTTACACGCGGTAGGTCAGGGTTCGATTCCCACTCAAGTTATGTTTTATTTTTACATTTGAATTGTTTTTAATAAATTAAAAACTCTTTAAATTAATAATAAATTTATTTAATTTACAATCATAAAAATATGTATGTATGCATAAAATATGTGTGTTAAATATGTATTAATTTAAATAATGTGTTTTTGCTTAAGATATATTCATTTGTTTTTTATGATCCGTGCATTTGAATTGCCCGTGCATAAGTATCGTTTATAAAGGAGGCCAAGTTTTCACTACGATTCTGCTTCAATTATTTTTATGACGATTACTATTCCAAAAGTTACGAAAAAAAAATCCGCGGAAAGAAGAGAGTGATGACTGTAAATTAAATAAATTTATTATGAATTTAAAGAGTTTTTAATTTATTAAAAACAATTCAAATGTAAAAATAAAACATAACTTGAGTGGGAATCGAACCCTGACCTACCGCGTGTAAAGCAATTCAATTCAATTTCAATATATCTTTATTGTTCTAAATTTTGATACAAACGAGTTTGTTAGTATGTATATTTATATGTGTGTTAGTGAGCTCCTACATTTACAAAATGTTTATTTCACTGTTTTAGTTACATTTAAAGTTATTTTAATAATTAAGTATTTGTTTAATATTGTTGTAGAGTGTCAGTGTGTTTGTGGGATAGTTTGTAGGAAAGTAAAGGATTTAAAAACCTACTTTAAATATTTTATTCTTGGTGTTGTGTTGTGTGAGAGTGTACACGTGCATTTTGAATTTTATTAGTGTGTATTGTAATAGTGTATGTTGTGTTCGTTTGTGTATTAAGCACGTTGTGCTGTACATTTGATTTTTATTGCCTCATTGTATTCTGTGTTCTTAAGCACGTGGTGCTGTACATTAGTTTTTAATTGCTATATTGTTACATTGTGTTGGATATATATTTACATGTTGCACGTGTTCATATTGTGTAGTAATTTTCTTAGGTCTAGACATGGTATTTTGTTAATTTCGTGTATTGTTACATATTTGCTTAGATCTATTTACATGTGTTCTTATTATCTAATCTTAATGCTAGCCTTATTTCTATATTTACATTTATATTACTATATACATTTGTACATATTTACAACTGTCTTATGTCTAGGTTTGTGTATGGAAACACGTGTTTAATTGGTATGTCGGGGTGGTTGTCCGGCGTTTTATGAAGGTCTATTGTTAAGGGATTATCATTGTTCCGTTTTGTGTAAAAGTTTGTAGCTAGTTTAAATATGTGTGTGCGTATATATTCTATGTTCGCGTCTTCGTGTAATTTTGTAATTTTTGTATATCTGTTTCCGTTTGTTATCAATCTTAATATCTTGTTCTGGTATATTTGTAATTTGTTTGTGTTTGTTCTTATTCTGTGGCACCATATTGGGGCGGCATATGTTAAAGTCGGTCTGATTATGGCTGTGTTGGGATCCGTGGATTGAATAAATTACACAACACTGGATCTTGACTTCAACTTTAAATATTTATTTTACGTTCTATCAGTGAAGGCAGAATATTCGCTGCCGGTTGAGATGCTGGTTTACTCTTCGTCAAATCTGATACAATTCTAATCTTACAACTAAAGTTATTCTACTTATAGTTAGCAAGGATAAAAGGGCTTATTTCTAATTGGTTAGTTTGTAACGCTTATTCCTATTGGTTAGTAAGAACTTATTTCTATTGGACAAATATCTCTCAGAATAAAGTAACTTGACCAATGAAAGTTCAGGCAAAAAGGTCCTGTTAAATATTACCGATTCTTGGAATGACACATGGTTTGAAGGTTAAAGCAATTACGTGTTTATGAGTTGAAAGTTAAGGGTGGTCGCTTACTTTATTTGGAGGTCACTTGACCGTACTTATCTTTATACATGCAAAAAAAAAGGTTATAAGTAATAAAGAAAGGAATTTACAGAGGGTTAAGTTTACAAGGGTAAAAAAGAGAAATCTTAAGTAAAGATGGAAATAATACAAAAATAAAAGGGTAACTTATTACTAGAAACGGTGGGTCTCCAACACCTCCCCCACTAAGATTGAAGACGGTGGTCCAGATGATCAACGTGTTCAAAGTGGAGTTGTACTGCGTCGTACACGGGTTTCGCAGTGGATTGACTTGGGTCGGGGTCGAACTTCATCACGGTCACGTTCAATGATGGGTGGCGTAACCTGTATATCTTCGTCCGAACTGATTTCGACTGCTTGGCTCCTGACTCTCGCGCTTATCGAAAGTGACCATCTCCCTCGTCTGATTGCGGTACTCGGATTTAAGTTCTGAGGCGAAATTACAATTTATAAATGTTTTTATAGCGGGTGGTAGTATTTCACCATTCCGCGGGCTCCTAGTGAAACACAATAGTCTTTTAAACCAGTTTATGCAACCGCACCACTTACAACAATTCACAAACACAATGATAGCTAGCACAGTTCCTATACACGATAATGCAATCGTATACCATTTCGTGTGAGATATTATAAACGGTTCGTTTATGAGTGTGAATTCCCTTACATAGGTACTGTTCATCCAAGTACTCGTTACATCTCGACAAATCTTGTAAAGGTGAAGAGAGGGTCTTGGATTTAGATAGAAGTAGGTAAGGCTGTTTAGGTTCGATATATGAGAAGATTGAGGTATTCCTATGTTGAATGGGGAGTGGAATTAGGTGATACAAATTAAAAATTGTTTTTTCAACGAGTGGAATCTTAATAGCAAAAATTATAGGATTTTAATCTGTATCTGAAACATAATGCTTCAATAAATTAGTATGATATCTTTTTCGGTGTTTGTTCATTTGTAACTCGACTGTTCCATTCGGAAAGGTTTTTATTATTTTATAAGGGCCTTTAAATTGTGGAGATAATTTCTTTGACAGGTTGGGTTTCATTTGCTTGTTGTAAATGTATACTAAATCATTTTCTTTAAATTCTTTGGGGTTTGTTTTCCGGTCGTAATATTCTTTACTTTTTGATTTAGAGCTTACTATATTTTCTCTAGCAATTTTGAATGACGTGTTTAATCTGTGTTGTAGTGATTTTACGTAGTCATCATAAGTATAATGAAATTTTGGTTCTTGTACAATAGATGATGGAAGGTACGCTTTATGACCGAATAAAAGTTCATAGGGGGTGAAATTTGTAGATTTATGGATTGACGTGTTATAGCTAAACATAGCGAACTGAATATATTCGTCCCAGTCTGTTTGGTTAGGTCCAATATAATGTTTTAAATAATCTTTTAGTGAAAGATGAGACCTTTCAAGGGAACCATTGGATTGTGGATGATAAGGGGTAGTACTTATATGTTTAGTTTTAAATAAATTAGTCAAATCCTTAATTAACTGGGACATAAAATCAGGTCCTTGATCTGATAACAGGGTTTTGGGGATTCCGAAATTAGTAAATATTTTTGTCAATATTTTTGCAACAGTCTCTGCTTCGTGATTTGGTATAGGTTCGGCAAAACAGAATTTAGTCAAATCATCTTGCGCGGTTAAAATAAATCTATTTCCAGATTCAGTGAGAGGTAATGGTCCCACGATATCTATCGCTAATCTTTCTAATGGTTGATCGGATGTTGAAGTTATTTCCATTGGTTGTTTTGTCGGTTTGAAATTAGTTTTATTAATTTGACAAGATTGACAGGACTTGATGTATTTTCGTATATCGGATTTCATCGAGGGCCAATAATAGGTTTGCTTTATTTTCGAATAGGTTTTATGGAAACCGTAGTGGCCGGAAAGTTTGCTATCGTGATTTTCTTGAAATATATTTTTTATTTCATCTTCCGTTTTAGGTTTGATTTTACCGGGATTCAAGATTTTGTTACGATTTTGTTAATTTTGTCTTCCCTTTTTGTTAAAGTTTGTATCTTGTCTATTTTCGTTACCTGTTATTTTCGTTTCTGTTAGTTTAATCTGAAATATATGTTTGTTGTTAGTTACTCCTTCAGAGTCATATTATAGTTTAAATAGTAGATATAAATAGATTTAAAATAGTTTACTTACTAGATTCAACTTTTACTTGCTTCAATAACCCACGTGCTAGATTTCAATAAGATAATTTAGGTTATAATTAGTTACAATAACAAGTTTGACGTTTGCCGATAATAAAGCTATTGTTTCACTTACTATATCAGACACGTTCACACCTACCCATTGGCGTAGCGCATGTAAAATTTCGTTCTTATTCTATTTTAACTGTTTTTAATAATATTCATAAATTCATGGGAGTTAGGTTTCATAAATAAATGCGTAACTAAATTCATAGTAATAGTTTATCCGCCTGTATTTCAGATTATTCCTTTGTTGTCTTGTGTAAATGTTTCTTAATGTCGACCTTGGCGTCACTTGTCTTCTTGGCGCAATCGTATGATCTACTTTCTTTGTTTTTCCGACTTATCGGAAGTTTTCCTTCTTCTTTACTTAATTTAAATAATGAGTTTCGTTTTGACTGGGCACAAGTACGCATCTTGAAAGCCATCGTACAGTTTAATTTTCTTTTGAATGTCACGTGTTGGTTCGTGCTGAGTGAATTTTTGGTCATTGAAGACAAAAATCACCCCTATTGTAAGGGATTTTCGACCATCAAGTGATCGCTGTGGAGAGTTCGCGAAAGTTCGCGCTTCCACGGTATACCTGCGTGCAGGGATTATCGAAAGAAACGACGGTACGAGATTTCCATTTTGTCCGTACAATTTTCTTCCAACTACCTGTTCTGCGTGGTCCATGTCCACAACCGGAATACCGGAGGAGACGTCGCGGCGAGACCCCGTGCATCGCTGTTGAGCCCGCATCCATTCTCGAGGCCATCCGACGCTAAGGACCCGCTTAGACCAGTTTTCGGGAAACACGTGGTCACGCAGATAAGTGCACCAGCACCCCTATCGAGTTTTGTTTCTTTTCTTCCCCTTCTTTGTTTCGCTTATTGTCGTCCACGTGAACGTGGGACCATTTTTTTTTGTATTAACTTTCTTTTTCCCCCTTTATATTTAATATACTTATGTATAGAATCTTTGTTTTCTGAAAAACTGTTATTTTGTTAACAACTAAGCGCCAAGCGCACGTATATTGTAATCTTTATATTTTTCTGTATTTCGCGGACACGGGTGTATTCTTTTACTTTATTCTTTTTTTTTTGTCGCGCATTGTGTTTTCGTGTTCTCCCGCTAGGCAACGTGTCTATTCCCACCTTTTGTGAGCCGAAGTTGATCAACCGAGGACCCCGTCCCCCCCTCACGCATTGTTCTACCTGTGCGGATTAGACGCACGCGTAGTCGGGCGACCATACACTAGCGCCGTCTATCTGGTCATTTTTTATTTTATTTAACATTGTGCTGACATTTCTGTTCAGCTGTGTTGTTTGTGTTTTTCTCTGAACACCCCGTATCCCCGTATTTTGTTTTTGTTATTTTGATAATCTTTAATTTAATTTTGCTATTTCACATTTCATTATTTTGTTTTCTTACGATATTACTAATTTATTTTATTTTTGTACTTATTTATTTATTATTTTGCTTACATCAAATTAAATTCATTTAACTTATACCTTTTTGTATTTTTGTATTTAACGCCCCTTTTTCCCGTGACTTGTTGCGTTTCGAACATTTTGTCCGCACCACCATCGCAGTTTGGTGGGTGCAGGTGGTAATTTTAATTGCGTGGCGCCCAAACATAGTTTTTCTACCACACCCTTCTCCACTGAGAAGCTGGCAACCTCACCCTCGTGAGGACAATTGTTCGTGGCCAATCAGGCACGTAACAATTTTAATATTATTGTCTGTAAATATGAATCTCATAATCTCGAATATGTACGGCAATTTAATGTG
Source organism: Carabus problematicus (assembly GCA_963422195.1). NCBI lineage: Eukaryota > Metazoa > Arthropoda > Insecta > Coleoptera > Carabidae > Carabus > Carabus problematicus. The sequence continues at coordinate 9,125,278 of OY728583.1, read as the reverse complement.
TTTTTGTTTGTCCGGTGGAATAAGTGTAAATGAATCATTTTTTATATATGCTCTAAGGTTCTGAAGACATTCAAATAGATTTCTGTACTCTAGTTTATCAAAATGCAAATTGATAGGGTAGAGGATATAAATGGTCTGATGTTGATTTTTTAATCTGGATATACCATTAATGTTTGATTTGAGTTTACTAGTATCGAAATTAGTTTTTATATACTCCGAGTATTGATTACTTTCGTCTTAGACCAAAATATAACTACAGGATTAGTTTGTTTTTCGATTGACGTATTGTCCATATCATAACTTATTACCTCTTTGTTGTTCAAATGATATTCTATAAAATCTTGATAATTACGTAATTTTTTAATAGTAAGGTTTATCTGTTCTGTGGTTTCTGTTTCTAATAACCTGGATAATCCGTCTGCATTTGAATTTATTCGACCCGGTTTGTATTTAATTTCGTACTCATAGTCGTTCAGTCTCAGTCGCCATCTGAGTAATTTTGAGGATGGATTCTTGCAATTAAATAGCCATTGTAAAGGGCGATGATCGGTAAAGATAACAAATTTTTGTCCGTATAAGTATGGTCTAAAATGTTCTACTGAATTAATAATTGCAAGTAATTCTTTTTCGGTAGTAGAGTAATTTTGCTCCGATTTATTTAATGTTCTGGAATAATAAGCGATAGGTAAGTCTTTGCTATCATTAATTTGTGATAATACACCGCCTATTCCTACATTCGAGGCGTCCGTAGTCAAAACAAATTGTTGCGAGAAATTTGGATATTGTAATATCGGTTCGTCAACTAATTTTTGTTTTAATTCTACAAAGGCTTGTTCTTGTTCATTAGACCAAATGAATGGGGCTCCCTTTTTTAATAAAAGGGTCAATGGTTTTGCGATGGTCGAGAAATTTGCAATGAATTTTCTATAGTATCCTATTAATCCTAAAAACATTTTTATTTGCTTTTGGTTTTTTGGTCGAATTACTCTATCTATCGTTTCTATTTTATTCGGATTAGGTCGGACTCCTTCACTAGATATTACGTGACCTAAATATTCACATGATTTCCTTAGAAATTCGCATTTAGCAGGTTGCAGTTTTAAATTATTTTCACGTAATCGTGAGAAAATGTTTTTTAATTTCCTATTATGGTCATCTAATGTAGAACCGTATAATACGACGTCGTCCAGATAGACGAAACACTGAGTATTTGTTAGTCCCACCAGTACCGTATTCATCATTCTTTGAAAACACGATGGGGCATTTTTTAAACCGAATGGCATACGCGTATATTCATAGTGACCGTTTGGTGTGCTGAATGCAGTTTTCGGACTATCCGCTGGATTCATAGGAATTTGATGAAATCCGCTCGCGAGGTCAAGGGTTGTGAAATATTGTGCGTGACCTAACTGATCAAGAATATCTTCGATATTGGGAAGGGGGTACGCGTCGCCTATTGTTTTCTCGTTGAGTTTACGATAGTCAATTACTATACGCCATTTACGTTCACTAGATGCGTCTTGTTTTTTCGGTACGACCCAAAGCGGGCTCGACCATGGGCTAGTAGAAGGTTTTATGATACCTTGGGTTAACATTTTGTCTATTTGTTTGTTAACTTCATTTTTATGGATTTGTGGGTATCGATAAGTTTTAACATGGATTGGTTGACTGTCCGTTGTTGGGATATTATGTGTAGTGGCGGTAGTTCTAGTCAGTTCGTCGGTAGGTAAATGAAAGATGTCATTAAACTCGGTACAAATGTTATTTATTGCATCTTTTTCTTCTTGGTTTAAATGGTCAAGTCGCAGATTTTCATTTAAACTATTTAATCTAGCCTTCCTGTCATTATTTGGTTGATTAGGGGCTAAACTATAAATATAGGATTGATTTGGGAATGGCTCTATAAAAAGTAAAGGGATCGGAACAGTTCGAGATTCAATTGATCTATTTATCACCGTAATAAAACTTTGGTTCCGATTTTGAACTTTAACCATTGCATGTGGAATTAATAATGTATCATCAGAGTTTATAAATTGAGCAGAAATTACACCCTCTTTGACATTATGTGGATTTAATAATTGTATCGGGATTACTGTTTCCGTTCTAGGATTAACTGTAATTGTTAACGCAGAAGATTGAGGTGTATTTTGTTGCAACGGAATTCCGAATGGAATAGAATTAAGGTTAATCATACCATTTGAGTAATCAATTTTAGCTTCGTGAGTCCGGAGGAAATCGTCTCCTAATAATCCGTCAAAAGGAATGTTAGTGGGTGAATCTAACAATTGGAAATTAACATTGATTTTATTACCACGAATACTAAGTTCGATGTTTGTTTCACCTGCAGTTAAGACAGGTGCATTAGGAGAAAGTCCATTTAAGGATATAGAATTAGTGCTATCGATTGAAACTTTGTTCAAACTTGATGCTTTAATAAGTGAAACGGATGCTCCCGTATCTACCAAGAATTTTAATACTCTATCGTTTGATTTAGAATAGCTAGATTCAAAAAGTACATAGCTTAATTCATTGGTGGTAAAGAATAAGTTTGAAGTTACTTTATGAATTTGTTGAAATCCATTGTTGCGGATTCTATTTGAATGGGTGGTTTTAGTGGAGGCTGGGCAACGCGAAAATTTTGTTGTTGAAAATGTATGTTTCCATTAGCATTAGAGTTCGTTGCTCTATTAGAAGGAACTGGATGTGAGTTTTGACGTTGGGATTCATTACGTTGCCGTTTGTAGCATTCTTCGATATTGTGCCCAAGTTTTTTACAATATCGACATTGCTTAACTTGTTGATTAGTGGACGTCGATGGTTTATCGTTAAAATTAATTGAATTAGAATTAGTAGACGATTTATTATAATTTTTATTTTTGTAACAATTATTTGTCGTATGGTTGGTTCGACCACAAATTTTACAATTTATAGTTTTATTTGTATATACTATTTTTAATGATTTTTCTTCCGTTTTAGCGGCCGTATGCGCGTCACTAATTATGTCAAAATCTTTGTACCGTAACATTTGCGAAATTTGAGGGTGACTGTGATGTACAAATCGATTTAAAGTAATTTCTTTTATCATGGATAATCTACCGGGTAGTGTATCTTCGCTGGTATTAGAAGCATGTACAGCGCCTAATGCTTTAGAGGATAAATCTTCTAATCGTTGATAAAACTCAGTTACGTTTTCGGACGGTTCTTGTTTGATATTATGCAATTCTTGTAAAAGCTGATCAATAGATTTTTTACATTGGTACAATTTTAGCAACAATTCTGAAATCTCGGCCCACGTAGTTAAATTACAATGAATGTCAACTTGATCACGAGCTTTACCAGTAATTTTTGTTTTTACAAAAAGCAATAACGGTTTAACTTGGTCTGGTTTAGCCAGTTCGAACACTGCATCTATTTGTTTTATAAAAGTACGTATCTCGTACGGGTTACCATCGAATGTTTTAGGCATCAACTTAATTAAGAATTCTAATGAAAGACCACTTGTTGAATCAACCATGATTAATTTCTTGGAAAAATTTAGGATATGAATTTATGATTTAGAAGGGTTATGCTATTGGTTATGAGAATTGCCAGACGTGTTGAATTACGAGTAAATGAATAACAGTAATCACTGCGGTGGTTTCTTCTGTTGGTTCTCTTCAGCTGATAAGGCGGGTCTGATGTTTTTGTAATTAAAATTACAACTCTCGGCTCGTGCTGGTCACTTGATGTCCAGATTCTTCGACGAACTCGATAAGTCTCAGACCAATCCCGACTTCTGACACCAAATTTATGTTGGGATCCGTGGATTGAATAAATTACACAACACTGGATCTTGACTTCAACTTTAAATATTTATTTTACGTTCTATCAGTGAAGGCAGAATATTCGCTGCCGGTTGAGATGCTGGTTTACTCTTCGTCAAATCTGATACAATTCTAATCTTACAACTAAAGTTATTCTACTTATAGTTAGCAAGGATAAAAGGGCTTATTTCTAATTGGTTAGTTTGTAACGCTTATTCCTATTGGTTAGTAAGAACTTATTTCTATTGGACAAATATCTCTCAGAATAAAGTAACTTGACCAATGAAAGTTCAGGCAAAAAGGTCCTGTTAAATATTACCGATTCTTGGAATGACACATGGTTTGAAGGTTAAAGCAATTACGTGTTTATGAGTTGAAAGTTAAGGGTGGTCGCTTACTTTATTTGGAGGTCACTTGACCGTACTTATCTTTATACATGCAAAAAAAAAGGTTATAAGTAATAAAGAAAGGAATTTACAGAGGGTTAAGTTTACAAGGGTAAAAAAGAGAAATCTTAAGTAAAGATGGAAATAATACAAAAATAAAAGGGTAACTTATTACTAGAAACGGTGGGTCTCCAACAGCTACTACTGGTACTAGTTTTTGCGTTTTTCGCGAGTAATGGATAGAGTGACTTGGTGACTGCGTATGCTTTCCTTATTGTCTGTTCGATGTGATGTTTGTAATTTAATCGGTTGTCCAGGTGGACCCCTAGATACTTTACTGTGTTTTTTGTTGTAACAGGAGTGCCATTTATTGTGATTGGAGTGAATATTTTTATGTCTGAGCGTTTGCGTGTAATGATGATGTTTTCTGTTTTGGTTGTGTTGAGTTGAATTTTCCATTTTTTATAGTAACTTTCAAGTATTTGTGCGTGAATTTGTAGTTGTTTGTTTGCAGTTATTGCTGCGAAGGAGTGTGTGTATATTGCCGTGTCGTCTGCGTATAGTGCCGTGTTTGTGTTTTGAAATTGTGGTATGTCGTGTAAATAATAATTGAATATAGTGGGGCCAAGCACGGATCCTTGAGGTACCCCTGCGTTGACTGTTTTCATGTGTGAAGTTGTAGTGTTAATTTTAACTTTGAATTGTCTGTGTGTGAGATATGAATGTAATAGTGTGATTAGTGGTGTAGGAAGTTGTATTTGTATTAATTTGTAAATTAGTCCGTTTATCCAGACGCGGTCAAATGCTTTTTGTATGTCCAGGAGTAGCATTGTTGTGGTCTTACGTTTGTTAAAGTTGAGTATTATGTCATTTGTGATTCTTGCTATTTGTTGTACGGTGTTATGTCTTGGTCTGAATCCGTATTGTATGTCAGGTGTGATTTTTAATTCATCGTCCAGTCTGGTTAGTCGTTTGTGTATTATTTTTTCTGTCAGTTTAGCTAGTGTTGGTAAAAGGCTAATTGGTCTATAGCTGTCTGGTAGTTTCGCGGCTTTATTGGGTTTGTGTATGGCTATTATGTGTGCGATTTTCCACTGGTTTGGAAAGTAATTTATTGTGAATATGGCGTTGATGATGTGTGTGAGTTGTACGTATGTTTTCTTGGATAAGTTTTTGAGTATTTTGTTATCAATGTTATCGTGGCCGGGAGCTTTGTTATTAGGTAATTTTCGCGCGGTTTGCGCGAGTTCTAATGGTTTTGTGTACAGTTTCTTTAATTGTTGTGGGTCAGGTGGATGGTGTGTGTTTAAAAATGTGTGTACTGCTTGGTTTATGCGTGTGTGTTCCTCTGTGTCATTGAGTCTATGTTGTGGATTTGCTCGAAGGTGTCCGCGAGTGTGTTGGCTTTGTCTTGTTCTGTTACTGCATATGTGTTATTGTATTCGAGTGTGGGGATTGGTTTGTGTACTTTCTTTAATGATTTTGCCAGTTTCCAGAGTGTGTTATCTTCCGGGTGTAGTGATTCGAGCTTGTTTGTCCATGAAGTGTTTAGGTGTGATTTGATTTCTGTGTTAACTTGTCTGCTTGCTTGTGTCATCAGTGTTCGCGAGTGTATGTCACGGTTTCGCTGCCATCTTATGCGAAGTCTGTTTTTCTGTTTGATTAGATCAAGAATGTATTGTGGTAATGTGTTCCTGGTTGTACTTATTGCTTTTGTGCGTGTATGTTTCCGTTTGGCCTGTGTGATGGCGTGTGTGAGTTTTGTGACCTCGTCGTCGAGTTCGTCTGCGGTAGTTATATGTTTGTTTATACGTATGTGTGAGTCTAGAGTTTTTCTAAATTCTGTCCAGTTGGTTTGTGTGTAATCGGCTATGCGTTTGTATTGATCCGGTGGCTTAGGCGTGTTAATTATGAATGTTACAGGGTTGTGATCAGAGTCGAGTTCTGCGTGTGTTATTGGTTGTGAGATGCGAGGGATATTTTTGTTTATAATTAAGTCTATTGTTGTTGGGGTGGTATTGTTAGGTGGATAGTGTGTTGGTGAGTCTGGGTAGTGTATTTGTGTATTGTTGTGAATCATATTGTTGTATAGCGTGATACCGTTTCTGTTGCGGATGTGGCAGTTCCATTCTTCATGTCTGGCGTTTAAGTCACCTGCGATTATGACTTTGTTTCCGATGTTTAGTAATGTGTCTAAGTCGTTGTCTGTGAATGTGTTACGTGGACTGTTGTATATTGCAATGATGTGTGTGTTATCTGTGAGTTTAATGGCTGTTGTCTCTAGTGATGTGGCTGGTGTGAGTATGTGAGTGTGTGGTATGTTATTTTTGATTGCAATCGCTACGCCTCCTGATGTGTGTGCGGCTAGTCTGTCTTGTCGGTATATTGTGTGTCCGCGGATTCTGAATTTGTCTCTGTCTGTCAGTTTGGTCTCGTTGATAAGTAGTATGTCTATGTCGTGTGTGTGTAAAAAGTTTATTAGGAGTGCTGTTCGGCCTTTAATACCGTTCGCGTTCCATGTGCAAATTCGGAGGTGTCTAGAATTCATAGTTATGTAGGTTTTGGGCAAATTGTGTAAATGTGTAAAATGTGTCTTGTCGTGTTGTACATGTTTGTAATAATTGATTTAGGTCTTTCACTGCTCGGATAATTTCGCTTATATTTACCATGGCGTTTAGCTTGGTGAGTTCTGATGTGAGTTCATGGAATGACTCGGTTTGTTGCGTGAACGTGGTGGGTGGTGATCCCGCGTATGTTGGTGGGCGCTGTTGCTGTGGCCGCCGTTGATTTTGTTGTTGCTGTTGCTGGGACTGGTGCTGTTGCTGTTGTTGCTGCAGGGATTGCTGCTGTTGATGTTGTTGGAGCTGGTGCTGCTGTTGTTGCTGTGGATTCTGCTGGGTCTGTGCAGCTCGCTGCTTCCACGCGTTCTGAGCTGGTGGTGGTGCTGGCTTGTACATGGGAGGGTACTCTGCCTCTCGGTGGTTGTATTGTTGTCGGTTGTTGGCCTGCTGACTATGTACATTGTCTATCCACTGTGTTTTCTGGATGTACACTGTGCATGTAATGTCGTTTGCCTGGTGTTTACCGCCGCAATTCGCGCACTTTAGCTGATTTTTGTTCTGGCACAGTTTCGTCTCGTGTGTATCCGCGCAGAACATACACTTAAATAATGAAAAGCAATTCGCGGTGGCGTGGCCCCATGCTTGGCACGTGTGGCATTGCGTAATGCGTCGAGTGGAGCGTCTGCGTTCAAAATAGATACGCGTGTGTAGCGCATATTTTATTTCTCTGGTTATTCCTTGGAGAGTTACTTTATTTGTCGTCACAATTAGGAATAACGCTTTGTTGTTGTTTACCGTTTGTTCTTTAAATTTCATTTTGAAGCACTTCACTATCGGGAGGCTGTATTTTATTTTTAATTCGTCCATGAGTTCCTGTTCTGAAATGTCACCGGTTAAACCGCGCACTACGAACGCGTGTGTCTTTTCACTGTGGTCAGAATACGTGTGGAATTCAACTTTTTTGTTTTTTAAGTTGTCCATAAATTTGTTGCGTTCGTCGCGATTGTTAATTGTAATGTTTATATTGTTTTTTGTGTATTTTAAGTTGAAATCACTATTTACTTGACTTTTAATCAACTCTGTGAGTTTTGAGTGGTTTTTAGACTGACCGTGTAGCACGATCGGTGGTGGTGGTTTCCGCGCTGAAGTTGGAGTTTGGTTCTCTTGCTGACTGTTGTCTTCATCCATTATTTCGTGCGTGTTCTCGTTTTCGAGGCCGTTATACTTATTATGTGTTGGCACGTTGTATGTATCAGCCATGTTCACTATTATGTCTTTGTATTCACTTGTTGAATTCGCGTTTCCACTGCTAGCGTCAATTTTGTTATTGTTCGCATTTGTGTTCACTTTGTTCATGTCACTATGTGTTTTGAATTCACTGTTGGCCTGTACATTTGCACTGTTAGTGTCTGTGTTAGCATTAGTGTTATTCACAATGTTATTTAGTTTGCACTGTCGATTGTCACTATTTGTGTCACTATAACTGTCTGTTTCAATGTCACTATTCGCGAGAATGTCTTTTTTAACTTTCGCTATTTGTTTCGTACGTTTGCGTTTGTTTTTCTTGCTGGTGGGTTTAGCAATTGAATTGTTAGATTCGATCAACTCTCTGAGGAATTGATTACTAGAATGAGCTTTTTTGCTCATCGCGAGCGCGCGAGTAACGCGTGGTGCGCGCACCCCACTGCTGTGAGGTGTGTGCTCACTGACTGTTCGTAGCGGACTGCGTATGACACTACACTGTTTTCACTTTGTGGTACGGTATGGGCTGCTGTGCTCTTACGGAGCGGACACGTCTGTACTGCTAGGCTGCTAGCATGCGACTGGCGTGTAAAGCAGGACTTATAACCACGCGACAACGCTGTAACAACTGTCAGTGCACATTTTTAAGGGGTATATAAATGCTTTATCTTTAACGCGTTAACTTTAAAGCCCTTTTTCTCGAAAAGGACAAAATAGTGCGCGCTATTACTTTGCCACTAAACACCATAGGTGTACAGCTACTTCGAAAAAAAATTTCAGCCAAATCCGTGTCCCGGCGGTGGCGACCTCCCCTTGTTAGATATCTTCATTACTCCATCCTTGATTATAACGTCAGCTTTTGTCAGTATTCCATTTCCGATTATCATACGGGGTGACATTGTGTTATCTGGCACAACATACACTTTTGATTGGAATTCAGATCCGTCGATCTGTAATGTCGTTCTGAATGATCCTAGTGTACAGGTTTCTACGATTCCTAAACCATACAATTTTACATTATCCTTTTCTAATGATTTTATTTCTATTCATTTTCAAATTATTAAGCCAGTCAATGATAGTTGAACTTCAGTTTTTGATTGGAGTTAGGGCTTAACAGAATCGCTGTTGTTGATTCAGGATAAGTATAATAATTTTATTATGACGTTTCGCCTCTGTTTAGAAGCATCTTCAGATACTAAAAATTTTTTTTTATATGCAATTACAATAAGTTCAATAAACAACAATAAATCAATAACAGTAAAAATACTTACTATTGTAAGCACCTGTACAACATGTTAGCTTAAGACAAAAAAAAATTTTTAAATTAACAATAGAAAAATTAACAATAACATTGTTAAGGTATAAAAATATGAAATTGAACATAAAAATGTCAAACTGTAAAATTGTACGCTAACAAAAAAACATGTCACATGTTGAAATAACCCAGAAAAAAGTATTTTAATTGAACCGACTAGTTGGAACAATATCAAAAAATTCAAAACGAAACCAACCAGTAACGACATCTAAGATCTAGAGTTAAAAACAAATCAAAAAAAAACAGGAACCTGTAACATCAGCTGTATTTAGATAAAGCATGAAATAATGCAGCGAAAGATGTAAAACTATTTTGGAAATCTGTCTTATGATTCATAGCAGCTGCTCCTTCTAATTGAATGTAACAACTTTCAAGCATCAACCGTCTGGATTTATAGGATTCAAAATGTAAAATTTTATAATTAGTATAATTAAAGCTATGTTTTTCAGAGATGCTATGCTCGACTAAAGCACTATGGTTGCTATTAAACGTTTTCGCATTATTTATATGTTGTTTAATCCTTTTATGAATGTATTGTGATGTTTCACCAATATAAGTTAAACTGCAATCGGGGCACTGTATTTTATAAACCAAACCACTTAACAGTTCACTACTAGTTTCAGATTTAAGTTTAGTGAAAAGAATTTTAGTGCTGGTAGTAACTGTAGCAACAATTTTAATTTGCAAAGGGAGTAATAAATTGACGAGAGACTTATGAAATTTTTTGAAATAGGGGATTGCAACATAAGACGTATTTTGATTAGTAGTATTTATGTTATTGAGATTGAAATTATTGTTGGTATTGATTTGTTGATAGGAAGCTAATCTGTGTTTAATTACTTTCTGAATAAGTTTTAGTGGATAACAATTCTGTCTTAAAGTAGACGCTATTAATTTAAGATTTTTTCGGTGGAACTGCGGGTGAGAAAGTTTGACAGCTCTGTCTATAAGTCCAATAATAACCGAGATTTTATACATAGTAGGGCAATGTTCTAAAAAATTTAAATATCTACCTGACCAAGTAGGTTTATGGTACCAATTCGTTTCAAAATGATCAGTTTTCCTAATAATAGTTACATCTAAAAAATTTATTGTGCAATTGGACTCAATTTCTAGAGTAAATTGTATGTTAGGGTCATAATCATTAAATTTGTCAAGTATTGTATCAATATGTGAGCCTGGTAAACAAATAAGGATATCATCGACATATCTAAAATAGAATAAAACTTGAAAATTGTGTAGCGCAAGGACTGAGGACTCTAATTCATGCATTACAATTTCAGCTAAAATCGGACTGACTGAATTGCCCATGGGGCTACCTTTAATTTGTAGATAAAACTTATTATCAAAAGTGAAATAAGCTGATGTTAGACAAAATTTGATACATTCGAGAAAGTTTACTTTAGAAAGTTCCGTGTGCGTAGCTACACATGGTCTGACATAGCTACCCTACTTGGTCAGGTAGATATTTAAATTTTTTAGAACATTGCCCTACTATGTATAAAATCTCGGTTATTATTGGACTTATAGACAGAGCTGTCAAACTTTCTCACTCGCAGTTCCACCGAAAAAATCTTAAATTAATAGCGTCTACTTTAAGACAGAATTGTTATCCACTAAAACTTATTCAGAAAGTAATTAAACACAGATTAGCTTCCTATCAACAAATCAATACCAACAATAATTTCAATCTCAATAACATAAATACTACTAATCAAAATACGTCTTATGTTGCAATCCCCTATTTCAAAAAATTTCATAAGTCTCTCGTCAATTTATTACTCCCTTTGCAAATTAAAATTGTTGCTACAGTTACTACCAGCACTAAAATTCTTTTCACTAAACTTAAATCTGAAACTAGTAGTGAACTGTTAAGTGGTTTGGTTTATAAAATACAGTGCCCCGATTGCAGTTTAACTTATATTGGTGAAACATCACAATACATTCATAAAAGGATTAAACAACATATAAATAATGCGAAAACGTTTAATAGCAACCATAGTGCTTTAGTCGAGCATAGCATCTCTGAAAAACATAGCTTTAATTATACTAATTATAAAATTTTACATTTTGAATCCTATAAATCCAGACGGTTGATGCTTGAAAGTTGTTACATTCAATTAGAAGGAGCAGCTGCTATGAATCATAAGACAGATTTCCAAAATAGTTTTACATTTTTCGCTGCATTGTTTCATGCTTTATCTAAATACAGCTGATGTTACAGGTTCCTGTTTTTTTTTTTGATTTGTTTTTAACTCTAGATCTTAGATGTCGTTACTGGTTGGTTTCGTTTTGAATTTTTTGATATTGTTCCAACTAGTCGGTTCAATTAAAATACTTTTTTCTGGGTTATTTCAACATGTGACATGTTTTTTTGTTAGCGTACAATTTTACAGTTTGACATTTTTATGTTCAATTTCATATTTTTATACCTTAACAATGTTATTGTTAATTTTTCTATTGTTAATTTAAAAATTTTTTTTTGTCTTAAGCTAACATGTTGTACAGGTGCTTACAATAGTAAGTATTTTTACTGTTATTGATTTATTGTTGTTTATTGAACTTATTGTAATTGCATATAAAAAAAAATTTTTAGTATCTGAAGATGCTTCTAAACAGAGGCGAAACGTCATAATAAAATTATTATACTTATCCTGAATCAACAACAGCGATTCTGTTAAGCCCTAACTCCAATCAAAAACTGAAGTTCAACGATTTTATTTCTAGTTTTAAATACTTAAATGGGTTTTCTCGCTAATGTTTTTCTTTTCGCAGTCAGCTGCTTTGTGACCAAAATTTCCACAAGCAAAACACTTGTATCCCTTTTCTTTATCGGTACAGTTCTTAGCTTGTAACATCTCATGTTGACTTGATCGCTTTTAGGTATGCTGTCTTCGTCGCGCCCTGTACTTGTTTTATTTACCGCTCTCCTTTCAAATGTTCCACTTCGGTCTTTTGTTACCTCTCTTTTATGCTTCTCCTGCTGTAGTGTGTCTTCGTAATTACACAAATGGAAATCGCCTTCAGGAAGGTAAGTCTTGGTACTGAGGTAGCTTTGGATATCAGCAGCTGCCACTAGATTTGCAGCGCAGAACTGATGTAGTTTTGTAAATCAGCAGCGGCCACTAGATTTGCAGCGCAGAACTGAGGTTGAATTGGGTATCAGCAGCGGCCATTAGATTTGCAGCGCAGAACTGATAGGTTAGGAAGGTCTTAGCCCCGGAGAACCAAGATTCCGAACGTCGATGATGCTGTCGTATTTAACCCCCTAAGTACCGCCCTCTGGTGCTAACGATGAAGATAGGCTTGGGTGGGGGATACAGGAAGCACAGTGGAATCTCATAAGATGGAAAGAAATAAACTATATATGCAAAAGCTTACCTTGATCCAATTGGCTTCCTATCGACTCACTCTCACATATGAGCCAATTGTCGTAGCGGATGATTTACCTGCACTCCGATGCCTCTCGCCTAGCGAAGGCTAGTGTATTAGTATCGCCCTCTTCGTCTAACCCCGATCTCTCGCTCTCTCTCCCTCTCGACCCTTCGATTACCTGCTACTGACCGTGCTACGCTAGTGAAATTATTGTGGTATATAGACAATTAGAATATTACAATGTTTAACAACAATTCGTCTAATTGTTTATCCTTTTGTTGTATGGTTAACATAGAACACTATTCCTGTAGTCAGTTACTCGCAGTTTCCGTGGATTTGGCTCCAGACACGAGGTTTGTCACACTATAATTATACATAAAATAACCCTGTTGATTATCGCTTAAGGGATAACCGCAGTAAGGAGAACACCCCTTTCCAAATGTCAGTACCACCATAAATTTATACGCTTGCGATATATCGTGCACTTTGGAGTCACCAGGTTGGTTTGTGTCTATGCTAATACATTTCATCATGACGCAACCAGCACAGTGTTTTAGAAAATTGTCGAAAAAACGTTATTACAACATTTTTGAAAACTGATATGCGGCTACAGTCACCGCTAAAGTTAATTAGGTATTAATTAAATTTTATTTAAAAGAAAAAAATTAATATTGATTTCCGGGATCGAACCTGGGTTCTTCACAGCGATCGACATTATTATTAAAAGTTTTTATTTAGTTTCACTTGTGAGTCTAGCTGCCTCGTGTCGTACATGTTGGATATCTTTTATTAGGGCAGGGACGGACTGGTAAATTTCAAACGAATCGGGCAAATTTATAATTATTTCGTTTTATTCAAATATATAATAGTATGTTCACTTGCTTTGTGATAGTTCATTATTATAGTAATAAATAAACTAATATAATATATTTATTTACTTTGTTTTTTAAACACAATCTTTATTAAATGTAAATGGTTTCGTGCACACATCTTCAGGCTAACAAAAAACCTATAAACCAATAAAACAACATTTGAACAAAAACTTACCAAACGTATTACAGCAATGAATATTTAAAAAATCTAAATAATATTAAATTAAAAATAAATCAATTAATATTGTGTAAAATAAAATTACTATTTCATTTTAAATTGTCTAATTGTTCATTTAATAGAGTAAAATTCTTAGTTAAATTTACACAACAGCTACATAAAGATTTATACATATAGATTTAATTTTTATTCATAATTAACAATTAACAAAAATTCAAAACAGACAATACCAGCACCTACTTCTGAAGAGCAGCAAATAGAAAAAAGCATTTAAAATGAAATAAAAACAAATAAACAAATCCAATAAAATTAGATTAAAAACTAGTATTAATTATTTTTCTAATGAATTATAAACCTCTGCAAAATTCTTGAAATTTAGTAACAGGGTCACATAAATCGCGTGAAGTTTAAACTCAGGCGTACAATATAAACTCAGCTTGATATTACTATCACGTCATGTAAGTTATGCGTTCCTGATATGAAATGTAAGAATTTAACCATTTTGTAACAACATTTATGTGTGACAACATTTATGTGTTTTTCAATTTCATTTTTATTTTTATTAGAAAAATAATTAATACAACATCGAAATGAAATTATTTGTAATGCATAATAAAAATAATTAAATACATAAGTAGTATAGCAAAGGGAAAGCTGGGCCAGCATTGCGGGTTGCCTACCTCGCGCCTGTACTGTAGTACGGCGTTGCGGGGCGTGGAGGGGGTGGGGGGGAGGTCACGTGGGGGTCACGTGATCGGGGGCGTGGCCTGGATGACGTCATCCTGGATGACGTCATCCAGGAGGCCAGACTGTACCGTTGTATGCCCTCTTCTTTCAAGGTCATGTACCTGGAGGTCTTCTTCAGAGGGTGAACCTGGGGGAGTCACGGGGTCTGGGTGACGTCATCCAGGAGGCCAGGCTGTACCGTTGTATGGCCCGACTTGGAGGTCTTCTTCAGGCAGGATGGGTCTTCTTTCAAGGTCATGCACCTGAAGGTCTTCTTCAGGGGGTGAACTCGGGGTCTGGATCAAGGGGTACGTGGTCCAGTGAGCCAGGCCGTACCTGGAGGGTTTTCTTCAGGTAGAGTACGGACCTGGTGGCGCATGCGCAACGCGGACACACTACGAACTTGTCCAATCCTGTTGCCTTGTAGCGTTGGATGGGGGGCCTTCCGGGTCACGTTTACGGACTTGTTCAATCTTGTTTCTTAATAATTCCACGAATTTTACCCATGATTACGCAATATTACGCGTCATTTTTAGAAACGTTGCAAAATTTCTGGGATTCCCCTTTACGTGTTCAAACCTGTTTCATATAATTCCAGGAAGTGATTACGCAATATTGCGCAACTATTGCATCATCTCTATTTTAGCATATTGCGCAATATTTCATCATGGTTATTTGCCAACGTTGCAGAAAAATAGTATAAATTAAACTTGCACTATACATTTAGTATTCATTTCACCATTTTACTGTTGAAGAGATAAGTTGAAATAAATATGGCTGCAGACAAATCTGATATTGTTTCGAAGTTAACAAGTGTCGGTGTCTGTGAGAATTTTAAAGAAACGAAAAAATTGCAAGATATTGATATCAATCGAGTGTATAAAATAATAAAACTACGTGAAATTAAAACCAAATTCGGCAGAGCAATAATTGCCGAATTAGAAGAATTCCAAGTGTTCTTGCCTCGACGATTTGCGGCAGATCTCAGCCATGAAGAGGTTGAAAACATTAACCGAGAAGGAGACATTGCATTGATCAGCCGAGGACCGTTGGACGCCTGCACAACTACTAAACTAGAGTTCCGGAAAATGTACGAGCAGGAAACTCAAGATTTTATTTGAAAGTGTACATTCGAATTATAAGTGAAGTGTAAACACATTTAAATAATAAAACTGCAGTTATATGTAACTATTTTTTTTTCTTTTATTTGTTCATTCCATACAAGTGATTATACATATTAATACAATAGTTATACAATTTTATTAACATAATTGGTTAACGGATTATATTCTACAACCCGATCATGTATTATTAAACAATATGCAGAAGTGTTCGGAGGGAAATTAGCGCTTGACTCAAATTCAATACGAACATCAACTGATCCAGTTTTAATAGATTCATTTTGGTTTGAACAATCGATTACTATCATTGCTCGGGTTTTGAATTCATTTCGTAATGCTGTGAATAAGAAGGTACGTTCGAAACGTAATACGGTACGTTCTGAACGTAATACGTTACGTTCTGAACGTAATACGTTACGTTCTGAACGTAATACGTTACGTTCTGAACGTAATACGTTACGTTTGTATCAAGGGTGACGTCATCCAGGGGTCAGGCTGTACCGTTATATGGCCGACTTGGAGATCTTCTTCACTCAGGATGGGTCTTCTTTCAAGGTCATATACCTGGAGGTCCTCTTCCGAGGGTGAACTCAGAGGAGTCACGGGGTCTGGATCAAGGGTTACGTGGCCCAGTGAGCCAGACCGTACCTGGAGGTTTTTCTTTAGGTGGAGTACGGACCTGGTGGCGCATGCGCAATGCGGCAAAATTTCTGGGATTACCCTTCACTTACGGACATGTTCAAACCTGTTTCATATAATTCCAGGAAGTGATTACGCAATATTGCGCAACTATTGCGTCATCTCTCTCTCTATTTTAGCAACGTTGCAAAATTTTTGTATAAATTGCGATGCCGCATTTCTAGAATTCCTCCTAACGAACTTGTCCAAACTTGTTTAACATTTCCTAGAATTATTGCGCAATATTTCATCATGTTTATTTGCCAACGTTGCAGAAAATTATTATAAATTAAGCTTGCACTATACATTTAGTATTCATTTCACCATTTGACTGTTGAAGAGACAAGTTATAATAACTATGGCTGCGGACAAATCTGATATTGTTTCGAAGTTAACAAGCGTCGGCGTCTGTGAAGATTTTAAGGAGACGAAAAAATTGCAAGATATTGATATCGATCGAGTGTATAAAATTATAAAACTACGTGAAATTAACACCAAATTCGGCAGAGCAATAATTGCCGAATTGGAAGATTTCCAAGTCTTTCTACCTCGACGATTTGCGGTAGATCTCAGCCATGAAGAGGTTGAGAATATTAACCGAGAAGGAGACTTTGCATTGATCAGCCGAGGACCGTTGGACGCCTGCAGAACTACTAAACTAGAGTTCCAGAAAATGTACGAGCAGGAAACTCAAGATTTTATTTGAAAGTGTACATTCGAATTATAAGTGAAGTGTAAACACATTTAAATAATAAAACTGCAGTTATATGTAACTAATTTTTTTTCTTTTATTTGTTCATTACATACAAGTGATTATACATATTAATACAATGGTTATACAATTTTATGTTTCTGGTGACGCATGTGCAACACTTGTTTAAACAAGTTTCCTGAAACTGATTACGACATATTTATTTTTGTGATTCCCCGTTTTATAATTCCTGGAATTGATTACGCAATATTGCGCAACAATTTGCAAAATTCCTGGAATTGATAAGATAACGAACGTGTTCAAACCTGTAATTCCCCCTCCCTGTCGAACTGATAATATTGCGCAACAAATTTTAGCAACGTTGCAAAAAATTTTGTATAAATTGAATTTTAAAAGGACTGTATGAAATGTAAAGAAAAACTTTGAATTTTAATAAAATTACATATTTTATTTAATATAGATATTTTAATTACAAAACATCATTTTTATGTATCCAACTGTTGTGTGTATTAGAATATTTTTCTATATCGATACATTTCTTTGTCTCATTGCTAACGCTAACGCAGCACTATGTATTCTGAGAAATAGGATGATAATTTTTTTTGCGAATGTATAACGGAAACTAATTATCTTAAAAATATAATTGAATGAGTAAAATATTATCTACCGATACATTTCTTTACATCACTGCCGACGCTGATATGCATTATATATTTTAAGAAACACAATGCTAAATATATATCTAGACATAATTAAATTGTTTTTCAATAAGTGAAAATATTAGTTGAGCTAAATGTTGATAGATGGCTATATTTACATATATAAAGAATGTGTAAAACTAAATTTACAATAGTCGTTCTCGATGTGCTGAAACAGACACTTGTGCGCATTATGGCGGTCATTCTAGATCTTCAAGGCTTTATGCTGAACAAAAAACAATTTGTTTGTAAAGAAATTGCAGTGATTTCTATTTGTGATGGAAAATGTGATTGGGAAATATTTGCTCCACCTTATTCATGGAATCACTTGAATAGAGAAACTCGACGAAATGTGAATTTCCTCGTAAGACATCATCATAATTTAGAGTGGTGTACCGGCAAAACACAATATTCTGATTTGGATAAGAAACTTACTTATATGTTAGCGAATGTGACATTAATATACGTAAAAGGTCTATCAAAAATAACATATTTACATGAAATTTTACCGAAACATTTAAAACATATATCAATCAAGAATCTAGAAGATATTGAATGTCCTGCATTAGAAGAATTATTATTATCAACTACATATGACTGCTGCTATTTTCATAACAAACATTGCGCCGTTCAAAATGTTCGAGCATTGCACGAATGGTTTACATGGCGGTTTACAAACTTATCTGCCCTTATGGCATTTCATCAAAACGGAATACTAAATCAACTATACTCAGAAGAAATTCAATGTCTAACGAAGGAGTTCGTGATGGTATACGCAGGAGAACAGATAGATTATACTTGGGAAAAATTTCCAAAATCTTGGAAAGAAGATCCGGAGTTTATAAAATATAAATATTGTATAGAACATACAAATTTTAACACTAATATGTATAGATCTGCAATGGTTAAGGACTGTATGAAATGTAAAGAAAAACTTTGAATTTTAATAAAATTACATACTTTATTAAATATAGATATTTTAATTACAAAACATCATTTTTATGTATCCAACTGTTGTGTGTTTTATCCATTCCTAACCATATTAAGCTGATGAATGTATAAGAGACTATTTGTTTTTCTATATTAGTAAATTTCTGTGCATCATTTACTTATTCCGATCTAGCACTGCCAGTGCCGGCTTATGCTTCCTGCGCCACCAGGTCCGTACTAGGAAATAAATTTTCTTTACTGGTTTAATACTTCTTCCGTTTAAAACGTGACGTATCAAGTTTGGAACGCGACGTATCACGTTTTGAACGTAACGTAACGTATTACGTTCAGAACGTAACGTATTACGTTCAGAACGTAACGTATTACGTTCAGAACGTAACGTAACGTATTACGTTCAGAACGTAACGTATTACGTTCAGAACGTACCGTATTACGTTTCGAACGTACCTTCTTATTGGCAGTATTACGAAATGAATTCAAAACATGAGCAATGATAGTAATCGATTGTTCAAACCAAAATGAATCTATTAAAACTGGATCAGTTGATGTTCGTATTGAATTTGAGTCAAGCGTTAATTTACCTCCGAACACCTCTGCATATTGTTTAATAATACATGATTGGGTTGTAGAATATAACCCATTAACTAATTATGTTAATAAAATTGCATAACCATTGTATTAATATGTATAATCACTTTTATGGAATGAATGTAAGGCAGCAAATAAAAGAAAAAAAATTAGTTACACAGTTTTATTATTATTTAAATGTGTTTACATTTCACTTATAATCTGAATATACACTTTCAAATAAAATCTTGGTATACATATATTCATACACAAATTTTTTATATTTCAATATATCGACACCGGGAACATTTGTAAATGGGCGGTGCAGGACCATCTATATGTGTTCTATCACTCGGTAGGTTATAATGTTCGTAGCATGGTAGTCGCTTCGTAAATTCCGGATGTATTTTAAACTTCGATGGTAGCTTGTGAAATAAATCTTCTAACTGAACTCCTTCAAAACTTCCCATCATTTTAATAAATTCGACATCGTTCACCTCACCACGTCTATACGCGTTTATAATTATTTCACTCATCGAAGTACTTAGTTCACCAGATTCATTTACCAGACGTGTAAATGTTTGTTTTAAATTATCAACAAACAAAGAGCTGCTGGCTTCACTTATTTCTTTCTCCTTCATGAATAGAGAGAAGGCCCGTCTATACACGTTTATAATTATTTCACTCATCCAAGCACTAGATTTATTTGTTAGACGTGTAAATGTTTGTTTCAAATTATCAACAAACGAAGAGCCGTTGGTTTTACTTATTTCTTTCTTCATCATGAATAGAGATAATATTGAGTGAACGTGATTATTAAAATTCAATTTATACAAAATTTTTTGCAACGTTGCTAAAATTTGTTGCGCAATATTATCAGTTCGACAGGGAGGGGGAATTACAGGTTTGAACACGTTCGTTATCTTATCAATTCCAGGAATTTTGCAAATTGTTGCGCAATATTGCGTAATCAATTCCAGGAATTATAAAACGGGGAATCACAAAAATAAATATGTCGTAATCAGTTTCAGGAAACTTGTTTAAACAAGTGTTGCACATGCGTCACCAGAAACATAAAATTGTATAACCATTGTATTAATATGTATAATCACTTGTATGTAATGAACAAATAAAAGAAAAAAAAATTAGTTACATATAACTGCAGTTTTATTATTTAAATGTGTTTACACTTCACTTATAATCCGAATGTACACTTTCAAATAAAATCTTGAGTTTCCTGCTCGTACATTTTCTGGAACTCTAGTTTAGTAGTTCTGCAGGCGTCCAACGGTCCTCGGCTGATCAATGCAAAGTCTCCTTCTCGGTTAATATTCTCAACCTCTTCATGGCTGAGATCTACCGCAAATCGTCGAGGTAGAAAGACTTGGAAATCTTCCAATTCGGCAATTATTGCTCTGCCGAATTTGGTGTTAATTTCACGTAGTTTTATAATTTTATACACTCGATCGATATCAATATCTTGCAATTTTTTCGTCTCCTTAAAATCTTCACAGACGCCGACGCTTGTTAACTTCGAAACAATATCAGATTTGTCCGCAGCCATAGTTATTATAACTTGTCTCTTCAACAGTCAAATGGTGAAATGAATACTAAATGTATAGTGCAAGCTTAATTTATAATAATTTTCTGCAACGTTGGCAAATAAACATGATGAAATATTGCGCAATAATTCTAGGAAATGTTAAACAAGTTTGGACAAGTTCGTTAGGAGGAATTCTAGAAATGCGGCATCGCAATTTATACAAAAATTTTGCAACGTTGCTAAAATAGAGAGAGATGACGCAATAGTTGCGCAATATTGCGTAATCACTTCCTGGAATTATATGAAACAGGTTTGAACATGTCCGTAAGTGAAGGGTAATCCCAGAAATTTTGCCGCATTGCGCATGCGCCACCAGGTCCGTACTCCACCTAAAGAAAAACCTCCAGGTACGGTCTGGCTCACTGGGCCACGTAACCCTTGATCCAGACCCCGTGACTCCTCTGTGTTCACCCTCGGAAGAGGACCTCCAGGTATATGACCTTGAAAGAAGACCCATCCTGAGTGAAGAAGATCTCCAAGTCGGCCATATAACGGTACAGCCTGACCCCTGGATGACGTCACCCTTGATACAAACGTAACGTATTACGTTCAGAACGTAACGTATTACGTTCAGAACGTAACGTATTACGTTCAGAACGTAACGTATTACGTTCAGAACGTACCGTATTACGTTTCGAACGTACCTTCTTATTCACAGCATTACGAAATGAATTCAAAACCCGAGCAATGATAGTAATCGATTGTTCAAACCAAAATGAATCTATTAAAACTGGATCAGTTGATGTTCGTATTGAATTTGAGTCAAGCGCTAATTTCCCTCCGAACACTTCTGCATATTGTTTAATAATACATGATCGGGTTGTAGAATATAATCCGTTAACCAATTATGTTAATAAAATTGTATAACTATTGTATTAATATGTATAATCACTTGTATGGAATGAACATATAAAAGAAAAAAAAATAGTTACATATAACTGCAGTTTTATTATTTAAATGTGTTTACACTTCACTTATAATTCGAATGTACACTTTCAAATAAAATCTTGAGTTTCCTGCTCGTACATTTTCCGGAACTCTAGTTTAGTAGTTGTGCAGGCGTCCAACGGTCCTCGGCTGATCAATGCAATGTCTCCTTCTCGGTTAATGTTTTCAACCTCTTCATGGCTGAGATCTGCCGCAAATCGTCGAGGCAAGAACACTTGGAATTCTTCTAATTCGGCAATTATTGCTCTGCCGAATTTGGTTTTAATTTCACGTAGTTTTATTATTTTATACACTCGATTGATATCAATATCTTGCAATTTTTTCGTTTTTTTAAAATTCTCACAGACACCGACACTTGTTAACTTCGAAACAATATCAGATTTGTCTGCAGCCATATTTATTTCAACTTATCTCTTCAACAGTAAAATGGTGAAATGAATACTAAATGTATAGTGCAAGTTTAATTTATACTATTTTTCTGCAACGTTGGCAAATAACCATGATGAAATATTGCGCAATATGCTAAAATAGAGATGATGCAATAGTTGCGCAATATTGCGTAATCACTTCCTGGAATTTGTTTGAACACGTAAAGGGGAATCCCAGAAATTTTGCAACGTTTCTAAAAATGACGCGTAATATTGCGTAATCATGGGTAAAATTCGTGGAATTATTAAGAAACAAGATTGAACAAGTCCGTAAACGTGACCCGGAAGGCCCCCCATCCAACGCTACAAGGCAACAGGATTGGACAAGTTCGTAGTGTGTCCGCGTTGCGCATGCGCCACCAGGTCCGTACTCTACCTGAAGAAAACCCTCCAGGTACGGCCTGGCTCACTGGACCACGTACCCCTTGATCCAGACCCCGAGTTCACCCCCTGAAGAAGACCTTCAGGTGCATGACCTTGAAAGAAGACCCATCCTGCCTGAAGAAGACCTCCAAGTCGGGCCATACAACGGTACAGCCTGGCCTCCTGGATGACGTCACCCAGACCCCGTGACTCCCCCAGGTTCACCCTCTGAAGAAGACCTCCAGGTACATGACCTTGAAAGAAGAGGGCATACAACGGTACAGTCTGGCCTCCTGGATGACGTCATCCAGGATGACGTCATCCAGGCCACGCCCCCCCGATCACGTGACCTCCACGTGACCTGACGTGACCTCCCCCCCACCCCCTCCACGCCCCGCAACGCCGTACTACAGTACAGGCGCGAGGTAGGCAACCCGCAATGCTGGCCCAGCTTTCCCTTTGCTATACTACTTACATATATACAAGGCAGCATTTGTTATACATGTATTTATTATAAAAAGGATACATAATTTTCTCAAATATACTCTTTATGATTGGAAACATACTGAATAATGTTTTTATTTTAAATAATAGTAATTTACGAAGTACATAATTATTATATAGATCTTAATGAATGGCCTTGAACCATTCTCAGCACGAAATGTAAGATTCAAATAGTAGGGGGGAAATATTAAGGTAAATTTAATTTTAATTTTGTTTATATTTTAGAATCAATTGGTTACTTTTACAGGCCTTTATTTAGTCTGTTTATTTGCTGTCTGTCTGTCTGAAATCTTCAGATTCAATTTTGACGCACTTCTACATGTCTAACCGACTTGAAACTATGAACACAGACGTCGTAGCACCGATGACAGTACAATATACATATTTATGAATTCTTTTTCTTAAACAATTGTAAAGTCTAAAAATTCATTTATAGATTGCGGAATGCAAGATGGAATAAATGAAGGTATGTCTGTGTTATGATATTGTGGTCAATATACTTAATACACACTTTTAAGATGTATTTGCATATATTTCATTGATTTGAATTTTATTTTTTCTATTATATTTCTTATAATATTGTCCACAAATAAATATACTCGTTTTTACTTGCATATGTGGCCCGTAAATACAGTTTTTTGTTGTTGTCGATCATTATTACGTTGCCATAATTAACAGTCAAAATGAAGTTAAATGAAATTTATGCACTTAATATTTAATAAATGTATAGTATACACTTACATAATTTATTTATCCTAATATCATTGGTATGATTACTACATTTTTGATTGATTGATTTATGGTGGTGCTCTGCTATAGGCCTGAGCCTCTTCAGAGTGTATGCGTCAGTGTAGTGCAGTGTACCTATCAGTGTACCTATCCTGTGTTGTATTGTTTCATTTGTATGCCTTTTTGTGGCTGCCATTGGCCCCTCTATCTACTTGTCACATGACGTACGCCAGAGGTGACATTAGTTCGATTTAGTGCCTAGCGTGTTTAAGTACTAGTGTACCTAGGCAGGGGAAACCGGAGTACCCGGAGAAAACCTGCCGCTCACTCAGCGCGAGCCCTACCGGCGGAGCGGTTCCGCTTGGACGGTCACCCATCCAAGTACTGGCCGCGCAGTGTGTCACTTAACTCACATTATCTTGCGACAAGCGAGTTACCGCCACACCGGTCCACCGGCTCTACATTTTTTTAAATATCATTAACAAATCAACTCTTCTGTGTTTGCACATACACGAGGTCCGCATTTAAAGTTTTATTTATAACAATATGTGTTATGATATTGCGGTCAATATACTTAAGATGTACTGACATATATTTTATTTACTTGAAGATTAATTTTTCTATTATATACTTTATAATATCATTAACAAATAAATAGACCCGCCTTTGTATACATATGTGGTCTGTAATTAATGGTTTCTTTTTTTAAATTGTAATATACATTTTAATATAATCAACGTGTTAAATACACATAATTTAGCAATAATAAATTAATAATATCCTGTGCACATACGTACGAGGCCGTTTTTTTGTATAATAATTCTATTTTTTATTTACTATAAAATATTAATTTATTATATTAAAAAAAAGTACCGAAGCGCGGCAGTACTTGTGTGATTATATCCATATGCAGACTCTTCCGTTAATATAAAATACAGCTCCTGATTGAGGTACCGACTGGCACGGCCTGTGCATCATGAGAGTGTAAAGTGTTAGTGTGAAAGACGCCCCTAAAAACGCACCGTATCTGACATCATCAAGTATACAGATTATAAAATATCATAAATAGATAAAGCAAAACTGTAGACAATATTTACTCAACACGATTTGGTTTATTTTGTATCCTTCGCCAAAATAATTAAGTCACATCCTGTTGTTGCCATTGGCGTGTACCACAATATGATTCTACCGTCGGATACATAACTTGTTCCCACTATGTACGAGAAATATCGGTGAACGACTGGTCGTGCCGCAATTTATACCCGGCAACATACTGTAATGTTAATGTGGTATATATAAAATCGACAACTAAATTACATCATTGAACCTCAAATATATTGCATGCACATAAGAATAACTAAAATATTGAATAATTATATTATAACATATTTATTTTATCGTAAATCCTACTATAGTCCTACTATACGTGTTATTTTTTTTGTTATTGTCAATCATTATCACGCTGTCATAATTAACAGTAAAAATTCATTATTGTTGACACATAGTATGTATTAAATAATGGATAAAATAGAAAATACTGGCTTTATCATATTCTACATACAGTCGGTTGGTCAAAGATGGAAGAGCTAAAAATACAAAAATACCCCATGTATTTTCTAACGAATCCGTAGGATATGATATCTAAAAATCGAAGTTAGTTGAAAGTTAATGCACTTCATATTCTATATTAATAAGTGTCATAATATACAGTATACACCTACATAATTTATTAATCCTATATTGGTATCATTACTATATTTCTTAAAATATCATTATCAAATGAATCTGTGTTAGCATACAGACGAGATCCGGATCTAAACTTTTATTTATAATTATGTGTTATGATATTGCGGTCAATATACTTTATACAAAATTTTAAGATGTATTTATATATATTTTATTTACTTGAATCTAACATTATATTAATATCGTTAACAGATAAATTGACCCGTCTTTACATGCAAATGTTTTATTTTAATAGAAATATACATTTAAATATCATAACCAATGTATTAAATATACATTTATAGAACATATTTGGTTATAGCTTTTCTTGGTCAAAATGGTAACGTAACGTTAATATGTTTTTAAGTATAATTCAGAAGACTACAATTAGTTATGTGTTTTAATATTATAATCATTATATTAGTACCTACTTATTTCTAAGACGAATCTATCTAGGAAAGGGTAGCGGCGGGCTGAGTAAGGCAGTGGTTCTTGATATGGACGTCCGCAGAAATATGTCCAGGGGAGGGCAAACATTTTTTCAGGAGAAGGAATTTACAAATTTACATATGATAAAAAAAAATAAAAAAAAAAATTAACATACGCACATAAATACGTAAATAATAGTAAAATGGTAATATTTACCTGACAATCAATACAAATATTTGACAAAAACACAATTTAAATAGATAATTTCGTATAAACCATCTTCCATCTCGTGCCTCCACGCCCCACCCCACCGGATACCCATAGTTCTTAACCTATTAGTAGTCGCGGTCCCCTACATATGCAAAAATATTTTCACATAGTTTTGTACCAATTTATTTGAAATTAATAATATTGTTTACTGATTATGACAAAAAATAAAAAAAAAACAGAAATTAATTTACTTAAATGAAGACAGGGGGGGGGGGGGGGGGAGAATGTTAGTTCTTAAGAAACTCCTGTTTGGCTGAATTTGTTATTAATGCTTTTCAAGCCAAATCACATTTACGGGGTTAGTAGCAGCCTTTTTTGAATTTGTCTAACAGTTACAATCAATTGATGACGATGAATGACAATATGAAACATTTACAATATTTTTTCATCAAACGTTCAGTAGTCGGATTTGTCATTTATTTAAAATTTAATTTTTAGTTATGACTGACAATTTCAAAACCATTCGGAAATTTCCGGAATGTGCATAGCTGCTAATTCCAAACCGGGGCAACGTTACACTGCTGAATTATACTAGCATTAATACATCTTACTCTAATAGTCTGACTCATCTACCTTGTACGCGCGGGAAGTTAAAATCGTGTATTATAAAGCGGTGCTTCTTAAAGGACTCATTATTGTTTTTTTTTTTTTAATTTAAACCAAATATTAAAATTCATTATAATGTTATATTTAATTTCTTGGGTTTAACACGGACTTCGTTGTGAAACGTCAAAGTGTGCTTCGGGCGTCTTCGGCAAGCATAAGTATTGTCAAGCACGAGATGCTCCCGTGTGAGCGCACTTAAATCAGCATTGATGCAGTTACAGGTTAGACCTCTTGAAGTTATGCTATCCGGATACGTGAAACGAAGGAATTGATCAATATTTGAAAAGCAATTGAAATGTTTAAACATTTAAATAAGAATTTTAGACTATTAAATGAGCAAATAGACATTAAAATTTCAATTTCACTTACCAATTGAAAATGAAATAGTAATATTATTTTACACAGTGTTAATTGATTTATTTTTAATTTAATATTATTTAGATTTTTTAAATATTTATTGTTATAGAAGGTTTGGTAAATATTTGTTCAAATGTTGCTTTATTTGTTTATAGGTTTTTTGTTAGCCAGAAAATGTCAAAATGTGGGTAAGAAACCATTTACATTTAGTAAATATTGTGATTAAAAAACAAAGTAAATAAATAAATTATATTATTTTATTTATCATTATAATAATGAACTATTACAAAGCAAGTGAAAATATTGTTATATACTTGAAGAAAACGAATTAATTATAAATTTGCCCGACCCGTTTAAATTTTTCCAG
Source organism: Carabus problematicus (assembly GCA_963422195.1). Lineage (NCBI taxonomy): Eukaryota > Metazoa > Arthropoda > Insecta > Coleoptera > Carabidae > Carabus > Carabus problematicus. The sequence goes on along the minus strand of OY728583.1, from coordinate 9,097,764 downwards.
TCCGTTCCTGCCCTATTTGATGATTGCATGTACCTGTGAAATATATAAGCGTTGCACATAGTAGAAGATATGCAACGTGCACGGTGCTTTAGTAGCCCATATTGAAAAGAACTTTATTCTGGACAAAAACCATCTTTCTTTAGTACCTATTCCCGCTACAGTGGCGTTAAAAGAGTAGACCTCAATGTGCACATTACATAAATACACCGTTTGGGGTCGGACCCCAAAGTACCCATTTCGACTCCAAAGTGCACGATGCATGAATTATCGAGACCCCAAACGACGCGCTGGACATATATATATATATATATATATATATATATATATATATATATATATATATATATATATATATATATATATATTTATATTACTACGGTTCATCGAACATACTTCAATAATGTAATTGAATATGTTTTTATCTTATACAATTTATATATATTTGGCACTATTTTATAATAACTGATGCCGGCAGCAGATGTTTCATCCCTTGATGATTGTGCTATATACTCTGCTGTTTTAGTTCCCCATTCACAGTAGGAAATTTAAAAACTATTTCCTTTGTATTGGAAACACACACGTTGTTTCATTTCATACATTTTACTGCGGTTCATCGGACATACTTCAATAATATAACTGAATACATTTTTCTTATACAATTTATATTTGTCACGTATTGGTATTATTCTCTAATTACACTTGGCAGTTTACAATGTGTATTTTATACTTCTTCAATAATGATGCTGACACAACAGATGTTTTGCATCTAATCCGTTTAAGTACTATTACTCAAACTTACCCTGTTATTTATTATTTTCTTTCCCCACTATTTTTATATGCTTGCATATATAAAATTCATATTTTAAGAAATATATTTTTCGATGATCAGTCATACTTGTGTTCTGTTTGTCGCATGTTCTCCGATATTTTTGTTCAATAATATTTTATTTTAAAATAATAGACGAAGCATTATTAATTAATATAATATTTTTTTTTTTTATAGTTTGTTACCAGATCAACATGGTTATGTTATACATGGTATGTTTGACAGTTTCCTAACAGCGATGAGGTCGATGCCTGGCATCCCTCGGTGACAGTATGTATTTAGCTATCTTCCTCGGTATCATCTGAGGAACTAAGGAGTAGATCCTGGGGTAGTCTTTTGCGGAGTCTAGTGTGCACCGAGCGTTGGCCGATGTTATAATATTCTGCGCCTGGACATGTTGGTATTTTGGCAAAAAAGTTTCTGGCCATCTTTCTTATAGCAACCTTGATAGCATCGATTCCTAATTCCTTATGGAGCTGGATATTTTTGACAAACCATGGTGCATTTAGTGCAATTCTCAATATTTTGTTCTGGAAAGATTGTATTTTCTTAAGGAGGGTTTTTGATGCTGCTCCCCAGATTGGACAGGCGTATAACACAATTGGTCTTATTATAGACGTGTATATTAATTTAGTGCATTCTGATCGTAGTGCTGACTTTCGGTTAATCAGGGGATATAGCATGCCCAGTCTGCTGTTTGCTTCTTGAAGTTTTTTATTGATATGAGATTTCCAGGTGAGGCGATAATCCAGTTGTATACCTAGGTATTTGACTGTTGAGGTTTTGGGGTTCCACGGTATGTCACTGTTATCTATCTTGATTTCAGCTGTATCGGTAGTTCTTTTGAGCGTGAAAATTTTTGCTTCACATTTTGAAGCATTTAGTTTTATTCTCCACTTTGTGAACCATGGTTTGATAATATCTATTGATTGTTGTAGATTATTTCTAGCTGTGTGAATGTCTCCATGTTGTGTAACTATGGCCGTGTCGTCCGCATACATTGCAAGTGAGGCCATTTCTGGAGTGGGAATGTCGGACATGTATATGTTAAAAAGAAGTGGCCCTAGTATAGATCCTTGGGGAACCCCTGCATTGATTTGCCTTTGTGATGACATGGTTTCTATAATTTTTACTTGGAATGTTCGTTTGTTAAGAAAAGAGCTTATGATATTGTATAGATATGATGGCAGTTTTAGATTTTTTAATTTTTTTAGTAGGCCTTCATGCCAGACACGATCGAACGCTTGGGCAACATCGAGAAAAGCAATAGTGGTATATTTTTTTTTCCTCAAAACCTTTGTTGATTAATTCTGTCAGTCGGAGTAATTGATGGTTTGTTGAGTGATTTGTCTTGAACCCAAACTGAAAGTGAGGTATGATGTTGTTTTCTGTTAAGTGTGAGTCAAGTCGGTTTTTGATTATTCTTTCGAAGAGTTTGGAGAGATTTGGCAGGAGGCTTATGGGTCTATAGCTTGTCGGTATTTTCTTGTCTTTGCCAGGTTTGCTGAAGACTATAATTACTGCATGTTTCCATGTTTGAGGAAAGTATTTTTTGACTAAGCAGGTATTTAGGATTGTCGCGAGATAGGCAATGGCTTTTCTCGGGAGATTTTTTAAGAGGATGTTTGGTAGTTTATCGTGGCCGGGCGATTTTCTGTTTGTAAGTTTATTTATAATGTTTTTAATTTCAGAAGGAGTTGTAGGGCGAAAAGGAGATTGATTTGAGGTTTCAAGTTTTTCTGCTTCGTAGTTAATGGCAAGTTCTTCAATTGCTTCTTCCTCGACGGGGTGTGCCTCAAACACTGATTCGAAATAGTCTGCAAACATTCGACATTTGTCTTCTTCCGTTGTGCAAGTCTCTCCGTTGAAGATAATTGTAGGTATATTTGCTGGTTTTTTTAATATGTTTTTGGTGGCTTTCCACATCTGATTGTCATTCGGGTTTATGTCGGAAAGGTATTTGCGATATGAATTTATTCGATATTTTTCTAATTCCGTGTGTACTGTGTGTGTTAGGCGATTCAGGTCAGATTTGTGTCTTGGATTACGAGTTTGTTGCCAAAGGCGTCTCGTTCGATGTTTCTCTTTGATCATTTGGCAAATGTAGTTCGGCGTATAGGAGGAAACATTTCTTCTTCGCGTGCTTCTGCATTGCGCCGCTATTAGAGCTTTTTTAAAAGTTTCAGTGAGTTCTTGGATGGCTTGGTCAATGTCATTTGTGGTTTGTAGGTTTTGGTTAGGTTTTAGTGTTAGGTTTAATACGTTTTGTAGCTTTTTCCAATCAACAGAGCCAGTAATAAGTGATGTATTATATTGTACTTTTTCTGGTGTGCTAAGGAAGGATATTAAAACTGGGCTGTGATCTGAGTCTAGCTCATGCAGAACACTTTGTGAGAAGGGGTAGGTGGGAAGGTTTTTGACTAGGGATATGTCTAGTATATCTGGTTGGTGATCTGCTCGATATGGGAAATGAGTGAATTCTTCTGGTGCGAATAAATGTATTCCGTGAGTTGCGATGATTTTGTGTAGCCGGTTACCATTAGGGTTTGTTACTCTGCATCCCCATTCGGTGTGTTTACTGTTTAAGTCACCTAACAGTAGCGTGGGGGTTCCATCCACGAATAATGGTGCAATGTCTGCTTCTAAAAAACGTAGGTTCGGACGTTGATATGCGGAGATTATTTTTATTTTGTTGTTATTTTGTAGTCTCAGTTCAATTGCGCAGGCTTCCAAATTGGTAAGTTGCGGTAATAGCAGCTCATTGTGTTTGTGTGACTTTTTTACAATTATAGCAACGCCCCCTGATGCAATTGGGGCTTCCCGGTCTAATCTGATAATATTATATCCTGTAATGTTGAAGTATTCTGCTGGAATTAAGTGCGTTTCTGTTATGCACGCAATGTCAATATTATGTCGATTTAAAAATTCAATTGTTGTCGCTCTTTTGGCCTTGATGCCGTCAGCGTTCCAGTTGATTATTTTAACGTTGTAAGGATTATTGGGATTAGTCATTGTACTTAAAATAATGATGTTATTAAGGTTGTGATGAAGGATTTAATCGTTTCGAGGTATGGCTGAATGAATTCTATTATTCGTGAGAGAAAGGATATTTGCGTTTGCTGGATGTCGTTGTGGGGGATATCAGGAGAATTTATGATTGGGGATGTGTTTTTGTTTTTGACGGCAGAAGCATATGTGGGTTTCTTTGGATTTGTGTTGATGTTTGATGGGGTGATATTTTGGTGTGAATTTTTGGTAGATTCGTTATTTTTTTGCGTAGTTGTTTGTTTCTTACTGGCCACTTTATTTTTTAGATCTTGATAAAATGGGCAGCCTCTTTAATTGGCTGGGTGCTCTCCTTTGCAATGAATGCATGCGGGCTTTTCGTCTTTTTTCTTCTTGCAATCTGTGTAATGGTGTGCGCCAGCGCATTTGTGACATCTCGGGTTGAGCCTACAAAAGTTTTTTGTATGTCCGAAGGATTGGCACCTAGTGCATTGGGGAATGTCTTTAGTTTTGCGTCTGGGTTGGACTGAGACGACTGCATGCATTATGTGCTGTAGGTTGAAGATGTCCATAGCTGTTTCGTTTTTGGTGAGATCAACCGCGCATACTGGTATGAGCTTTTTGTCTTTGTTTAGCATTCTGACAACTTTTTTAACAGGGTAGTTTTTGGATAATTCTTGTTTAATTTCGTTCTCTGAGAGTGAGATTGGCACATTTTTTATGACTACGGATAGTATTTTGTTGTCCGGTAAACTGAAGGTAAAGAATTCGATTTTTTGTGAGTCGTAAAAAGAGGCAAGAGTTCTGTAATCAGCGATGGTTGTTACAGTAATTTTTAAGGTGTCATCTTTTATCTGCTTTGTTGAGAATTCATTTTTTATCAATGAATTTATGTCTTGAAGGATTTCTTGATAGTTGTTAACATTTTTCAAATAAATTGGTGGAATTTTTACCTGTGCTTGTGGTTGGCTGGTACTTGGGTTTGGTTCTTCATTTACCAGGGGTTGGTAACGATTGTGAGTGGTTAAGTCACATTGATACTTTTTGGCTATGTTGTTTAACACCTCAGTGGAGGCTCTTTTCTTTGGCTGAATATAATTTTCGTCATCGGATGTTTGGTTTTCAGAATCTTGGCTTTGTGATAACATATTGGCTCTTAGTATATATTGCAAGGGTTCTCTCATGAGAGAGACCCTTGAATTTTTACCCGTTTATGAATATTTATATATGTATGTTTTATGTATTTATATATTTATATATTTTATAAGTTTTGTATTGTTTGCCCTACCATACCCTACCATACCCTACCATACCCTACCATACCCTACCATACCCTACCATACCCTACCATACCCTACCATACCCTGCCATACCCTACCATACCCTACCATACCCTACCCCTACCCAGTCCTGCGGTTTTTACTATGTACGGTTTTTTCCATGTGCGGTTTTTTCCATGTGCGGTTTTTTCCATGTGCGGTTTTTTCCATGTGCGGTTTTTTCCGTGTGCGGTTTTTTCCATGTGCGGTTTTTTCCATGTGCGGTTTTTTCCGTGTGCGGTTTTTTCGTGTGCGGTTTTGTACATGTGCGGTTTTTTCGTGTGCGGTTTTTTCATGTGCGGTTTTTTCGTGTGCGGTTTTTTCCGGTCACCTACTGACTAACACACCAACTCCATCATGCAGCAGGCTTTCACCAACTTTAAAAAGAAAACATTTGTGGGAGGATAGAAAAAAGAAATGTAAGAAAGAATCTTTAGAGGATGTTGTTGGTGAGGCATTGGGTAGTGTGTCCACACTGCTAAAAAAAAAAAACAAAATATAAATTCTGACACGGCCTTCGGAGCATACGTAGGCTTAGCTCTGCAAGAGCTGGCTAAAGAAGAAAAATATAAAAAAAATGCAAATAATGGAGATTTTGAATACTTAAATGTACTTATATTTATATTTCTGTTTAGTTTTACATTATCAAAAATATCACGTAATTATACACACACACGCGCGCGCGCGCGCACACGCACACACACACACACACACACACACACATATATATATATATATATATATATATATATATATATATATATATATATATATATATATATATATACAGGATGTCCTATTTAAACGGGCCACTACAGGGATCTCGGAAACTATAAGAGTTACAAGGTCGGTTAAATTAGACAAACGTTGCGCATTTATGGGCCAATGTTAATGGCGATTTCATATTTTGAAAATTTTGCATGGCTCACTAGATAATGACAAAAATGTGATTTTTTCGAAATTTAATTTTCCGTTATAACTCACAAAGTACAAAAAATATTGAAAAAAGTTTCAAATAAATATTTTAGCATACATAAGATAGTTCTCGATGAATTTAATGAATAATTGTTCTCGTTCAACTCACGTATCACATCGTTTATGCTGTCGTAATTTCCAGCGGGGATTCGTGTTTTCTTCTTAACAGTTGTTGAACTATTTTCATCCTTCAGCGTATAATAGATAATATTTTCGTGGTCGTTTACGGTGTAGAATGACTTGGGACATTGAATTTCGACTAGAACTGCTCCCCACTGACCATCCAGTTTTAATTGTTGTGGTAATTGTGTAATAAAATTGGTAGTCTTATTATCGGGAAAATATTGCATCAAACTATTACTTGGTAACGTAATGTAGAATTCATCCTCTTTAATGTTCATGATGAAATATAATTTATATTGCTCGCGGGAATCCAGGTATCGAATTTTTTACTATATCCTTCCAGCGGACGAGCACCTGCTTTCTACGACCGCTACCGCGTGTGTCAATTATCTATTTTATACGTGATATCAGGCTTCACGAGTACTTTCTGTAGTTCCTGGGTATAAAAAACTCCGTCGATTTCTTCCTCATTCAAATCTTGTAGTTTAAACACTGGTGGAGTTTCCTCAGTACGGCTGTAATCTTGAATATTTCCTCAGACCAGTTCGCTTCGTACCCCTGTTTAAATACATGTTTCTATCTTGATATACGAACGAGATCGCCTGGTTTAAAATTTACACGGTACGATTTTGTGCTTTCTTCCCCATACTGATTCCTCCATACTTGTAATACATTTGTATCACGTACATTCTTTGGAGCAAAACTTGTGGAGGAATGTACAGTACTATTGTATGCTGATGCAAGATTCTGTAGTACATCGATATAACGAAATCTATTATTCCGTGTAAAATAGCGATACATTCTAGTTTTTAAAGTTCTGTTTAATCGCTCTACAAAACACGCTTTGACATCAGGGTTTTTCGTAACATGATATTTTATATCATTTTTCTTTAGATATTCTTGCACACTGTTTGCAATAAATTCTGACCCCTTATCAGTTTGTAAATATACAGGTTTACGTTTACTTTTGTTAAAGATCTTATCAAATGCAGAAATAACTGTTACAGGCTTCTTATCCATTAGTGGTTCTGCCCAGGCAAAACGGCTAAACACGTCAATTACCGTCAATATATATTTATAACCATCATTATGACGGGCTAGACTTCGCATGTCATTATGGTCTGTCTGGAATAGATCATTAATATTGGACACTCGGTATTTATTTCGGGGAAATCTTTTTCTAACCGGCTTATGTAATGTATATGCAACTTGAGCACTTAACCATTGTTTAACGCTTCTGCCACTAATGCTACCCTTCACAGCCTTTATAAGATTAGAGGCTCCAGAAAAACTGGCAGCATGTTTAGGATTAAAGTAAATGCCTGTCAATTTATTATTCTCTTGTTTAGAAGCGGAATTTTCTCCATTTATTTTTGACTGCTGATATTGATGTTTCCGCCTCGTCATTATGTCTCCGCTGTTTGCGACCGTATATTTTATATGATATAGTCGGTCGCATGAATTCCCTTCTACGTGGATTCCCTATTAATTCCTCAGGGATGTTGATATTTTTCAAAGCTATCGAGAACTTTTGCCACCCTGCAGGACTTGAATGTTTACGCGGTCTCAACACGTCACCGATAAAGTCTGTAATGTTTGAGTGCGGCATTTCAACATTATTAATACTAACACGGCCGAGTTTATTCCATGTGACACTCTTCTCGGACATTAATCGTTGCAACAAAAGTTTTGCTTTGGATCGATATGTTTTCGGCAGCGTATTTATAATATCCGATGTATCATCTTCAGAGCGTACTTCTTCATTCTCTTCGTCAGGAGTGAGGTTCTCTTCTGTTATTGGTATTTGTAAGGAGGCACGTTGTTGATTCTTAAAATGTAAATATCGTTGCAGTGTTTGTTGATATAACATCCATTTTTCATGATCGGGGATTTTAGAATTTAACACCTTTTTCATATTGTTATCTAGCTGTGAAGTTATATCAACGCTCTCTGTATTAGCCTGTCTAAGTGGTTCTATTGCCTCAGGGGCTATTAAAACCATTTTTCTAGCATGCTCCATTACGGTTTAAACAAACTACTCAGAACACCAGTGAGTATCGGGGCCAATAGAAACGGTAAGAATGCTCCACCGGATTGAACCAACATTTGTTTCTTCTTCTTCCAGCCCTCGCCACTCTTCGTAATGTTTCTCAACGTCTTCTTATAACGTAAAAGACGAGCTCGCTGGATTTTATTAATGCGAACTTTGCCGCTTAAAATATTATATGTACACTCGCATATACAGTGCACCGTATTAGAATCAGCACTTTTTAGTAGAGCGTTTCTATGTTGTGGTTTAAGTTTTAGTAAAGCGTGAAGCATTGCGTCGTTCTTAATGACAGTACTAGACATCTTTAGAACAGCAGTATTTATACCCTTTTCTAAGGATATATGCATACATAAGTCCCCCGTGCAATGTTCTAAAGCGGGCCCACTCGGGTGTTGACTGTTTTAAATCCAAGATTAAATACCCATATGGTTCTGATGTAGCGTCATTATAAGCATCTTGAATAAATTTTGTATTTTCCGGACAAATTTGACGCGACAAATGTGATATCTGAGCTTTCTCACGCGGATTTTTAAAGTAAATAATATAATTGGCATTAAGTGATATATCTCTCTGTCCTTTGCTTTGGTGAAATAAATTCTGGATAATAAAGAAAACTGACATATTTTTGTGGTGACTATCCTTTGTAAATATATCAGCTAGTGAATCGGCTTCACGCATTAAATCATCAATTATAATTAGTTGGGGAGTTTTTCCGTCAAAATTTTCCATATCAGGAAGACCTTGAACAAACTTCACGTTAGGTATTACACTGTACAAGTTCTGCCACACACCGTAGCACCATGTTATTTGCATAAATACCGTGCCGCTTAACTCATTTATATGGCGGTGAAAATCATTATCAAAATATGATTTACCACTTCCCGAAGGACCAGCTACTATTGCACTAAAAGGATGTTGGAATTTCATGTTTAACGTTCATGGGTAGTAAAACTCGAATGCAAGATTTTGACTGTATCATTTATATAAATGTTAAAAAAAAAAATACAAAAAAAACGTATGTATACATACACACACTCCCATTCATACACACTTATATATACTACATAAAAAAATAATACTTAATCTAAACAACCACAAGCATATATAATACTTAATCTAAACATAAAAAAAAAACACAAGTAGCCTAACCTAATCTTCTTATATCCGTAGGGTAGCGAGTCTAAAGCCCCAACACGACGTCGTTTCATAAATTTTATACTGAATATTTTTGATTCACTACGTGTAACTATACTATGGCCGGGTTTACATCTTATACTGTTATACGTTACTACCGGGGAAGGGTCTGCACATTCACCGTGAATTAATTGTTTCATTGTATTAAAATTAATAATCTGAGCATTTTCATAGTTCAGCGTAAAACCTTTGTTTTCGCGACCGTGCGATCGAACCGTGAATTTAATGTTTCTTGGGGGTTGTTTAAGATAGGGGCATCATGATTTGTCCGGAAACACAGATCATGTCCATGATAAACACAACCGTGAAATTCAAATACAAGTTTTTCGGGATCATAATAGCCGTCCACCTTAAGTTTACCATCCAATACGGCTTCTCTACCACGGACTGCTTGCTCTATCCGGATTTGGCGGGTTTCCTCCTCCCATATCAACCACTCTAATGCCACTTTAGACTGGTTATCCCGCATTCTGTATCCATTCTCGGGGATAAGTCCGATTGTCCTATGTTTTAAAAATCGCCGCCGAAACACCTTGTTGCACGCCGACGCAATCGTGACCACCTTTGTAACTGGGAATACACCGCAGTCCTTAATAAACGTCTGCCTAAATTTGCTGCAGGCATGTCGAAGAATGTCTACATCTGACACACAATAGTCCACAATCTCCTCGCTCACCTTAAAAACATAGTCTTCGTTCACTTTTCCCGCATGCCACTCTAGAAACACCTTGCGCTGGTCACTATGCATGCTATTAACCTCATAGAAATCAATAGCTGGTATAGACCCACATAAGAGCTATTTTCCAACGTATTGAAGAGATGGAGAAAATAGCCTTTCTTGATAGATGACGGTAAGCCAAAGGCCTTTCCAAGACTGGCGAGAGACATCGGTAAGAAATTGAGTCAATAAACCGCACATTGTCTATCCCCAGCAGTAACATTTTCGTACCGTTCATAATCAGCTTCGGTTTCATATTACGCGTCTCGGTTATGTACTTTAAAATAAATTGAAAATCAAACCCTTTACCGTTATGAGTAACACAGGTAACGGTTTTAAATGACCTCCGCGGCAAAGTTACATATTCAACGAACTCGGCAATCGGATTTATTTTGAAAATATGCTGTCTAATCCCGCATGAGAAGCATGTTTCATGAATGTCTTCTACCGCACTACACTGAGGGCATGACTGTTGAAGCACACACAAGTTTACCTCATGCAGTTTATCATCGTCGATGATATGTTCCTGACGTGTCTCCAGATCGAAGTAAATGAATAAATATTTATCTTCGTTATTTTTTCTAATGTAGCACTTTTATAATCATCACATGTTTTACAATATGTAGTATTACACTTGTGTACATTATTTGCTCGCATTTTATAAGTTTTAAAACACTTGTCGCACCTTTTTAACTTCCCGCACAGACTGTTTTGATGTGCATTAAAACACCCCTCCCCTCGAAAGTCGCGATCATACTTCTTACACAGAATACGCAGACTGTTCCGGGGACATGGCGGAGATCGTTGGCAGCACGGGCACGTGTTTTCACACCTATGTTTAGCGATTACCCGATATCCTTTGTGACACGGCTTGCAAAAATAGGCCGTGGAAAACACTGCAGTTAAACTTTTAATCACGGTAAAATGACGATTATAATGTAGTAAATTTAACCGCGGCAGGTCTTTATTTTTATTCCCCTCAAATAATAGAGTGGTTTGACTGTCGTACTGGTAAACGACGATGTTGTACTCTGTCAGGTACCTTTGGAATTCCACTAGCTCGGGTATCCCAGACTCCGCCACAGGGGTTTTCACGCGCGCGTTCAACAATAACTTAACCAGCTTTGGTAGACGCGGATCGCTATTGCATAGAGTCTTTACAACAACCAGTGCCCTCGGCAGGCATAGGTTATCGGTGTTGTCAATGTCGATCAGGCCGTATTTTCGACGACAAAATTCCGCGTATTTTAACCCCCGCTGTTTCAGTAAATTACCAGATCCTAGGGGTACAGCTACTCTCGTCAGCACAACCTCCATGTTTCCCTCCGCAAATAGCGCCGCGTTACTCTGCAATATTTTACTGATAGCGTCCCACACTACGTCTATATGCAGCTGGTCCACTCGTCTGAAACTGATCCATGCTGTACATCACCAAACCCACCTGGTCCGATGCTGGAACCGTCCTCAAAATGTATTGCTCCAGCTCCTCCATACCTTCTTTAAACCAGACTACGGGGTCCACATCACCTGGTGCGTCAGACATATGGAATGTCAACCGTCGTCCATCCATGTTGAACCGCTGCACCCGGGACGTCGTATCGGCAATGATGTTGAAACGCAGCGGTGCATCGACCACTGCAGCTGGTTGACCACGTCCTTCTTGTACACGCACCGGGTTTAACTCGTCCTGAATTAATCCGTCACAGACTTGAAAAAACGCTTGAATGTTTTCGTCCTCGTTGTACACAGGATTCAACTCTTGATGTATAATGTTTTCACAAACATCGAAAAACGCGTGCAAATTCTCGTCAGATTGGTTAAACATATTTGTAATTGTTTATAAGAACACAAAATGTAAACTGAATATTATCATTTCCAACTAGGGGTTATATACACACGCAGGTATAATAGGAGGCGTGTTATTGTAATATACGAAAATTCATTATTAGTAATTGCTAATTGAAAGACTTATCCCTGCTTTCACTCGTTAATTGCATCCCCGAATACATACAGACAGCATGTATTCGCCATCAAGAATATTCACATTTTTACTATTATTAGTACTGTAGACTATTCAACAAATGTTATTTTATTTAACAAACACCTAGTTTTACACAACGCTATTTTAACAATCATATTTATTTATAATATTGCAATAAATACGCTTTTCAGCCGCAAATACATGTTTCTAACATAACACTAGCTCGCAGCATGATCAGTAGCCGTGGTACCCGCCTCGAGAATATTCAAGACAGTTCTATTATTATTTTTATTTATTCAACGGTAAGCCCCTATTCACATTTCCAAGACAGTTTTAATTAAGCAATAATTCCACTTCATACAAACTTGAAATATTTTTAAACGGGATATACTTCTATTCCATATAATGATTGGCATTGTTTTTTTTTCTTAGCAATAATTCTATTCCATGCAAATCCTGTAAGAGTATAAACTCAAATGGATTATTATAAATTTTTGCTTGTATTACACCCCGTTAAATTCCACCAATGTATAACACAAGAATATTAATTTTTTTTCATATTATTATTTTCAACACATATTCATTGTCTCTCTTTCTCTCTCTCTCTCTTAAATATTTAGCAATAATTCCATTCTATACAAACTTGTAAGATTACTTGAAATATTTAAAACGAAGGTATACTTCTATTCCATTTAATGGTTGGCAATGTCCCTCTCTCTCAATTTATTCTAGTTTAAGATTACAATCCAAAAATGGATTACAATTCTACCAAGGTAACGAATACACATAAGAATATAAATTTCATATTATTTTTATTTTCAACTTTATTCTTACATACATAAAATGACAACAAATTCTACCTTATTTATTTACTCAATACATAACTTATTATTATTTATTCAGAAATGACAGGAAGATACAATTACTCAGTTTTTGACAATTTCCACCATTACAGTTTTATTAATGTTCGAACCGGACTTCAACCTCTCCCCCTTGTATACCAAAGCATATTTATTTTCCGTGTTGAAATGCTCACTTTCCTTCTCAGTGTATCGGGTGGGAAGAATCACGACAAAGTTTTCTAGTTCGACAAGTATACGTTCCCCGTAGCTTGTTGTAACATACTTCATACTTGATATCGGATAGTTTTTTTTTCAAGCTGCAGCTCTTTGATTTTCAAGAGAGGCTTCTCACTTGTTACCCCGTCGATGGTGTTCATTGCTTCAAAATTCATTTTCTAAACAGCAAACAAAGAAAAACACTTATAATATATCGAATATACACAACCGAATAATAACACAATTTAATGCATTGATTATTATAATAAATTGTTTATTTTTATAACAAAAAAATCATTAATTGCACACCTCATACATACCAATTCAATTTCAAAATATCTTTATTGTTCTACTGATTTTATACAGACATATATGTTTGCATGTTTATAAATACATACATACATACATACATACATACATACATAACATCACGCCTTTCCCATTACTGGGGTAGCAGGCCCTTTATTTCCTACAAACACTCAAAAAAAATAATATTATATATTATATAGAAAACTGCCTTTCATTCCTTATTTTCTAACAATAGCTCGCCAAATACTCCTATCCATACATAACTGTCTCGCCTCGTTAATATCCATACACCTTGTCATACATGCTCTCCTATTATTTCTGCTCATAATTTAACGTTCACTCAAAACATTTTCTATCATATTCATCCAGGAGTCTTCCTCGCATTCGTGTTCCTTCAATTTTACCCAAATAAATCTTCTTAGTCAATCTATCATTTGACATTCTTTCCACATGTCAAAACCAGCGCAGCTGACTTGAAGCCACTCTATTCACAACATTTTCACTAATTTCACATTCATCATAAACTACTTTATTCCTAATACGGTCTCTTCTAGTCACTCCGCACACTCCTCTCAAAAATCTCATTTCAACCGCAGTTACCCTTTTTTTATTCCGGTTATCCCATACCCAACATTCACATCCATACATCAACGATGGCACAAGTACACCATTATACACACATAACCTAGCTTCTCTTGATACATTCACATTTCTAGCAAACATTCCCAAAGCGCCCAAAACTTTTCTACCTGCAACCACTCTTCTTTCAATTTCAGCATTCATCCGTCCATCTTTCGAAAACATGCATCCCAGATACATATACGAACAAAGCATATATTAATATGTTTTTGGACATTTCGTATATTTTGACCAATTTGATATACATATGAGATTGCCCATCATCTAAGAATCTCGATCTCATAAATAAATCATCGTTGTTGCCATAAATACGAGTTTTCATAAAGAAATAAAGTATATTATGTATTTATCAGTGTACAGTGCGTTCTACAGAGTTACGTAACATTATTTTAGTGTGGAAATATGACATTTTTCTAAACATCGTACGTTACATCGAGAATTGTAAATTAAGATATAAAACTTAATTTGTGTACAAATTTTTCCAAAAATAGATGATAGTTCATTACTACATGAAATAAATTTTTGTAGTTACCTATGATTTTGCCAATTAAAAAAAATATCTCTACAGTTATTTAGTTATTAGTTATTTTTGATATTAATTTGTCGTGATATAATCAAATCAATTCATATTAACCCATTTTTTGCCCAAAATGCAACATAGGAAAAAAACAATAATTTTGTTTTAAAAACCTATTAATTTATAAATACATACATACATAACATCACGCCTTTCCCATTACTGGGGTAGCAGGCCCTTTATTCCCTACAATCACTAAAAAAAAAATTTTTTTAAATATAAAAAAATATATATATATAGAAAACTGCCTTTCATTCCTTATTTTCTAACAATAGCTCGCCAAATACTCCTATCCATACATAACTGTCTCGCCTCGTTAATATCCATACACCTTGTCATACATGCTCTCCTATTATTTCTACTTATAATTTTACGTTCACTCAAAACATTTTCTATCATATTCATCCATTTACTCCTCGGTCTTCCTCGCATTCGTGTTCCTTCAATTTCACCCAAATAAATCTTCTTAGTCAATCTATCATTTGACATTCTTTCCACATGTCCAAACCAACGCAGCTGACTTGAAGCCACTCTTTTCACAACATTTTTACTAATTTCACATTCATCATACACTACTTTATTCCTAATACGGTCTCTTCTAGTCACTCCGCACACTCCTCTCAAGAATCTCATTTCAACCGCAGTTACCCTTTTTTTATTCCGGTTATCCCATATCCAACATTCACATCCATACATCAACGATGGCACAAGTACACCATTATACACACATAACCTAGCTTCTCTTGATACATTCACATTTCTAGCAAACATTCCCAAAGCGACCAAAACTTTTCTACCTGCAACCACTCTTCTTTCAATTTCAGCATTCATCCGTCCATCTTTCGAAAACATGCATCCCAGATACATAAATTCATTAACTTGTTCCATTTTGCTCACCATCTATGCTAATCTTGCATTCCGTAACTTCATCCTTCTCAAAAACTAAAATCAAACATTTTCCCTGATTACTGACACTCTCAATCATTCTCGTCAATTGTTCCTCAGATTCACCCATAATAACCACATCGTCAGCATATGCTAATGCAGGCACAACGAAATCACTTATCTTCACACCATCATTTTTACACTCTAGCGCTCGTTTCAATAGCACATCCATATACAAATTAAAGAGCCAAGGAGACATCACACAACCCTGTTTAACTCCCACGTCAATATTGAACCATCTACTCAAACTACCATCCACACGAACTGCTGCTTGATTATTTACATATAAAGCCATTAGTGCTCTCAATAACGTACCACTAACGCCATACTCCTTCAAAATAGGCCATAATTTTTCACGCACAACACTGTCATATGCCTTCTTTAAATCAATGAAAGCACAAAACAATTTCTTGTTTCGGTCCAAAGTCATTTCCACAATCATTCGAAGCGAAAACAATTGATCCACACATCCTCTTTCAGGCAAAAACCCACCTTGCATACCATTCAGTTTACTACATGTAATCTCCCTTACTTTATTAATTAGAACACTACTGTACAACGTACACACAACACTCAAGAGACTAATCGCACGATAATTTGTACATTCACTCATATTTCCTTTTCCTTTATACAATGGAACAATTACAGCACGCTTCCAATCCTCTGGAACAACATTTTGCCGCAAGCAGCATTTACATAAATAAACTAGCCAAGCAAACACTTTTTCGCCACCATACTTTAACATCTCTACTGTAATATCATCTATTCCTGCAGCTTTTCCAGTTTTCATTCTAGCCAAAGCATTACTTACATCATCTTCATTTATATCCCAACATTCATTTTCACCACAATCAAATCATTCATATTATCATTTATAACACAATTATTTTCATATAATTTGCTAAAATAACTGCTCCATCGTTCCCTAATCTCAGATTATTTCCACATCAAATTACCATCATGATCTTTAACTGGTTTTACACAAGACATGTTACCACCCTTCAGCTTTTTCACGCATGTCCAAAACATCTTTTTATTCAGAACAAAGTCATTCGTAAATTTTTCATTCTTCTCTTTCTCACATTGCATTTTACTTTCACGCACTACACGCTTTGCATTCGCTCGCATACTTTTATATTTAAGCAAACATGCATCTCGGAAATCGCCATATGTATCCTTAACACTCAAAAAGCACAGATATGCTTCTTTCTTTAAGCGTATAGCCTCCTTCACATTATCATTCCACCAATCATCTTTCATTCGTACACCTACTTTCGATACACCGCATGTTTCAGTTGCACACGTTACTACACAGTCCCTGAAAGTATTCCACTTACTAACTAGATCTTCAAAATTATCTGAGCAAATGGGTAAAACGTTATTCAATTTATTAATATATTGCAGTCGGACCTCTTCATTCTGCAATCTGTATGATCGAACACGTGTCATTCTTTCAGATTTCTTTACCCTCATTTTCCAGCCCTGAGCCAATTTAACACGGGATACAACCAAATAATGATCATTCGTTCCCAATTCAGCACCACGTTTTACTCGCGTATCTACAACAAGGCTTCTTAATCTCTCATCATACATTATCAAATCAATCACACTACGTCTATTCTCATGAATATTCTCCCATGTATAGATATGCGAAGACTTATGTTTGATGAAAGTATTCGATATAAAGGGACCATATTCTATACAACAGGCAACAATCATTTTTCCATTTTCATTTACCCTTGCATCACCAAATCTTCCCACGACATTTTCACTTTCATTTCTCTTTACACCAACCCATCCATTTAAATCACCTGAAACAATTATCCTCTCACCAGGCTCACAAGTATCAAGCACATTATTTAATTCATTCCAAAAACATATTATTCCCTCTCATAATCATTTTCACATTCAGTCGGACCATAAACGCATACGAGAAATATTCTATGGAACCCAATTTTCATTCTTACATATAAAACACGAGAAGAAACACATTTATACTCACGAATACACGGTTTGACTCTTTCACTAATAACTACACCAACACCATGCTTTGCATGAATGTTTTCACTGACACCTGACCATAAACAAAATACACCAATTATTTCATTTTCACTGCATCCTTTCTTTTTTGTTTCACATAATGTTAAAACATCTATTCCATAATCTTTCATAACATTCAATACCTCATTTTCATTTCCAAGTATTCCTCTCACATTCCACGTAGCAAATCTTCTCTCACAAAGTCTGTCACGTACTCTATTTATCTGTCTAACATTCATTACAAATAGATAAAGGGCGAATGGTAGGAAGAAATTATGTTACAAAAGCTTACCAGGCTATATTGTAACGGAAAAACTGTAATAAATATTATTTAACTGACATACATATTAATTAATAATGTTGCTAATATAAATTATACTTAAATTAGCGAGTTCTAACATAATAATAATGTTTATTTCGCTTTTATGTACTAATCGGCTAGTGCTTTATAATAATTGTTAGTTCCTCTTACATACCCGGGTGTCCTGGGAAATCTGGGACATAGGGAATTAACATATAAATATTGTGATTAATTCTAAACAATACATTTTAGAATAAAAGGGTAAATAAAAAAGTTGTTCGAAATTAAAAACTACATAATAAGATGCCATATTTAATGCTCAGACATGTTTCTATAATGGGTAAATAAATTTTGAAATACATTTTAATGGCAGGTTGCGAGGTCCTGAAACAAAAATGCTATGGTTTGATTATTTGTTGTTGTAACTAACAAAAATACATGCAATTTTTGTTCCATGACCTCCTGATCTGTCATTAAAATGCAATATTTCAAACTTGATTTACACGATATACAAATGTATTTGAGCACTAGACATTCGTCATATTATGCAGTTTTTAATTCTGAACAACTTTTTTATTAACACTTTTGCTCTGAAATGTATTGTTTGGAAGTAATCACAATATTTCTATATTTACATGTTAATTCCCTGTCCCAGATTTCATGGGACACCTGGTACCTATGTATGTGAAGATCGGTTAATTAATTTGTTGACAATATTATAAGGAATATAATAAAAAAATTAACATTCAAGTCATCAAAATATGTGCAAATACATATTAAAATGTGTACATATGAAGTATTTTGACCGCAATATCATCACATGTATTGTTATAAATAATTGCAATATTCTAAGTGTAAGTGATATAGCAATAATATTAAATTAGTTAGTTAATTTTTATATTACATTTTACAATTAATTTTTACATTAATCTGTTTTTATCTATTCCATTTTTATCAAATAATGTATTAATTATCATAGTACAATTATAATCATGCAAATGCAATCGATGCATAATTCTATATCTCTCTCATTCTATTCATATATTTTAATTCGATTTTTAATCATGTCTATCTATGTGCCAGATTTCTTGGGACACCCGGTATAATTCAACATAGAACTAATCGAGTAGTTTAAAACATGCAAACAAATCACAACAGAGCAAAAATGGTATGGCAGACATGACGTTTTGCCTTCAGACACAATGTTAATATTTGTGTAAAAATATAGAAGTATTTATTACGATTTCATCTGTGACTAAATAATTTTTTTTTCTGATTTCATTAAACCTTCGAATAGGTATGCACAGTAAAAAAATTAAAATATCCGAAATATGAAAGAATTACAAAAAAAATGAAAATGGTATTTTTAATATGATTCATATCTGACTAAAGATTCAAATTGAATTATTAAAATTTTTTTATCAAAAACGGTCTTCAATTTTGAATTTTGAGATCTTCAATTAGCATTAGTTCTTAAGAGAAAATGGTTTGTGTGCCGTATCAGTTTTATTTAAAAAATGACCTTGTAACGTCATGTTAAACTGCTCTGGTGGAATTTAACAGATTGTTGTAAATTATATTACCGCTAATATAATATTATTCTCTTTAATTAATTATTTTTCCAGTATTACTAAAATATGAATATTACTGCGATATGAATACGATTTAACTACGAATTTGTCTTACTATGTTTATAACTGTGTAACTAGTTTCTATATGAATCTGAATAAAAAAAAAGAAAAACATAAATTACCTAATACCAATTTGTTGGCAGTAAAAATCGCGTGGTATTATAAGCTATATTTTAAAATTCCACACGAGCATTTTACAAATATTTATTACTATAGTCTGTTTTTAATTCGGAGGAGCGATTAAAAATCTGTGCGATTGGCTAGCCGTAGGTCGGTTTTACACTACCGAAATAACAGATGGCACGACCGCCATTATTCCTGTAACTGCTGTTTCGTGCGTGCAGAACTTTTCTAAATTGTTTTCAATAAATACTTATTAATAAGCAATTAAATCAGAACTAATTGCTCAATACTTAATAGTATTGCGTTGTTTAGCGATTATTAATATGGATACAACTCCGAGCACAAGCACATCTTTAGTTTCACCTCTGAAGAAGCGCGTACGATTGGGGTTGGGATCATTGTCAGTTTCGCAGAAGCTAACAATAATTAATATATGGTGGTTAAAGAATATAAGGAGACAGGACAAATTACCAGCCCAAAACAAAGTACGGGCCGAAATTCAAAAATTGATACCTACAGTGAATCTGTTAAAAACACTGTGAGACAAATAATTCATAGTTTTTTCTACAAAAATGAGCTACCTACATTGAATAAAATTTTGAACGAGATAAAAACCCGTGAAGATTTGCCACAAATGAGTCGTTCAACATTATATAAATTAATGAAACATATAAATTTTAGGTAAGATTATGTAAACATAACCTAATATGCAGCAATGTAACGCACCTCCCTCATAAGGTATATGAAAAGAAGCCGGAAGAGCGTGCTTATCGAACGCGAAGATACAATTAGATGGCGGCGTAGATATTTAACAACAATGAAAAATTATAGAAAGGAAGGTCGACTAATTTATTATTTGGATGAAACTTGGCTAAATGAAGGACATACTAAAGAAAATGCTTGGGTAGATTGCAGTATTGAAAACCGAAGACAGGCGTATGTTGCAGGGTTAACCATGGGATTAAAAAACCTTACCGGAAAAGGACGACGGCTCATAATACTTCATGTGGGATCTGAGCATGGATTTGTTGATGAAGGACTTTTACTTTTTGAAGGTAAAAAGACTACTGATTATCACGAAGAAATGAATGCCATGGTGTTTGAGGAATGGTTTAGCAATATACTTTTAAAAATTCCCGACGGAGCAGTGATCGTAATGGATAATGCAACCTATCACAGCCGTAAATTGGAAAAAATTCCTACCAGTTCGCCAAGGAAACTGGACATGCACCAATGGTTGATATCTAAAGATATAAAATTTAACGCAGACATGGTTCGGTCTGATCTTCTTCATTTAATTCGTGTTCACAAAGAAAAGTATAATTTATATGTTACTGATGAAATGGCAAAAAAAAATCGTCTTAAGATTACCACCATATCATTGCGAATTAAATCCGATCGAATTAATTTGGGCCCAAATAAAAAATGAAGTTGCATCAAAAAATAAAACTTTTAAGTTGGTAGGTAGACGTGAGAGAACTATTAGAACAAGCCATAAAAAATGTGACAAGTGATAAATGGAAATCATGTATTGAGCATATTATCAAAGAAGAAACGAAAATGAGTCACTTGGATGGTATCATGGACAATGTTATTGAACCTTTCATTATTTCGCTTGAGACTGAGAGTGCTACGTCTGAAAGTGATGACTGAACCATTTTATTATACAAAAATTTTACTTTAATTTTTAATGCAAATCATGCAAAATTTAGAAAAAAATTAAACATATTTACCTACATAACAAGTTTTTTTACAAAATTCGTACATATATGGAATTTGTTATATTGCATTAAATTTATTATAATTCAAATTTGCCGCCAATTAAATATCCCGCTAACATTTTCTATTGTAAACCAGACTTTTGTATTCAAGATATGTGAAATCAGTTTTATTTCATTGTTTCAAAGTGATCCTTGTTATAATTGACATTTGTACCAATCGCGCGGCTTAAAAATACTACAGTTAATCACAAACAAATCGGCTTCGTCTTTACTGAATTTGCCATCATATGAAACAACGGATGAGCTTGGAAAAGTTGAGCAGAATTTGGCCTGTGAAAATAAGTGAACAATTTATGTATTTTTTATGAATTTATAATATAATCGATATAAGTACGATAATACTTTTGACCATAACCTCAAACTATTCATACAGTACAGAGTACGGAATACAGGTATAGTCGTCAATTAATGTTAAATTTATTGCTATTTACAGCTTAATACTAACGACACTACTATAAGCTACTAGCTTTTCCACACCGTACTACAGAAACACTGTAAATATTCACTTTTCCATAAATAAAATTAGTATATCTCTGTAGCGCTGTGTGAGTGCCGAACTGAAAATAATAGTCACAAATATTTATAAACAATTGTCTACATTCAGTTAGAGTAGCAATTCATTCATTCGATCTACATATTTGTTTTCAGACTGGTACAAATTTAATAGCAATACATCGGCGTCACAAGTTCTTTTACCGGAGCATGAAGGTAAATACACAAAAACCACCAGCAAATGATTGCTTAATTCAATTTATTATTATATTTTCATTGAAAAATCTCTAATAAATACAATGTTCTATAATGCCTGTGCTAACTTTGGTAATAGTACATTATACACCAAGGTAGAGAAACGTCTTATTTTTCTTGAGGTGTAATTTGAAGCCAGAGGGCTACAAATACATCGAGGGGAAAATGGTGGTTTCTCCCGAGGTGTGTATACTATTTTTTTGCGATCGGGAGTAGAAATACTTTGTTTCATACGTTTAATTAAGTTATAATTAAGACCAAGTAGTGCACGACCGAATAGAACAAAGAGTCGAATAAGTGTTGTTCAAGAGAGCAGACGTAGTTAAAGTTTCTTCCAAAAAAAAGAGTCTAGTGTAGAGTGTTGTGAGAGAGGTGATTTTGTATGTGCTTCGCATCCTGTGATTCACTCAACCAACAAGTATCGTAATCTTATCGTACGAGTGAGCACAGATCACACCGTAAACCCGGTGGATTCCCGTGACGAGCACGTCAATCCCTCGATTTGAGTGATTCGCCTGGAACCAACTTCCCGAGTGGAACCTATTGTACCGCCAGCCGGATTCACCACCCTCACGGTAGGGGATTCAGTGGACCACACCTCTGCATCTGATTTATCATCTTTCCGGATAAGTACCATCTTTATTCTTTGTCCACGACCACGTGCTAAACGACGAGTTTCTGCTCGTAGTCAACTGACCAACGCCCTCTTGCCCTGTCGTACTTAGTTCGCGGAAACACCGCCCGAGTAAGTTCGCGAGTGATCGGTAAATCTCGACTACGATAGACACCATCACCCCCACTTATTCAACTCGGCCGGTAACTTCATATTTCAATTAGTGATGGGCCCTACCGAATAAATTTGACTATCGAATAATTAGTTACTGAATGGTTCGAACTATCGAATAAATTTATTCGAATAAATTCATTCGTTCAAATAATTTATTTCTAATAGCCTAGATATAATTAGTTATTATTAAGTTAGTATGTATTAGCTACATCCGTTCCTTTGAAACGTGTGTTTTCAAAAACTGGTCAAATTATAAATGAACGTCGAAATAGACTTTCTGGGTAAAACCTGGATATGATTTTGTTCTTAAATATTAATTAAATTTTTTTATAATTTTGCTATAACAATTCACTTGAATATGTGCCTATTGTGTTTTCGTTCTGAAGTATTTACGATAAGAGTGTATTTATTTTGTTTATAAATGTTTGAATTTGTAATTTTTTTTTAATATTTACATACATAGTTCATACCAAAATTCCTACTATATCTACTCCACTCTCTCCATTCTACTCGCATATGCCATTGCTTAAATCTATGAAATTTATTATTTTGAAATGTAAATAGTAATGCACGAGGTACTGAGTTTCACAATTATGGAATTCTATACTACGTGCTTCACGTTTCAAATTGTTTTCTATTTATATTGAAAATAGTTTCCCGCTATTCCCAGATTGAAACAATTTAGTTCAACGAACAAGATGCAGGGTGTACTCTAATACCTCTACACGGCAGAGACGCGAGTTGGCGTTCTATTTGTTATATGTTCATATGTTCTCCAAGGAAGATTTTCTTTAGCTTATGCTACATGAGTCAGCAGTCAGCCAACTGTAATATGTATTCAAACGTAAAAAATATATAATGGAAAATACAAATCAGCCGAAATAATATTTCTTGATTCATTCGAATAACTTTTTAGATATCGAATTATTCGAATATTTGTGAACTATCGAATAACTCGATAGTTTTTATTCGATAGTGCCCATTACTAATTTCAATATCTGTAATTGTCGATACGAGCTGACGTAACGATTGAAACTTTGTATTATTGTAAACTCTGTTTGATCTTGGCTCTTGTAATTAGAAATTAAGCCACATATTTGCTATTAATTTAACATCATTATTGTCATATGTTGTCTCCCCACTGTTGGCCCACCAACACTGACAGCGCGATTTCGTTACGTCTTACTTGTACATGAGGACAGGATTGGGTTAGCCCACCTGCAATATTTTCGTTTTATACTTTCGTAATCCGTGCTTTCATTGTTAGTGGCCCCCACCATTTCACTAGTTTGTAAGTAATTTAAGTCTTGTTCAATGTTTATATTTATATATGTTATGTTCTCGCTCTCTTGGTGAACCACAAGCATTGACAGCTCGGCGACGTTACAACTCAATTGTACGTGAGGACAGGACCGGGTTAGCCCCCCTGCAATATTTTCGTTCTATATTCGTACGGACCCCGGACTGTCATTGTTAGTGGTCCTCACCATTTAACTAGTTTGTAAGTTAGTTAAGGTTATTATTCGTGTGAACTGTATGTTTGTGGCGGGATATTGTGAATTTATTTCCGCCATCTTCAACACGAATACACACCACGGTAAATTCAGTTCAAAATACGTCACGTATGTTTCACTTCTTCATCGAGCGCCCAACCAACGATCCCGCCCATCGTGAATAATATTTTTCGCTACTTTTACCCCATCCAAAGTATCGTGGCGCCCACCACGAGCTCCCCGTTACCAGATCCACGCCGTACCCTCGCCGATTCGACTAGCTGGCTGTCGTTGCTCCTCAGCTGAAGAAGAAGGAGGTGGCAAAGATCATATTTAAAATTTTCTTGATGATGCGAAGAGCTGATTAGATTTCTGGCATAATTGCATAACCGGAAGAGGAAGTTTACCGAACATAAAAATTATTATACAATATTACACTATTTATTTTTTATCCTCATTTTCAGACTATGATATCTGTGATAATGATCGCACATATCAACCCACAGATGAAATATCTTCTTGCAGTAGTGATAGCAGCAGCAGTAGCAAACAAAATGAAATAACACAGAATAACACAGAGATAATTGTCAAATCAGATTTCAATAACTTTAAATGTGTACCTACGTCTAACCTGTTAGGTACGCATACAAAGCAGTTTTTCTACATATTTTGTAAGAAATTAGTACGCAGATTTGCTCGTCACTTAATAACATTGCATAAGCCTGAACCTAGAGTGATAGATATTTTGCGTTATCCAATAAAACATCCGAAACGTAACCGACTTATTACAAAAGTTCGGAACGAAGGTACAATCCTGCATAATACGAGCTATGTATTTAATAAAGGGGAACTAATTGTGTCACGCAGGCCAAATATAACGAAACGCTCCCATCGAGCATATTCTCCATGCCCGTATTGTTTTGGATATTATATTGCAAAAAATTTGCATAGGCACACCAAATCATGTTTTCTCAATAAGAACTCTAGTACCAAGCAAGAATCAATAGCTCAGTCTCGAATAATTCAAATAGAATTAGATATAAAACACATGGATCTACATTCAAATGTTCCTCGTTTATTGAGCGAACTGAAAAATGATGAAGTTTCACATACAATTAAGCATGATGTTTTACTCTTGCGTCATGCATCATATCTTTGTAAAAAATACGGCACAGAAACTCAACTGAAACATCATTCACGCCAAAAATTACGTCAGTTAGCAAGACTTTTGCTGACAATAAAAGAAATCAATCCTGAAATAATTGATATGAAGGATTGTCTGCAACCAAAAACCGGTTAACCATTATTTTTCCCGAAATTTTGTTAACCGTAAAAAAAACCGAAAAAAAAATTATTAAAATAACCGTTAACCTTTAACCAATATTTTTAAGAACCGGTTTTAACCGAAAAAGTTATTCTTTTTTTTAATTCAACATTGATTTTCCATAATTTTTATTTATGAAAAATATAATTTTTAATACCATAATGTAAATATCGGCGCCGCTGCCACTGACTGAAAATAAGGCGGATGAGTAGTCGCCACTATTGCTGTGATGAAAACACCAAGGAAACACAAGGTTACTTGCTCAGCTGTTTGGTGTTCGAATTCTTATGTGAATTGAAACAATAATATAACCTTATTATTTATTATTTAATCTTTTTGATCAGATATATCATTAGAAAGTGTTAATAAGTGTTTTCTTTCGTTGTGACGAATTGTTTCTGTTATTTATTAACTAACCTAACTTTTGACTATTTCAAATTGACAGTCTTCAAGCGGATAAAATTTTACTTCGAGTTTTACATTAATTTTATGTTTTTATTACAAATATGTAAGTATTTTTAATTTTTGTAATTAATTTTGTATCATTGAATTAATTATTGAACTTTTATTTTAGAATGGGACGTAGAAAAACTAACCCTGTTCAAAAATATTTCAAATATTTTATTAACGCTGATACTTCTGAATGCATCTTATGCCAAAAGAAGTTATCTGGGAAACATGCTGCAAATCTGGAACGTCATCTTAAAAGCAAGCATGAAAAAGAATATAATGCAATGCAACCGGAAAAACCCACATTAAAACGGAAACGTGAACCTTCCCCGTCCAAAGATATAGTGAAAGAACCTTCTTGCAGTTCTAACGGCTGTTCTGAAATTCCGAAAATTGACAAATTCGTTATGAAAAGCAGCATAAAAATAACTCTGTCGCAACAAGACGTAATCAATGCATGCGTTGAAATAGTTACAGTCAACGGTCGACCCTTCTCTGCTTTGGATGATTCAGGTTACAAAAAACTCCTAAATCCAATCTGTGAACAACTGGGCAATAATTTATCCATCAATCGAAGAAATATTCAAGAACACATTAAAAAAGCAGCTAACAATATTCGTGAAGTGATAAAACATGAAACGAAAAACAAGTTAGTATCGATTAAGTTCGATTGTGCCACACGACATCAACGATCGATTTTGGAAATCAACATGAACTAACTTCATCTCATACCTGTGAATATTTAAAAGAAACTATAACAAAAATACTGAAAAAATACGGTATTAAAAATATACAAATATATTCTGCTACTACTGACAATGCAAGAAATATGATCAATACAATAGGATTTGTTTCAAAATGAAATAGATGAGACTTCCTTGGGCGATAGTGAAGATGACAACAAATATGATTCTTCGCAAGTGATTGATGCCTTAGAAGAAGCTACGCAGAATTTTGTAGCCATAAATGCTGTTTCATCTCTCATAATCAAACTTGTTCGATGTGCAGCTCACACATTGCAACTGGCTGTAGAAGATGCAATGAAAACAGAACTTGCACATGTAATAAAGGCTCGAGCTGTATGTAAGAAATTGAGGACGCCATCATTCTTTACATTAATACAAAAGCTAGGTTATAAAAAACCAATCCTTGATTGTGTTACTCGTTGGAATTCTACATGTCATATGCTGGAACGCCTATTGGAACTAAAAGCATTTTGCATTGATATGACTCCGACAAATAGAGAATTATATCTAACAGATACTGAGTGGTATTTGATAGAGCAAACGACAAAAAGTTTGGAACCTGCAAAGCTAGCAACTGTTGCTCTTCAAAATGATCAAATTGTGCTAGGTGATTTTTATGGCATTTGGTGGAAATGCCAAAATAGCATTAAAAAAATAAGTACTCCATTAGCCAGACGTCTTTATGATGCAATGGTAATTAGACAAAATAAACTTTTCGAAAAGCCAACTTTTTCTGCTGCTCTATACCTTGACCCAAGATATAAATGCATTATGACCGATGAGAACAAAATTGTCGCTCAAAAACACTTGACCAACTGCTGGCATGTTATGAAAACACTGGAGCAAGAACAAGAAGAAGGTTTCGATTCGGCCTCAACCTCGACCAGCATTTCTGAAAATGATAATGATGATGAACTCGGAAATATGTTGAAAACTATGCAGAAGGAAAAAAGCCATTTAATGAAGAAACATAGCAGCAAACCGATGAATATGAATATCGAAATGATATTGAATTTATTTGCAAATGAATGAAGAATTCCACATACAAAAAATATTTTTGAATATTGGAGCGAAAATAGCACTAAACATCCCGAAATATTCAAGTTGGCCATGGTTGCCTTAGCAGTACCGCCAACACAAGTATCTGTGGAAAGGAGCTTCTCTGGGTTAAAATATATATTATCCGATCTTCGAACTTCTATTAAAGAAGATATTTTGGAAGATATTATGATAATAAGGGGCAATTTGAAATAACTATGTAATTCATAAATCATAATAAATAAATCTGGTTTACCCGTACATCTTTTCGTTCTGATAATAATTCGAAATGTTTTATTTTTATGTTCCATAAACTTCCTTTCCCGGTTTCGTAATTATTCCAAAAATCGAATCAGCAAAAATATTAAAAAACCGGTTAACCGAAATGAATAACCGGTTCGTAACCGTTATAAATTGGTTAACCGAAAAATAATTAACAGGTCTGATTGTAACCGATTTGTAATAACGGTAATTAATACCGGTTAAATTTTAACCGGTATTAATTTTGGTTACCAGCCCTGATAAAATTATTGCAGGTATACAGAAATTGTGCGATTTCAATGATGTAAATGGAGAATTCAAAATTCCTTCAATGGCTACACATTTGGAAATATATTTAAATGAAATTACGAATGTCCTATACTCGCAATGCATTATTGAACAGGATGAAGTAAGAAAAAAAATAATTGACGATTTCAGAGAACTCATATCTCTGGACTACGGAGCAAGTATATCCCGTTCCGCACGTAAAACATTAGAAGAGAGTAAATGGAACAAACCCAAGCTTCTATCAGTAACAAATGATATCAAAATTTTTACTAATCACTTGAACATAGCCGAATCGG
The DNA here is from genome assembly GCA_963422195.1 of Carabus problematicus. Lineage (NCBI taxonomy): Eukaryota > Metazoa > Arthropoda > Insecta > Coleoptera > Carabidae > Carabus > Carabus problematicus. The sequence continues at coordinate 9,068,738 of OY728583.1, read as the reverse complement.
TGTGCTGCAATCTAGAGCGTAATAATTTCTCTGACAGAAGTGACAGCAGTTATTATACTTACATTCGGTCGGAAACGTCCAGGTGAGACGGAGCGAATTCTATTACAAAGTTATTATAAAATGCAGTCAATTGAGAAAGACTCTGAAGATTATAAATCATTGACAACTTTGGAAAAATTACTGTGTTTTTCGTTTAAACGTGTTGAAATTTGAGGAAAATTTGGTAGAAGAGTACCTATACTGTTAAGAGAAAATTATATCCGTAATATTTATTTATTTGGAAGGTAATAATTTTGTACACGTTACTGATATATTTCGACGGGAGGCAGCATTAAGTGGTGTAGAGAGACCGGACTTATTACGAGCTACATATTTACGCAAACCAGAATATCTTTACCAACTGTTATGATTGTGTATGTAAATTATTTGAAATTTCAGACCACAGCAACGAGAAGTTAACTTCAGCGATAACTGAAATTAAATTTAAATCCCCAGGACGGAAGCATGCTACATCAGGATTACATTCCAATGAAAATATAAAAACACCACCAAAAAGTGAGATTGATAATGATTTTATTTTCAAAATTACTGTATATTTATGACACTAATAAATTCTAATTTGAATTTTAGATCACCAGTCAAATTCACTGATATCTGAAACCAAACAAATAATATCAAAACGGAAGCATTTCAGATCTTTGATATCCATTGACAAATATGTGATAACTCCACCGAAAAATTAGTTAAATGTTTTAATATCATAGCAATAATAAATAATTATTTAATTTGTTATAGTACCAAAAATTCGAAGAGTGACTTGGCGAACACCTGAAAAGAAAATTGTTCGTAGTTTATTTCAAGAACACCTAGCAAATCGTACGTTACCGTCTGAGGCCGTCGTTATGCGTATAGTTAAACAACAACCTGAGTTGAAAAGCCGCACGGCAGCACAAGTAAAAGCCTGGATAAATAAACAAAACAGGAAAAAAAAACAAGAATAATTATTAAAACAATATTTAAAAACAATAGTTAATCGTATTCAAATTTATAAATTAAAACTTATTTTATCACCCATATTTTGTAATGGATTAGATATTTCCGTATTCTATAAAATAATTTGGTTGATTTTAAATGATTTAAATGTGATATTCTCACATTTATCTACTTTCTAATCTATTATTTAGGTTTGTACACGTATTGTATCTGTTAATTTAATATTAATACTTTATTGCGTTCAACACGATTCATCATTACGAATGTGTATATTTATACCGATACATATGGAATCCAATATAATTCTTTTTTTACTTGGCGATATTATATTCTAAATTATATTTATAGCATAAGTAGCGGGAAAAACATATTTAATAACTAAATTTTTAACACTGGATTTCCTAACCAGTATATGTATTAACAAATGAATGACATTTTTGTATATGTAATTTTATAAACTTATATTCATAAACATATGACTTGTATTTCTTTTTTTTATTTCTTCTCTAAACAAATATTTTACGCTATTTCATAGGATGAAATAACCATGCAAATATTAAGTTGGTACGCCAGATGCCATACGATTATACATTAAATAAAGATAACAAATACAGTGCTAGTAAAATAAGTAAATTAAATCATTTGTTGTATCGATGTCTCCTTCCGCGATACAGTAGTTGTCTATGATAACTCTGACAACGGCTCTACATTTAGTGTCGTTGATATCTTTGGATTCCCAGACAAAAATAATATGAGTACAGATGACGGTAATTCATCTGCAGCGCCCTGATCTTATACGTTCTTTATCATTATCGTGATAATATTAATTAATATTATTACAATCAGATGGTACGAGTATGCTGATGTCTATTGCTAATTCAAATTTTGCCTGTACCGTGGTAGCCAACCATGGTAATGTAGTATCTTTTTTTTAAAAACCAACAGCTCCATCTTTTATGAAATCTAAGAACTAAATATGGTCTCTCAAATGCGTATACGCATACGCTGAGAAAAACTGTGATAACATTCCTATATGTTATGCGATTTAAATTTATACCCTTTATGCCCATTGGTAATTTAATATCCTGTCCAGTAATTAGCTTTTAAATAGAATTAGAGACATGGCCTCAAAACGCGTAGTCTCAAAATTGTTTATACATATATATATATATATATATATATATATATATATATATATATATATATATATATATATATATACAGGATGACCCAGATCGTACCGGGAATATTTCAAGGATGAATTCCAAAAGTCCATATAAACATATGTGCCTAAACGTAACCGTAAACGAGTTATTGGTTATTTCACAATTTGTCATTAAAATATTAATTAAAAATTTTTTTATGAATTAAATCTTTTTAAATACATTTGTTATATTTTATTTACAAGAAATGTTCAAAATTATCTCCATTGTGTTCAATACATAAAGCCGCACGCCGAAGAAGAGATCGCTGCGTTCTTAATATGGTTGCTGGATTAATCCTAATATCGGCAGCCTGCTGTATTTTTTGACGTAATTCTTTCACCGTGTGCACTTCAGTTGCATAAACAATCTGTTTCATGTGACCCCAAAGATAAAAATCTAAGAGTGTCAGGTCTGGCGAACGCGGTGGCCATACTACGGGTCTTCCAATTCCAATCCATCTTCCTGGAAATGTGCGTTAAGCCAAGCTCTAACACGAAGACATTGATTTGCTGGTGCCCCATCGTGTTGATACCACATTGCACGTCTAATATTCAATGGCACATCTTCCAGTAATAAGGGTAAAGAATTTTCTAGAAAATATTCGTAATTCGCACCATTTAAACGGTGTGGCAGTTCAAATGGTCCAATCAGACGATCATTGAGAATACCGGCTATCACATTAACACTAAATCTATGTTGAAAATGCGAGCGTCTTCTTAAATGAGGATTTTCTGTAGCCCATTCATGAAAATTATGATAATTATTGATACCATCTCGTGTGATAGAATCTTCATCGGTCCATAATATATGCGGTAGGTGTTGATTATTTTGTACCCAATTACAAAATCTTAAACGAGCTTGAAAATCATTACCTAGAGCTTGAACCCTTTGATGATGATATGGATGTAAGCGAGCACTTCTTGTTATTCTCCAAATCTGGCTTCTACATATTCCAGTACGTAATGCAATTCTTCTCACACTTAAAGACGGATCTTCTTGCAATAAATCAAGAACTTGTTCATCATCGTTTACGGGTCTACGAACAACTCCTTGACCGGCCGCATGTCTTGCATTGAAAGTGCCATGTTCCCTCAGCTGACGATGTTTATTTAAGAAAACTGCACGCGTAGGTAGTCTTCTATTGGGATATCTTCTACGGTATTCTTGTTGTGCTGCTAAAGCATTTCCATCGCACAAACCGTACACATAATGAATATCTGTATATTCTTCATTTGAAAATAACATTGGCATTGTGAATCACTTGTGAACTACAACGAGAATGATGAAACAAACAGGAAGCCAATAACTTCAGTATCACAGTAATAAATTAACTAGTTACAAACAACCATTTGTTCAAATGTTACCAAACAAAAGACGCGATGGCAACTAGATCAGCATTACTAAAATTTCAGAAGACAGACAAATTAACAATAACTCGTTAACGGTTACGTTTAGGATATTATGTTCATATGGACTTTTTGACTCTAAATATGTTGTGCAATTCATCCTTGAAATATTGCCGGTACGTTTTGGGACACCTGTGTATATATATATATATATATATATATATATATATATATATATATATATATATATATACATACATATATATATATATATATATATATATATATATATATATATATATATATATATATATATATATATATATACAGGGTGTCCTATTTAAACGGGCCACTACAGGGATCTCGGAAACAATAATGCTGGGTTTATGCAGAGAAAACTTCAACTAACACTAAGCTAAGAATTAACACCAAGAAGATAAAAGTATGTATATGTATGAATACGTTTATGCGGGAAATTAGGAACTAACGAATTTAACAACTAAGCTAACAAGATGGCCAACTTTTATCTTCTTAGTTTAATTGTTAATTTTGAGCATGCGCAAAGCATTTCATTTCGACAGTATTGTGTGCTGCCTTGGTGTCTCTACTTGGTGTACTGTCAGATATTGGTCAGATATATATATATATAGGTTAATTGAGTCTAAAACAATGGAAGACAGGTTTGACAGTACATTAATTGAAATTGTACAAAAATTTTGTCATCTTTATGACAAAAATCATAAAGATTATAAAAATAAACTGTCTAAAGCAAATGCGTGGGAAAGCATAGGTGCACTCATGCATCAACCAGGTACTGTTGTTAATATTATTATATTATATATGTGTATATTTATGATTACACTTTACCGATCCAGCTGAATTCTGTGAGCAACGGTGGAATGTCTTAAGAAATAGATACACAACTGAGAAAAGAAAAATACGTACTATGCCCTCCGGCTCCGGCGCAAATAAAACCGAGTGGGTTTATTATCAATCCATGAGTTTTCTAGATCAATTTGTTGTACCCAGAAGGTAAAAGTTTTAGTAAACATTTAAAAAATAACAATAACAAACATTATCTCTTTTAGAACTCATAGTAATGTAAGATTAATTAAAAAATCTGAAGAATCAGCTTTAATGTCTTCTTCAGCGTGCGATCTATTGACACAAGATGAGAATGACAGTGCCATAATTGAAGAATATTGCATCGAACCAGCAGGAACTCAGGATGCATTTGATAGTAGTTCGTCAGATTTAGCAGCTGGGCATGAGACCGGCGAGAGACCGGTCGATTACGAAGAGATTTATTAAACAACAAAATGCAAAATGATCCAAAATATAAATTGGCCAACACTATTCAAGGGGCATTTAACAAACTCGATACCTATATGGATAGTGGCAATTTAGACCACGAACACTTTACGTTTGCCAAATCTGTTGCATTGGTTTGCAGACAATAAAATCTAATAAAAATAAGTAATTGGTAAAAGCAAAAATTTTAGAATTGCTAGGGCAATATGCTGAAGATGATTAGTTATTAAAATTAAAAACTTTTCATTTGATTATATATTATTATTTTCTTCGCAGCAGGCTCGTTTGTTTATAATTTTATATTTAGTATAGGATTCACAGCAATAATTATCAAATTAAATGTACGTCTGTTTGTACAAAATAATTACTATTATTTAATATATAATTATATTATTATTTAACATTTTTATCGCAGCAGGCCCTTTTGTTTATAATTGTATATATTTTGTATAGAATAACATTGTATGTACAAAATGTAATATTAAAATGATTACTATATAATATGAACAATTTATTTACATTTTATATCGGCATACGTCCCCGACGTATATGTTGCCACTGCCACGGTACACTACCATTATCGGATATAAAATAATCAGCCAGTTTCTCGCGATTTTGCTGTACATTTCTACATGCATTATTCGCACCTAGACGGCCAACAGAATTTAATGTGATTCCATTGTCCGCCCAACGTCCTGCATGAAATTGTCTATTCACATCTACGTAATCGGCATATCCTGTCGGGCAATAGCGTCTTTCTGTGATGGGGAGATCTTTTTCTTCACGTTGAATATAATTGTGAAGTACAACGGAAGCTTTCACTATTCTTTCGCACATTGCAATATCTGCAATAATAGGTTTTCTTAAAATTCTCCATCTTTGTACTAATATACCAAATGCGTTTTCGATACAACGCCTGGCTCTAGACACTCTGTAATTGAATACATTTTTTTTTTCGTCCAATTTATCTCCAGGGTATGGCCGCATGATGTGTTCGTGTAGAGGAAACGCCTGATCCGCAACTAAAAAATGTGGCAGTAAGACACCCGTTCCGGGTAAGTGTTTCGAATTAGGAATTTCTAATTCGTTTCTCAAGAAAGCTGTGCCAAATATTGATTCTCTGAACACAGTACTATCATGATTCGATCCTGCACCCCCAATCTCGACGAAAGTAAATTTGTAATCTGCGTCACACGTAGCCATGAGGATAATACTGTTCAAATATGAAATATAATAGTAAATATACATGAAAAATGCATATAATATATTGCTTGTACCTAAACGATTTTTTTTTAACTAAAAAAATCTGTTCCCGAGTGTTTCGGTGACTGTACGACTACATGCTTCCCGTCCAAAGCACCGATGCAGTTTGGCATGTTCCATTTATTAAAAAATCCCTTCGCAATTTCTGACCAGTCAGCTTTAGATGGCACAGGTAAATAAATAGGAGACAACTGTTTCCACAGAACGTCGCACGTCTCCTTTACAACACAATGAACGGTAGATTTGCCGACATAATAGTCCCACGCAATTTGTTGGATTGAACATCCTTCCGATAAGTAACTGCAGCAAAATAAAATCTGATAAATAACATCACAATAATGAAATACTGAGTACTTACTGCAAAGTTATAGCGAGGCGGTGTTCTGGAGATAAAGGATTTTTGGAACTATCCTTCGCTAAATCAGATTTCGTAATGTTTAGTAGATGGTTAAACATTGCTGGAGTCATACGAAGGTATTTAAAAAATTGTTCCTCGTCTTCGTTCTTCATGAATTCTAATAAGTTTTCAAAATGACCGTACCGTTTTCTTTCGCGATTCATCGGTCGAACTACATAACGACGATTTCTTTTTGTAGATATCAAGTAATTAGCAGTAGCTAGCAAAAGCATAGAATAAACAAGAAGATCTTGTTTATCCATTGCAAAACACAGAAGCCCACAGAATGCACTGAATACTGCTTGTTTGTAAAGGTTATGTAGGATGACAGCTACATGTATTTGGTGCGCATGCGCTACTTTAAACCTGTTAATTTATGTACAGGCTGCGTAAACGCCATGCCTTTACTCTTAATGTTAATGTAAATTTAGTGTTAGTTTAATGTTAAATTAGTTACTAATGTTGTCCTGCATAAACCCAGCATAAGTGTTACAAGATCGGTTAAATTAGGCAAAAGTTGCGCATTTATGGGCCAATGTTAATGGCGATTTCATATTTTGAAAATTTTTCATGGCTCACTAGATAATGACAAAATGTGATTTTTTCGAATTTTAATTTTCTATTATAACTCGGAAGGTACTGAAAATATTGAAAAATGTTTCAAATAAATATTTTAGCATAGACAACAGGCTTTTTGGAGAATTTAATGAAATTGTTTTTTACCTTTTTATTTTGGAGATACTTGCATGTTCAATATTTTAAATAGGAACCATATTTAATTTTAGTTTAGTTAGAAAGAACTATTTTTCCTCTTTACAATGATGTATTTGTTTATATAAATATATTTTTTAGTTTCGAAGAAAAACTAAATCGTATAATAAAAAGAATGATTTTTCAAGTATGCCATGAAAATTTGATATAAAACAATTGCATCTAAACATGTTTAGTACATGCAAAACAAATGAAATTCAATAACATTTGATGAACGAAACAAAATTCGTTGTGTAAACTGAAAACTCTTACACAGATTTTCGTATGAAACCATACCTACATAAATTATTTTTTGTCTATAATCTTTTGTTTACCAAATATTATTGAATTTCAATTGTTTTGCATGTAGATAACACATTTAGATGCAATTGTTTTATATCAAATTTTCATGGCACACTACGAAGATCATTCTATTTGCCATACTTTTTAATTTTTCTTAAAAACTAAAAAAGATATTTATATAAACGGATACATTATTGTAAACAGAAAAAATAGCGCTTTCTAGCTAGAGAAAATTTAACTATAGTTTCTATTTAAAAAATTAAACTTGCACGCTGTATCTCCAGAAATATCTATTAAAAAAATTTTCATCAAATTCATCAGGAACTTTCTTATGTAAGCTAAAATATGTATTTGAAACTTTTTTCAATATTTTTTATACTTTGTGAGTTATAACGGAAAATTAAATTTCGAGAAAATCACACTTTTGTCATTATCTAGTGAGCCATGCAATATTTTCAAAAAACTAAATCGCCATTATCATCGGCCCATAAGTACGCAACTTTTGTCTAATTTAACCGACCTTGTATCTCTTATAGTTTCCGAGATCCCTGTAGTGGCCCGTTTAAATAGGACACCCTGTATATATATATATATATATATATATATATATATATATATATATATATATATATATATATATATATATTTAATTTACGCAAATGAAGCCTTTTAAAACGTGTCGCGGAACGGACCGGCATCGTCGAGCGCTGCACGAAAAGAACAGGAATAACGCGGTTGTTCAGTGGCAGATCTCGAGTGGGACAGACGAAATTTTAAAGTTTCCGCATTATTGTGCTGCGTTTTGATTTTTAAGTCTTTACTACATGAGTTCAATACCACCCTACAGAAAAGGGGGATTGATAAGTTACGCTTTCATCTCGTCCTGCTGGATACGGTTAGAAAATGAGTGAAGCCACGGGTTTCGCTAGCCGTACCAGTCCCGTATTCGGGGATTTAGTGTGTGTGCCCCACCGAGATACTGTTTCGTCGCGAATAACATCATCGTCATACCGATTTCCGAGGTACCCCGTTGGTGTGCACTTGAACCTACCCACACCGCTTACCGATCGCCGCCCCAGCAAACCCTTCGTGTCCCGCCAGGAGCCAGAGGCGCAGAATTCAGTTAAGTCACTTATCTTCTACGTTCTGTATTGAGTCAACGTAAATTTGGTCCCAGTGCTGTACCAAGCGACACCGCGTGGAATCCATTGCCCCTTTGTGCTAGTGCGACCCTGGGCTGCGCGAACGCAACCCAACGCGTTAGTGTACTCTCGTAACCATCTTTGCTGGCTCGACCCAGCCAACGTCGATTCATTTATTTATTTGAACTTATTTGTGTAATTCCCCATTAATTTTGTAACATTATAACTTTTGTTCTTAATTCTTATAAGTCTATGTATTATCTTGATTCTGCTAGTTGTTAATTTTAAGAATATTGTTTTATCATTTGTGTGACAGACCCCGGAGTAATTCGCGATATACGATAGTGAGAGCTGACCCGCGTATTTTGGTCTGGATTTTGATTTGATTAACCTTTTTGTTTTGGCAGCTAATCATTATCGCCCGGCTACTTGCTTCGGACCCCGTCTGTCTCTCTAAATTTTGTATTAGCTTAAGTACTAACCCATTTAGTTTAATATCGCTTATTGTCATTTCATGTTTTCTTTATTTCTTAAACAATATACGGATTTGTTGTACACCCGTATCACACATTGTTTAATTTGGTTGTCTCCCGTCAAGTATTTTCCCGTTATAGTCTTTCGTGTTTCAACTATAGCGAGTGCAGTGGCGTACCCAAAACACGTGGCGCCCTTATTTTAACTTAACCTGCCGTTTAATTTTATAATCATTTTGTATTGCGAAATAAGAACCACCCCCGTCTCCACTGAAGCCAGCCGGAGCAACCTGTTATCGCGCCACCCCTCAGGAGGCGTGATAATATATATATATATATATATATATATATATATATATATATATTGTGACCAGTGGCGGCTCGTCCATAAGCGCTGCGACACTGCAGCACCCCCAAGCAAAATATATGGAAAACACTTTTTATATTGATATTTTAAAATGACAATATTAGTGATATTTTATGAATTAAAATAGCAATAATTATGGTAACCATTCAACATTTTATATAAATTTTATTAAACACAATCAATTCAATTGATATCAAAGAGAATTATTTTAATCTACGCTCAGAAATCATTTAAATACACAGTCTGACACTGTCGTTTTCACAGTGTCAGAACTCGGAATTCGGCGCGCTTCGTCAATTTCCGCTAAGATTCGCGCGCATATGCACTGCATAGGCACTGAGCTTCTCTATGCATGTAACAAGTGAATTTGGTACTGTGGAATTGACAGCTACCAGTGTTATTTCTCTGTAGTTCTGTTTATTAGGCAGCGTTATAGTTTATCAAATGTTAGATTATTATTAATGAATTATCACTATATTTTTGCTAGTTTCGTTAACGGTAGGCAATAAAATATATTATTATTTTAACTTATAATCATTAATTATTTTATTACAGAAAAAATACAATAATTTGGGCTTTTATCGGTTACAAATACATTTAAGTAATTTACCATCATGGGGGTCAGTGTAGAAGATCTTAAAAAAATTACATTTTCGCAATTATCATTACATGAAAAACTTGAAATAAAGAATAAAGGCCGATCAACCCCAGATATCATTATTAATCAGACAGGGGTTAGTAATTCCAAAAAATATATTAGATCTTTTAACAGCGATTGGTATCAAAAAGTAAAATGGTTGTGTGGATGTGACGTTACAAACAGTTTATTTTGTTTTCCTTGCTTGCTTTTTGGCGGCGAAACTATCTGGACAAAAACTGGATTTTCAAATATAAGCCGAATAAAAGAAAAATGTGAAAAACATGAAAATTCACGAAAACACATGGAAAATGTTGTTTCATTATCGTTTTTAGGAAAAGTTAATATTGCTGAGCAATTAAGCGAGACATATAAAACAGCCACAATTAAACATAATGAACAAGTAAAAAAAAAACCGTGAAATTTTGTCTCAAATAATAAATTGTATTAAATTTTGTGGCAAGTTTGAGTTACCATTACGTGGCCACGATGAAAGTAGTTCGTCAGAAAATCCAGGGGTTTTTAGGGGGCTATTAAATTTTATTGCTACTTTCGATCCCGCTTTACAAAAACATTTAGACAATAGTACGGTGTTTAGGGGGACATCCAAAATAATCCAAAATGAATTGTTACAAAACATGTTAGAAGTTTGTCGGGAACAAATAACTTTGGAAATTGGGAAAACATCTTTTGTAGCCGTCATGAGCGACGATACTACGGATATTTCTGAAACAACTCAAACAGTTATTGTGTTCCGTTATGAACTAGGCGGCATAATATATGAACGATTTTGGGGATTTTTTAAACCCGAGAATATCAATGCAGAAGGCATCTCGTTATGTATATTAAACGAAATTGATAAAGTATTGAAAAATGATCCAAGCAAGTTAATAGCCCAAACGTACGACGGGGCGAACGTTATGAAAGGGGAGCAAGGTGGTGTGCAACATAAAATTCAACAAGTTTATCCAAATGCACATTACATTCATTGTTATGCACATCAACTCAATCTTGTAATGAAACATGTTAGTGCATCAATTAAATCCGCCCGATTGTTTTTTGCCAATCTCTCTGGAATAGCAGCTTTTTTTTCAAAATCTCCTCAGAGATGTGCAACTTTAGACAAATTTGTTAACAGGCGTATTCCAAGATCGTCAAGTACGCGTTGGAATTTTAATATAAGGACTGTTAATACAGTTTTTGAAAATAAAGATAACTTAATAAAGTGTTTCGAAGAATTGCAATCCTTAAAAACGACCGATAGAACAATACAAGCTTCGACAGGCTTGTTAAGCTTAATGAAAAATGAAACATTTTTATTTTGGTTGAAATTGTTTCACAGAATTATGCCACATGTAGAAATATTATACAACCAATTTCAAGCAAGAAATATCGACGCTTATAAAATACAAAAGGTTCTAAATGAATTTTGCAATGCAATTTCTGCAATCCGTAGTTCACCTTTATGCGAATCTACTAGTTCATCAAAAAGTATGGAAAGCAAAGAAGTATGCGATCATATTTGCGAAGAAGCCAAACAAAGATTTGCATTTACAAACCATTTAATAGCTGCTAAATTATTTTATAAAGAAAATTTTAATAAGTACGAAAAGGCGTTACCCATTTTTGAAATTAAGGAAATTTGCGACAAATATCCAACTATTGTTCGAGAAAAATTAAATACAGAACTACAAGTATTTTATTGCAGAACTGAATTCCACAATTTTAATGGATTATTGTCCCTGTTACATTTGTTAAGGGATGAAAATTTAGCGGGAATTTTTAGTGAAACAATAAAACTTTTACAAATGTTAATTACTGTTCCAATGACAACAGCAGAACCAGAGAGGTGTTTTTCGACTCTAAAAAGAATTAAAACATTTTTAAGAAATAATATGGACCAAGACCGACTAACTGCTTTGTCAATGATTACTATCGAAAAGAACATGATTTCGCAAATCAAAAATTTTAATGAAAAGGTAATAGAAAAATTTTGTCGAGCAAAAAATCGCAGAATGGAGTTTATATTCAAAAAATAGATTAATAAATTGAGTACAATTTCTATATGTTTTTTTATTATTTTATTTATACAGCACCCCCATTTCAAATTGTCACGAGCCGCCACTGATTGTGACGCTCCCTCGCGGGTGTCGGGTTGATCGGGCGTCAATCGGTTTTAATGCCGGGATAGTTCAATGGAGTTCAGGGTAGCGGAAATAAATAACACAGTCTATTCAATATATTAGGTAGTGACGTGCACTGCGTAACGCAGCTATGGTATTAAACCAGCATCTATGATAAATTGAGCAAGAAATACAATCAATTAGTAAATCGGCATTTATCATACATCGAACATGAAATACAATACTCGGGTTTCGGTACCAGGTCGGTTACTGATAACTTGACAACAGGACTATTGCGCAGTGTCAAGCAACAGATGGCAGAGACCACAACATGGCTATTGCGCAGTATGGCGGTACCAGACCGGTTACTGATAACTTGATCAGAGGACTATTGCACAGTGTCAAGCAACAGATGGCAGAGACCACAACAGGACTATTGCGCAGTGTGGCGGTACCAGACCGGGTACTGATAACCTGACAACAGGACTATTGCGCAGTGTCAAGCAACAGATGGCAGGGACCACAACAGGACTATTGCGCAGTGTGGCGGTACCAGACCGGTTACTGATAACTTGACAACATGACTATTGCGCAGTGTCAAGCAACAGATGGCAGAGACCACAACAGGACTATTGCGCAGTATGGCGGTACCAGACCGGTTACTGATAACTTGACAACAGGACTATTGCGCAGTGTCAAGCAACAGATGGCAGAGACCCCAACAGGACTATTGCGCAGTACCAGACCGGGTACTGATAACTTGACAACAGGATTATTGGGCAGTGTCAAGCAACAGATGGCAGAGACCACAACAGGACTATTGCGCAGTGTGGCGCTACCAGACAAGTTACTGATAACTTGACAACAGGACTATTGCGCAGCGTCAAGCAACAGAACACAATATGGTTACTTCTGCAACTGTGCAGAAGCAACACTCAATAATACACAAAATACAATATCGTACCAGGCGGTACAGTAAATTAAAATACGGAAAAATTTTCTTACCAAACGGTTCGGATGTAGCGGCGGTTGGAGAGTAGAACACTAACTGCCTATCATACATTTCGGTGGGCTATTTATACCCCGGAGATACGCGCATGTCAGTTCGACTGAGTAGTGTCTTGGTTCGTCCGGAGCGCAAGAACGGACCGCGCTAATTGGTGCGCTAACGATCATTGCTCTGTGAAATCCCACATCTGGTTTCAATAACCATACGTGTCGTCAATAAGTGGAAGTTAATAAATCTGTCATACGAAGGGCGAGCAAATGCGATATCTGGAAAGTCGAAGACCTGCGACACTTGACCCTAAACACATGTTTTGTATACCAAAAAGGCGCCAAGAAACGACGTTAACAACAAATACGTTAAACAAAGGCCAGTTTCTTTAATCAGTAAGAATCTATTATTATTATTATTACTTATAAACGAAGTAATTACTACCGTTAGAAACTAATTGAAACTACGAGTACGATAAGTCACATTCCGACAACATTTAGTAGGAGTTATAAACTGAACAGAGCAATGATAATACTGCGTTTGTGGTGGTACTGACATTTGGAAAGGGGTGTTCTCTTTACTGCGGTTATCCCTTAAGCGGTAATCCACAGGGTTCTTTTATGTATAATTATAGTGTGACAAACCTCGTGTCTGGAGCTAAATCGCCGTAAACTGCGAGTAACTGACTACAAGAATAGTATCCTATGTTAACCATACAACAAAAGGATAAACAATTAGGAGAATTGTTGTTAAACATTATAATATTCTAATTGTCAATATTCCACAATAATTTCACTAACGTAGCACGGTCAGTAGCAGGTAGTCGAAGGGTCGAGAGGGAGAGAAAGCGAGAGATCGGGGTTAGACGATGAGGGCGATACTAATACACTAGCCTTCGCTAGGCGAGAGGCATCGGAGTGAGGGTAAGTTACCCGCTAAGACAATTGGCTCATATGTGAGGGTGAGTCGATAGGAAACCAATTGGACCAGGGTAAGCTTTTGCATATATCGTTTATTTCTTTCCATCTTATGATATTCCGCTGTGCATCCTGTATTCCCCACCCAAGCCTATCTTCATCGTTAGCACCACAGGGCGGTGCTTCGGGGGTTAAATACGACAGCATCGCCGGCTTCATGATCTTGGTTCTCCGGGGCTAAGACCTTCCTAACCTATCAGTTTTGCGCGGCAAATCTAGTGGCAGCTGCTGATATCCCAATCTCTATCAGTTTCGCGCTGCAAATTTAGTGGCAGCTGCTGATATCCAAAGCTACCTCAGTTGGCCTGAAGGCGATTTCCATTTGTGTAATCAACCAATCGTCAACTAATAAACGTTCTCTCCAAACAAGCAGGCCACGTTCGTTCCGCCAGGGGGAGCCCAGGTCCACCGCTCCATTCGCAGCCAGGAGAGGAGGGTTGCAAACTACAGGGTGCATTCCAACCCGCCATCACTAACCAGGTCCGTCATCTGTCACTTGGGTCTACCACCAGCAGCCCGTCCCCGCGCGCCAGGGAGTCGATGGTACCTGCGGGTGAGCCGTCGAGATTGGGAATATCCACTGCTTGTAAGGTAGATGCCGTATGTGCAATTTTATTTGGAGTTGAACATTGACATGTTTCAAGATCTCTCTATCACGCTTAATTTACACTATCACAATTAAACTGTGCTCGCTGTCCTACATTGTGGGAATGCGGGTTGACTGGCAATATGTCGCAAGACCGTAGGGGCAGTCGAGTGTTACCCTACACATAAAAAACGAAACACCGGTTCACATCGTGGGAGCGCGGGTTGGCAGGCGAAAGTCACAACACCGTAGAACCAGCTGAATTCGATAAAACATACAATAAATACCACAAGCATTATGATTCATGTGGATGGACAACGTCCTCACGAGTTTTGTTCAAGAGCTGTGTGCTCTAAGCAGTTGGGTGTTCTCGATTTCGACCTACACCTGTGTGTGCTGTCTGATTTCGTGGAGTGTTGAGTAAATAAATACATTTATGTTGCTGCACAAATAACGTTAATGTGCAATAAAAACTCTTACTGCTGAGATT
The DNA here is from genome assembly GCA_963422195.1 of Carabus problematicus. NCBI lineage: Eukaryota > Metazoa > Arthropoda > Insecta > Coleoptera > Carabidae > Carabus > Carabus problematicus. The sequence goes on along the minus strand of OY728583.1, from coordinate 9,053,378 downwards.
CTGTCTTTTATTTAGTTGTGAATGATCATCCTTCTGTGCGACTCCATATCAACGAACTGTAATTACCGCTAACACAACGTAGAGTTTTCTAAAGGCTCCTTTTTGCGTTTAGTATGTAAATTTCGCGTTTTCAAGTACATCTCTGTCATGTTACAATATATAGACCTGCTTGGTTATAGAACAGTAAATAATCAGTATATTTTTTTATTACAGGACATGAAATATTATCACGTTTGGGTATAAGAAGACGGGCTGATTTAACACCAAAACAAAACAAGCAGTATTCACAACTAAAGAAGTCCGAACGGCTGTTGTCGGCGTTGAAGAAACGCAATGCGGTGAAATCCCTTTTCGGTAAGAATCGTGAGTTAGATGTTTCACGCGGTTCTTCGCTAGTATCAAATATTCGCAAGTTGGAACGAATGCCTCACCTGGTACAAACTTTTATTTAACTGCCAACTTAAAAATTTCGATAGGGAGAAGAGGAGTAGGCAGTACAGTAATGAAGAAAAAGCTTTGTTCCTGGCTCTTAAGAGGTTACAAATTTCTTAGTCAATTTTTGTCAGTGCCATCGGCGAGAACACTGAACAGATCTTTATCAAATATGGTACTGAAAGCTGGTGTTAACGATATACTATTTACATATATGAATTCTGTGTCACAGAGGATGAATCCGATGGATAAGTATTGCATACTTATGTTCGACGAAGTTTCTCTGTCAGCTGGATTAAGGTTTAATTACGCGGAAAATGTAGTTGACGGCGTGGTCGACTTGGGAACCTGCAGAATAGCGAAACTTGGTGACCATGCGTTAGTGTTTATGGTTCGCGGCCTGCACAGCAAGTGGAAACAAGCAATTGCGTTTTATTTTGTACGCAGTGCCGCAAAAACATTCACATTGAAGTCGTGCATACAACAAGTTATACGAGCAATCCACGAGAAGACTGCAATACATGTTGTCGCGTCAGTTTCAGATCTTGCGACCAACAACCGTGGTGCCGAACATAGTCTCGTAGAAAATTACGCGAAAACTGGAGGCCAAGGAGACTACGTGTACAAAATCGGAGAATATAAAATTGTACACTTGTTTGACATTCCTCATTTTCTTAAATGTTTAAGATGATAAAAGGTTGATCCCCAAGGGGTTGGAATGATGACTTGAAACTTCAGAAGTAAGGAAGTTTATTCAAAAGTTCATACAAAAACGTATGCCGACGTTTCGACCTTAAGGTATGAGGTCATTTTCAAGGCTACAACAATGTTAAATGTAACAATTAAAATAGTAATAACAATACGAGCTTGAAATTACCTTAATGGAAGACAGCGAAGAACAAAATTTCCACGTGGAATTTACATGGTAGTATAAATCAAAAATTGTGAACAACCATGTTCAATACAATTGAACAGGAGAAAAAACATGTGAAATTGTAAAACTTAATAATAACAGATGACCATGGTCGTCAGAATAAAAACACAAAATTGCAAGACAGACAACATAGTTGTCTTGTCAAGTCAGAACTAAATTCGGACGTCAGAAACAAAGTACAAGACACCTAGCGGGAAACCACAAAAATCAAAACTTGTTTAATAATGGCGCGTAACATGAAACACTTTGTAAGAAGTCCGTTTTATGATTAACAGAATTCTTAGTAGACTGGATATAACAGCTTTCCAAAAACAACCGTTTGTAGTTATTCTGTTTAGTATGTAAAATATTAACATTAATAAAATCAATATTGTGTCCCGAACTACCAGCATGTTCAACAATAGCACTATGAGAAGAGTTCGTATTTTTTAAATTGTATTTATGATGGTAAATACGGGTTTCAAGGTACTGTCGTGTTTCACCAATGTAAGTGGCAGGACAATTGTTACAGTTGATCTGGTAAACTACATTACTTTTCTTGTTTTTAGGGACTGGTGACTTTAAAAGAGCAAATAAACTATGTAAAGAGTTGGTACTGATGAAAATCAATTTAGTGGGAATGTCTTTAAAAGTCATCATTCCAACCCCTTGGGGATCAACCTTTTATCATCAATATTTGACTTAAATAAAATTACTATGAATATCACATAAATGTTTAAGAAATAATTTTATGGAGAAAGATATTATGTACGATGGAAAGAGAGCCAAATGGAGCGACATTCGACAACTGTACGAATTCGATGGGACAGAAGACGCTAAAGTTACAAAACTATCGAGCAGCCATGTTACACCTACAGGAAAGGAGAAGATGCGCGTTAAATTTGTCGCACAAGTGTTTAGTCGCTCAACATATGGCCATTTAACATTGCTTACAAATGCAGAAGCAATGAAAGCTAATGATACTGCGCAATTTATTCTTTCTGTTAATGATTTTTTTGGCAGTCTAAATTGCGTGCAGAAATCCACACGACCATTGGCAGCGCGATTAACGGACAACTCGCCGCATTTGGACTTTTGGGGCAGAGCTAAAAAGCTCATCGGCCAGCTCAAGTTAGTGAAAGGTGAGAAAGTTGTCTCTTGTCCACCCAGCATCTTACATGTCACACACACAATTATAAACATTCAGTCCCTATGTAATTCTTTAAAGGATCTTGGATTTGATCATTTGCTGACCAAAAATCTTAACCAAGATCCTTTAGAGAATTTTTTTGGAATAATTAGGGGATTGTGCGGACAGAATACCAATCCTACATGTTCCCAATTTGTCTCTGCGATTAAAACATGTGTTATTAATAACACATTAAAATCAACAAAGGGAACAAATTGTGAAGATGACGGCTGCCAATTCCTTTTTTGCAATCAACCATTTCCTTTCCCCGGTGCCCTCCAGTGATTCCGCTAACCGGATATCCCCTACAGATCCCAGGCCTCATACACCGTCTCCTCTGTCTTCACACTCCTCTGATGATTCTGGGACTGATGTTTCTAAGTTGTTGCAGGTAACATCCATTACCAAGTTGGCCATGAATGTTACTAGCAAATTATCGGCTATCGATTGCCAGATATGTTCCGGGTTTCTGTTCGTTGACGGGAATAATATTGCCAAAGCACCATCGGCAGCGTTCATATATGAAATAAAAAAAATTAAATCGGCTAATTAACCGTAAACGAGTTATTGGTTATTTCACAATTTGTCATTAAAATATTAGTTAAAAAATTTTTATGAATTAAATCTTTTTAAATACATTTGTAATATTTTATTTACAAGAAATGTTCAAAATTATCTCCATTGTGTTCAATACATAAAGCCGCACGCCAAAGAAGAGATCGCTGCGTTCTTAATATGGTTGCTGGGTTAATTCTAATAATATCGGCAGCGCCTGCTGTATTTTTTGACGTAATTCTTCTACCGTGTGCACGTGGTAACATGTCTTGTGTAAAAGCAGTTAAAGATCATGATGGTAATTTATTGTGGAAAGAATCTAAGTTTAGGGAACGATGGAGCTTGGCTAGTTTATTTATGTAAATGCTGCTTGCGGCAAAATGTTGTTCCAGAAGATTGGAAGCGTGCTGTAATTGTTCCATTGTATAAAGGAAAAATGAATGAATGTACAAATTATCGTGCGATTAGTCTCTTGAGTGTTGTGTGTAAGTTGTACAGTAGTGTTCTAATTAATAAAGTAAGAGAGATTACATGTAGTAAACTGAATGGTATGCAAGGTGGGTTTTTGCCTGAAAGAGGATGTGTGGATCAATTGTTTTCGCTTCGAATGATTCTGGAAAAGACTTTGGACCGAAACAAGAAATTGTTTTGTGCTTTCATTGATTTAAAGAAGGCATATGACAGTGTTGTGCGTGAAAAATTATGGCCTATTTTGAAGGAGTATGGCGTTAGTGGTACGTTATTGAGAGCACTAATGGCTTCATATGTAAATAATCAAGCAGCAGTTCGTGTGGATGGTAGTTTGAGTAGATGGTTCAATATTGACGTGGGAGTTAAACAGGGTTGTGTGATGTCTCCTTGGCTCTTTAATTTGTATATGGATGTGTTATTGAAACGAGCGTTAGAGTGTAAAAATGATGGTGTGAAGATAAGTGATTTCGTTGTGCCTGCATTAGCATATGCTGATGATGTGGTTATTATGGGTGAATCTGAGGAACAATTGACGAGAATGATTGAGAGTGTCAGTAATCAGGGAAAATGTTTGAATTTGATCATGAATGCTTCAAAATGTAAGATTTTAGTTTTTGAGAAGGATGAAGTTACGGAATGCAAGATTAGCATAGATGGTGAGCAAATGGAACAAGTTAATGTATTTATGTATCTGGGATGCATGTTTTCGAGAGATGGACGGATGAATGCTGAAATTGAAAGAAGAGTGGTTGCAGGTAGAAAAGTTTTGGGCGCTTTGGGAATGTTTGCTAGAAATTTGAATGTATCAAGAGAAGCTAGGTTCTGTGTGTATAATGGTGTACTTGTGCCATTGTTGATGTATGGATGTGAATGTTTGATATGGGATAACCGGAATAAAAAAAGGGTAACTGCGGTTGAAATGAGATTCTTGAGAGGAGTGTCCAGAGTGACTAGAAGAGACCGTATTAGGAATAAAGTAGTTTATGATGAATGTGAAATTAGTGAAAATGTTGTGAAAAGAGTGGCTTCAAGTCAGCTGCGTTGATTTGGACATGTGGAAAGAATGCCAAATGATAGATTGACTAAGAAGATTTATTTGGGTGAAATTGAAGGAACACGAATGCGAGGAAGACCGAGGAATAAATGGATGAATATGATAGAAAATGTTTTGAGTGAACGTAAAATTATAAGCAGAAATAATAGGAGAGCATATATGACAAGGTGTATGGATATTAACGAGGCGAGACAGTTATGTATGGATAGGAGTATTTGGCGAGCTATTGTTAGAAAATAAGGAATGAAAGGCAGTTTTCTATATAATATATAATATTAATTTTTTTTGAGTGATTGTAGAAAATAAAGGGCCTGCTACCCCAGTAATGGGAAAGGCGTGATGTTATGTATGTATGTACAATAAATGTGTTTGAAAATGAAAAAGCTAGAAAAAATACTTTATAATAAAATGTGTTGCACTTTTTACTATATTATTTTATATTATACCTATGTCGTGTATTACTTTAATTTATTAGTCATTGAATATGGATAAAAATTTGTTCTTGTTTAATAGATAATTTATTTATACAAATATATTATTGGATGCACAAGTTATGTTGAAGGGGTTAACAGTGAGTAACATTCACAAAAATTAAACTTGTTATATTAAATTTTGTGTGTCATTTTTAGGAAAAATAGTGTGGGAGTGGGACGGCGGCACAAGTTAGGCACTTGCCACGGGCGCTTCCTACCCTAGTTACGGCACTGCTTATGCTGATATTAAGTATGGCAGTTGCATATTATAAGTTGTCATAGAAAGATTTTACGTTTTCTGTGAGCTATAATTTTGCATTTAGATTGATTTTTTTCCGTATTGTTCGTATTGTATATTATTAAGATAACATATTAGTGCAGTTTTTCTATATATTATTTTTAAATTACTATTAACCCATTAGTGCCACCCGGCAACTTAAGTTGCCACAATATTTATAAATTTTAATAAAGGTTTATTATTTTTAGAAAACCACTTTTTCTATAAGTAGCTCGTGAACTGTGTTAGCAGACGGACGTGCCTACGTACGCTTGTGAAAACAGTGACGCGAAGTGATTACGACTATAACAAGTTGAAACAGTGTATCGCCGCATATAACGAGAGATCTGGTAAATACGGCCGAAGCAAAACACAACATAATCGACACCAAAACAACGATCAAATCGAATATTAAAAAACCCCAACTTAGAAGGAAGTTCCATCAACAAGGCGGGCCAGTGACCCGCAGCGCAACCGCGAACTAGAAGAACTAAAAGAGAAATACAAAATCCCCGTGAAAAAAATGCTATAAGATGAAAAACATAAACCGTCCACTCTACTTACTAATCGCCGACAACACTATTACAATGAAACACCTAGAATCACATATCAGAAACATAGCATATACGAGAGTGATGTTCGAAAGAAGAAGGAACACGAGAAAAATCACACAATGCCACATCCAACTGCAGAGGACCGATAACATGTATGTTCTGCAGCGCTAACCACTGGACTAAAGATTACCCCAATAAAGAACAAACACCGAAATGCAGCAATTGCAGTGCGACACATCAGTCCAACAGCCTCGACTGTCCGGTATACACACAAAGGATCAATTGAATAAAACAAAAACAAGAAAGACAAAACAAACCAACACAAGTCAAACCGAGACTAGACAACAACAAATATACACACAGAGACACAATTACCCGCAATTACAATACAAAGTTGCACCGCAACAAAAAAACAACGCATGGGCGGGAAGACCTACAACGTCAACCCCAACAACAGCGAACCCAAACATAACAGGACAACAACGGCAACCTGGTAGGGAACAACCCCACAGTGACGACACACAACAAAGAGCACCATGTGCCAACAACAGAGTCCCCCCCCCCATGAGCTATCAACAACCAATTGACGCCTTCAACGAACTCATGAATGAATTAGCCACATTACATACCCTGGTGAAAATCAGAGACTTAACTAAAGCAGTCAAAGACCTAAACACATTGCTAAGACAATACAACACACAAGAAGAAAAATACCATACATTCACACAATTCACAAGTAATCTAGCCGACTATGACATATAAGAAAATAAAGATATGTACATGGAACGCCAACGGTGTTAGACACCGAATAGGCCAACTAATCAACTTTTTACATACGTACGAAATCGACATATTACTAATAAATGAAACCAAATTAACACAGACAGACAAACTAAAACTTCGAGGGTACAACGTAATACGAAACGACAGACAGTGTGCACACGCAGCGGGCGGTGTAGCAATTGCCATCAAATACAACATTCCACTCACGCACATACATACACCAAACACAACTCTCGAAACACTCTGCATTAAACTCTTAGACAACACACACATAATAGCAGCTTATAACAACCCACGAAACAATATAACACATACAGACCTCGACATTCTACAAAACATCGCACAAAAAGTCCTAATAGTGGGGGACGTGAACGCAAGACATGAAACATGGAACTGTTACTGAAGAAACAGAAACGGAGTCACAATACACACACACATGTTAAATCACAATACAATCATCCTACACCCCAACACACCGACACATTACTCAGATAATAACATAACACCAACAACCATAGACATAATAATTAATAAACACATACGAAACATCTCAAATCCTCAAACACTTGCTGAACTCGACTCGGACCACAACCCAGTAATATTCACAATAAACACACCTAAACCACCACCTGAACACAAAATCGTCACAGACTACAATAGAACCAATTGGACATACTTTAGACACACCCTGGACAAACACATAAACAATAACATAACAAACCCAGACGAACTAGAAGAGGAAGTCACTAAATTCACACAAGCAATTACACACGCAGGAGATAAAAATAAGCACAACACAAGACAACCTTCCACAGCACATACTCGACATGATCAAACAGACTACGAAAACATTGGCAAACTGCACGCGACACACACATCAAAACACACATGACAATCATGAACAGACAAATTAACTCTGAAATCAGAACACACCTAAATACAACATGGCAAACAAAACTTGAAGCTCACTATGGAAAATAGACAAATCACTAAGGAAAACATACAAGCCAATCCCCACCCTAGAGCACAAAACCACATACGCAACCACAGATATATAAAAAGCACATTCGAACAAATACACAACATCGACATAGACAATACAGACGAACACAAACACATAAACAACACGGTAAAATTGTTTCTTGCGACAAAACATCCACCAGACACAGAACAACGCAAGAAACTCCTCACAAAACCCTCCGAAATCGCACAAATAGCCAAAAAACTACCCAGTAATAAAGCACAAGAACCTGACATTGACAACGTAATACTAAGAAATCTCTCCAAAAAGGCATATACACAACTAACATACGTTATCAGCACAATTATCACCCAAAAATTCTTCCCGCAGCAGTGGAAAATCGCTTACATAATACCCATCCTCAAACCAAACAAAACCCCCAAATCACCCGATAGTTACCGCCACATCAGTCTACTCCCAACACTTGCAAAACTCACGGAAAAGATATTACACAAAAGACTAACCAAAATAGACACAAAACTAAAAATAACACCAAATACACAATTTGGCTTCAGGGCAAAACACAACACTGTCCAACAAGTAACCCAAATAGTAATTGACATTATACTAAATTACAACAAACATCACAACAATGCTATTATTACTTGATATACAAAAAGCCTTTGACACAGTATGGATTAACGGACTCCTATACAAGCTCATACAAATACAATACACCCCAACACTAATCAAACTGATATACTCATACCTAACGAACCGACAATTCCAATTTATACCCTTTATGCCCATTGGTAATTTAATATCCTGTCCAGTAATTAGCTTTTAAATAGAATTAGAGACATGGCCTCAAAACGCGTAGTCTCAAAATTGTTTATACATATATATATATATATATATATATATATATATATATATATATATATATATATATATATATATATATATATATATACAGGATGACCCAGATCGTACCGGGAATATTTCAAGGATGAATTCCAAAAGTCCATATAAACATATGTGCCTAAACGTAACCGTAAACGAGTTATTGGTTATTTCACAATTTGTCATTAAAATATTAATTAAAAATTTTTTTATGAATTAAATCTTTTTAAATACATTTGTTATATTTTATTTACAAGAAATGTTCAAAATTATCTCCATTGTGTTCAATACATAAAGCCGCACGCCGAAGAAGAGATCGCTGCGTTCTTAATATGGTTGCTGGATTAATCCTAATATCGGCAGCCTGCTGTATTTTTTGACGTAATTCTTTCACCGTGTGCACTTCAGTTGCATAAACAATCTGTTTCATGTGACCCCAAAGATAAAAATCTAAGAGTGTCAGGTCTGGCGAACGCGGTGGCCATACTACGGGTCTTCCAATTCCAATCCATCTTCCTGGAAATGTGCGTTAAGCCAAGCTCTAACACGAAGACATTGATTTGCTGGTGCCCCATCGTGTTGATACCACATTGCACGTCTAATATTCAATGGCACATCTTCCAGTAATAAGGGTAAAGAATTTTCTAGAAAATATTCGTAATTCGCACCATTTAAACGGTGTGGCAGTTCAAATGGTCCAATCAGACGATCATTGAGAATACCGGCTATCACATTAACACTAAATCTATGTTGAAAATGCGAGCGTCTTCTTAAATGAGGATTTTCTGTAGCCCATTCATGAAAATTATGATAATTATTGATACCATCTCGTGTGATAGAATCTTCATCGGTCCATAATATATGCGGTAGGTGTTGATTATTTTGTACCCAATTACAAAATCTTAAACGAGCTTGAAAATCATTACCTAGAGCTTGAACCCTTTGATGATGATATGGATGTAAGCGAGCACTTCTTGTTATTCTCCAAATCTGGCTTCTACATATTCCAGTACGTAATGCAATTCTTCTCACACTTAAAGACGGATCTTCTTGCAATAAATCAAGAACTTGTTCATCATCGTTTACGGGTCTACGAACAACTCCTTGACCGGCCGCATGTCTTGCATTGAAAGTGCCATGTTCCCTCAGCTGACGATGTTTATTTAAGAAAACTGCACGCGTAGGTAGTCTTCTATTGGGATATCTTCTACGGTATTCTTGTTGTGCTGCTAAAGCATTTCCATCGCACAAACCGTACACATAATGAATATCTGTATATTCTTCATTTGAAAATAACATTGGCATTGTGAATCACTTGTGAACTACAACGAGAATGATGAAACAAACAGGAAGCCAATAACTTCAGTATCACAGTAATAAATTAACTAGTTACAAACAACCATTTGTTCAAATGTTACCAAACAAAAGACGCGATGGCAACTAGATCAGCATTACTAAAATTTCAGAAGACAGACAAATTAACAATAACTCGTTAACGGTTACGTTTAGGATATTATGTTCATATGGACTTTTTGACTCTAAATATGTTGTGCAATTCATCCTTGAAATATTGCCGGTACGTTTTGGGACACCTGTATATATATATATATATATATATATATATATATATATATATATATATATATATATATATATATATATATATATATATACATACATATATATATATATAGACGGTACGTACATGACGCGTGACGTGTGGCGAATCGTCAGTGTAAAATCGATTTAAGTGATAAACCAAGGGAGTAAGAAATATAGAAGACAGTGTAGGGGTGTAAACTGGAAAGAAAGGGATGTGAGAAAAGTAGGTGCAACGGAAGAGACCTGTGTCAGTGCGAATAAAAGTGAATTAATAACAACAAAGTGAACAATAAGGGCGAAAGTCGCTCGCACAACGAACAGTAAAGGCGAAAGTCGCTTGTGCGGACGCGAACGGACAGAGACACTAAGTAGACGAGCTCAAACGGCAAAACCCGGCATATCAGTGTTGCCAAAAGTAGTAAAAATAAATTAATAAAAAATAAAAAGAGTAGTGTAAACAGTAAAGAGAAGATAAAAACACCAAAATAAATAAAAAGGGGAAGACAAGAAAATAAAATTAGGGAATAGGAGAGAATGAGTAAGAGACAAAGGGGTATAGAAGAAGTCAACAACGAACAGGCATTCAATAAAAGCAAGAAGGTACTGAGATCACCTGAACAAAAGAAAAGAGAGGAAAAAAGTGAAAATAGATTTGAAATTGAGGAAAAGGGAAACGAAGAACAAAATAAAAAACAAAAAATGGACGAATTAAAGAAAATGATGCAATCAATGATGGAGAAAATGGAAGAAAATACACAGGAACTAAAACAAGAGATAAGAGAGATGAAAAACGAAATGGAAAAGAAAGAAGCTAACTGGCAAAAAGAAAAGAAAATATTACTAGAGAGAATAGAGACACTAGAATGGAAAGCCGAAAGAGAAGAAAAAAACAAGAAGAAGAATAACATAGTAATAAAAGGACTAAAGAGCACCCAAAACGTGGAAAACGAGGTGAAAAATATATTAGAGGAAAAATTAAGGGTCAAAACAAGTATTAAAAAGATAAACGTACTAAATAAAGACCAAAAAACAGAGATCATAATAGCAGAGATGACAAACTGGGAAGAAAAACAAAAGATTATGACAGCAAAACATAAGCTAATAAACACAAATATTTACATAGAGAACGATCTAACATGGGAGGAGAGAAAAATACAACGCGAAATCAGAAACATAGCAAAAGAAGAGAAGTTAAAAGGGAAAACGGTTAAAATAGGATACCAGAAACTCATAATAGACAAACAAGTCTATAGATGGGATACACAAGAAAATGGGGTCAGCAGAGAGAACACCAATAAAGAAAGCACAAAGTCAAAAAAGTACTAAAGAACGGAAAAGGAGAGACGAACAAAACCAAGACGGACAGGATAATGAAGAGGACATTACAAAAGAAAGCAGGGAATATAAAAAGACAGAACGGAAAAAACAATATTATCAGAATAGGCACATGGAACATAAGAAGTATAAAGGGAAAGGAGGTAGAAATAGTGGAGGAAATGATAAAACATAACGTGGAAATATTAGGAGTCACAGAGACAAAACTCAAGGGAAACGGAATGAAGAAAATACATAAAGGATATTGGCTGTACTGGTCAGGCATAGAAGAGAAAGAGAGGGCGAGAGCAGGAGTAGGAATAATAATCGCACCGGACAAACAAAAAGCCATAATAAGAGAACGATTTATAAACGAAAGAATTATGACGGTAGAAATGAAATTGAATGAAGATGAAAAATGGACAATGATAATCACATATGGAGAAAACGAAGATGCAAGAAAAGGAGAGAAAGATACTTTCTTCGAAAATCTTCAGAGAGAGGTGGATGTAGGGCTAGAAAATGTTATAATCATGGGAGACCTAAACGGACGAGTGGGAAACAGCAATGAAGGAATAGAAGACATTATGGGAAAAGAAGGGGAAGAAACCAGAAACGATAATGGAGAAAGAATAATAGATATATGCAGGGAAAATGACTTAATAATAACTAATACTAAATTTAAACACAAAGACATACACAAATATACGAGGGCGGAACCGTCGAGAAACGAAAAATCAATAATAGATTACTTCATAGTAAACAAAAATAAATGGAAAATAGTCAAAAATGTAAAAGTATCAAGAGAAGCAGAAATAGGAAGCGACCATTTTCTGGTGAAGATGGATATAATGAACAAGAAAGAAAAGCAAATACAAGACAAAAGAAGAAAGAAGACAAAAGAAAAAATAAAAAGCTACAAACTCAAGGAGGAAGAATGCCAAGAGAGGTACAAAGAGATTGTAACACGAAAATGTAATGAACAAAAATATAAAACAGGAATAGAAGAGAACTGGGAAATTTTTAAAAAAATCATACTAGAAGCAGCTACAGAAAGCTGCGGAGCTACAAAGATAGTGAACAAGGATATAAAAAGAACAGCATGGTGGACGAAAGAACTGAAAGACAAAATCCAAGAAAAGAAAGAGAAATGGAAAAAATACATAAGTTCAAATAAAGAATGCGATTATGAAGAATACAAGAAAAAAAGAAGGGAAGTAAAAACCGAAGTAAAGAAAGCAAAAAATGAATCATGGGCAAAATTTGGAGAAAAGATGACGAGGAATTACAAAGAAAACCAAAAACTATTCTTTAGAACGATGAAACAACTGAGAGCGAAGAAAGAATATACCATGATGAACATGAAAGACAAAGAAGTAAATATAATAATGGAAGAAGACAGAATAATGGAAAGGTGGAAGCAATACTTTGAGGAATTGACCGAGGACCAGAGACAAGAAACAGAAGAGCAAAATGAAGCTGTAGAAACACAAGAAATACAGCTAATACTGGAAAAGGAAGTAAGGGAAGCCATAAAAAAGCTGAAAGTAGGAAAATCCCCAGGCATAGACAACATAACACCAGAAATGATAAAATTCATGGGAGAAGAAGGAACATTACAATTTACGAAACTACTCAATGAGGTAGCAAAAGAAAAGAAAATACCAAAAGAATGGAACAAAGGAATAATAATACCGATCTATAAAAAAGGAGATAAGAGAAATTGCAGCAACTATAGAGGAATAACATTAAATAGCGTACCGGGGAAAATACTAGCAAGAATACTAGAAAAAAGAGTAAGAGACAAGATCGAAGAAACCATAGAAGAAACACAATGCGGATTCAGAAGAGGAAAAAGCACACAAGATCTAATCTTCACAATTAGACAAATAAGTGAGAAAATGCTGAACAAAAATAGAGATATCCATATATGCTTTATAGACTTAGAAAAAGCATTCGACAGGGTAAAAAGAGATATGATATGGAAAACTTTAGAAAAAAGAGGAATAGATAAGCAAACAACCGAACTAATTAAAACAATGTATAAAGAGAATAAGAGCGTCGTGAGAATAAATAACGAAGAATCACGAGAGTTTGAAACAAAGATCGGAGTAAAACAAGGATGCATTATAAGCCCATTACTTTTCATACTAGTGCTAGATGAAGCGATGAAACGAATAAAGGAGAAAATAAAACCACTGAAGCTGGGATACTGGAAAATGAAGGAGACCCAGGTGGGAATACTGATGTTCGCGGATGATATGGCAATAGTGGCGGAGACCGAAGAAGACCTACAACACAATATTACATTAATAGACAGGGAACTCACGAAAATAAATATGAAAATTAACATAGAAAAAACAAAATCAATGATAATAACAAGAGGAAATAGAACACACAAGATAACCATACAGGGAAATCAGATTGAACAGGTTAAACAATACAAATACTTAGGAAGTATAATAGAAAGCAATGGGAAACTAGACAAAGAAATAAACGAAAGAGTAGGCAAAACAGGAAAAATATTTAACATGATGAAAAACACATTTTTTGGAAGAAAAGAAATACCGAAGGAGATAAAAACAGACATTGTGAAGAAAGTAGTCCGACCCACAATGACGTATGCCAGCGAAACATGGACATTAACGGAAAAACACAAAACAAAAATAAACGCAACAGACATGAGATTCCTTAGAAAAATTGAAGATAAGACACGTTTAGACAGAATAAGAAATGAAACACATAGACAAAACCTGAAAATAGAGCCGATTAACGCGAAAATAAGGGAAAATCAAATGAGATGGCTAGGACACGTATACAGAATGGACGAGGGAAGGACCACAAGAAAAGTCTATGAAACAAAAACATCAGGGAAAAACTACCAAGGAAGACCAAGGAAGACATGGGAAGAAGGAATGAAGGAGGAAGTAGAGGAAAAGGGAATCAGATGGAAGGATATAAGAAAACTGACGCAGGACAGAAAACTATGGAGACAGCTATACACTTAACAGTAAAATAGCTTAAGACTAAATAAATAAATAATATATATATATATATATATATATATATATATATATATATACAGGGTGTCCTATTTAAACGGGCCACTACAGGGATCTCGGAAACAATAATGCTGGGTTTATGCAGAGAAAACTTCAACTAACACTAAGCTAAGAATTAACACCAAGAAGATAAAAGTATGTATATGTATGAATACGTTTATGCGGGAAATTAGGAACTAACGAATTTAACAACTAAGCTAACAAGATGGCCAACTTTTATCTTCTTAGTTTAATTGTTAATTTTGAGCATGCGCAAAGCATTTCATTTCGACAGTATTGTGTGCTGCCTTGGTGTCTCTACTTGGTGTACTGTCAGATATTGGTCAGATATATATATATATAGGTTAATTGAGTCTAAAACAATGGAAGACAGGTTTGACAGTACATTAATTGAAATTGTACAAAAATTTTGTCATCTTTATGACAAAAATCATAAAGATTATAAAAATAAACTGTCTAAAGCAAATGCGTGGGAAAGCATAGGTGCACTCATGCATCAACCAGGTACTGTTGTTAATATTATTATATTATATATGTGTATATTTATGATTACACTTTACCGATCCAGCTGAATTCTGTGAGCAACGGTGGAATGTCTTAAGAAATAGATACACAACTGAGAAAAGAAAAATACGTACTATGCCCTCCGGCTCCGGCGCAAATAAAACCGAGTGGGTTTATTATCAATCCATGAGTTTTCTAGATCAATTTGTTGTACCCAGAAGGTAAAAGTTTTAGTAAACATTTAAAAAATAACAATAACAAACATTATCTCTTTTAGAACTCATAGTAATGTAAGATTAATTAAAAAATCTGAAGAATCAGCTTTAATGTCTTCTTCAGCGTGCGATCTATTGACACAAGATGAGAATGACAGTGCCATAATTGAAGAATATTGCATCGAACCAGCAGGAACTCAGGATGCATTTGATAGTAGTTCGTCAGATTTAGCAGCTGGGCATGAGACCGGCGAGAGACCGGTCGATTACGAAGAGATTTATTAAACAACAAAATGCAAAATGATCCAAAATATAAATTGGCCAACACTATTCAAGGGGCATTTAACAAACTCGATACCTATATGGATAGTGGCAATTTAGACCACGAACACTTTACGTTTGCCAAATCTGTTGCATTGGTTTGCAGACAATAAAATCTAATAAAAATAAGTAATTGGTAAAAGCAAAAATTTTAGAATTGCTAGGGCAATATGCTGAAGATGATTAGTTATTAAAATTAAAAACTTTTCATTTGATTATATATTATTATTTTCTTCGCAGCAGGCTCGTTTGTTTATAATTTTATATTTAGTATAGGATTCACAGCAATAATTATCAAATTAAATGTACGTCTGTTTGTACAAAATAATTACTATTATTTAATATATAATTATATTATTATTTAACATTTTTATCGCAGCAGGCCCTTTTGTTTATAATTGTATATATTTTGTATAGAATAACATTGTATGTACAAAATGTAATATTAAAATGATTACTATATAATATGAACAATTTATTTACATTTTATATCGGCATACGTCCCCGACGTATATGTTGCCACTGCCACGGTACACTACCATTATCGGATATAAAATAATCAGCCAGTTTCTCGCGATTTTGCTGTACATTTCTACATGCATTATTCGCACCTAGACGGCCAACAGAATTTAATGTGATTCCATTGTCCGCCCAACGTCCTGCATGAAATTGTCTATTCACATCTACGTAATCGGCATATCCTGTCGGGCAATAGCGTCTTTCTGTGATGGGGAGATCTTTTTCTTCACGTTGAATATAATTGTGAAGTACAACGGAAGCTTTCACTATTCTTTCGCACATTGCAATATCTGCAATAATAGGTTTTCTTAAAATTCTCCATCTTTGTACTAATATACCAAATGCGTTTTCGATACAACGCCTGGCTCTAGACACTCTGTAATTGAATACATTTTTTTTTTCGTCCAATTTATCTCCAGGGTATGGCCGCATGATGTGTTCGTGTAGAGGAAACGCCTGATCCGCAACTAAAAAATGTGGCAGTAAGACACCCGTTCCGGGTAAGTGTTTCGAATTAGGAATTTCTAATTCGTTTCTCAAGAAAGCTGTGCCAAATATTGATTCTCTGAACACAGTACTATCATGATTCGATCCTGCACCCCCAATCTCGACGAAAGTAAATTTGTAATCTGCGTCACACGTAGCCATGAGGATAATACTGTTCAAATATGAAATATAATAGTAAATATACATGAAAAATGCATATAATATATTGCTTGTACCTAAACGATTTTTTTTTAACTAAAAAAATCTGTTCCCGAGTGTTTCGGTGACTGTACGACTACATGCTTCCCGTCCAAAGCACCGATGCAGTTTGGCATGTTCCATTTATTAAAAAATCCCTTCGCAATTTCTGACCAGTCAGCTTTAGATGGCACAGGTAAATAAATAGGAGACAACTGTTTCCACAGAACGTCGCACGTCTCCTTTACAACACAATGAACGGTAGATTTGCCGACATAATAGTCCCACGCAATTTGTTGGATTGAACATCCTTCCGATAAGTAACTGCAGCAAAATAAAATCTGATAAATAACATCACAATAATGAAATACTGAGTACTTACTGCAAAGTTATAGCGAGGCGGTGTTCTGGAGATAAAGGATTTTTGGAACTATCCTTCGCTAAATCAGATTTCGTAATGTTTAGTAGATGGTTAAACATTGCTGGAGTCATACGAAGGTATTTAAAAAATTGTTCCTCGTCTTCGTTCTTCATGAATTCTAATAAGTTTTCAAAATGACCGTACCGTTTTCTTTCGCGATTCATCGGTCGAACTACATAACGACGATTTCTTTTTGTAGATATCAAGTAATTAGCAGTAGCTAGCAAAAGCATAGAATAAACAAGAAGATCTTGTTTATCCATTGCAAAACACAGAAGCCCACAGAATGCACTGAATACTGCTTGTTTGTAAAGGTTATGTAGGATGACAGCTACATGTATTTGGTGCGCATGCGCTACTTTAAACCTGTTAATTTATGTACAGGCTGCGTAAACGCCATGCCTTTACTCTTAATGTTAATGTAAATTTAGTGTTAGTTTAATGTTAAATTAGTTACTAATGTTGTCCTGCATAAACCCAGCATAAGTGTTACAAGATCGGTTAAATTAGGCAAAAGTTGCGCATTTATGGGCCAATGTTAATGGCGATTTCATATTTTGAAAATTTTTCATGGCTCACTAGATAATGACAAAATGTGATTTTTTCGAATTTTAATTTTCTATTATAACTCGGAAGGTACTGAAAATACTGAAAAATGTTTCAAATAAATATTTTAGCATAGACAACAGGCTTTTTGGAGAATTTAATGAAATTGTTTTTTACCTTTTTATTTTGGAGATACTTGCATGTTCAATATTTTAAATAGGAACCATATTTAATTTTAGTTTAGTTAGAAAGAACTATTTTTCCTCTTTACAATGATGTATTTGTTTATATAAATATATTTTTTAGTTTCGAAGAAAAACTAAATCGTATAATAAAAAGAATGATTTTTCAAGTATGCCATGAAAATTTGATATAAAACAATTGCATCTAAACATGTTTAGTACATGCAAAACAAATGAAATTCAATAACATTTGATGAACGAAACAAAATTCGTTGTGTAAACTGAAAACTCTTACACAGATTTTCGTATGAAACCATACCTACATAAATTATTTTTTGTCTATAATCTTTTGTTTACCAAATATTATTGAATTTCAATTGTTTTGCATGTAGATAACACATTTAGATGCAATTGTTTTATATCAAATTTTCATGGCACACTACGAAGATCATTCTATTTGCCATACTTTTTAGTTTTTCTTAAAAACTAAAAAAGATATTTATATAAACGGATACATTATTGTAAACAGAAAAAATAGCGCTTTCTAGCTAGAGAAAATTTAACTATAGTTTCTATTTAAAAAATTAAACTTGCACGCTGTATCTCCAGAAATATCTATTAAAAAAATTTTCATCAAATTCATCAGGAACTTTCTTATGTAAGCTAAAATATGTATTTGAAACTTTTTTCAATATTTTTTATACTTTGTGAGTTATAACGGAAAATTAAATTTCGAGAAAATCACACTTTTGTCATTATCTAGTGAGCCATGCAATATTTTCAAAAAACTAAATCGCCATTATCATCGGCCCATAAGTACGCAACTTTTGTCTAATTTAACCGACCTTGTATCTCTTATAGTTTCCGAGATCCCTGTAGTGGCCCGTTTAAATAGGACACCCTGTATATATATATATATATATATATATATATATATATATATATATATATATATATTATTTATTTATTTAGTCTTAAGCTATTTTACTGTTAAGTGTATAGCTGTCTCCATAGTTTTCTGTCCTGCGTCAGTTTTCTTATATCCTTCCATCTGATTCCCTTTTCCTCTACTTCCTCCTTCATTCCTTCTTCCCATGTCTTCCTTGGTCTTCCTTGGTAGTTTTTCCCTGATGTTTTTGTTTCATAGACTTTTCTTGTGGTCCTTCCCTCGTCCATTCTGTATACGTGTCCTAGCCATCTCATTTGATTTTCCCTTATTTTCGCGTTAATCGGCTCTATTTTCAGGTTTTGTCTATGTGTTTCATTTCTTATTCTGTCTAAACGTGTCTTATCTTCAATTTTTCTAAGGAATCTCATGTCTGTTGCGTTTATTTTTGTTTTGTGTTTTTCCGTTAATGTCCATGTTTCGCTGGCATACGTCATTGTGGGTCGGACTACTTTCTTCACAATGTCTGTTTTTATCTCCTTCGGTATTTCTTTTCTTCCAAAAAATGTGTTTTTCATCATGTTAAATATTTTTCCTGTTTTGCCTACTCTTTCGTTTATTTCTTTGTCTAGTTTCCCATTGCTTTCTATTATACTTCCTAAGTATTTGTATTGTTTAACCTGTTCAATCTGATTTCCCTGTATGGTTATCTTGTGTGTTCTATTTGTTGAAGTAAACTTCCTTACATATATATATATATATATATATATATATATATATATATATTTAATTTACGCAAATGAAGCCTTTTAAAACGTGTCGCGGAACGGACCGGCATCGTCGAGCGCTGCACGAAAAGAACAGGAATAACGCGGTTGTTCAGTGGCAGATCTCGAGTGGGACAGACGAAATTTTAAAGTTTCCGCATTATTGTGCTGCGTTTTGATTTTTAAGTCTTTACTACATGAGTTCAATACCACCCTACAGAAAAGGGGGATTGATAAGTTACGCTTTCATCTCGTCCTGCTGGATACGGTTAGAAAATGAGTGAAGCCACGGGTTTCGCTAGCCGTACCAGTCCCGTATTCGGGGATTTAGTGTGTGTGCCCCACCGAGATACTGTTTCGTCGCGAATAACATCATCGTCATACCGATTTCCGAGGTACCCCGTTGGTGTGCACTTGAACCTACCCACACCGCTTGCCGATCGCCGCCCCAGCAAACCCTTCGTGTCCCGCCAGGAGCCAGAGGCGCAGAATTCAGTTAAGTCACTTATCTTCTACGTTCTGTATTGAGTCAACGTAAATTTGGTCCCAGTGCTGTACCAAGCGACACCGCGTGGAATCCATTGCCCCTTTGTGCTAGTGCGACCCTGGGCTGCGCGAACGCAACCCAACGCGTTAGTGTACTCTCGTAACCATCTTTGCTGGCTCGACCCAGCCAACGTCGATTCATTTATTTATTTGAACTTATTTGTGTAATTCCCCATTAATTTTGTAACATTATAACTTTTGTTCTTAATTCTTATAAGTCTATGTATTATCTTGATTCTGCTAGTTGTTAATTTTAAGAATATTGTTTTATCATTTGTGTGACAGACCCCGGAGTAATTCGCGATATACGATAGTGAGAGCTGACCCGCGTATTTTGGTCTGGATTTTGATTTGATTAACCTTTTTGTTTTGGCAGCTAATCATTATCGCCCGGCTACTTGCTTCGGACCCCGTCTGTCTCTCTAAATTTTGTATTAGCTTAAGTACTAACCCATTTAGTTTAATATCGCTTATTGTCATTTCATGTTTTCTTTATTTCTTAAACAATATACGGATTTGTTGTACACCCGTATCACACATTGTTTAATTTGGTTGTCTCCCGTCAAGTATTTTCCCGTTATAGTCTTTCGTGTTTCAACTATAGCGAGTGCAGTGGCGTACCCAAAACACGTGGCGCCCTTATTTTAACTTAACCTGCCGTTTAATTTTATAATCATTTTGTATTGCGAAATAAGAACCACCCCCGTCTCCACTGAAGCCAGCCGGAGCAACCTGTTATCGCGCCACCCCTCAGGAGGCGTGATAATATATATATATATATATATATATATATATATATATATATATATATATATATATATATATTGTGACCAGTGGCGGCTCGTCCATAAGCGCTGCGACACTGCAGCACCCCCAAGCAAAATATATGGAAAACACTTTTTATATTGATATTTTAAAATGACAATATTAGTGATATTTTATGAATTAAAATAGCAATAATTATGGTAACCATTCAACATTTTATATAAATTTTATTAAACACAATCAATTCAATTGATATCAAAGAGAATTATTTTAATCTACGCTCAGAAATCATTTAAATACACAGTCTGACACTGTCGTTTTCACAGTGTCAGAACTCGGAATTCGGCGCGCTTCGTCAATTTCCGCTAAGATTCGCGCGCATATGCACTGCATAGGCACTGAGCTTCTCTATGCATGTAACAAGTGAATTTGGTACTGTGGAATTGACAGCTACCAGTGTTATTTCTCTGTAGTTCTGTTTATTAGGCAGCGTTATAGTTTATCAAATGTTAGATTATTATTAATGAATTATCACTATATTTTTGCTAGTTTCGTTAACGGTAGGCAATAAAATATATTATTATTTTAACTTATAATCATTAATTATTTTATTACAGAAAAAATACAATAATTTGGGCTTTTATCGGTTACAAATACATTTAAGTAATTTACCATCATGGGGGTCAGTGTAGAAGATCTTAAAAAAATTACATTTTCGCAATTATCATTACATGAAAAACTTGAAATAAAGAATAAAGGCCGATCAACCCCAGATATCATTATTAATCAGACAGGGGTTAGTAATTCCAAAAAATATATTAGATCTTTTAACAGCGATTGGTATCAAAAAGTAAAATGGTTGTGTGGATGTGACGTTACAAACAGTTTATTTTGTTTTCCTTGCTTGCTTTTTGGCGGCGAAACTATCTGGACAAAAACTGGATTTTCAAATATAAGCCGAATAAAAGAAAAATGTGAAAAACATGAAAATTCACGAAAACACATGGAAAATGTTGTTTCATTATCGTTTTTAGGAAAAGTTAATATTGCTGAGCAATTAAGCGAGACATATAAAACAGCCACAATTAAACATAATGAACAAGTAAAAAAAAACCGTGAAATTTTGTCTCAAATAATAAATTGTATTAAATTTTGTGGCAAGTTTGAGTTACCATTACGTGGCCACGATGAAAGTAGTTCGTCAGAAAATCCAGGGGTTTTTAGGGGGCTATTAAATTTTATTGCTACTTTCGATCCCGCTTTACAAAAACATTTAGACAATAGTACGGTGTTTAGGGGGACATCCAAAATAATCCAAAATGAATTGTTACAAAACATGTTAGAAGTTTGTCGGGAACAAATAACTTTGGAAATTGGGAAAACATCTTTTGTAGCCGTCATGAGCGACGATACTACGGATATTTCTGAAACAACTCAAACAGTTATTGTGTTCCGTTATGAACTAGGCGGCATAATATATGAACGATTTTGGGGATTTTTTAAACCCGAGAATATCAATGCAGAAGGCATCTCGTTATGTATATTAAACGAAATTGATAAAGTATTGAAAAATGATCCAAGCAAGTTAATAGCCCAAACGTACGACGGGGCGAACGTTATGAAAGGGGAGCAAGGTGGTGTGCAACATAAAATTCAACAAGTTTATCCAAATGCACATTACATTCATTGTTATGCACATCAACTCAATCTTGTAATGAAACATGTTAGTGCATCAATTAAATCCGCCCGATTGTTTTTTTGCCAATCTCTCTGGAATAGCAGCTTTTTTTTCAAAATCTCCTCAGAGATGTGCAACTTTAGACAAATTTGTTAACAGGCGTATTCCAAGATCGTCAAGTACGCGTTGGAATTTTAATATAAGGACTGTTAATACAGTTTTTGAAAATAAAGATAACTTAATAAAGTGTTTCGAAGAATTGCAATCCTTAAAAACGACCGATAGAACAATACAAGCTTCGACAGGCTTGTTAAGCTTAATGAAAAATGAAACATTTTTATTTTGGTTGAAATTGTTTCACAGAATTATGCCACATGTAGAAATATTATACAACCAATTTCAAGCAAGAAATATCGACGCTTATAAAATACAAAAGGTTCTAAATGAATTTTGCAATGCAATTTCTGCAATCCGTAGTTCACCTTTATGCGAATCTACTAGTTCATCAAAAAGTATGGAAAGCAAAGAAGTATGCGATCATATTTGCGAAGAAGCCAAACAAAGATTTGCATTTACAAACCATTTAATAGCTGCTAAATTATTTTATAAAGAAAATTTTAATAAGTACGAAAAGGCGTTACCCATTTTTGAAATTAAGGAAATTTGCGACAAATATCCAACTATTGTTCGAGAAAAATTAAATACAGAACTACAAGTATTTTATTGCAGAACTGAATTCCACAATTTTAATGGATTATTGTCCCTGTTACATTTGTTAAGGGATGAAAATTTAGCGGGAATTTTTAGTGAAACAATAAAACTTTTACAAATGTTAATTACTGTTCCAATGACAACAGCAGAACCAGAGAGGTGTTTTTCGACTCTAAAAAGAATTAAAACATTTTTAAGAAATAATATGGACCAAGACCGACTAACTGCTTTGTCAATGATTACTATCGAAAAGAACATGATTTCGCAAATCAAAAATTTTAATGAAAAGGTAATAGAAAAATTTTGTCGAGCAAAAAATCGCAGAATGGAGTTTATATTCAAAAAATAGATTAATAAATTGAGTACAATTTCTATATGTTTTTTTATTATTTTATTTATACAGCACCCCCATTTCAAATTGTCACGAGCCGCCACTGATTGTGACGCTCCCTCGCGGGTGTCGGGTTGATCGGGCGTCAATCGGTTTTAATGCCGGGATAGTTCAATGGAGTTCAGGGTAGCGGAAATAAATAACACAGTCTATTCAATATATTAGGTAGTGACGTGCACTGCGTAACGCAGCTATGGTATTAAACCAGCATCTATGATAAATTGAGCAAGAAATACAATCAATTAGTAAATCGGCATTTATCATACATCGAACATGAAATACAATACTCGGGTTTCGGTACCAGGTCGGTTACTGATAACTTGACAACAGGACTATTGCGCAGTGTCAAGCAACAGATGGCAGAGACCACAACATGGCTATTGCGCAGTATGGCGGTACCAGACCGGTTACTGATAACTTGATCAGAGGACTATTGCACAGTGTCAAGCAACAGATGGCAGAGACCACAACAGGACTATTGCGCAGTGTGGCGGTACCAGACCGGGTACTGATAACCTGACAACAGGACTATTGCGCAGTGTCAAGCAACAGATGGCAGGGACCACAACAGGACTATTGCGCAGTGTGGCGGTACCAGACCGGTTACTGATAACTTGACAACATGACTATTGCGCAGTGTCAAGCAACAGATGGCAGAGACCACAACAGGACTATTGCGCAGTATGGCGGTACCAGACCGGTTACTGATAACTTGACAACAGGACTATTGTGCAGTGTCAAGCAACAGATGGCAGAGACCCCAACAGGACTATTGCGCAGTACCAGACCGGGTACTGATAACTTGACAACAGGATTATTGGGCAGTGTCAAGCAACAGATGGCAGAGACCACAACAGGACTATTGCGCAGTGTGGCGCTACCAGACAAGTTACTGATAACTTGACAACAGGACTATTGCGCAGCGTCAAGCAACAGAACACAATATGGTTACTTCTGCAACTGTGCAGAAGCAACACTCAATAATACACAAAATACAATATCGTACCAGGCGGTACAGTAAATTAAAATACGGAAAAATTTTCTTACCAAACGGTTCGGATGTAGCGGCGGTTGGAGAGTAGAACACTAACTGCCTATCATACATTTCGGTGGGCTATTTATACCCCGGAGATACGCGCATGTCAGTTCGACTGAGTAGTGTCTTGGTTCGTCCGGAGCGCAAGAACGGACCGCGCTAATTGGTGCGCTAACGATCATTGCTCTGTGAAATCCCACATCTGGTTTCAATAACCATACGTGTCGTCAATAAGTGGAAGTTAATAAATCTGTCATACGAAGGGCGAGCAAATGCGATATCTGGAAAGTCGAAGACCTGCGACACTTGACACTAAACACATGTTTTGTATACCAAAAAGGCGCCAAGAAACGACGTTAACAACAAATACGTTAAACAAAGGCCAGTTTCTTTAATCAGTAAGAATCTATTATTATTATTATTACTTATAAACGAAGTAATTACTACCGTTAGAAACTAATTGAAACTACGAGTACGATAAGTCACATTCCGACAACATTTAGTAGGAGTTATAAACTGAACAGAGCAATGATAATACTGCGTTTGTGGTGGTACTGACATTTGGAAAGGGGTGTTCTCTTTACTGCGGTTATCCCTTAAGCGGTAATCCACAGGGTTCTTTTATGTATAATTATAGTGTGACAAACCTCGTGTCTGGAGCTAAATCGCCGTAAACTGCGAGTAACTGACTACAAGAATAGTATCCTATGTTAACCATACAACAAAAGGATAAACAATTAGGAGAATTGTTGTTAAACATTATAATATTCTAATTGTCAATATTCCACAATAATTTCACTAACGTAGCACGGTCAGTAGCAGGTAGTCGAAGGGTCGAGAGGGAGAGAAAGCGAGAGATCGGGGTTAGACGATGAGGGCGATACTAATACACTAGCCTTCGCTAGGCGAGAGGCATCGGAGTGAGGGTAAGTTACCCGCTAAGACAATTGGCTCATATGTGAGGGTGAGTCGATAGGAAACCAATTGGACCAGGGTAAGCTTTTGCATATATCGTTTATTTCTTTCCATCTTATGATATTCCGCTGTGCATCCTGTATTCCCCACCCAAGCCTATCTTCATCGTTAGCACCACAGGGCGGTGCTTCGGGGGTTAAATACGACAGCATCGCCGGCTTCATGATCTTGGTTCTCCGGGGCTAAGACCTTCCTAACCTATCAGTTTTGCGCGGCAAATCTAGTGGCAGCTGCTGATATCCCAATCTCTATCAGTTTCGCGCTGCAAATTTAGTGGCAGCTGCTGATATCCAAAGCTACCTCAGTTGGCCTGAAGGCGATTTCCATTTGTGTAATCAACCAATCGTCAACTAATAAACGTTCTCTCCAAACAAGCAGGCCACGTTCGTTCCGCCAGGGGGAGCCCAGGTCCACCGCTCCATTCGCAGCCAGGAGAGGAGGGTTGCAAACTACAGGGTGCATTCCAACCCGCCATCACTAACCAGGTCCGTCATCTGTCACTTGGGTCTACCACCAGCAGCCCGTCCCCGCGCGCCAGGGAGTCGATGGTACCTGCGGGTGAGCCGTCGAGATTGGGAATATCCACTGCTTGTAAGGTAGATGCCGTATGTGCAATTTTATTTGGAGTTGAACATTGACATGTTTCAAGATCTCTCTATCACGCTTAATTTACACTATCACAATTAAACTGTGCTCGCTGTCCTACATTGTGGGAATGCGGGTTGACTGGCAATATGTCGCAAGACCGTAGGGGCAGTCGAGTGTTACCCTACACATAAAAAACGAAACACCGGTTCACATCGTGGGAGCGCGGGTTGGCAGGCGAAAGTCACAACACCGTAGAACCAGCTGAATTCGATAAAACATACAATAAATACCACAAGCATTATGATTCATGTGGATGGACAACGTCCTCACGAGTTTTGTTCAAGAGCTGTGTGCTCTAAGCAGTTGGGTGTTCTCGATTTCGACCTACACCTGTGTGTGCTGTCTGATTTCGTGGAGTGTTGAGTAAATAAATACATTTATGTTGCTGCACAAATAACGTTAATGTGCAATAAAAACTCTTACTGCTGAGATTCTGTCTTTTATTTAGTTGTGAATGATCATCCTTCTGTGCGACTCCATATCAACGAACTGTAATTACCGCTAACACAACGTAGAGTTTTCTAAAGGCTCCTTTTTGCGTTTAGTATGTAAATTTCGCGTTTTCAAGTACATCTCTGTCATGTTACAATATATAGACCTGCTTGGTTATAGAACAGTAAATAATCAGTATATTTTTTTATTACAGGACATGAAATATTATCACGTTTGGGTATAAGAAGACGGGCTGATTTAACACCAAAACAAAACAAGCAGTATTCACAACTAAAGAAGTCCGAACGGCTGTTGTCGGCGTTGAAGAAACGCAATGCGGTGAAATCCCTTTTCGGTAAGAATCGTGAGTTAGATGTTTCACGCGGTTCTTCGCTAGTATCAAATATTCGCAAGTTGGAACGAATGCCTCACCTGGTACAAACTTTTATTTAACTGCCAACTTAAAAATTTCGATAGGGAGAAGAGGAGTAGGCAGTACAGTAATGAAGAAAAAGCTTTGTTCCTGGCTCTTAAGAGGTTACAAATTTCTTAGTCAATTTTTGTCAGTGCCATCGGCGAGAACACTGAACAGATCTTTATCAAATATGGTACTGAAAGCTGGTGTTAACGATATACTATTTACATATATGAATTCTGTGTCACAGAGGATGAATCCGATGGATAAGTATTGCATACTTATGTTCGACGAAGTTTCTCTGTCAGCTGGATTAAGGTTTAATTACGCGGAAAATGTAGTTGACGGCGTGGTCGACTTGGGAACCTGCAGAATAGCGAAACTTGGTGACCATGCGTTAGTGTTTATGGTTCGCGGCCTGCACAGCAAGTGGAAACAAGCAATTGCGTTTTATTTTGTACGCAGTGCCGCAAAAACATTCACATTGAAGTCGTGCATACAACAAGTTATACGAGCAATCCACGAGAAGACTGCAATACATGTTGTCGCGTCAGTTTCAGATCTTGCGACCAACAACCGTGGTGCCGAACATAGTCTCGTAGAAAATTACGCGAAAACTGGAGGCCAAGGAGACTACGTGTACAAAATCGGAGAATATAAAATTGTACACTTGTTTGACATTCCTCATTTTCTTAAATGTTTAAGATGATAAAAGGTTGATCCCCAAGGGGTTGGAATGATGACTTGAAACTTCAGAAGTAAGGAAGTTTATTCAAAAGTTCATACAAAAACGTATGCCGACGTTTCGACCTTAAGGTATGAGGTCATTTTCAAGGCTACAACAATGTTAAATGTAACAATTAAAATAGTAATAACAATACGAGCTTGAAATTACCTTAATGGAAGACAGCGAAGAACAAAATTTCCACGTGGAATTTACATGGTAGTATAAATCAAAAATTGTGAACAACCATGTTCAATACAATTGAACAGGAGAAAAAACATGTGAAATTGTAAAACTTAATAATAACAGATGACCATGGTCGTCAGAATAAAAACACAAAATTGCAAGACAGACAACATAGTTGTCTTGTCAAGTCAGAACTAAATTCGGACGTCAGAAACAAAGTACAAGACACCTAGCGGGAAACCACAAAAATCAAAACTTGTTTAATAATGGCGCGTAACATGAAACACTTTGTAAGAAGTCCGTTTTATGATTAACAGAATTCTTAGTAGACTGGATATAACAGCTTTCCAAAAACAACCGTTTGTAGTTATTCTGTTTAGTATGTAAAATATTAACATTAATAAAATCAATATTGTGTCCCGAACTACCAGCATGTTCAACAATAGCACTATGAGAAGAGTTCTTATTTTTTAAATTGTATTTATGATGGTAAATACGGGTTTCAAGGTACTGTCGTGTTTCACCAATGTAAGTGGCAGGACAATTGTTACAGTTGATCTGGTAAACTACATTACTTTTCTTGTTTTTAGGGACTGGTGACTTTAAAAGAGCAAATAAACTATGTAAAGAGTTGGTACTGATGAAAATCAATTTAGTGGGAATGTCTTTAAAAGTCATCATTCCAACCCCTTGGGGATCAACCTTTTATCATCAATATTTGACTTAAATAAAATTACTATGAATATCACATAAATGTTTAAGAAATAATTTTATGGAGAAAGATATTATGTACGATGGAAAGAGAGCCAAATGGAGCGACATTCGACAACTGTACGAATTCGATGGGACAGAAGACGCTAAAGTTACAAAACTATCGAGCAGCCATGTTACACCTACAGGAAAGGAGAAGATGCGCGTTAAATTTGTCGCACAAGTGTTTAGTCGCTCAACATATGGCCATTTAACATTGCTTACAAATGCAGAAGCAATGAAAGCTAATGATACTGCGCAATTTATTCTTTCTGTTAATGATTTTTTTGGCAGTCTAAATTGCGTGCAGAAATCCACACGACCATTGGCAGCGCGATTAACGGACAACTCGCCGCATTTGGACTTTTGGGGCAGAGCTAAAAAGCTCATCGGCCAGCTCAAGTTAGTGAAAGGTGAGAAAGTTGTCTCTTGTCCACCCAGCATCTTACATGTCACACACACAATTATAAACATTCAGTCCCTATGTAATTCTTTAAAGGATCTTGGATTTGATCATTTGCTGACCAAAAATCTTAACCAAGATCCTTTAGAGAATTTTTTTGGAATAATTAGGGGATTGTGCGGACAGAATACCAATCCTACATGTTCCCAATTTGTCTCTGCGTTTAAAACATGTGTTATTAATAACACATTAAAATCAACAAAGGGAACAAATTGTGAAGATGACGGCTGCCAATTCCTTTTTTGCAATCAACCATTTCCTTTCCCCGGTGCCCTCCAGTGATTCCGCTAACCGGATATCCCCTACAGATCCCAGGCCTCATACACCGTCTCCTCTGTCTTCACACTCCTCTGATGATTCTGGGACTGATGTTTCTAAGTTGTTGCAGGTAACATCCATTACCAAGTTGGCCATGAATGTTACTAGCAAATTATCGGCTATCGATTGCCAGATATGTTCCGGGTTTCTGTTCGTTGACGGGAATAATATTGCCAAAGCACCATCGGCAGCGTTCATATATGAAATAAAAAAAATTAAATCGGCTAATTAACCGTAAACGAGTTATTGGTTATTTCACAATTTGTCATTAAAATATTAGTTAAAAAATTTTTATGAATTAAATCTTTTTAAATACATTTGTAATATTTTATTTACAAGAAATGTTCAAAATTATCTCCATTGTGTTCAATACATAAAGCCGCACGCCAAAGAAGAGATCGCTGCGTTCTTAATATGGTTGCTGGGTTAATTCTAATAATATCGGCAGCGCCTGCTGTATTTTTTGACGTAATTCTTCTACCGTGTGCACGTGGTAACATGTCTTGTGTAAAAGCAGTTAAAGATCATGATGGTAATTTATTGTGGAAAGAATCTAAGTTTAGGGAACGATGGAGCTTGGCTAGTTTATTTATGTAAATGCTGCTTGCGGCAAAATGTTGTTCCAGAAGATTGGAAGCGTGCTGTAATTGTTCCATTGTATAAAGGAAAAATGAATGAATGTACAAATTATCGTGCGATTAGTCTCTTGAGTGTTGTGTGTAAGTTGTACAGTAGTGTTCTAATTAATAAAGTAAGAGAGATTACATGTAGTAAACTGAATGGTATGCAAGGTGGGTTTTTGCCTGAAAGAGGATGTGTGGATCAATTGTTTTCGCTTCGAATGATTCTGGAAAAGACTTTGGACCGAAACAAGAAATTGTTTTGTGCTTTCATTGATTTAAAGAAGGCATATGACAGTGTTGTGCGTGAAAAATTATGGCCTATTTTGAAGGAGTATGGCGTTAGTGGTACGTTATTGAGAGCACTAATGGCTTCATATGTAAATAATCAAGCAGCAGTTCGTGTGGATGGTAGTTTGAGTAGATGGTTCAATATTGACGTGGGAGTTAAACAGGGTTGTGTGATGTCTCCTTGGCTCTTTAATTTGTATATGGATGTGTTATTGAAACGAGCGTTAGAGTGTAAAAATGATGGTGTGAAGATAAGTGATTTCGTTGTGCCTGCATTAGCATATGCTGATGATGTGGTTATTATGGGTGAATCTGAGGAACAATTGACGAGAATGATTGAGAGTGTCAGTAATCAGGGAAAATGTTTGAATTTGATCATGAATGCTTCAAAATGTAAGATTTTAGTTTTTGAGAAGGATGAAGTTACGGAATGCAAGATTAGCATAGATGGTGAGCAAATGGAACAAGTTAATGTATTTATGTATCTGGGATGCATGTTTTCGAGAGATGGACGGATGAATGCTGAAATTGAAAGAAGAGTGGTTGCAGGTAGAAAAGTTTTGGGCGCTTTGGGAATGTTTGCTAGAAATTTGAATGTATCAAGAGAAGCTAGGTTATGTGTGTATAATGGTGTACTTGTGCCATTGTTGATGTATGGATGTGAATGTTTGATATGGGATAACCGGAATAAAAAAAGGGTAACTGCGGTTGAAATGAGATTCTTGAGAGGAGTGTCCAGAGTGACTAGAAGAGACCGTATTAGGAATAAAGTAGTTTATGATGAATGTGAAATTAGTGAAAATGTTGTGAAAAGAGTGGCTTCAAGTCAGCTGCGTTGATTTGGACATGTGGAAAGAATGCCAAATGATAGATTGACTAAGAAGATTTATTTGGGTGAAATTGAAGGAACACGAATGCGAGGAAGACCGAGGAATAAATGGATGAATATGATAGAAAATGTTTTGAGTGAACGTAAAATTATAAGCAGAAATAATAGGAGAGCATATATGACAAGGTGTATGGATATTAACGAGGCGAGACAGTTATGTATGGATAGGAGTATTTGGCGAGCTATTGTTAGAAAATAAGGAATGAAAGGCAGTTTTCTATATAATATATAATATTAATTTTTTTTGAGTGATTGTAGAAAATAAAGGGCCTGCTACCCCAGTAATGGGAAAGGCGTGATGTTATGTATGTATGTACAATAAATGTGTTTGAAAATGAAAAAGCTAGAAAAAATACTTTATAATAAAATGTGTTGCACTTTTTACTATATTATTTTATATTATACCTATGTCGTGTATTACTTTAATTTATTAGTCATTGAATATGGATAAAAATTTGTTCTTGTTTAATAGATAATTTATTTATACAAATATATTATTGGATGCACAAGTTATGTTGAAGGGGTTAACAGTGAGTAACATTCACAAAAATTAAACTTGTTATATTAAATTTTGTGTGTCATTTTTAGGAAAAATAGTGTGGGAGTGGGACGGCGGCACAAGTTAGGCACTTGCCACGGGCGCTTCCTACCCTAGTTACGGCACTGCTTATGCTGATATTAAGTATGGCAGTTGCATATTATAAGTTGTCATAGAAAGATTTTACGTTTTCTGTGAGCTATAATTTTGCATTTAGATTGATTTTTTTCCGTATTGTTCGTATTGTATATTATTAAGATAACATATTAGTGCAGTTTTTCTATATATTATTTTTAAATTACTATTAACCCATTAGTGCCACCCGGCAACTTAAGTTGCCACAATATTTATAAATTTTAATAAAGGTTTATTATTTTTAGAAAACCACTTTTTCTATAAGTAGCTCGTGAACTGTGTTAGCAGACGGACGTGCCTACGTACGCTTGTGAAAACAGTGACGCGAAGTGATTACGACTATAACAAGTTGAAACAGTGTATCGCCGCATATAACGAGAGATCTGGTAAATACGGCCGAAGCAAAACACAACATAATCGACACCAAAACAACGATCAAATCGAATATTAAAAAACCCCAACTTAGAAGGAAGTTCCATCAACAAGGCGGGCCAGTGACCCGCAGCGCAACCGCGAACTAGAAGAACTAAAAGAGAAATACAAAATCCCCGTGAAAAAAATGCTATAAGATGAAAAACATAAACCGTCCACTCTACTTACTAATCGCCGACAACACTATTACAATGAAACACCTAGAATCACATATCAGAAACATAGCATATACGAGAGTGATGTTCGAAAGAAGAAGGAACACGAGAAAAATCACACAATGCCACATCCAACTGCAGAGGACCGATAACATGTATGTTCTGCAGCGCTAACCACTGGACTAAAGATTACCCCAATAAAGAACAAACACCGAAATGCAGCAATTGCAGTGCGACACATCAGTCCAACAGCCTCGACTGTCCGGTATACACACAAAGGATCAATTGAATAAAACAAAAACAAGAAAGACAAAACAAACCAACACAAGTCAAACCGAGACTAGACAACAACAAATATACACACAGAGACACAATTACCCGCAATTACAATACAAAGTTGCACCGCAACAAAAAAACAACGCATGGGCGGGAAGACCTACAACGTCAACCCCAACAACAGCGAACCCAAACATAACAGGACAACAACGGCAACCTGGTAGGGAACAACCCCACAGTGACGACACACAACAAAGAGCACCATGTGCCAACAACAGAGTCCCCCCCCCATGAGCTATCAACAACCAATTGACGCCTTCAACGAACTCATGAATGAATTAGCCACATTACATACCCTGGTGAAAATCAGAGACTTAACTAAAGCAGTCAAAGACCTAAACACATTGCTAAGACAATACAACACACAAGAAGAAAAATACCATACATTCACACAATTCACAAGTAATCTAGCCGACTATGACATATAAGAAAATAAAGATATGTACATGGAACGCCAACGGTGTTAGACACCGAATAGGCCAACTAATCAACTTTTTACATACGTACGAAATCGACATATTACTAATAAATGAAACCAAATTAACACAGACAGACAAACTAAAACTTCGAGGGTACAACGTAATACGAAACGACAGACAGTGTGCACACGCAGCGGGCGGTGTAGCAATTGCCATCAAATACAACATTCCACTCACGCACATACATACACCAAACACAACTCTCGAAACACTCTGCATTAAACTCTTAGACAACACACACATAATAGCAGCTTATAACAACCCACGAAACAATATAACACATACAGACCTCGACATTCTACAAAACATCGCACAAAAAGTCCTAATAGTGGGGGACGTGAACGCAAGACATGAAACATGGAACTGTTACTGAAGAAACAGAAACGGAGTCACAATACACACACACATGTTAAATCACAATACAATCATCCTACACCCCAACACACCGACACATTACTCAGATAATAACATAACACCAACAACCATAGACATAATAATTAATAAACACATACGAAACATCTCAAATCCTCAAACACTTGCTGAACTCGACTCGGACCACAACCCAGTAATATTCACAATAAACACACCTAAACCACCACCTGAACACAAAATCGTCACAGACTACAATAGAACCAATTGGACATACTTTAGACACACCCTGGACAAACACATAAACAATAACATAACAAACCCAGACGAACTAGAAGAGGAAGTCACTAAATTCACACAAGCAATTACACACGCAGGAGATAAAAATAAGCACAACACAAGACAACCTTCCACAGCACATACTCGACATGATCAAACAGACTACGAAAACATTGGCAAACTGCACGCGACACACACATCAAAACACACATGACAATCATGAACAGACAAATTAACTCTGAAATCAGAACACACCTAAATACAACATGGCAAACAAAACTTGAAGCTCACTATGGAAAATAGACAAATCACTAAGGAAAACATACAAGCCAATCCCCACCCTAGAGCACAAAACCACATACGCAACCACAGATATATAAAAAGCACATTCGAACAAATACACAACATCGACATAGACAATACAGACGAACACAAACACATAAACAACACGGTAAAATTGTTTCTTGCGACAAAACATCCACCAGACACAGAACAACGCAAGAAACTCCTCACAAAACCCTCCGAAATCGCACAAATAGCCAAAAAACTACCCAGTAATAAAGCACAAGAACCTGACATTGACAACGTAATACTAAGAAATCTCTCCAAAAAGGCATATACACAACTAACATACGTTATCAGCACAATTATCACCCAAAAATTCTTCCCGCAGCAGTGGAAAATCGCTTACATAATACCCATCCTCAAACCAAACAAAACCCCCAAATCACCCGATAGTTACCGCCACATCAGTCTACTCCCAACACTTGCAAAACTCACGGAAAAGATATTACACAAAAGACTAACCAAAATAGACACAAAACTAAAAATAACACCAAATACACAATTTGGCTTCAGGGCAAAACACAACACTGTCCAACAAGTAACCCAAATAGTAATTGACATTATACTAAATTACAACAAACATCACAACAATGCTATTATTACTTGATATACAAAAAGCCTTTGACACAGTATGGATTAACGGACTCCTATACAAGCTCATACAAATACAATACACCCCAACACTAATCAAACTGATATACTCATACCTAACGAACCGACAATTCCAAGTTACAATAAATACCACATGCTCACGAATAATAACGGTGAATGCGTGTGTCCCTCAAGGTTCTGTACTTGGTACAACAATTTTACAACATACACGACATCCCAAAAAGCGCAAAAACACACATGGCATTATACGCTGATGACACAGCCATCTACGCATACTCACACAAGACAACCGGAGCACATAAACAACTTCAAAAACACGCAAGAAGTCTTGAAAAATATTTCGACAAATGGAAAATCCAACTAAATGCAACCAAAACAGAAAATATAGCATTTACAAGAAAATACAAAAACACGAAGATACTCCAATACTAACAACACGCCCACAGTCATCACAGAAAAAGTAAAATACTTAGGGGTACACCTGGATACACGATTAAATTTTAAACAACACATTAAACAATCAGTACGGAAAGCATACATCATAACCAAATCACTGTACCCATTACTGGTTAAGAACACAAGAATGAGCGCAAAAAACAAGAAACTAATCTACACAGCCATAATACGACCAACTATAACATACGCCGCCCCGGTATGGTGGCACCTACCAAAGGCAACAATGCAAACACTACAAATATATCAAAACAAATTATTGAGACTAATCACAAACTCTGACAGATTTGCACAAATAACGCAACTACACGAAAAAGCTAACATCGAATATATAAAAGACTACATACAAAAAATATCAGTGAATTTTTACAAAAAGCAAACAAACAATAACCCACTAATAAAAAAACATTCACAAAACACCAGACAAACATCCCAACCTGGTATTTAAACATAAGCCCCCTTACTTTAAGTTAAATCTAAGTTAAATATAAATGTAAATAATGTATATATTGACTAAGACACATTAGACTAAGACACACACAATCACAAAAGCAGGTTTTTTTTCATAATTTTGCCGCTAAAAACACACACACACACAATATCAGCCAAATGTAAACACAACAATTAGCATAAGTTATACATAAACAAATAACAAATAAAAAATCGGGGTATAAACACAAGACTGTGTAGGAGACTCCAAAATAAAGAATTGTAATGAACTGTAAAATACAAAGGCAACAATAAAAAGACTATTGAAACTGAAAAAAAAAAACTGAACTTTTTCTACATATACGTCGATTCTTCACAAATTATATTTTTGGTGATTTATTGGTTATGTTGACTTACAGTTAAACATACCTGTCTGTGCTTGTGTCAGTGCAACCACGATATTAGAAGTGACTGTGTATTTATCAAAAATGTAAGTTTTACATATATTGATATAATTTGTTTCTATAAATATTTTTATGAATTAGTAGTGTTACGTGCCTGATGGGCCACGAACAATTGTCCTCACGAGGGTGAGGTTGCCAGCTTCTCAGTGGAGAAGGGTGTGGTCGAATAACTATGTTCGCGCCACGCAATTAAAATTACTACCTGCAGCCACCAAACTGCGATGGTGGTGCGGACAAAATGTTCGAAACGCAACACGACACGGGAAAAGGGGCGGTAAATACAAAAATACAAAAAGGTAGAAGTTAAATGAATTTAATTTGATGTAAGCAAAATAATAAATAAATAAGTACAAAATAAAATAAATTAGTAATAACGTAAGAAAACAAAATAATGAAATGTGAATTAGCAAAATTAAATTAAGATTATCAAAATAACAAAAACAAAATACGGGGATACGGGGTGTTAAAAAAAACACAAACAACACAGCTGGACAGAAATGTCAGCACAATGTTAAGTAAAATAAAAAATGACCAGATAGACGGCGCTAGTGTATGGTCGCCCGACTACGCGTGCGTCTAATCCGCACAGGTAGAACAATACGTGAGGGGGGGGACGGGGTCCTCGGTTGATCAACTTCGGCTCACAAAGGTGGGAATAGACACGTTGCTTAGCGGGAGATAACGAAAACACAATGCGCGACAAAAAAAAAATAAAGTAAAAGAATACACCCGTGTCCGCGAAATACAGAAAAAAGTATAAAGATTACAATATACGTGCGCCTGGCGCTTAGTTGTTAACAAAATAATAATATTTTAGAACACAAAGATTATATACATAAGTATATTAAATATGAAGGGGGGAAAAGAAAGTTAATAAAAAAAAAAATGGTCCCACGTTCACGTGGACGACAATAAGCAAAACAAAGAAGGGGAAGAAAAGAAACAAAACTCGATAGGGGTGCTGGTGCACTTATCTGCGTGACCACGTGTTTCCCGAAAACTGGTCTAAGCGGGTCCTTAGCGTCGGATGGCCTCGAGAATGGATGCGGGCTCAACAGCGATGCACGGGGTCTCGCCGCGACGTCTCCTCCGGTATTCCGGTTGTGGACATGGACCACGCAGAACAGGTAGTTGGAAGAAAATTGTACGGACAAAATGGAAATCTCGTACCGTCGTTTCTTTCGATAATCCCTGCACGCAGGTATACCGTGGAAGCGCGAACCTTCGCGAACTCTCCACAGCGATCACTTAATGGTCGAAAATCCCTTACAATAGGGGTGATTTTTGTCTTCAACGACCAAAAATTCACTTAGCA
Organism: Carabus problematicus; assembly: GCA_963422195.1. Taxonomy (NCBI): domain Eukaryota; kingdom Metazoa; phylum Arthropoda; class Insecta; order Coleoptera; family Carabidae; genus Carabus; species Carabus problematicus. Next base: position 9,015,611 of record OY728583.1, on the reverse strand, counting down.
CGAACCAAAACGTGACATTCAAAAGAAAATACTGTACGATGGCTTTCAAGATGCGTACTCGTGCCCAGTCAAAACGAAACTCATTACTTAAATTAAGTAAAGAAGAAGGAAAACTTCCGATAAGTCGGAAAAACAAAGAAAGTAGATCATACGATTGCGCCAAGAAGACAAGTGACGCCAAGGTCGACATTAAGAAACATTTACACAAGACAACAAGGGAATATTCTGAAATACAGGCGGATAAACTATTACTATGAAGTTAGTTACGCATTTATTTATGAAACCCAACTCCCATGAATTTATGAATATGATTAAAAACAGTTAAAATTGAATATGAACGAAATTTTACATGCGCTACGCCAATGGGTAGGTGTGAACGGGTCTGATATAGTAAGTGAAACAATAGCTTTATTATCGGCAAACGTCAAACTTGTTATTGTAACTAATTATAACCTAAATTATCTTATTGAAATCTAGCACGTGGGTTATTGAGGCAAATAAAAAGTTGAATCTAGTAAGTAAACTATTTTAAATCTATTTATATCTACTATTTAAACTATAATATGACTCTGAAGGAGTAACTAACAACAAACATATATTTCAGATTAAACTAACAGAAACGAAAATAACAGGTAATTAAAATAGACAAGGCAAAAATGACACATACGAACAATAACAAGGACACAAGACGTCAAAAGGAATGCAAAACACAATAGTGACAAAATAGACAAAATAATCGTAACAGTAGTTAAGGGATTTACGTTTACACATTATATCGAAAGAAGTAATTATTTTACTTATTTCACATAATTTTTTGTTATGATATTTCTGTGGCAACTATAGTTGCCGACGGGCGCTTTTTGAATCATATTTGGAAATTGTTTATACTTGGGACAGAGGTTCAAACACATATTGATGAAGACGATCCAATGTTTCCGAACAGTGAAGCAAGCACAAGCAACAACAATGTACATCGTGAAATGCAAACTGACAGTTCTTCAATTAGGCGTAAGACAAAAAATACTAAAAGTACATATTCGAAAATGGAAACACAATAATACAAATGCAAATTTTACAATTGATAAACCGGTACCTTACATGCGTCCTACTGCAGAAGATTTGATAAAAGAATCTGTCAAAACATCTAGTGATGCATTTATATGCTTTTTTACACAAGAACTTATACAACACATTTCATTCGAAACTAACCGTTACGCTGGTCAAAAACTAAAACATGATTTGAATCCGACTGGTTATGAAATTTGAACTTTTATTAGTGTGTTATTGTTATCCGGATACCATCGTTTACCTTCTAAAATAATGTACTGGAAAAGGGAACCAGATTGCTACGTAGACATTGTTTCGGATTCCATGAGACGAAATAGATTTGACGAGGTTCTAAGATATCTCCATCTGGCCGATAATAATAGTACTATAGACGGAAGAGACCGCATGTATCAGGTACGACCTTTATTTGACAAGATAAACGCAACATTCAAAGAAATATATCCAAGTGAAAATGTATGCGTAGACGAATCTATGATTCCATATTATGAGTGACATGGTGCTAAACAATTCATACGGGGCAAACCAATACGTATTGGTTTCAAATTGTGGGTAATGGCCGATCCGTGGAGTACGTTTTTCACGCTGAACCGTATTGCGGCTCATCTACACGTCTTCTTACAACAGGATATGGTCAAGGTACAGGTGTTGTGTTAGGTTTGGGTGATCATATAGAACTTCGTATGGGGACTAAACTGTATTTCGATAACCTTTTCACTTTCGTACAACTTCTAGAAGAACTATCAAAACGTAGATTGGGCGGTACCGGAACTCTCCGTGAAAACAGAATTTCAGATGAAATGAAATTACCATGCACGAAAACATTTAAAAAACTAGGAATGTATACAGACATACATGCCTGCAGCTCATCGACGTATGTCCAAGTCTGAATATATCACAAATTATTATTTATCTAGATTCACACCAAAATCCTAGGTGCCTAGGTCGCAAATAAAACAAAAAATTTGAAACAATTGTGAATACATTTTCTTCTCTTAACAAAAGCAAAGCAAACTAAGCCGACTATAAATGCATTGATATTCTTTTGTTTGATTTTTAATTTAAAAATATTTTTTTCTCCAATGGTCTTACATATTTTTCAAAATAAAAAATATAATTATTAAGGTTCAATAGTCGGAATTTGGACAGGAAAGTCAGAAATGAAAACACTTTTAGACGTTAAGCTGACGTTTCGGTATATTTGATACCATCTTCAGAGCTAAAAAGGTATCTTTATGTAAAATGCGATATAAACATATTGTATGGTACAAATCTTTTCACAAATAAAATAAAATTTACAACAAAATATCAAGGTACATACCATCAGATCGTCTGGCAATATATTAAACATGATGAAAATTGAAATTTGAAATTAAACACATCCATAAATTATGATTAAAATTGTTACAATGTATACATCATTCAGCCATGATGTCCAGGGAGTGACTGACATCAGAACAAGAAAAAATTGGTTCAACACGGTACAATTGTGCCGAATCACTAAAGTGTGCAATTAATAATAAATAATTATGTTACAACTGGTTAAATATACAAATGAATGCATAGCAGAACATATGTTGTCAACTACACCCTATTATTAAACAAATTGATGTAAATTCTTAATTCTATTTTTTAAATACTGTTTAGTTTGACCGACATATGTCCCTGTCACAATTCTGCTATGCATTCATTTGTATATTTAACCAGTTGTAACATAATTATTTATTATTAAATGCACACTTTAGTGATTCGGCACAATTGTACCGTGTTGAACCAATTTTTTCTTGTTCTGATGTCAGTCACTCCCTGGACATCATGGCTGAATGATGTATACATTGTAACAATTTTAATCATAATTTATGGATGTGTTTAATTTCAAATTTCAATTTTCATCATGTTTAATATATTGCCAGACGATCTGATGGTATGTACCTTGATATTTTGTTGTAAATTTTATTTTATTTGTGAAAAGATTTGTACCATACAATATGTTTATATCGCATTTTACATAAAGATACCTTTTTAGCTCTGAAGATGGTATCAAATATACCGAAACGTCAGCTTAACGTCTGAAAGTGTTTTCATTTCTGACTTTCCTGTCCAAATTCCGACTATTGAACCTTAATACTTTGACTGTGGACACGATTTACTACAAAAAATAAAAAATATAGAAAAATATTATTCCATTTCCTGCATATGCAAGAAAATTTTGAATACAATTGAATAGAAAATAACGTGGAAAAAAAATAAACACTGAAAAAAATTGGAAAATATTTTTTTTCTCAAGTACGAAGGAAAATTTGGAAAAATAAAATGTACCTTGCACAACTAGACCATAGACACGTATCTGCAGAAAAAATTTCATAAAAATCCGTTGGGTAGTTTAGGAGATCTGAGTGGAACAAAAAATCTCGTACGAGCGAGCGAGCGACATACATACGGACATATGTTGTAATAGTCATTTCGTGGTCCAGGGGGTCTGTCCGGGATTTCTGTGCAAAAATGTTTAAAATCGTACATCGTACCGAACACTATAGCTCTTCGACAGGAGGTCGATGAGCTTAAAATGCTAAGCCAAATGATATGTTATTCAAGTGAAAATTTGTTAGCCGTTCGATGGAACGACAATTCCGTAGTAACGGTTCTAACAAATTGTGATTCTCTGAATCCGCCGACAAATGCATCTCGATATAGTCGCACAGAAAAAGAGAAAATCACGATACAAGTTCCACGCCCTATTGCAAATTATAATAAGAATGTGGGTGGTATAGATCTGTGCGGTCAATATGTATCTACGTATAGATGTGAGATTCGAAGAAAAAAATGTAGGTGGCCATTTTTTTATTGGAGTATTGATATTGGCTGTGTACAAGAATGGCTTTTATATCGGCGATTTGGCCATAATTTACCTTATCTTCAATTTCGACGAGAATGCGCTACAATACTTCTAAAAACTTACGGTTCACCTCCGCAGAATCCTGGAGTACGTCCAACATTTGAATTTAGTCCAGTTCTGCATGAGATAAGAATAAAAAAGATCATCTTGTAGAACGCGGTGAGTCTAAATACAGAAGGTGTCGTGTCTGTAATAATCGCACAGTTTATATTTGTCGCAAATATGATGCTCCGCTACACCCGCAATCATGTTTCAAAACATTTCATAAAACCGAATTCAAATAAAAGTTTATTTTCTTTTACTTTATACCATTATTTTTTGTACATATTTTTTTTATATGAAATATTATTTTATAACTAAACATATTATCTTATATGAAATAATAAAAATTTTGTTGAACTTTAGCCCAACTTCAATATTTTCCATTTTTGTGTATGTGAGGGCTCGTCGGCAACTTAAGTTGCCGCTTGAAAAAGAGTCCTTAAAAACAATATAAAATTTTTGAGTAAGCTTAAAATGTATTAAGAATAGTAATTTAAATACATAATATGAATTTCATCCACATTACACAATTTTAGAATTACGGGCACTAATGGGTTAAATAAATACAATTATTAGATACATACCTATAAGTTTTTAGTTTATGGTTAGAAATTTAAGTTATGTGAAGTGTCTTGCATTAGTGCAATATTGCGATAATAATAATATTTATAATTAATTTATGCCCGGTTTCTAAGACGTGGATTAATCCGAGAATCATTGAATCTCGGATTAATCCGTTGCTTGGACAGAAAAATCCGCGAATCGAGGGTTAATCCTCGATTTCAAACAATCCGAGATTGACGGCGAATTAATCCGAGATTCAAGCGCTACACATCACAATTATAAACTCGTTTTTTCTTAGAAATACAAATTTGTATATCGTTTAATAGTAATTAAACGATAATAAATAACAGTAAGTACATTTTAGAATGTTTTTTTTTTTTCAAACAAAATATGGTATATTTCAATAATTATGAGCAAATGTCACTTTGCCGTGATGAGCCGGGAATCAAACGATATTACTTCAGAAATGCAAATGGCATTTTTATTGAAAAAACGATATAATAACGAATGTTAGCATTTGAAAATAAATACTAATATATAAAATTTTAGTTTTAAGTAATTTTTATAACCAATATTCAATAGTTTATTCAATAGCAAATATGAATGTAATTCTGCTGCACTGTTCCGTAAATTTAACACTATCACTTCACCGTCACGAATCAATTTATTATTCAAATATACTTACTATACAAGAACTAAATTCAGATAATTACTTTATTAATAAATAAATACATTATTAATTAATTTGTATGGTCTATTATATTTAATAGTGAATGTCACTTTGTCGTAATTTATGAAATATTTTTACAATTTCGATGCACGTATGTACATAATTTATATATTGATTAATCACATTAAATACATGTATTTATAGATGTTTGTGATGTGCAATACAAATTCAATTTAATTTGAAATATTATTTATTTACAATACATTTCTTGTGCACATAACCAAAATATAAATAAAGGTTATAACCTGTTTTCTTAATTTTTAACACACTAATGCACGAAATTTAGTTAATATATATATATATATATATATATATATATATATATATATATATATATATATATATTAATCAAAGCATTATTAATCACGAATACAATATATAACATTTCAATGGTTTGAAAATGCTATTTTTACGTTAAAACACAATTGTCACTTTACTTATACTTGACAGGTGTTTTGCTTGTGGTCTACACATTCAAGTTACTAGTCATTTATTTGAAGAGTTTCAACCAATCAGAGAGCGCGTTACAATTGTTGCGCGATTAATCCGAGATTCAAATAATCCTCGTTCTAGCAACGCATCGTGGATTAATTCTCGGATCCAAAAAATCCGAGAATTATTGAATCCAAGAATTAATCCCCGTCTTAGCAACCGAGCATTAGTTTAATTCGACTACATAAATACCTATTGTGTTTAAATTGTTCATAAGGTACGTTACATTACATTTTAGTATTGAATTCAATTCTAACGCCCAGCGTTTTAGATGGACAGCAATTTGGTTGTGCTACAACTCGTTCGTCGCCGTGCAGCTAAAAGACGTCGTTTTCTGCGTCTACAACGCCGTCAACTTCGAGATGCAAGCAATGCATTCGAATTACCTCAATTACGATTTGTTGAACTGTTTCGGTTGCCGCCATATTGGGTACTGTTTCTGATTGAAACTTTGACTTCATTTTACAACTAGACGAACTGGAGTTCCTGTCAACTTAAGAGTACTTGCCGCATTGAATTTCTATGCTACCGCGTCGTATCAACGAAGTGTCGGAGAAGATTATCTGTTGGTTTGTCCCAAACCATGATCAGTCGTGCTATCAACGAAGTGAGTCTAGCAATAGAATGTCACTTAATGGCTGATTGGATCAAATTTCCAACTACTGAAGCAGAGAAGACTGTGATTAAACAGAGGTGTATAATTTAATTCTCTTATTGTTGTGATATAAATTTAACAGTGCTTTATGCTCATATATTCATGAGCTATGCTTTTATTGTATTTTTTGAATTGTTATATCTAACATGTGTTGTTATTCAAATGTTGTAGCCTTGATAATGACCTCATACCTCAAGGTCGAAACGTCGGCATAAGTTTTTACATGAACTTTGAATAAACTTCTTTACATCTGAAGTTGAAGTCATCATTCCAACCCTTTGGGGATAAATCCTTTCATACATATATTCATGGAGAAAGCGAGTTTTCCTAGTATTATCGGAGCTATAGATTGTACTCACATATCTATATTGGCGCCTTCGGTAGACGGTCATAATTATCGCAATCGAAAGGGTTACCACTCCAAGAATGTACAAATTGTAATTTAATATATTATTCAATATGATGGGAATGTTTTTATACAGAATTTTAATGTGTAGATTGCGAATTATGATTTAAAAATCCTGAACGTAAATGGTCGATTTGCTGGAAGTACACACGACTCGTACATCTGGAGAAATTCAGTTATCCGGCAACACATGCTAGAACTGCACGATGCGGGAGTTAGAGGATCCTGGTTGTTAGGTACCTTTACTTATTCTGTTATTATCATTAGTGACAATTGTATTTTAATGTAGTGTATATGAAGGAGATTCTGGCTATCCTCTGGAACCCTGGCTCATGACTCCCATAACGAATGCTGCAAACGGAAGTCCAGAAAAGAGGTACACAGCATGCCATGCAAGGACAAGAGTATGCGTGGAACGTGTGAACGGAGTGTTGAAGAGTGTATTCCGCTGTCTGGGAGCAGATCGAATATTGCGATATTCACCACGGGCAGCGGGCATGATCATCAATGCGTGTGCTGTTTTGCACAACATGCGTGTGCATATGCGATTAGCAAACGCAGGCAATGCAGATCCCGACCTAAACGTTCAAGATGTACCAGGAGCTGGCTATAACCCGCAAAATCTCTATAATGAAGGTCGCAGAATACGTGCCAACATCGTCGGACAATTTAGTTGAAGAGAAAATAAATGAATGATGGACGGAGTGCGCGGCATTGCTCGCGAAAACTTAGTCTATCTCACAATCAGATACCTACATAATATCTATGAAAAAGACCAGAGTTAAGATATTGAAGAGATCGGAGACATGTAATGAGGGCACACGAACATCGGGATGTAATAGTCCATATTTTGCAATAGTGTACGCATATACTGTTCGAATTGGTTATTTTATGTTTCAAGTAAATAGGTACCAGGATATCTACTAGCAGTGAGCACTCCTTGAGCTGATGTAAGAAGTACGAGAAATGGATTAATTACTACAAAGTAATTGTGCCATCGGTGGCAGGGTTAGAGGCGCCGGCAGGGATAGGGGTGGCCGTGGTGGTCGCATTTATAGTAAGTGTGGAAAATTAATCTATTACCTTGGAAAGCTACAATAATAACGGTGTTCATTTGTATTTTTTTTTTCCTTTCAGAAAATTACAATTCATACGTGGTAGGTGGTATAACACATTTAACAATTTTATCATGTTCTACATCTATGTATTTTATTTGTTTTAGCATATGCCAACATTTGCCTATCCTTTCGTGTGGGTTCAATATGTGATATTTTGTTATGTTACCTCATTTTGTTATTGCGTTAAATATTGTTCTCCGGGTGTTTATTAGTGAACCATAATATAATGCAAAGTATCTCGATAAAATTTCTTTTCAATTTCAAGAGGGTGAAATACGAATTTCTGGTACTTACTGATGCTTTCTGCTTTATTAAAATTTAATTTATTAAACGTGGCTAACTTACCAAATATAACGTATATTTGTGAATAATCTCCATGTCAGACTAGAGTAACTAACTATACATTTAACGACCTATAGACGAGTAAACCGTACATAAACATGGAATAACATGATAGAATTCTACAAATAGATAAACAGTTCCACGTAAGAAAAATACTGATAACCATAGAGGTATTGTATATTTAGGCTGTTCTATAATATGGTTCCACAAAATCAAATAACAGAATAACAAGAGTGGTGTTTCGTCGTTACATTTCCAAGTAAATGTATGAATCAATATTAAAACGGAGTAATTCCGTGTGCAATGCAACATATTATAAGTATTGTATGACATACTCTGTATATGTGTATGCATGCATGTATATAAATATGTCGTGACATATGTATATAACATATTAGAGTTGAATCACTCGTGACGTGCGACATACATGACTTAATAACATATTTCAGTTAATGTATATGTTAACATACATTGTCTGTGTGAATGACAATGCGTAGTGCAGTGTAGTGGTGTGTGTAAAGCTCGGTACTGACTAGAGCATTCGTGCGCACACGAAAGATTTGCACGCACGAGAGTAGTATAGTAAAGGGAATCTGAGATCAGCATTGCGGGTTGCCTACCCGCCGCCTGTACTGTTGGACGGCTTGTTGCGGTGGGGTGGTGGTGGCGGGGTGTGTCACGTGGTCGAGGTAGGCGTGGCCTTGATGACGTCATCCAGGGTGACGTCATCCTGAATGACGTCATCCAGGCTGTACCGTTCGATGGCTTCTTCTTTCATGAACCTGGAGGTCTTCTTCGGGGATGAACTCAGGCAGTATCGTAGAGTCTTCTTTCAAGGTTATGTACCTAGAGGTCTTCTTCGGGAGGGTGTTACGTTATCAGGGTTCTGGATCAAGGGGTACGTGGGCCAGTGAGCCAGGCCGTACCTGGAGGTTTTTCTTTAGGTGGAGTACGGACCTGGTGGCGCATGCGCAACGCAAGCACACTACGAACTTGTTCAAACTTGTTGACGTCATCCAGGAGGTCAGGCTGTACTGTTGTATGGACTCTTGTTTCAAGGTCATGCACCTGGTGATCTTCTTCAGGGGGAGAACTCAGAGGAGTCACGGGGTCTGGAACAAGGGTGACGTCATCCAGGTGGCCAGGCTGTACCGTTGTATGGCCGAAAGGTCATGTACCTGGAGCTCTTCTTCAGGGGGTGAACTCGGAGGAGTCACGGGGTCTGTATCAAGGGTGACGTCATCCAGGGGTCAGGCTGTACCGTTATATGGCCGTTAAATATACAAATGAATGCATAGCAGAACATATGTTGTCAACTACACCCTATTATTAAACAAATTGATGTAAATTCTTAATTCTATTTTTTAAATACTGTTTAGTTTGACCGACATATGTCCCTGTCACAATTCTGCTATGCATTCATTTGTATATTTAACCAGTTGTAACATAATTATTTATTATTAATTGCACACTTTAGTGATTCGGCACAATTGTACCGTGTTGAACCAATTTTTTCTTGTTCTGATGTCAGTCACTCCCTGGACATCATGGCTGAATGATGTATACATTGTAACAATTTTAATCATAATTTATGGATGTGTTTAATTTCAAATTTCAATTTTCATCATGTTTAATATATTGCCAGACGATCTGATGGTATGTACCTTGATATTTTGTTGTAAATTTTATTTTATTTGTGAAAAGATTTGTACCATACAATATGTTTATATCGCATTTTACATAAAGATACCTTTTTAGCTCTGAAGATGGTATCAAATATACCGAAACGTCAGCTTAACGTCTGAAAGTGTTTTCATTTCTGACTTTCCTGTCCAAATTCCGACTATTGAACCTTAATACTTTGACTGTGGACACGATTTACTACAAAAAATATAGAAAAATATTATTCCATTTCCTGCATATGCAAGAAAATTTTGAATACAATTGAATAGAAAATAACGTGGAAAAAAAATAAAAACTGAAAAAAATTGGAAAATATTTTTTTTCTCAAGTACGAAGGAAAATTTGGAAAAATAAAATGTACCTTGCACAACTAGACCATAGACACGTATCTGCAGAAAAAATTTCATAAAAATCCGTTGGGTAGTTTAGGAGATCTGAGTGGAACAAAAAATCTCGTACGAGCGAGCGAGCGACATACATACGGACATATGTTGTAATAGTCATTTCGTGGTCCAGGGGGTCTGTCCGGGATTTCTGTGCAAAAATGTTTAAAATCGTACATCGTACCGAACACTATAGCTCTTCGACAGGAGGTCGATGAGCTTAAAATGCTAAGCCAAATGATATGTTATTCAAGTGAAAATTTGTTAGCCGTTCGATGGAACGACAATTCCGTAGTAACGGTTCTAACAAATTGTGATTCTCTGAATCCGCCGACAAATGCATCTCGATATAGTCGCACAGAAAAAGAGAAAATCACGATACAAGTTCCACGCCCTATTGCAAATTATAATAAGAATGTGGGTGGTATAGATCTGTGCGGTCAATATGTGTCTACGTATAGATGTGAGATTCGAAGAAAAAAATGTAGGTGGCCATTTTTTTATTGGAGTATTGATATTGGCTGTGTACAAGAATGGCTTTTATATCGGCGATTTGGCCATAATTTACCTTATCTTCAATTTCGACGAGAATGCGCTACAATACTTCTAAAAACTTACGGTTCACCTCCGCAGAATCCTGGAGTACGTCCAACATTTGAATTTAGTCCAGTTCTGCATGAGATAAGAATAAAAAAGATCATCTTGTAGAACGCGGTGAGTCTAAATACAGAAGGTGTCGTGTCTGTAATAATCGCACAGTTTATATTTGTCGCAAATATGATGCTCCGCTACACCCGCAATCATGTTTCAAAACATTTCATAAAACCGAATTCAAATAAAAGTTTATTTTCTTTTACTTTATACCATTATTTTTTGTACATATTTTTTTTTATATGAAATATTATTTTATAACTAAACATATTATCTTATATGAAATAATAAAAATTTTGTTGAACTTTAGCCCAACTTCAATATTTTCTATTTTTGTGTATGTGAGGGCTCGTCGGCAACTTAAGTTGCCGCTTGAAAAAGAGTCCTTAAAAACAATATAAAATTTTTGAGTAAGCTTAAAATGTATTAAGAATAGTAATTTAAATACATAATATGAATTTCATCCACATTACACAATTTTAGAATTACGGGCACTAATGGGTTAAATAAATACAATTATTAGATACATACCTATAAGTTTTTAGTTTATGGTTAGAAATTTAAGTTATGTGAAGTGTCTTGCATTAGTGCAATATTGCGATAATAATAATATTTATAATTAATTTATGCCCGGTTTCTAAGACGTGGATTAATCCGAGAATCATTGAATCTCGGATTAATCCGTTGCTTGGACAGAAAAATCCGCGAATCGAAGGTTAATCCTCGATTTCAAACAATCCGAGATTGACGGCGAATTAATCCGAGATTCAAGCGCTACACATCACAATTATAAACTCGTTTTTTCTTAGAAATATAAATTTGTATATCGTTTAATAGTAATTAAACGATAATAAATAACAGTAAGTACATTTTAGAATGTTTTTTTTTTTTTTCAAACAAAATATGGTATATTTCAATAATTATGAGCAAATGTCACTTTGCCGTGATGAGCCGGGAATCAAACGATATTACTTCAGAAATGCAAATGGCATTTTTATTGAAAAAACGATATAATAACGAATGTTAGCATTTGAAAATAAATACTAATATATAAAATTTTAGTTTTAAGTAATTTTTATAACCAATATTCAATAGTTTATTCAATAGCAAATATGAATGTAATTCTGCTGCACTGTTCCGTAAATTTAACACTATCACTTCACCGTCACGAATCAATTTATTATTCAAATATACTTACTATACAAGAACTAAATTCAGATAATTACTTTATTAATAAATAAATACATTATTAATTAATTTGTATGGTCTATTATATTTAATAGTGAATGTCACTTTGTCGTAATTTATGAAATATTTTTACAATTTCGATGCACGTATGTACATAATTTATATATTGATTAATCACATTAAATACATGTATTTATAGATGTTTGTGATGTGCAATACAAATTCAATTTAATTTGAAATATTATTTATTTACAATACATTTCTTGTGCACATAACCAAAATATAAATAAAGGTTATAACCTGTTTTCTTAATTTTTAACACACTAATGCACGAAATTTAGTTAATATATATATATATATATATATATATATATATATATATATATATATATATATATATTAAACAAAGCATTATTAATCACGAATACAATATATAACATTTCAATGGTTTGAAAATGCTATTTTTACGTTAAAACACAATTGTCACTTTACTTATACTTGACAGGTGTTTTGCTTGTGGTCTACACATTCAAGTTACTAGTCATTTATTTGAAGAGTTTCAACCAATCAGAGAGCGCGTTACAATTGTTGCGCGATTAATCCGAGATTCAAATAATCCTCGTTCTAGCAACGCATCGTGGATTAATTCTCGGATCCAAAAAATCCGAGAATTATTGAATCCAAGAATTAATCCCCGTCTTAGCAACCGAGCATTAGTTTAATTCGACTACATAAATACCTATTGTGTTTAAATTGTTCATAAGGTACGTTACATTACATTTTAGTATTGAATTCAATTCTAACGCCCAGCGTTTTAGATGGACAGCAATTTGGTTGTGCTACAACTCGTTCGTCGCCGTGCAGCTAAAAGACGTCGTTTTCTGCGTCTACAACGCCGTCAACTTCGAGATGCAAGCAATGCATTCGAATTACCTCAATTACGATTTGTTGAACTGTTTCGGTTGCCGCCATATTGGGTACTGTTTCTGATTGAAACTTTGACTTCATTTTACAACTAGACGAACTGGAGTTCCTGTCAACTTAAGAGTACTTGCCGCATTGAATTTCTATGCTACCGCGTCGTATCAACGAAGTGTCGGAGAAGATTATCTGTTGGTTTGTCCCAAACCATGATCAGTCGTGCTATCAACGAAGTGAGTCTAGCAATAGAATGTCACTTAATGGCTGATTGGATCAAATTTCCAACTACTGAAGCAGAGAAGACTGTGATTAAACAGAGGTGTATAATTTAATTCTCTTATTGTTGTGATATAAATTTAACAGTGCTTTATGCTCATATATTCATGGAGAAAGCGAGTTTTCCTAGTATTATCGGAGCTATAGATTGTACTCACATATCTATATTGGCGCCTTCGGTAGACGGTCATAATTATCGCAATCGAAAGGGTTACCACTCCAAGAATGTACAAATTGTAATTTAATATATTATTCAATATGATGGGAATGTTTTTATACAGAATTTTAATGTGTAGATTGCGAATTATGATTTAAAAATCCTGAACGTAAATGGTCGATTTGCTGGAAGTACACACGACTCGTACATCTGGAGAAATTCAGTTATCCGGCAACACATGCTAGAACTGCACGATGCGGGAGTTAGAGGATCCTGGTTGTTAGGTACCTTTACTTATTCTGTTATTATCATTAGTGACAATTGTATTTTAATGTAGTGTATATGAAGGAGATTCTGGCTATCCTCTGGAACCCTGGCTCATGACTCCCATAACGAATGCTGCAAACGGAAGTCCAGAAAAGAGGTACACAGCATGCCATGCAAGGACAAGAGTATGCGTGGAACGTGTGAACGGAGTGTTGAAGAGTGTATTCCGCTGTCTGGGAGCAGATCGAATATTGCGATATTCACCACGGGCAGCGGGCATGATCATCAATGCGTGTGCTGTTTTGCACAACATGCGTGTGCATATGCGATTAGCAAACGCAGGCAATGCAGATCCCGACCTAAACGTTCAAGATGTACCAGGAGCTGGCTATAACCCGCAAAATCTCTATAATGAAGGTCGCAGAATACGTGCCAACATCGTCGGACAATTTAGTTGAAGAGAAAATAAATGAATGATGGACGGAGTGCGCGGCATTGCTCGCGAAAACTTAGTCTATCTCACAATCAGATACCTACATAATATCTATGAAAAAGACCAGAGTTAAGATATTGAAGAGATCGGAGACATGTAATGAGGGCACACGAACATCGGGATGTAATAGTCCATATTTTGCAATAGTGTACGCATATACTGTTCGAATTGGTTATTTTATGTTTCAAGTAAATAGGTACCAGGATATCTACTAGCAGTGAGCACTCCTTGAGCTGATGTAAGAAGTACGAGAAATGGATTAATTACTACAAAGTAATTGTGCCATCGGTGGCAGGGTTAGAGGCGCCGGCAGGGATAGGGGTGGCCGTGGTGGTCGCATTTATAGTAAGTGTGGAAAATTAATCTATTACCTTGGAAAGCTACAATAATAACGGTGTTCATTTGTATTTTTTTTTTCCTTTCAGAAAATTACAATTCATACGTGGTAGGTGGTATAACACATTTAACAATTTTATCATGTTCTACATCTATGTATTTTATTTGTTTTAGCATATGCCAACATTTGCCTATCCTTTCGTGTGGGTTCAATATGTGATATTTTGTTATGTTACCTCATTTTGTTATTGCGTTAAATATTGTTCTCCGGGTGTTTATTAGTGAACCATAATATAATGCAAAGTATCTCGATAAAATTTCTTTTCAATTTCAAGAGGGTGAAATACGAATTTCTGGTACTTACTGATGCTTTCTGCTTTATTAAAATTTAATTTATTAAACGTGGCTAACTTACCAAATATAACGTATATTTGTGAATAATCTCCATGTCAGACTAGAGTAACTAACTATACATTTAACGACCTATAGACGAGTAAACCGTACATAAACATGGAATAACATGATAGAATTCTAAAAATAGATAAACAGTTCCACGTAAGAAAAATACTGATAACCATAGAGGTATTGTATATTTAGGCTGTTCTATAATATGGTTCCACAAAATCAAATAACAGAATAACAAGAGTGGTGTTTCGTCGTTACATTTCCAAGTAAATGTATGAATCAATATTAAAACGGAGTAATTCCGTGTGCAATGCAACATATTATAAGTATTGTATGACATACTCTGTATATGTGTATGCATGCATGTATATAAATATGTCGTGACATATGTATATAACATATTAGAGTTGAATCACTCGTGACGTGCGACATACATGACTTAATAACATATTTCAGTTAATGTATATGTTAACATACATTGTCTGTGTGAATGACAATGCGTAGTGCAGTGTAGTGGTGTGTGTAAAGCTCGGTACTGACTAGAGCATTCGTGCGCACACGAAAGATTTGCACGCACGAGAGTAGTATAGTAAAGGGAATCTGAGATCAGCATTGCGGGTTGCCTACCCGCCGCCTGTACTGTTGGACGGCTTGTTGCGGTGGGGTGGTGGTGGCGGGGTGTGTCACGTGGTCGAGGTAGGCGTGGCCTTGATGACGTCATCCAGGGTGACGTCATCCTGAATGACGTCATCCAGGCTGTACCGTTCGATGGCTTCTTCTTTCATGAACCTGGAGGTCTTCTTCGGGGATGAACTCAGGCTGTATCGTAGAGTCTTCTTTCAAGGTTATGTACCTAGAGGTCTTCTTCGGGAGGGTGTTACGTTATCAGGGTTCTGGATCAAGGGGTACGTGGGCCAGTGAGCCAGGCCGTACCTGGAGGTTTTTCTTTAGGTGGAGTACGGACCTGGTGGCGCATGCGCAACGCAAGCACACTACGAACTTGTTCAAACTTGTTGACGTCATCCAGGAGGTCAGGCTGTACTGTTGTATGGACTCTTGTTTCAAGGTCATGCACCTGGTGATCTTCTTCAGGGGGAGAACTCAGAGGAGTCACGGGGTCTGGAACAAGGGTGACGTCATCCAGGTGGCCAGGCTGTACCGTTGTATGGCCGAAAGGTCATGTACCTGGAGCTCTTCTTCAGGGGGTGAACTCGGAGGAGTCACGGGGTCTGTATCAAGGGTGACGTCATCCAGGGGTCAGGCTGTACCGTTATATGGCCGTTAAATATACAAATGAATGCATAGCAGAACATATGTTGTCAACTACACCCTATTATTAAACAAATTGATGTAAATTCTTAATTCTATTTTTTAAATACTGTTTAGTTTGACCGACATATGTCCCTGTCACAATTCTGCTATGCATTCATTTGTATATTTAACCAGTTGTAACATAATTATTTATTGAGGAATAATTATATTGGAGTAAGGCTTAAATGAATCCACGTTGGTATTCACGTTAGTTTATTTTAAAAAACATATAACGTTTCGCTTCAGGTTTGAAGCATCATCAGATCTAAAATATACAAACTTCCTTAATTCTAATACAAAAATAGGTTTGAGAACTGTACTTACAATAACAAGAAAAGCAGAACTACTGTGCATCCTTTTCAATTACGTTGAAAACGCAAAAACATAAAAAACATGGTGAAATAACTTCAGTAAAATTTTTTTGTTACATTATAATACAAAATGGTTACCACGAGTACAAAAACGTGGTGAGTGTACATGACAAAACTAGTTGCAACGATAGCAATAAACTCAAACAATACGTCCTCTATAAGTGAAAATCTGAATTGAAATATGAAATAAACAACCAGATGAAACAGAAAACTGTCATTTCTTAGTTAGTAATTGAAAAAGCGAAGCGAAAGATGCGACACTATTATTAAAATCCGTTTTTTGATTAACAGCAGTATTACCCTCCAGTTGTATATAACAGCTTTCCAACATTAACCGTTTATATTTATTCTGTTCAAAATGTAAAATAGTGTAATTATTGTAATTTAAACCGTGTTTTTCATTGATGCTATGTTCTATCATGGCGCTGTGGTTACTATTGAAATTTTTTGCATTATTTATATGTTGTTGTATTCTTGTTTGTACGTATTGAGAAGTTTCGCCTATATATTTACGATTGCAATCCGGACACTGTATTAAATAAACTAGATTACTCGAATGTTCTTTCTTGATTTTAGATTTAAGTTTACTGAAAAGAGTGTTAGTGCTATTGGTTACTGTGTATACTATTTTAAATTGAAATGGTTTAAGTAAATTTACGATTGACGTACTTAAGTTTTTTAGAAAAGGTATTGAAAGGTAAATGATGTTTTGAGAATGATCCGAATTATTGTTATAACTAATTATTCTGGTGTTATTGTTATTCTGTTGATTAATTAAATTTAGTCTCTGTTTAATGGTTTGAGTAATAATCCTCGTAGGGTAGTTATTTCGTTTTAAAGTTTCTCTAATTAATTTTAAGTTTTCTTTATGAAATTGTATGTTTGACAGTTTGATTGCTCTGTCAACAAGTCCAGTTATAACGGAAATTTTGTATTGCATAGGAAAATATTCTAAAAAATTTAAATATCTGCCGGACCAAGTCGGTTTATGATACCAGTTAGTTTGAAATTGACCCATATGTCTGATAATAGTTACATCTAGGAAGTTTATGGAGTTGTTAGTTTCGATTTCTGATGTGAATTGTATTTCAGTATTGTAGTTGTTAAATTTATCTAAAATTGTATTAATATGAGAGGAATGTAGACAAATTAAAATGTCATCTACATATCTGTAATAAAATAAGGGGTTGAAATTATTTTGAGTTAGGATAGAAGATTCTAGTTCAAACATCACTATTTCAGCTAATATGGGACTTATGGAATTTCCCATTGGACTGCCTTTGATCTGGGAGTAAAACTTGTTGTCAAATGAAAAATAAGTTGAATTTAAGCAAAAAGTAATGCATTCTATGAATTTAGTTTTAGTTAGTGTTGTGTGTGTTGCAATTTCGGACCACCTCTTGTTGATGGCTGTGTAAATAAGTTGATGGGGTATGCAGGTAAATAAGGATTTAACGTCTAATGAGATCATTCTATAATCCGGTGGATATTGAAGGTCTTTAAGTTTGTTTACTAACTCGAAAGAATTAGGAATGTAATATGGTGAACTGTACTTTAACGGTGCCATAATGTTGGCTAAAAATTTTGATAATTTGGAATTGGGTGAATTAATATTGCTGACTATCGGTCTCAGTGGTATGTCAGGTTTGTGGATTTTCGGTTGACAATACAATTTAGGGCTGACAGCGTTGTGTATTTTCAAGGTAGTGCCTTCGTTTTTACTTATAAGTTCATCTGTTATTAGTTTATTTATTAAATTGTTATTGGAAGTTTGTAGGTTAGAAGTAGGATCTTTGTGTAGTAATTTATATGTAGCAGTATCATTTAAGAGTATGTTGGCTTTAGTTAAGTAATCAGTTTTGTCCATTACAGTGGTAACGTTACCTTTATCAGCTTTAATGATGTATAATTGAGGATTATTCTTTAGAAAAATTTTAGTTTGTTTGATATAACGTAGCAACATGATTTCTGAGCAGTGTAGTTTGTTATTGTTCATGTATAAGAAATGTTGGTTAAGCGTTCTATTCAATTTATTTCTAATTTCAGCTAGATTGTTAAGTTTATGTGTGTAAAGTTTTGCCTCAATGGCAGCAAGTGTGTTTAAAATAGAGACAGTATTATTACGTTTATTAGTGTAATCTGCAAAATGAAATTTATTCCCTAACGCTAAAATGCAGCTTTCTATTTCAGGAATATTAGTTTTAGATTTATTAATGAGCCATTTGTTAACGTTACGTTTTATAGAATTTATTAACTGGTAAGCATCGTTTTTAATTAAAAGGATATTAAATTTCTTGATATTTTTATTATTAATTGCACACTTTAGTGATTCGGCACAATTGTACCGTGTTGAACCAATTTTTTCTTGTTCTGATGTCAGTCACTCCCTGGACATCATGGCTGAATGATGTATACATTGTAACAATTTTAATCATAATTTATGGATGTGTTTAATTTCAAATTTCAATTTTCATCATGTTTAATATATTGCCAGACGATCTGATGGTATGTACCTTGATATTTTGTTGTAAATTTTATTTTATTTGTGAAAAGATTTGTACCATACAATATGTTTATATCGCATTTTACATAAAGATACCTTTTTAGCTCTGAAGATGGTATCAAATATACCGAAACGTCAGCTTAACGTCTGAAAGTGTTTTCATTTCTGACTTTCCTGTCCAAATTCCGACTATTGAACCTTAATACTTTGACTGTGGACACGATTTACTACAAAAAATATAGAAAAATATTATTCCATTTCCTGCATATGCAAGAAAATTTTGAATACAATTGAATAGAAAATAACGTGGAAAATAAATAAAAACTGAAAAAAATTGGAAAATATTTTTTTTCTCAAGTACGAAGGAAAATTTGGAAAAATAAAATGTACCTTGCACAACTAGACCATAGACACGTATCTGCAGAAAAAAGTTCATAAAAATCCGTTGGGTAGTTTAGGAGATCTGAGTGGAACAAAAAATCTCGTACGAGCGAGCGAGCGACATACATACGGACATATGTTGTAATAGTCATTTCGTGGTCCAGGGGGTCTGTCCGGGATTTCTGTGCAAAAATGTTTAAAATCGTACATCGTACCGAACACTATAGCTCTTCGACAGGAGGTCGATGAGCTTAAAATGCTAAGCCAAATGATATGTTATTCAAGTGAAAATTTGTTAGCCGTTCGATGGAACGACAATTCCGTAGTAACGGTTCTAACAAATTGTGATTCTCTGAATCCGCCGACAAATGCATCTCGATATAGTCGCACAGAAAAAGAGAAAATCACGATACAAGTTCCACGCCCTATTGCAAATTATAATAAGAATGTGGGTGGTATAGATCTGTGCGGTCAATATGTGTCTACGTATAGATGTGAGATTCGAAGAAAAAAATGTAGGTGGCCATTTTTTTATTGGAGTATTGATATTGGCTGTGTACAAGAATGGCTTTTATATCGGCGATTTGGCCATAATTTACCTTATCTTCAATTTCGACGAGAATGCGCTACAATACTTCTAAAAACTTACGGTTCACCTCCGCAGAATCCTGGAGTACGTCCAACATTTGAATTTAGTCCAGTTCTGCATGAGATAAGAATAAAAAAGATCATCTTGTAGAACGCGGTGAGTCTAAATACAGAAGGTGTCGTGTCTGTAATAATCGCACAGTTTATATTTGTCGCAAATATGATGCTCCGCTACACCCGCAATCATGTTTCAAAACATTTCATAAAACCGAATTCAAATAAAAGTTTATTTTCTTTTACTTTATACCATTATTTTTTGTACATATTTTTTTTATATGAAATATTATTTTATAACTAAACATATTATCTTATATGAAATAATAAAAATTTTGTTGAACTTTAGCCCAACTTCAATATTTTCCATTTTTGTGTATGTGAGGGCTCGTCGGCAACTTAAGTTGCCGCTTGAAAAAGAGTCCTTAAAAACAATATAAAATTTTTGAGTAAGCTTAAAATGTATTAAGAATAGTAATTTAAATACATAATATGAATTTCATCCACATTACACAATTTTAGAATTACGGGCACTAATGGGTTAAATAAATACAATTATTAGATACATACCTATAAGTTTTTAGTTTATGGTTAGAAATTTAAGTTATGTGAAGTGTCTTGCATTAGTGCAATATTGCGATAATAATAATATTTATAATTAATTTATGCCCGGTTTCTAAGACGTGGATTAATCCGAGAATCATTGAATCTCGGATTAATCCGTTGCTTGGACAGAAAAATCCGCGAATCGAAGGTTAATCCTCGATTTCAAACAATCCGAGATTGACGGCGAATTAATCCGAGATTCAAGCGCTACACATCACAATTATAAACTCGTTTTTTCTTAGAAATACAAATTTGTATATCGTTTAATAGTAATTAAACGATAATAAATAACAGTAAGTACATTTTAGAATGTTTTTTTTTTTCAAACAAAATATGGTATATTTCAATAATTATGAGCAAATGTCACTTTGCCGTGATGAGCCGGGAATCAAACGATATTACTTCAGAAATGCAAATGGCATTTTTATTGAAAAAACGATATAATAACGAATGTTAGCATTTGAAAATAAATACTAATATATAAAATTTTAGTTTTAAGTAATTTTTATAACCAGTATTCAATAGTTTATTCAATAGCAAATATGAATGTAATTCTGCTGCACTGTTCCGTAAATTTAACACTATCACTTCACCGTCACGAATCAATTTATTATTCAAATATACTTACTATACAAGAACTAAATTCAGATAATTACTTTATTAATAAATAAATACATTATTAATTAATTTGTATGGTCTATTATATTTAATAGTGAATGTCACTTTGTCGTAATTTATGAAATATTTTTACAATTTCGATGCACGTATGTACATAATTTATATATTGATTAATCACATTAAATACATGTATTTATAGATGTTTGTGATGTGCAATACAAATTCAATTTAATTTGAAATATTATTTATTTACAATACATTTCTTGTGCACATAACCAAAATATAAATAAAGGTTATAACCTGTTTTCTTAATTTTTAACACACTAATGCACGAAATTTAGTTAATATATATATATATATATATATATATATATATATATATATATATATATATATATATATATATATTAAACAAAGCATTATTAATCACGAATACAATATATAACATTTCAATGGTTTGAAAATGCTATTTTTACGTTAAAACACAATTGTCACTTTACTTATCCCTCATACGCCCGTGCTACTAAAAGTTACGTAAATGCCCAAGCGGGGTCCCTTAGAGACCCCAGTTAATTTATCGATATTAATCATATATATCTTGATATTGCAAAATAAAACATTATTACAATTATTTTTAGAATATTTACGTAATTTTAATATAAAAAAAAATAAATTAAAACAGAATTATTTAACAGTTAACAATTATTTAACATCCTGAAGCTTCGTCGTTATAATTGCCCACTTCAGAGTTCAAATCCAAATATTCTGCGGTTTCATGCAGTTTTTTTTTCGGTTAATGTTCTATTTTTATCAAATCTCTTCATGTGAAATGAATTACTACAAAAATAACTTATTAATGAAACAAATATTTGGTAATTCTAAATGTTCAATCGGGGACCTTGCGAGACATCACTCACCTAAATTTGAAACAATTTAACAACCTCTTAACAACGCGTCACCACGAACTTACAGATTGTACAGTATGAAGTTCTTAACACATAGCTAGCGGTAATAATGCAAACATGTGCAAATAACATAAATATTACAAATTTTTCAATGTTGGGGTCCCTAAGAGACCCCGCTTGGGCGTATGAGGGTTATACTTGACAGGTGTTTTGCTTGTGGTCTACACATTCAAGTTACTAGTCATTTATTTGAAGAGTTTCAACCAATCAGAGAGCGCGTTACAATTGTTGCGCGATTAATCCGAGATTCAAATAATCCTCGTTCTAGCAACGCATCGTGGATTAATTCTCGGATCCAAAAAATCCGAGAATTATTGAATCCAAGAATTAATCCCCGTCTTAGCAACCGAGCATTAGTTTAATTCGACTACATAAATACCTATTGTGTTTAAATTGTTCATAAGGTACGTTACATTACATTTTAGTATTGAATTCAATTCTAACGCCCAGCGTTTTAGATGGACAGCAATTTGGTTGTGCTACAACTCGTTCGTCGCCGTGCAGCTAAAAGACGTCGTTTTCTGCGTCTACAACGCCGTCAACTTCGAGATGCAAGCAATGCATTCGAATTACCTCAATTACGATTTGTTGAACTGTTTCGGTTGCCGCCATATTGGGTACTGTTTCTGATTGAAACTTTGACTTCATTTTACAACTAGACGAACTGGAGTTCCTGTCAACTTAAGAGTACTTGCCGCATTGAATTTCTATGCTACCGCGTCGTATCAACGAAGTGTCGGAGAAGATTATCTGTTGGTTTGTCCCAAACCATGATCAGTCGTGCTATCAACGAAGTGAGTCTAGCAATAGAATGTCACTTAATGGCTGATTGGATCAAATTTCCAACTACTGAAGCAGAGAAGACTGTGATTAAACAGAGGTGTATAATTTAATTCTCTTATTGTTGTGATATAAATTTAACAGTGCTTTATGCTCATATATTCATGGAGAAAGCGAGTTTTCCTAGTATTATCGGAGCTATAGATTGTACTCACATATCTATATTGGCGCCTTCGGTAGACGGTCATAATTATCGCAATCGAAAGGGTTACCACTCCAAGAATGTACAAATTGTAATTTAATATATTATTCAATATGATGGGAATGTTTTTATACAGAATTTTAATGTGTAGATTGCGAATTATGATTTAAAAATCCTGAACGTAAATGGTCGATTTGCTGGAAGTACACACGACTCGTACATCTGGAGAAATTCAGTTATCCGGCAACACATGCTAGAACTGCACGATGCGGGAGTTAGAGGATCCTGGTTGTTAGGTACCTTTACTTATTCTGTTATTATCATTAGTGACAATTGTATTTTAATGTAGTGTATATGAAGGAGATTCTGGCTATCCTCTGGAACCCTGGCTCATGACTCCCATAACGAATGCTGCAAACGGAAGTCCAGAAAAGAGGTACACAGCATGCCATGCAAGGACAAGAGTATGCGTGGAACGTGTGAACGGAGTGTTGAAGAGTGTATTCCGCT
Source organism: Carabus problematicus (assembly GCA_963422195.1). Classification (NCBI taxonomy): domain Eukaryota; kingdom Metazoa; phylum Arthropoda; class Insecta; order Coleoptera; family Carabidae; genus Carabus; species Carabus problematicus. Next base: position 8,991,652 of record OY728583.1, on the reverse strand, counting down.
GTCTGGGAGCAGATCGAATATTGCGATATTCACCACGGGCAGCGGGCATGATCATCAATGCGTGTGCTGTTTTGCACAACATGCGTGTGCATATGCGATTAGCAAACGCAGGCAATGCAGATCCCGACCTAAACGTTCAAGATGTACCAGGAGCTGGCTATAACCCGCAAAATCTCTATAATGAAGGTCGCAGAATACGTGCCAACATCGTCGGACAATTTAGTTGAAGAGAAAATAAATGAATGATGGACGGAGTGCGCGGCATTGCTCGCGAAAACTTAGTCTATCTCACAATCAGATACCTACATAATATCTATGAAAAAGACCAGAGTTAAGATATTGAAGAGATCGGAGACATGTAATGAGGGCACACGAACATCGGGATGTAATAGTCCATATTTTGCAATAGTGTACGCATATACTGTTCGAATTGGTTATTTTATGTTTCAAGTAAATAGGTACCAGGATATCTACTAGCAGTGAGCACTCCTTGAGCTGATGTAAGAAGTACGAGAAATGGATTAATTACTACAAAGTAATTGTGCCATCGGTGGCAGGGTTAGAGGCGCCGGCAGGGATAGGGGTGGCCGTGGTGGTCGCATTTATAGTAAGTGTGGAAAATTAATCTATTACCTTGGAAAGCTACAATAATAACGGTGTTCATTTGTATTTTTTTTTTCCTTTCAGAAAATTACAATTCATACGTGGTAGGTGGTATAACACATTTAACAATTTTATCATGTTCTACATCTATGTATTTTATTTGTTTTAGCATATGCCAACATTTGCCTATCCTTTCGTGTGGGTTCAATATGTGATATTTTGTTATGTTACCTCATTTTGTTATTGCGTTAAATATTGTTCTCCGGGTGTTTATTAGTGAACCATAATATAATGCAAAGTATCTCGATAAAATTTCTTTTCAATTTCAAGAGGGTGAAATACGAATTTCTGGTACTTACTGATGCTTTCTGCTTTATTAAAATTTAATTTATTAAACGTGGCTAACTTACCAAATATAACGTATATTTGTGAATAATCTCCATGTCAGACTAGAGTAACTAACTATACATTTAACGACCTATAGACGAGTAAACCGTACATAAACATGGAATAACATGATAGAATTCTAAAAATAGATAAACAGTTCCACGTAAGAAAAATACTGATAACCATAGAGGTATTGTATATTTAGGCTGTTCTATAATATGGTTCCACAAAATCAAATAACAGAATAACAAGAGTGGTGTTTCGTCGTTACATTTCCAAGTAAATGTATGAATCAATATTAAAACGGAGTAATTCCGTGTGCAATGCAACATATTATAAGTATTGTATGACATACTCTGTATATGTGTATGCATGCATGTATATAAATATGTCGTGACATATGTATATAACATATTAGAGTTGAATCACTCGTGACGTGCGACATACATGACTTAATAACATATTTCAGTTAATGTATATGTTAACATACATTGTCTGTGTGAATGACAATGCGTAGTGCAGTGTAGTGGTGTGTGTAAAGCTCGGTACTGACTAGAGCATTCGTGCGCACACGAAAGATTTGCACGCACGAGAGTAGTATAGTAAAGGGAATCTGAGATCAGCATTGCGGGTTGCCTACCCGCCGCCTGTACTGTTGGACGGCTTGTTGCGGTGGGGTGGTGGTGGCGGGGTGTGTCACGTGGTCGAGGTAGGCGTGGCCTTGATGACGTCATCCAGGGTGACGTCATCCTGAATGACGTCATCCAGGCTGTACCGTTCGATGGCTTCTTCTTTCATGAACCTGGAGGTCTTCTTCGGGGATGAACCCAGGCTGTATCGTAGAGTCTTCTTTCAAGGTTATGTACCTAGAGGTCTTCTTCGGGAGGGTGTTACGTTATCAGGGTTCTGGATCAAGGGGTACGTGGGCCAGTGAGCCAGGCCGTACCTGGAGGTTTTTCTTTAGGTGGAGTACGGACCTGGTGGCGCATGCGCAACGCAAGCACACTACGAACTTGTTCAAACTTGTTGACGTCATCCAGGAGGTCAGGCTGTACTGTTGTATGGACTCTTGTTTCAAGGTCATGCACCTGGTGATCTTCTTCAGGGGGAGAACTCAGAGGAGTCACGGGGTCTGGAACAAGGGTGACGTCATCCAGGTGGCCAGGCTGTACCGTTGTATGGCCGAAAGGTCATGTACCTGGAGCTCTTCTTCAGGGGGTGAACTCGGAGGAGTCACGGGGTCTGTATCAAGGGTGACGTCATCCAGGGGTCAGGCTGTACCGTTATATGGCCGTTAAATATACAAATGAATGCATAGCAGAACATATGTTGTCAACTACACCCTATTATTAAACAAATTGATGTAAATTCTTAATTCTATTTTTTAAATACTGTTTAGTTTGACCGACATATGTCCCTGTCACAATTCTGCTATGCATTCATTTGTATATTTAACCAGTTGTAACATAATTATTTATTGAGGAATAATTATATTGGAGTAAGGCTTAAATGAATCCACGTTGGTATTCACGTTAGTTTATTTTAAAAAACATATAACGTTTCGCTTCAGGTTTGAAGCATCATCAGATCTAAAATATACAAACTTCCTTAATTCTAATACAAAAATAGGTTTGAGAACTGTACTTACAATAACAAGAAAAGCAGAACTACTGTGCATCCTTTTCAATTACGTTGAAAACGCAAAAACATAAAAAACATGGTGAAATAACTTCAGTAAAATTTTTTTGTTACATTATAATACAAAATGGTTACCACGAGTACAAAAACGTGGTGAGTGTACATGACAAAACTAGTTGCAACGATAGCAATAAACTCAAACAATACGTCCTCTATAAGTGAAAATCTGAATTGAAATATGAAATAAACAACCAGATGAAACAGAAAACTGTCATTTCTTAGTTAGTAATTGAAAAAGCGAAGCGAAAGATGCGACACTATTATTAAAATCCGTTTTTTGATTAACAGCAGTATTACCCTCCAGTTGTATATAACAGCTTTCCAACATTAACCGTTTATATTTATTCTGTTCAAAATGTAAAATAGTGTAATTATTGTAATTTAAACCGTGTTTTTCATTGATGCTATGTTCTATCATGGCGCTGTGGTTACTATTGAAATTTTTTGCATTATTTATATGTTGTTGTATTCTTGTTTGTACGTATTGAGAAGTTTCGCCTATATATTTACGATTGCAATCCGGACACTGTATTGAATAAACTAGATTACTCGAATGTTCTTTCTTGATTTTAGATTTAAGTTTACTGAAAAGAGTGTTAGTGCTATTGGTTACTGTGTATACTATTTTAAATTGAAATGGTTTAAGTAAATTTACGATTGACGTACTTAAGTTTTTTAGAAAAGGTATTGAAAGGTAAATGATGTTTTGAGAATGATCCGAATTATTGTTATAACTAATTATTCTGGTGTTATTGTTATTCTGTTGATTAATTAAATTTAGTCTCTGTTTAATGGTTTGAGTAATAATCCTCGTAGGGTAGTTATTTCGTTTTAAAGTTTCTCTAATTAATTTTAAGTTTTCTTTATGAAATTGTATGTTTGACAGTTTGATTGCTCTGTCAACAAGTCCAGTTATAACGGAAATTTTGTATTGCATAGGAAAATATTCTAAAAAATTTAAATATCTGCCGGACCAAGTCGGTTTATGATACCAGTTAGTTTGAAATTGACCCATATGTCTGATAATAGTTACATCTAGGAAGTTTATGGAGTTGTTAGTTTCGATTTCTGATGTGAATTGTATTTCAGTATTGTAGTTGTTAAATTTATCTAAAATTGTATTAATATGAGAGGAATGTAGACAAATTAAAATGTCATCTACATATCTGTAATAAAATAAGGGGTTGAAATTATTTTGAGTTAGGATAGAAGATTCTAGTTCAAACATCACTATTTCAGCTAATATGGGACTTATGGAATTTCCCATTGGACTGCCTTTGATCTGGGAGTAAAACTTGTTGTCAAATGAAAAATAAGTTGAATTTAAGCAAAAAGTAATGCATTCTATGAATTTAGTTTTAGTTAGTGTTGTGTGTGTTGCAATTTCGGACCACCTCTTGTTGATGGCTGTGTAAATAAGTTGATGGGGTATGCAGGTAAATAAGGATTTAACGTCTAATGAGATCATTCTATAATCCGGTGGATATTGAAGGTCTTTAAGTTTGTTTACTAACTCGAAAGAATTAGGAATGTAATATGGTGAACTGTACTTTAACGGTGCCATAATGTTGGCTAAAAATTTTGATAATTTGGAATTGGGTGAATTAATATTGCTGACTATCGGTCTCAGTGGTATGTCAGGTTTGTGGATTTTCGGTTGACAATACAATTTAGGGCTGACAGCGTTGTGTATTTTCAAGGTAGTGCCTTCGTTTTTACTTATAAGTTCATCTGTTATTAGTTTATTTATTAAATTGTTATTGGAAGTTTGTAGGTTAGAAGTAGGATCTTTGTGTAGTAATTTATATGTAGCAGTATCATTTAAGAGTATGTTGGCTTTAGTTAAGTAATCAGTTTTGTCCATTACAGTGGTAACGTTACCTTTATCAGCTTTAATGATGTATAATTGAGGATTATTCTTTAGAAAAATTTTAGTTTGTTTGATATAACGTAGCAACATGATTTCTGAGCAGTGTAGTTTGTTATTGTTCATGTATAAGAAATGTTGGTTAAGCGTTCTATTCAATTTATTTCTAATTTCAGCTAGATTGTTAAGTTTATGTGTGTAAAGTTTTGCCTCAATGGCAGCAAGTGTGTTTAAAATAGAGACAGTATTATTACGTTTATTAGTGTAATCTGCAAAATGAAATTTATTCCCTAACGCTAAAATGCAGCTTTCTATTTCAGGAATATTAGTTTTAGATTTATTAATGAGCCATTTGTTAACGTTACGTTTTATAGAATTTATTAACTGGTAAGCATCGTTTTTAATTAAAAGGATATTAAATTTCTTGATATTTTTATTATTAATTGCACACTTTAGTGATTCGGCACAATTGTACCGTGTTGAACCAATTTTTTCTTGTTCTGATGTCAGTCACTCCCTGGACATCATGGCTGAATGATGTATACATTGTAACAATTTTAATCATAATTTATGGATGTGTTTAATTTCAAATTTCAATTTTCATCATGTTTAATATATTGCCAGACGATCTGATGGTATGTACCTTGATATTTTGTTGTAAATTTTATTTTATTTGTGAAAAGATTTGTACCATACAATATGTTTATATCGCATTTTACATAAAGATACCTTTTTAGCTCTGAAGATGGTATCAAATATACCGAAACGTCAGCTTAACGTCTGAAAGTGTTTTCATTTCTGACTTTCCTGTCCAAATTCCGACTATTGAACCTTAATACTTTGACTGTGGACACGATTTACTACAAAAAATATAGAAAAATATTATTCCATTTCCTGCATATGCAAGAAAATTTTGAATACAATTGAATAGAAAATAACGTGGAAAAAAAATAAAAACTGAAAAAAATTGGAAAATATTTTTTTTCTCAAGTACGAAGGAAAATTTGGAAAAATAAAATGTACCTTGCACAACTAGACCATAGACACGTATCTGCAGAAAAAAGTTCATAAAAATCCGTTGGGTAGTTTAGGAGATCTGAGTGGAACAAAAAATCTCGTACGAGCGAGCGAGCGACATACATACGGACATATGTTGTAATAGTCATTTCGTGGTCCAGGGGGTCTGTCCGGGATTTCTGTGCAAAAATGTTTAAAATCGTACATCGTACCGAACACTATAGCTCTTCGACAGGAGGTCGATGAGCTTAAAATGCTAAGCCAAATGATATGTTATTCAAGTGAAAATTTGTTAGCCGTTCGATGGAACGACAATTCCGTAGTAACGGTTCTAACAAATTGTGATTCTCTGAATCCGCCGACAAATGCATCTCGATATAGTCGCACAGAAAAAGAGAAAATCACGATACAAGTTCCACGCCCTATTGCAAATTATAATAAGAATGTGGGTGGTATAGATCTGTGCGGTCAATATGTGTCTACGTATAGATGTGAGATTCGAAGAAAAAAATGTAGGTGGCCATTTTTTTATTGGAGTATTGATATTGGCTGTGTACAAGAATGGCTTTTATATCGGCGATTTGGCCATAATTTACCTTATCTTCAATTTCGACGAGAATGCGCTACAATACTTCTAAAAACTTACGGTTCACCTCCGCAGAATCCTGGAGTACGTCCAACATTTGAATTTAGTCCAGTTCTGCATGAGATAAGAATAAAAAAGATCATCTTGTAGAACGCGGTGAGTCTAAATACAGAAGGTGTCGTGTCTGTAATAATCGCACAGTTTATATTTGTCGCAAATATGATGCTCCGCTACACCCGCAATCATGTTTCAAAACATTTCATAAAACCGAATTCAAATAAAAGTTTATTTTCTTTTACTTTATACCATTATTTTTTGTACATATTTTTTTTATATGAAATATTATTTTATAACTAAACATATTATCTTATATGAAATAATAAAAATTTTGTTGAACTTTAGCCCAACTTCAATATTTTCCATTTTTGTGTATGTGAGGGCTCGTCGGCAACTTAAGTTGCCGCTTGAAAAAGAGTCCTTAAAAACAATATAAAATTTTTGAGTAAGCTTAAAATGTATTAAGAATAGTAATTTAAATACATAATATGAATTTCATCCACATTACACAATTTTAGAATTACGGGCACTAATGGGTTAAATAAATACAATTATTAGATACATACCTATAAGTTTTTAGTTTATGGTTAGAAATTTAAGTTATGTGAAGTGTCTTGCATTAGTGCAATATTGCGATAATAATAATATTTATAATTAATTTATGCCCGGTTTCTAAGACGTGGATTAATCCGAGAATCATTGAATCTCGGATTAATCCGTTGCTTGGACAGAAAAATCCGCGAATCGAAGGTTAATCCTCGATTTCAAACAATCCGAGATTGACGGCGAATTAATCCGAGATTCAAGCGCTACACATCACAATTATAAACTCGTTTTTTCTTAGAAATACAAATTTGTATATCGTTTAATAGTAATTAAACGATAATAAATAACAGTAAGTACATTTTAGAATGTTTTTTTTTTTCAAACAAAATATGGTATATTTCAATAATTATGAGCAAATGTCACTTTGCCGTGATGAGCCGGGAATCAAACGATATTACTTCAGAAATGCAAATGGCATTTTTATTGAAAAAACGATATAATAACGAATGTTAGCATTTGAAAATAAATACTAATATATAAAATTTTAGTTTTAAGTAATTTTTATAACCAGTATTCAATAGTTTATTCAATAGCAAATATGAATGTAATTCTGCTGCACTGTTCCGTAAATTTAACACTATCACTTCACCGTCACGAATCAATTTATTATTCAAATATACTTACTATACAAGAACTAAATTCAGATAATTACTTTATTAATAAATAAATACATTATTAATTAATTTGTATGGTCTATTATATTTAATAGTGAATGTCACTTTGTCGTAATTTATGAAATATTTTTACAATTTCGATGCACGTATGTACATAATTTATATATTGATTAACCACATTAAATACATGTATTTATAGATGTTTGTGATGTGCAATACAAATTCAATTTAATTTGAAATATTATTTATTTACAATACATTTCTTGTGCACATAACCAAAATATAAATAAAGGTTATAACCTGTTTTCTTAATTTTTAACACACTAATGCACGAAATTTAGTTAATATATATATATATATATATATATATATATATATATATATATATATATATATATATTAAACAAAGCATTATTAATCACGAATACAATATATAACATTTCAATGGTTTGAAAATGCTATTTTTACGTTAAAACACAATTGTCACTTTACTTATCCCTCATACGCCCGTGCTACTAAAAGTTACGTAAATGCCCAAGCGGGGTCCCTTAGAGACCCCAGTTAATTTATCGATATTAATCATATATATCTTGATATTGCAAAATAAAACATTATTACAATTATTTTTAGAATATTTACGTAATTTTAATATAAAAAAAAATAAATTAAAACAGAATTATTTAACAGTTAACAATTATTTAACATCCTGAAGCTTCGTCGTTATAATTGCCCACTTCAGAGTTCAAATCCAAATATTCTGCGGTTTCATGCAGTTTTTTTTTCGGTTAATGTTCTATTTTTATCAAATCTCTTCATGTGAAATGAATTACTACAAAAATAACTTATTAATGAAACAAATATTTGGTAATTCTAAATGTTCAATCGGGGACCTTGCGAGACATCACTCACCTAAATTTGAAACAATTTAACAACCTCTTAACAACGCGTCACCACGAACTTACAGATTGTACAGTATGAAGTTCTTAACACATAGCTAGCGGTAATAATGCAAACATGTGCAAATAACATAAATATTACAAATTTTTCAATGTTGGGGTCCCTAAGAGACCCCGCTTGGGCGTATGAGGGTTATACTTGACAGGTGTTTTGCTTGTGGTCTACACATTCAAGTTACTAGTCATTTATTTGAAGAGTTTCAACCAATCAGAGAGCGCGTTACAATTGTTGCGCGATTAATCCGAGATTCAAATAATCCTCGTTCTAGCAACGCATCGTGGATTAATTCTCGGATCCAAAAAATCCGAGAATTATTGAATCCAAGAATTAATCCCCGTCTTAGCAACCGAGCATTAGTTTAATTCGACTACATAAATACCTATTGTGTTTAAATTGTTCATAAGGTACGTTACATTACATTTTAGTATTGAATTCAATTCTAACGCCCAGCGTTTTAGATGGACAGCAATTTGGTTGTGCTACAACTCGTTCGTCGCCGTGCAGCTAAAAGACGTCGTTTTCTGCGTCTACAACGCCGTCAACTTCGAGATGCAAGCAATGCATTCGAATTACCTCAATTACGATTTGTTGAACTGTTTCGGTTGCCGCCATATTGGGTACTGTTTCTGATTGAAACTTTGACTTCATTTTACAACTAGACGAACTGGAGTTCCTGTCAACTTAAGAGTACTTGCCGCATTGAATTTCTATGCTACCGCGTCGTATCAACGAAGTGTCGGAGAAGATTATCTGTTGGTTTGTCCCAAACCATGATCAGTCGTGCTATCAACGAAGTGAGTCTAGCAATAGAATGTCACTTAATGGCTGATTGGATCAAATTTCCAACTACTGAAGCAGAGAAGACTGTGATTAAACAGAGGTGTATAATTTAATTCTCTTATTGTTGTGATATAAATTTAACAGTGCTTTATGCTCATATATTCATGGAGAAAGCGAGTTTTCCTAGTATTATCGGAGCTATAGATTGTACTCACATATCTATATTGGCGCCTTCGGTAGACGGTCATAATTATCGCAATCGAAAGGGTTACCACTCCAAGAATGTACAAATTGTAATTTAATATATTATTCAATATGATGGGAATGTTTTTATACAGAATTTTAATGTGTAGATTGCGAATTATGATTTAAAAATCCTGAACGTAAATGGTCGATTTGCTGGAAGTACACACGACTCGTACATCTGGAGAAATTCAGTTATCCGGCAACACATGCTAGAACTGCACGATGCGGGAGTTAGAGGATCCTGGTTGTTAGGTACCTTTACTTATTCTGTTATTATCATTAGTGACAATTGTATTTTAATGTAGTGTATATGAAGGAGATTCTGGCTATCCTCTGGAACCCTGGCTCATGACTCCCATAACGAATGCTGCAAACGGAAGTCCAGAAAAGAGGTACACAGCATGCCATGCAAGGACAAGAGTATGCGTGGAACGTGTGAACGGAGTGTTGAAGAGTGTATTCCGCTGTCTGGGAGCAGATCGAATATTGCGATATTCACCACGGGCAGCGGGCATGATCATCAATGCGTGTGCTGTTTTGCACAACATGCGTGTGCATATGCGATTAGCAAACGCAGGCAATGCAGATCCCGACCTAAACGTTCAAGATGTACCAGGAGCTGGCTATAACCCGCAAAATCTCTATAATGAAGGTCGCAGAATACGTGCCAACATCGTCGGACAATTTAGTTGAAGAGAAAATAAATGAATGATGGACGGAGTGCGCGGCATTGCTCGCGAAAACTTAGTCTATCTCACAATCAGATACCTACATAATATCTATGAAAAAGACCAGAGTTAAGATATTGAAGAGATCGGAGACATGTAATGAGGGCACACGAACATCGGGATGTAATAGTCCATATTTTGCAATAGTGTACGCATATACTGTTCGAATTGGTTATTTTATGTTTCAAGTAAATAGGTACCAGGATATCTACTAGCAGTGAGCACTCCTTGAGCTGATGTAAGAAGTACGAGAAATGGATTAATTACTACAAAGTAATTGTGCCATCGGTGGCAGGGTTAGAGGCGCCGGCAGGGATAGGGGTGGCCGTGGTGGTCGCATTTATAGTAAGTGTGGAAAATTAATCTATTACCTTGGAAAGCTACAATAATAACGGTGTTCATTTGTATTTTTTTTTTCCTTTCAGAAAATTACAATTCATACGTGGTAGGTGGTATAACACATTTAACAATTTTATCATGTTCTACATCTATGTATTTTATTTGTTTTAGCATATGCCAACATTTGCCTATCCTTTCGTGTGGGTTCAATATGTGATATTTTGTTATGTTACCTCATTTTGTTATTGCGTTAAATATTGTTCTCCGGGTGTTTATTAGTGAACCATAATATAATGCAAAGTATCTCGATAAAATTTCTTTTCAATTTCAAGAGGGTGAAATACGAATTTCTGGTACTTACTGATGCTTTCTGCTTTATTAAAATTTAATTTATTAAACGTGGCTAACTTACCAAATATAACGTATATTTGTGAATAATCTCCATGTCAGACTAGAGTAACTAACTATACATTTAACGACCTATAGACGAGTAAACCGTACATAAACATGGAATAACATGATAGAATTCTACAAATAGATAAACAGTTCCACGTAAGAAAAATACTGATAACCATAGAGGTATTGTATATTTAGGCTGTTCTATAATATGGTTCCACAAAATCAAATAACAGAATAACAAGAGTGGTGTTTCGTCGTTACATTTCCAAGTAAATGTATGAATCAATATTAAAACGGAGTAATTCCGTGTGCAATGCAACATATTATAAGTATTGTATGACATACTCTGTATATGTGTATGCATGCATGTATATAAATATGTCGTGACATATGTATATAACATATTAGAGTTGAATCACTCGTGACGTGCGACATACATGACTTAATAACATATTTCAGTTAATGTATATGTTAACATACATTGTCTGTGTGAATGACAATGCGTAGTGCAGTGTAGTGGTGTGTGTAAAGCTCGGTACTGACTAGAGCATTCGTGCGCACACGAAAGATTTGCACGCACGAGAGTAGTATAGTAAAGGGAATCTGAGATCAGCATTGCGGGTTGCCTACCCGCCGCCTGTACTGTTGGACGGCTTGTTGCGGTGGGGTGGTGGTGGCGGGGTGTGTCACGTGGTCGAGGTAGGCGTGGCCTTGATGACGTCATCCAGGGTGACGTCATCCTGAATGACGTCATCCAGGCTGTACCGTTCGATGGCTTCTTCTTTCATGAACCTGGAGGTCTTCTTCGGGGATGAACCCAGGCTGTATCGTAGAGTCTTCTTTCAAGGTTATGTACCTAGAGGTCTTCTTCGGGAGGGTGTTACGTTATCAGGGTTCTGGATCAAGGGGTACGTGGGCCAGTGAGCCAGGCCGTACCTGGAGGTTTTTCTTTAGGTGGAGTACGGACCTGGTGGCGCATGCGCAACGCAAGCACACTACGAACTTGTTCAAACTTGTTGACGTCATCCAGGAGGTCAGGCTGTACTGTTGTATGGACTCTTGTTTCAAGGTCATGCACCTGGTGATCTTCTTCAGGGGGAGAACTCAGAGGAGTCACGGGGTCTGGAACAAGGGTGACGTCATCCAGGTGGCCAGGCTGTACCGTTGTATGGCCGAAAGGTCATGTACCTGGAGCTCTTCTTCAGGGGGTGAACTCGGAGGAGTCACGGGGTCTGTATCAAGGGTGACGTCATCCAGGGGTCAGGCTGTACCGTTATATGGCCGTTAAATATACAAATGAATGCATAGCAGAACATATGTTGTCAACTACACCCTATTATTAAACAAATTGATGTAAATTCTTAATTCTATTTTTTAAATACTGTTTAGTTTGACCGACATATGTCCCTGTCACAATTCTGCTATGCATTCATTTGTATATTTAACCAGTTGTAACATAATTATTTATTGAGGAATAATTATATTGGAGTAAGGCTTAAATGAATCCACGTTGGTATTCACGTTAGTTTATTTTAAAAAACATATAACGTTTCGCTTCAGGTTTGAAGCATCATCAGATCTAAAATATACAAACTTCCTTAATTCTAATACAAAAATAGGTTTGAGAACTGTACTTACAATAACAAGAAAAGCAGAACTACTGTGCATCCTTTTCAATTACGTTGAAAACGCAAAAACATAAAAAACATGGTGAAATAACTTCAGTAAAATTTTTTTGTTACATTATAATACAAAATGGTTACCACGAGTACAAAAACGTGGTGAGTGTACATGACAAAACTAGTTGCAACGATAGCAATAAACTCAAACAATACGTCCTCTATAAGTGAAAATCTGAATTGAAATATGAAATAAACAACCAGATGAAACAGAAAACTGTCATTTCTTAGTTAGTAATTGAAAAAGCGAAGCGAAAGATGCGACACTATTATTAAAATCCGTTTTTTGATTAACAGCAGTATTACCCTCCAGTTGTATATAACAGCTTTCCAACATTAACCGTTTATATTTATTCTGTTCAAAATGTAAAATAGTGTAATTATTGTAATTTAAACCGTGTTTTTCATTGATGCTATGTTCTATCATGGCGCTGTGGTTACTATTGAAATTTTTTGCATTATTTATATGTTGTTGTATTCTTGTTTGTACGTATTGAGAAGTTTCGCCTATATATTTACGATTGCAATCCGGACACTGTATTGAATAAACTAGATTACTCGAATGTTCTTTCTTGATTTTAGATTTAAGTTTACTGAAAAGAGTGTTAGTGCTATTGGTTACTGTGTATACTATTTTAAATTGAAATGGTTTAAGTAAATTTACGATTGACGTACTTAAGTTTTTTAGAAAAGGTATTGAAAGGTAAATGATGTTTTGAGAATGATCCGAATTATTGTTATAACTAATTATTCTGGTGTTATTGTTATTCTGTTGATTAATTAAATTTAGTCTCTGTTTAATGGTTTGAGTAATAATCCTCGTAGGGTAGTTATTTCGTTTTAAAGTTTCTCTAATTAATTTTAAGTTTTCTTTATGAAATTGTATGTTTGACAGTTTGATTGCTCTGTCAACAAGTCCAGTTATAACGGAAATTTTGTATTGCATAGGAAAATATTCTAAAAAATTTAAATATCTGCCGGACCAAGTCGGTTTATGATACCAGTTAGTTTGAAATTGACCCATATGTCTGATAATAGTTACATCTAGGAAGTTTATGGAGTTGTTAGTTTCGATTTCTGATGTGAATTGTATTTCAGTATTGTAGTTGTTAAATTTATCTAAAATTGTATTAATATGAGAGGAATGTAGACAAATTAAAATGTCATCTACATATCTGTAATAAAATAAGGGGTTGAAATTATTTTGAGTTAGGATAGAAGATTCTAGTTCAAACATCACTATTTCAGCTAATATGGGACTTATGGAATTTCCCATTGGACTGCCTTTGATCTGGGAGTAAAACTTGTTGTCAAATGAAAAATAAGTTGAATTTAAGCAAAAAGTAATGCATTCTATGAATTTAGTTTTAGTTAGTGTTGTGTGTGTTGCAATTTCGGACCACCTCTTGTTGATGGCTGTGTAAATAAGTTGATGGGGTATGCAGGTAAATAAGGATTTAACGTCTAATGAGATCATTCTATAATCCGGTGGATATTGAAGGTCTTTAAGTTTGTTTACTAACTCGAAAGAATTAGGAATGTAATATGGTGAACTGTACTTTAACGGTGCCATAATGTTGGCTAAAAATTTTGATAATTTGGAATTGGGTGAATTAATATTGCTGACTATCGGTCTCAGTGGTATGTCAGGTTTGTGGATTTTCGGTTGACAATACAATTTAGGGCTGACAGCGTTGTGTATTTTCAAGGTAGTGCCTTCGTTTTTACTTATAAGTTCATCTGTTATTAGTTTATTTATTAAATTGTTATTGGAAGTTTGTAGGTTAGAAGTAGGATCTTTGTGTAGTAATTTATATGTAGCAGTATCATTTAAGAGTATGTTGGCTTTAGTTAAGTAATCAGTTTTGTCCATTACAGTGGTAACGTTACCTTTATCAGCTTTAATGATGTATAATTGAGGATTATTCTTTAGAAAAATTTTAGTTTGTTTGATATAACGTAGCAACATGATTTCTGAGCAGTGTAGTTTGTTATTGTTCATGTATAAGAAATGTTGGTTAAGCGTTCTATTCAATTTATTTCTAATTTCAGCTAGATTGTTAAGTTTATGTGTGTAAAGTTTTGCCTCAATGGCAGCAAGTGTGTTTAAAATAGAGACAGTATTATTACGTTTATTAGTGTAATCTGCAAAATGAAATTTATTCCCTAACGCTAAAATGCAGCTTTCTATTTCAGGAATATTAGTTTTAGATTTATTAATGAGCCATTTGTTAACGTTACGTTTTATAGAATTTATTAACTGGTAAGCATCGTTTTTAATTAAAAGGATATTAAATTTCTTGATATTTTTATTATTAATTGCACACTTTAGTGATTCGGCACAATTGTACCGTGTTGAACCAATTTTTTCTTGTTCTGATGTCAGTCACTCCCTGGACATCATGGCTGAATGATGTATACATTGTAACAATTTTAATCATAATTTATGGATGTGTTTAATTTCAAATTTCAATTTTCATCATGTTTAATATATTGCCAGACGATCTGATGGTATGTACCTTGATATTTTGTTGTAAATTTTATTTTATTTGTGAAAAGATTTGTACCATACAATATGTTTATATCGCATTTTACATAAAGATACCTTTTTAGCTCTGAAGATGGTATCAAATATACCGAAACGTCAGCTTAACGTCTGAAAGTGTTTTCATTTCTGACTTTCCTGTCCAAATTCCGACTATTGAACCTTAATACTTTGACTGTGGACACGATTTACTACAAAAAATATAGAAAAATATTATTCCATTTCCTGCATATGCAAGAAAATTTTGAATACAATTGAATAGAAAATAACGTGGAAAAAAAATAAAAACTGAAAAAAATTGGAAAATATTTTTTTTCTCAAGTACGAAGGAAAATTTGGAAAAATAAAATGTACCTTGCACAACTAGACCATAGACACGTATCTGCAGAAAAAAGTTCATAAAAATCCGTTGGGTAGTTTAGGAGATCTGAGTGGAACAAAAAATCTCGTACGAGCGAGCGAGCGACATACATACGGACATATGTTGTAATAGTCATTTCGTGGTCCAGGGGGTCTGTCCGGGATTTCTGTGCAAAAATGTTTAAAATCGTACATCGTACCGAACACTATAGCTCTTCGACAGGAGGTCGATGAGCTTAAAATGCTAAGCCAAATGATATGTTATTCAAGTGAAAATTTGTTAGCCGTTCGATGGAACGACAATTCCGTAGTAACGGTTCTAACAAATTGTGATTCTCTGAATCCGCCGACAAATGCATCTCGATATAGTCGCACAGAAAAAGAGAAAATCACGATACAAGTTCCACGCCCTATTGCAAATTATAATAAGAATGTGGGTGGTATAGATCTGTGCGGTCAATATGTGTCTACGTATAGATGTGAGATTCGAAGAAAAAAATGTAGGTGGCCATTTTTTTATTGGAGTATTGATATTGGCTGTGTACAAGAATGGCTTTTATATCGGCGATTTGGCCATAATTTACCTTATCTTCAATTTCGACGAGAATGCGCTACAATACTTCTAAAAACTTACGGTTCACCTCCGCAGAATCCTGGAGTACGTCCAACATTTGAATTTAGTCCAGTTCTGCATGAGATAAGAATAAAAAAGATCATCTTGTAGAACGCGGTGAGTCTAAATACAGAAGGTGTCGTGTCTGTAATAATCGCACAGTTTATATTTGTCGCAAATATGATGCTCCGCTACACCCGCAATCATGTTTCAAAACATTTCATAAAACCGAATTCAAATAAAAGTTTATTTTCTTTTACTTTATACCATTATTTTTTGTACATATTTTTTTTATATGAAATATTATTTTATAACTAAACATATTATCTTATATGAAATAATAAAAATTTTGTTGAACTTTAGCCCAACTTCAATATTTTCCATTTTTGTGTATGTGAGGGCTCGTCGGCAACTTAAGTTGCCGCTTGAAAAAGAGTCCTTAAAAACAATATAAAATTTTTGAGTAAGCTTAAAATGTATTAAGAATAGTAATTTAAATACATAATATGAATTTCATCCACATTACACAATTTTAGAATTACGGGCACTAATGGGTTAAATAAATACAATTATTAGATACATACCTATAAGTTTTTAGTTTATGGTTAGAAATTTAAGTTATGTGAAGTGTCTTGCATTAGTGCAATATTGCGATAATAATAATATTTATAATTAATTTATGCCCGGTTTCTAAGACGTGGATTAATCCGAGAATCATTGAATCTCGGATTAATCCGTTGCTTGGACAGAAAAATCCGCGAATCGAAGGTTAATCCTCGATTTCAAACAATCCGAGATTGACGGCGAATTAATCCGAGATTCAAGCGCTACACATCACAATTATAAACTCGTTTTTTCTTAGAAATACAAATTTGTATATCGTTTAATAGTAAATAAACGATAATAAATAACAGTAAGTACATTTTAGAATGTTTTTTTTTTTCAAACAAAATATGGTATATTTCAATAATTATGAGCAAATGTCACTTTGCCGTGATGAGCCGGGAATCAAACGATATTACTTCAGAAATGCAAATGGCATTTTTATTGAAAAAACGATATAATAACGAATGTTAGCATTTGAAAATAAATACTAATATATAAAATTTTAGTTTTAAGTAATTTTTATAACCAATATTCAATAGTTTATTCAATAGCAAATATGAATGTAATTCTGCTGCACTGTTCCGTAAATTTAACACTATCACTTCACCGTCACGAATCAATTTATTATTCAAATATACTTACTATACAAGAACTAAATTCAGATAATTACTTTATTAATAAATAAATACATTATTAATTAATTTGTATGGTCTATTATATTTAATAGTGAATGTCACTTTGTCGTAATTTATGAAATATTTTTACAATTTCGATGCACGTATGTACATAATTTATATATTGATTAATCACATTAAATACATGTATTTATAGATGTTTGTGATGTGCAATACAAATTCAATTTAATTTGAAATATTATTTATTTACAATACATTTCTTGTGCACATAACCAAAATATAAATAAAGGTTATAACCTGTTTTCTTAATTTTTAACACACTAATGCACGAAATTTAGTTAATATATATATATATATATATATATATATATATATATATATATATATATATATATTAAACAAAGCATTATTAATCACGAATACAATATATAACATTTCAATGGTTTGAAAATGCTATTTTTACGTTAAAACACAATTGTCACTTTACTTATCCCTCATACGCCCGTGCTACTAAAAGTTACGTAAATGCCCAAGCGGGGTCCCTTAGAGACCCCAGTTAATTTATCGATATTAATCATATATATCTTGATATTGCAAAATAAAACATTATTACAATTATTTTTAGAATATTTACGTAATTTTAATATAAAAAAAAATAAATTAAAACAGAATTATTTAACAGTTAACAATTATTTAACATCCTGAAGCTTCGTCGTTATAATTGCCCACTTCAGAGTTCAAATCCAAATATTCTGCGGTTTCATGCAGTTTTTTTTTCGGTTAATGTTCTATTTTTATCAAATCTCTTCATGTGAAATGAATTACTACAAAAATAACTTATTAATGAAACAAATATTTGGTAATTCTAAATGTTCAATCGGGGACCTTGCGAGACATCACTCACCTAAATTTGAAACAATTTAACAACCTCTTAACAACGCGTCACCACGAACTTACAGATTGTACAGTATGAAGTTCTTAACACATAGCTAGCGGTAATAATGCAAACATGTGCAAATAACATAAATATTACAAATTTTTCAATGTTGGGGTCCCTAAGAGACCCCGCTTGGGCGTATGAGGGTTATACTTGACAGGTGTTTTGCTTGTGGTCTACACATTCAAGTTACTAGTCATTTATTTGAAGAGTTTCAACCAATCAGAGAGCGCGTTACAATTGTTGCGCGATTAATCCGAGATTCAAATAATCCTCGTTCTAGCAACGCATCGTGGATTAATTCTCGGATCCAAAAAATCCGAGAATTATTGAATCCAAGAATTAATCCCCGTCTTAGCAACCGAGCATTAGTTTAATTCGACTACATAAATACCTATTGTGTTTAAATTGTTCATAAGGTACGTTACATTACATTTTAGTATTGAATTCAATTCTAACGCCCAGCGTTTTAGATGGACAGCAATTTGGTTGTGCTACAACTCGTTCGTCGCCGTGCAGCTAAAAGACGTCGTTTTCTGCGTCTACAACGCCGTCAACTTCGAGATGCAAGCAATGCATTCGAATTACCTCAATTACGATTTGTTGAACTGTTTCGGTTGCCGCCATATTGGGTACTGTTTCTGATTGAAACTTTGACTTCATTTTACAACTAGACGAACTGGAGTTCCTGTCAACTTAAGAGTACTTGCCGCATTGAATTTCTATGCTACCGCGTCGTATCAACGAAGTGTCGGAGAAGATTATCTGTTGGTTTGTCCCAAACCATGATCAGTCGTGCTATCAACGAAGTGAGTCTAGCAATAGAATGTCACTTAATGGCTGATTGGATCAAATTTCCAACTACTGAAGCAGAGAAGACTGTGATTAAACAGAGGTGTATAATTTAATTCTCTTATTGTTGTGATATAAATTTAACAGTGCTTTATGCTCATATATTCATGGAGAAAGCGAGTTTTCCTAGTATTATCGGAGCTATAGATTGTACTCACATATCTATATTGGCGCCTTCGGTAGACGGTCATAATTATCGCAATCGAAAGGGTTACCACTCCAAGAATGTACAAATTGTAATTTAATATATTATTCAATATGATGGGAATGTTTTTATACAGAATTTTAATGTGTAGATTGCGAATTATGATTTAAAAATCCTGAACGTAAATGGTCGATTTGCTGGAAGTACACACGACTCGTACATCTGGAGAAATTCAGTTATCCGGCAACACATGCTAGAACTGCACGATGCGGGAGTTAGAGGATCCTGGTTGTTAGGTACCTTTACTTATTCTGTTATTATCATTAGTGACAATTGTATTTTAATGTAGTGTATATGAAGGAGATTCTGGCTATCCTCTGGAACCCTGGCTCATGACTCCCATAACGAATGCTGCAAACGGAAGTCCAGAAAAGAGGTACACAGCATGCCATGCAAGGACAAGAGTATGCGTGGAACGTGTGAACGGAGTGTTGAAGAGTGTATTCCGCTGTCTGGGAGCAGATCGAATATTGCGATATTCACCACGGGCAGCGGGCATGATCATCAATGCGTGTGCTGTTTTGCACAACATGCGTGTGCATATGCGATTAGCAAACGCAGGCAATGCAGATCCCGACCTAAACGTTCAAGATGTACCAGGAGCTGGCTATAACCCGCAAAATCTCTATAATGAAGGTCGCAGAATACGTGCCAACATCGTCGGACAATTTAGTTGAAGAGAAAATAAATGAATGATGGACGGAGTGCGCGGCATTGCTCGCGAAAACTTAGTCTATCTCACAATCAGATACCTACATAATATCTATGAAAAAGACCAGAGTTAAGATATTGAAGAGATCGGAGACATGTAATGAGGGCACACGAACATCGGGATGTAATAGTCCATATTTTGCAATAGTGTACGCATATACTGTTCGAATTGGTTATTTTATGTTTCAAGTAAATAGGTACCAGGATATCTACTAGCAGTGAGCACTCCTTGAGCTGATGTAAGAAGTACGAGAAATGGATTAATTACTACAAAGTAATTGTGCCATCGGTGGCAGGGTTAGAGGCGCCGGCAGGGATAGGGGTGGCCGTGGTGGTCGCATTTATAGTAAGTGTGGAAAATTAATCTATTACCTTGGAAAGCTACAATAATAACGGTGTTCATTTGTATTTTTTTTTTCCTTTCAGAAAATTACAATTCATACGTGGTAGGTGGTATAACACATTTAACAATTTTATCATGTTCTACATCTATGTATTTTATTTGTTTTAGCATATGCCAACATTTGCCTATCCTTTCGTGTGGGTTCAATATGTGATATTTTGTTATGTTACCTCATTTTGTTATTGCGTTAAATATTGTTCTCCGGGTGTTTATTAGTGAACCATAATATAATGCAAAGTATCTCGATAAAATTTCTTTTCAATTTCAAGAGGGTGAAATACGAATTTCTGGTACTTACTGATGCTTTCTGCTTTATTAAAATTTAATTTATTAAACGTGGCTAACTTACCAAATATAACGTATATTTGTGAATAATCTCCATGTCAGACTAGAGTAACTAACTATACATTTAACGACCTATAGACGAGTAAACCGTACATAAACATGGAATAACATGATAGAATTCTACAAATAGATAAACAGTTCCACGTAAGAAAAATACTGATAACCATAGAGGTATTGTATATTTAGGCTGTTCTATAATATGGTTCCACAAAATCAAATAACAGAATAACAAGAGTGGTGTTTCGTCGTTACATTTCCAAGTAAATGTATGAATCAATATTAAAACGGAGTAATTCCGTGTGCAATGCAACATATTATAAGTATTGTATGACATACTCTGTATATGTGTATGCATGCATGTATATAAATATGTCGTGACATATGTATATAACATATTAGAGTTGAATCACTCGTGACGTGCGACATACATGACTTAATAACATATTTCAGTTAATGTATATGTTAACATACATTGTCTGTGTGAATGACAATGCGTAGTGCAGTGTAGTGGTGTGTGTAAAGCTCGGTACTGACTAGAGCATTCGTGCGCACACGAAAGATTTGCACGCACGAGAGTAGTATAGTAAAGGGAATCTGAGATCAGCATTGCGGGTTGCCTACCCGCCGCCTGTACTGTTGGACGGCTTGTTGCGGTGGGGTGGTGGTGGCGGGGTGTGTCACGTGGTCGAGGTAGGCGTGGCCTTGATGACGTCATCCAGGGTGACGTCATCCTGAATGACGTCATCCAGGCTGTACCGTTCGATGGCTTCTTCTTTCATGAACCTGGAGGTCTTCTTCGGGGATGAACTCAGGCAGTATCGTAGAGTCTTCTTTCAAGGTTATGTACCTAGAGGTCTTCTTCGGGAGGGTGTTACGTTATCAGGGTTCTGGATCAAGGGGTACGTGGGCCAGTGAGCCAGGCCGTACCTGGAGGTTTTTCTTTAGGTGGAGTACGGACCTGGTGGCGCATGCGCAACGCAAGCACACTACGAACTTGTTCAAACTTGTTGACGTCATCCAGGAGGTCAGGCTGTACTGTTGTATGGACTCTTGTTTCAAGGTCATGCACCTGGTGATCTTCTTCAGGGGGAGAACTCAGAGGAGTCACGGGGTCTGGAACAAGGGTGACGTCATCCAGATGGCCAGGCTGTACCGTTGTATGGCCGAAAGGTCATGTACCTGGAGCTCTTCTTCAGGGGGTGAACTCGGAGGAGTCACGGGGTCTGTATCAAGGGTGACGTCATCCAGGGGTCAGGCTGTACCGTTATATGGCCGTTAAATATACAAATGAATGCATAGCAGAACATATGTTGTCAACTACACCCTATTATTAAACAAATTGATGTAAATTCTTAATTCTATTTTTTAAATACTGTTTAGTTTGACCGACATATGTCCCTGTCACAATTCTGCTATGCATTCATTTGTATATTTAACCAGTTGTAACATAATTATTTATTGAGGAATAATTATATTGGAGTAAGGCTTAAATGAATCCACGTTGGTATTCACGTTAGTTTATTTTAAAAAACATATAACGTTTCGCTTCAGGTTTGAAGCATCATCAGATCTAAAATATACAAACTTCCTTAATTCTAATACAAAAATAGGTTTGAGAACTGTACTTACAATAACAAGAAAAGCAGAACTACTGTGCATCCTTTTCAATTACGTTGAAAACGCAAAAACATAAAAAACATGGTGAAATAACTTCAGTAAAATTTTTTTGTTACATTATAATACAAAATGGTTACCACGAGTACAAAAACGTGGTGAGTGTACATGACAAAACTAGTTGCAACGATAGCAATAAACTCAAACAATACGTCCTCTATAAGTGAAAATCTGAATTGAAATATGAAATAAACAACCAGATGAAACAGAAAACTGTCATTTCTTAGTTAGTAATTGAAAAAGCGAAGCGAAAGATGCGACACTATTATTAAAATCCGTTTTTTGATTAACAGCAGTATTACCCTCCAGTTGTATATAACAGCTTTCCAACATTAACCGTTTATATTTATTCTGTTCAAAATGTAAAATAGTGTAATTATTGTAATTTAAACCGTGTTTTTCATTGATGCTATGTTCTATCATGGCGCTGTGGTTACTATTGAAATTTTTTGCATTATTTATATGTTGTTGTATTCTTGTTTGTACGTATTGAGAAGTTTCGCCTATATATTTACGATTGCAATCCGGACACTGTATTGAATAAACTAGATTACTCGAATGTTCTTTCTTGATTTTAGATTTAAGTTTACTGAAAAGAGTGTTAGTGCTATTGGTTACTGTGTATACT
The DNA here is from genome assembly GCA_963422195.1 of Carabus problematicus. Classification (NCBI taxonomy): domain Eukaryota; kingdom Metazoa; phylum Arthropoda; class Insecta; order Coleoptera; family Carabidae; genus Carabus; species Carabus problematicus. The sequence continues at coordinate 8,968,575 of OY728583.1, read as the reverse complement.
ATTTTAAATTGAAATGGTTTAAGTAAATTTACGATTGACGTACTTAAGTTTTTTAGAAAAGGTATTGAAAGGTAAATGATGTTTTGAGAATGATCCGAATTATTGTTATAACTAATTATTCTGGTGTTATTGTTATTCTGTTGATTAATTAAATTTAGTCTCTGTTTAATGGTTTGAGTAATAATCCTCGTAGGGTAGTTATTTCGTTTTAAAGTTTCTCTAATTAATTTTAAGTTTTCTTTATGAAATTGTATGTTTGACAGTTTGATTGCTCTGTCAACAAGTCCAGTTATAACGGAAATTTTGTATTGCATAGGAAAATATTCTAAAAAATTTAAATATCTGCCGGACCAAGTCGGTTTATGATACCAGTTAGTTTGAAATTGACCCATATGTCTGATAATAGTTACATCTAGGAAGTTTATGGAGTTGTTAGTTTCGATTTCTGATGTGAATTGTATTTCAGTATTGTAGTTGTTAAATTTATCTAAAATTGTATTAATATGAGAGGAATGTAGACAAATTAAAATGTCATCTACATATCTGTAATAAAATAAGGGGTTGAAATTATTTTGAGTTAGGATAGAAGATTCTAGTTCAAACATCACTATTTCAGCTAATATGGGACTTATGGAATTTCCCATTGGACTGCCTTTGATCTGGGAGTAAAACTTGTTGTCAAATGAAAAATAAGTTGAATTTAAGCAAAAAGTAATGCATTCTATGAATTTAGTTTTAGTTAGTGTTGTGTGTGTTGCAATTTCGGACCACCTCTTGTTGATGGCTGTGTAAATAAGTTGATGGGGTATGCAGGTAAATAAGGATTTAACGTCTAATGAGATCATTCTATAATCCGGTGGATATTGAAGGTCTTTAAGTTTGTTTACTAACTCGAAAGAATTAGGAATGTAATATGGTGAACTGTACTTTAACGGTGCCATAATGTTGGCTAAAAATTTTGATAATTTGGAATTGGGTGAATTAATATTGCTGACTATCGGTCTCAGTGGTATGTCAGGTTTGTGGATTTTCGGTTGACAATACAATTTAGGGCTGACAGCGTTGTGTATTTTCAAGGTAGTGCCTTCGTTTTTACTTATAAGTTCATCTGTTATTAGTTTATTTATTAAATTGTTATTGGAAGTTTGTAGGTTAGAAGTAGGATCTTTGTGTAGTAATTTATATGTAGCAGTATCATTTAAGAGTATGTTGGCTTTAGTTAAGTAATCAGTTTTGTCCATTACAGTGGTAACGTTACCTTTATCAGCTTTAATGATGTATAATTGAGGATTATTCTTTAGAAAAATTTTAGTTTGTTTGATATAACGTAGCAACATGATTTCTGAGCAGTGTAGTTTGTTATTGTTCATGTATAAGAAATGTTGGTTAAGCGTTCTATTCAATTTATTTCTAATTTCAGCTAGATTGTTAAGTTTATGTGTGTAAAGTTTTGCCTCAATGGCAGCAAGTGTGTTTAAAATAGAGACAGTATTATTACGTTTATTAGTGTAATCTGCAAAATGAAATTTATTCCCTAACGCTAAAATGCAGCTTTCTATTTCAGGAATATTAGTTTTAGATTTATTAATGAGCCATTTGTTAACGTTACGTTTTATAGAATTTATTAACTGGTAAGCATCGTTTTTAATTAAAAGGATATTAAATTTCTTGATATTTTTATTATTAATTGCACACTTTAGTGATTCGGCACAATTGTACCGTGTTGAACCAATTTTTTCTTGTTCTGATGTCAGTCACTCCCTGGACATCATGGCTGAATGATGTATACATTGTAACAATTTTAATCATAATTTATGGATGTGTTTAATTTCAAATTTCAATTTTCATCATGTTTAATATATTGCCAGACGATCTGATGGTATGTACCTTGATATTTTGTTGTAAATTTTATTTTATTTGTGAAAAGATTTGTACCATACAATATGTTTATATCGCATTTTACATAAAGATACCTTTTTAGCTCTGAAGATGGTATCAAATATACCGAAACGTCAGCTTAACGTCTGAAAGTGTTTTCATTTCTGACTTTCCTGTCCAAATTCCGACTATTGAACCTTAATACTTTGACTGTGGACACGATTTACTACAAAAAATAAAAAATATAGAAAAATATTATTCCATTTCCTGCATATGCAAGAAAATTTTGAATACAATTGAATAGAAAATAACGTGGAAAAAAAATAAAAACTGAAAAAAATTGGAAAATATTTTTTTTCTCAAGTACGAAGGAAAATTTGGAAAAATAAAATGTACCTTGCACAACTAGACCATAGACACGTATCTGCAGAAAAAAGTTCATAAAAATCCGTTGGGTAGTTTAGGAGATCTGAGTGGAACAAAAAATCTCGTACGAGCGAGCGAGCGACATACATACGGACATATGTTGTAATAGTCATTTCGTGGTCCAGGGGGTCTGTCCGGGATTTCTGTGCAAAAATGTTTAAAATCGTACATCGTACCGAACACTATAGCTCTTCGACAGGAGGTCGATGAGCTTAAAATGCTAAGCCAAATGATATGTTATTCAAGTGAAAATTTGTTAGCCGTTCGATGGAACGACAATTCCGTAGTAACGGTTCTAACAAATTGTGATTCTCTGAATCCGCCGACAAATGCATCTCGATATAGTCGCACAGAAAAAGAGAAAATCACGATACAAGTTCCACGCCCTATTGCAAATTATAATAAGAATGTGGGTGGTATAGATCTGTGCGGTCAATATGTGTCTACGTATAGATGTGAGATTCGAAGAAAAAAATGTAGGTGGCCATTTTTTTATTGGAGTATTGATATTGGCTGTGTACAAGAATGGCTTTTATATCGGCGATTTGGCCATAATTTACCTTATCTTCAATTTCGACGAGAATGCGCTACAATACTTCTAAAAACTTACGGTTCACCTCCGCAGAATCCTGGAGTACGTCCAACATTTGAATTTAGTCCAGTTCTGCATGAGATAAGAATAAAAAAGATCATCTTGTAGAACGCGGTGAGTCTAAATACAGAAGGTGTCGTGTCTGTAATAATCGCACAGTTTATATTTGTCGCAAATATGATGCTCCGCTACACCCGCAATCATGTTTCAAAACATTTCATAAAACCGAATTCAAATAAAAGTTTATTTTCTTTTACTTTATACCATTATTTTTTGTACATATTTTTTTTATATGAAATATTATTTTATAACTAAACATATTATCTTATATGAAATAATAAAAATTTTGTTGAACTTTAGCCCAACTTCAATATTTTCCATTTTTGTGTATGTGAGGGCTCGTCGGCAACTTAAGTTGCCGCTTGAAAAAGAGTCCTTAAAAACAATATAAAATTTTTGAGTAAGCTTAAAATGTATTAAGAATAGTAATTTAAATACATAATATGAATTTCATCCACATTACACAATTTTAGAATTACGGGCACTAATGGGTTAAATAAATACAATTATTAGATACATACCTATAAGTTTTTAGTTTATGGTTAGAAATTTAAGTTATGTGAAGTGTCTTGCATTAGTGCAATATTGCGATAATAATAATATTTATAATTAATTTATGCCCGGTTTCTAAGACGTGGATTAATCCGAGAATCATTGAATCTCGGATTAATCCGTTGCTTGGACAGAAAAATCCGCGAATCGAAGGTTAATCCTCGATTTCAAACAATCCGAGATTGACGGCGAATTAATCCGAGATTCAAGCGCTACACATCACAATTATAAACTCGTTTTTTCTTAGAAATACAAATTTGTATATCGTTTAATAGTAATTAAACGATAATAAATAACAGTAAGTACATTTTAGAATGTTTTTTTTTTTTCAAACAAAATATGGTATATTTCAATAATTATGAGCAAATGTCACTTTGCCGTGATGAGCCGGGAATCAAACGATATTACTTCAGAAATGCAAATGGCATTTTTATTGAAAAAACGATATAATAACGAATGTTAGCATTTGAAAATAAATACTAATATATAAAATTTTAGTTTTAAGTAATTTTTATAACCAATATTCAATAGTTTATTCAATAGCAAATATGAATGTAATTCTGCTGCACTGTTCCGTAAATTTAACACTATCACTTCACCGTCACGAATCAATTTATTATTCAAATATACTTACTATACAAGAACTAAATTCAGATAATTACTTTATTAATAAATAAATACATTATTAATTAATTTGTATGGTCTATTATATTTAATAGTGAATGTCACTTTGTCGTAATTTATGAAATATTTTTACAATTTCGATGCACGTATGTACATAATTTATATATTGATTAATCACATTAAATACATGTATTTATAGATGTTTGTGATGTGCAATACAAATTCAATTTAATTTGAAATATTATTTATTTACAATACATTTCTTGTGCACATAACCAAAATATAAATAAAGGTTATAACCTGTTTTCTTAATTTTTAACACACTAATGCACGAAATTTAGTTAATATATATATATATATATATATATATATATATATATATATATATATATATATATATTAAACAAAGCATTATTAATCACGAATACAATATATAACATTTCAATGGTTTGAAAATGCTATTTTTACGTTAAAACACAATTGTCACTTTACTTATCCCTCATACGCCCGTGCTACTAAAAGTTACGTAAATGCCCAAGCGGGGTCCCTTAGAGACCCCAGTTAATTTATCGATATTAATCATATATATCTTGATATTGCAAAATAAAACATTATTACAATTATTTTTAGAATATTTACGTAATTTTAATATAAAAAAAAATAAATTAAAACAGAATTATTTAACAGTTAACAATTATTTAACATCCTGAAGCTTCGTCGTTATAATTGCCCACTTCAGAGTTCAAATCCAAATATTCTGCGGTTTCATGCAGTTTTTTTTTCGGTTAATGTTCTATTTTTATCAAATCTCTTCATGTGAAATGAATTACTACAAAAATAACTTATTAATGAAACAAATATTTGGTAATTCTAAATGTTCAATCGGGGACCTTGCGAGACATCACTCACCTAAATTTGAAACAATTTAACAACCTCTTAACAACGCGTCACCACGAACTTACAGATTGTACAGTATGAAGTTCTTAACACATAGCTAGCGGTAATAATGCAAACATGTGCAAATAACATAAATATTACAAATTTTTCAATGTTGGGGTCCCTAAGAGACCCCGCTTGGGCGTATGAGGGTTATACTTGACAGGTGTTTTGCTTGTGGTCTACACATTCAAGTTACTAGTCATTTATTTGAAGAGTTTCAACCAATCAGAGAGCGCGTTACAATTGTTGCGCGATTAATCCGAGATTCAAATAATCCTCGTTCTAGCAACGCATCGTGGATTAATTCTCGGATCCAAAAAATCCGAGAATTATTGAATCCAAGAATTAATCCCCGTCTTAGCAACCGAGCATTAGTTTAATTCGACTACATAAATACCTATTGTGTTTAAATTGTTCATAAGGTACGTTACATTACATTTTAGTATTGAATTCAATTCTAACGCCCAGCGTTTTAGATGGACAGCAATTTGGTTGTGCTACAACTCGTTCGTCGCCGTGCAGCTAAAAGACGTCGTTTTCTGCGTCTACAACGCCGTCAACTTCGAGATGCAAGCAATGCATTCGAATTACCTCAATTACGATTTGTTGAACTGTTTCGGTTGCCGCCATATTGGGTACTGTTTCTGATTGAAACTTTGACTTCATTTTACAACTAGACGAACTGGAGTTCCTGTCAACTTAAGAGTACTTGCCGCATTGAATTTCTATGCTACCGCGTCGTATCAACGAAGTGTCGGAGAAGATTATCTGTTGGTTTGTCCCAAACCATGATCAGTCGTGCTATCAACGAAGTGAGTCTAGCAATAGAATGTCACTTAATGGCTGATTGGATCAAATTTCCAACTACTGAAGCAGAGAAGACTGTGATTAAACAGAGGTGTATAATTTAATTCTCTTATTGTTGTGATATAAATTTAACAGTGCTTTATGCTCATATATTCATGGAGAAAGCGAGTTTTCCTAGTATTATCGGAGCTATAGATTGTACTCACATATCTATATTGGCGCCTTCGGTAGACGGTCATAATTATCGCAATCGAAAGGGTTACCACTCCAAGAATGTACAAATTGTAATTTAATATATTATTCAATATGATGGGAATGTTTTTATACAGAATTTTAATGTGTAGATTGCGAATTATGATTTAAAAATCCTGAACGTAAATGGTCGATTTGCTGGAAGTACACACGACTCGTACATCTGGAGAAATTCAGTTATCCGGCAACACATGCTAGAACTGCACGATGCGGGAGTTAGAGGATCCTGGTTGTTAGGTACCTTTACTTATTCTGTTATTATCATTAGTGACAATTGTATTTTAATGTAGTGTATATGAAGGAGATTCTGGCTATCCTCTGGAACCCTGGCTCATGACTCCCATAACGAATGCTGCAAACGGAAGTCCAGAAAAGAGGTACACAGCATGCCATGCAAGGACAAGAGTATGCGTGGAACGTGTGAACGGAGTGTTGAAGAGTGTATTCCGCTGTCTGGGAGCAGATCGAATATTGCGATATTCACCACGGGCAGCGGGCATGATCATCAATGCGTGTGCTGTTTTGCACAACATGCGTGTGCATATGCGATTAGCAAACGCAGGCAATGCAGATCCCGACCTAAACGTTCAAGATGTACCAGGAGCTGGCTATAACCCGCAAAATCTCTATAATGAAGGTCGCAGAATACGTGCCAACATCGTCGGACAATTTAGTTGAAGAGAAAATAAATGAATGATGGACGGAGTGCGCGGCATTGCTCGCGAAAACTTAGTCTATCTCACAATCAGATACCTACATAATATCTATGAAAAAGACCAGAGTTAAGATATTGAAGAGATCGGAGACATGTAATGAGGGCACACGAACATCGGGATGTAATAGTCCATATTTTGCAATAGTGTACGCATATACTGTTCGAATTGGTTATTTTATGTTTCAAGTAAATAGGTACCAGGATATCTACTAGCAGTGAGCACTCCTTGAGCTGATGTAAGAAGTACGAGAAATGGATTAATTACTACAAAGTAATTGTGCCATCGGTGGCAGGGTTAGAGGCGCCGGCAGGGATAGGGGTGGCCGTGGTGGTCGCATTTATAGTAAGTGTGGAAAATTAATCTATTACCTTGGAAAGCTACAATAATAACGGTGTTCATTTGTATTTTTTTTTTCCTTTCAGAAAATTACAATTCATACGTGGTAGGTGGTATAACACATTTAACAATTTTATCATGTTCTACATCTATGTATTTTATTTGTTTTAGCATATGCCAACATTTGCCTATCCTTTCGTGTGGGTTCAATATGTGATATTTTGTTATGTTACCTCATTTTGTTATTGCGTTAAATATTGTTCTCCGGGTGTTTATTAGTGAACCATAATATAATGCAAAGTATCTCGATAAAATTTCTTTTCAATTTCAAGAGGGTGAAATACGAATTTCTGGTACTTACTGATGCTTTCTGCTTTATTAAAATTTAATTTATTAAACGTGGCTAACTTACCAAATATAACGTATATTTGTGAATAATCTCCATGTCAGACTAGAGTAACTAACTATACATTTAACGACCTATAGACGAGTAAACCGTACATAAACATGGAATAACATGATAGAATTCTACAAATAGATAAACAGTTCCACGTAAGAAAAATACTGATAACCATAGAGGTATTGTATATTTAGGCTGTTCTATAATATGGTTCCACAAAATCAAATAACAGAATAACAAGAGTGGTGTTTCGTCGTTACATTTCCAAGTAAATGTATGAATCAATATTAAAACGGAGTAATTCCGTGTGCAATGCAACATATTATAAGTATTGTATGACATACTCTGTATATGTGTATGCATGCATGTATATAAATATGTCGTGACATATGTATATAACATATTAGAGTTGAATCACTCGTGACGTGCGACATACATGACTTAATAACATATTTCAGTTAATGTATATGTTAACATACATTGTCTGTGTGAATGACAATGCGTAGTGCAGTGTAGTGGTGTGTGTAAAGCTCGGTACTGACTAGAGCATTCGTGCGCACACGAAAGATTTGCACGCACGAGAGTAGTATAGTAAAGGGAATCTGAGATCAGCATTGCGGGTTGCCTACCCGCCGCCTGTACTGTTGGACGGCTTGTTGCGGTGGGGTGGTGGTGGCGGGGTGTGTCACGTGGTCGAGGTAGGCGTGGCCTTGATGACGTCATCCAGGGTGACGTCATCCTGAATGACGTCATCCAGGCTGTACCGTTCGATGGCTTCTTCTTTCATGAACCTGGAGGTCTTCTTCGGGGATGAACTCAGGCTGTATCGTAGAGTCTTCTTTCAAGGTTATGTACCTAGAGGTCTTCTTCGGGAGGGTGTTACGTTATCAGGGTTCTGGATCAAGGGGTACGTGGGCCAGTGAGCCAGGCCGTACCTGGAGGTTTTTCTTTAGGTGGAGTACGGACCTGGTGGCGCATGCGCAACGCAAGCACACTACGAACTTGTTCAAACTTGTTGACGTCATCCAGGAGGTCAGGCTGTACTGTTGTATGGACTCTTGTTTCAAGGTCATGCACCTGGTGATCTTCTTCAGGGGGAGAACTCAGAGGAGTCACGGGGTCTGGAACAAGGGTGACGTCATCCAGGTGGCCAGGCTGTACCGTTGTATGGCCGAAAGGTCATGTACCTGGAGCTCTTCTTCAGGGGGTGAACTCGGAGGAGTCACGGGGTCTGTATCAAGGGTGACGTCATCCAGGGGTCAGGCTGTACCGTTATATGGCCGTTAAATATACAAATGAATGCATAGCAGAACATATGTTGTCAACTACACCCTATTATTAAACAAATTGATGTAAATTCTTAATTCTATTTTTTAAATACTGTTTAGTTTGACCGACATATGTCCCTGTCACAATTCTGCTATGCATTCATTTGTATATTTAACCAGTTGTAACATAATTATTTATTGAGGAATAATTATATTGGAGTAAGGCTTAAATGAATCCACGTTGGTATTCACGTTAGTTTATTTTAAAAAACATATAACGTTTCGCTTCAGGTTTGAAGCATCATCAGATCTAAAATATACAAACTTCCTTAATTCTAATACAAAAATAGGTTTGAGAACTGTACTTACAATAACAAGAAAAGCAGAACTACTGTGCATCCTTTTCAATTACGTTGAAAACGCAAAAACATAAAAAACATGGTGAAATAACTTCAGTAAAATTTTTTTGTTACATTATAATACAAAATGGTTACCACGAGTACAAAAACGTGGTGAGTGTACATGACAAAACTAGTTGCAACGATAGCAATAAACTCAAACAATACGTCCTCTATAAGTGAAAATCTGAATTGAAATATGAAATAAACAACCAGATGAAACAGAAAACTGTCATTTCTTAGTTAGTAATTGAAAAAGCGAAGCGAAAGATGCGACACTATTATTAAAATCCGTTTTTTGATTAACAGCAGTATTACCCTCCAGTTGTATATAACAGCTTTCCAACATTAACCGTTTATATTTATTCTGTTCAAAATGTAAAATAGTGTAATTATTGTAATTTAAACCGTGTTTTTCATTGATGCTATGTTCTATCATGGCGCTGTGGTTACTATTGAAATTTTTTGCATTATTTATATGTTGTTGTATTCTTGTTTGTACGTATTGAGAAGTTTCGCCTATATATTTACGATTGCAATCCGGACACTGTATTGAATAAACTAGATTACTCGAATGTTCTTTCTTGATTTTAGATTTAAGTTTACTGAAAAGAGTGTTAGTGCTATTGGTTACTGTGTATACTATTTTAAATTGAAATGGTTTAAGTAAATTTACGATTGACGTACTTAAGTTTTTTAGAAAAGGTATTGAAAGGTAAATGATGTTTTGAGAATGATCCGAATTATTGTTATAACTAATTATTCTGGTGTTATTGTTATTCTGTTGATTAATTAAATTTAGTCTCTGTTTAATGGTTTGAGTAATAATCCTCGTAGGGTAGTTATTTCGTTTTAAAGTTTCTCTAATTAATTTTAAGTTTTCTTTATGAAATTGTATGTTTGACAGTTTGATTGCTCTGTCAACAAGTCCAGTTATAACGGAAATTTTGTATTGCATAGGAAAATATTCTAAAAAATTTAAATATCTGCCGGACCAAGTCGGTTTATGATACCAGTTAGTTTGAAATTGACCCATATGTCTGATAATAGTTACATCTAGGAAGTTTATGGAGTTGTTAGTTTCGATTTCTGATGTGAATTGTATTTCAGTATTGTAGTTGTTAAATTTATCTAAAATTGTATTAATATGAGAGGAATGTAGACAAATTAAAATGTCATCTACATATCTGTAATAAAATAAGGGGTTGAAATTATTTTGAGTTAGGATAGAAGATTCTAGTTCAAACATCACTATTTCAGCTAATATGGGACTTATGGAATTTCCCATTGGACTGCCTTTGATCTGGGAGTAAAACTTGTTGTCAAATGAAAAATAAGTTGAATTTAAGCAAAAAGTAATGCATTCTATGAATTTAGTTTTAGTTAGTGTTGTGTGTGTTGCAATTTCGGACCACCTCTTGTTGATGGCTGTGTAAATAAGTTGATGGGGTATGCAGGTAAATAAGGATTTAACGTCTAATGAGATCATTCTATAATCCGGTGGATATTGAAGGTCTTTAAGTTTGTTTACTAACTCGAAAGAATTAGGAATGTAATATGGTGAACTGTACTTTAACGGTGCCATAATGTTGGCTAAAAATTTTGATAATTTGGAATTGGGTGAATTAATATTGCTGACTATCGGTCTCAGTGGTATGTCAGGTTTGTGGATTTTCGGTTGACAATACAATTTAGGGCTGACAGCGTTGTGTATTTTCAAGGTAGTGCCTTCGTTTTTACTTATAAGTTCATCTGTTATTAGTTTATTTATTAAATTGTTATTGGAAGTTTGTAGGTTAGAAGTAGGATCTTTGTGTAGTAATTTATATGTAGCAGTATCATTTAAGAGTATGTTGGCTTTAGTTAAGTAATCAGTTTTGTCCATTACAGTGGTAACGTTACCTTTATCAGCTTTAATGATGTATAATTGAGGATTATTCTTTAGAAAAATTTTAGTTTGTTTGATATAACGTAGCAACATGATTTCTGAGCAGTGTAGTTTGTTATTGTTCATGTATAAGAAATGTTGGTTAAGCGTTCTATTCAATTTATTTCTAATTTCAGCTAGATTGTTAAGTTTATGTGTGTAAAGTTTTGCCTCAATGGCAGCAAGTGTGTTTAAAATAGAGACAGTATTATTACGTTTATTAGTGTAATCTGCAAAATGAAATTTATTCCCTAACGCTAAAATGCAGCTTTCTATTTCAGGAATATTAGTTTTAGATTTATTAATGAGCCATTTGTTAACGTTACGTTTTATAGAATTTATTAACTGGTAAGCATCGTTTTTAATTAAAAGGATATTAAATTTCTTGATATTTTTATTATTAATTGCACACTTTAGTGATTCGGCACAATTGTACCGTGTTGAACCAATTTTTTCTTGTTCTGATGTCAGTCACTCCCTGGACATCATGGCTGAATGATGTATACATTGTAACAATTTTAATCATAATTTATGGATGTGTTTAATTTCAAATTTCAATTTTCATCATGTTTAATATATTGCCAGACGATCTGATGGTATGTACCTTGATATTTTGTTGTAAATTTTATTTTATTTGTGAAAAGATTTGTACCATACAATATGTTTATATCGCATTTTACATAAAGATACCTTTTTAGCTCTGAAGATGGTATCAAATATACCGAAACGTCAGCTTAACGTCTGAAAGTGTTTTCATTTCTGACTTTCCTGTCCAAATTCCGACTATTGAACCTTAATACTTTGACTGTGGACACGATTTACTACAAAAAATAAAAAATATAGAAAAATATTATTCCATTTCCTGCATATGCAAGAAAATTTTGAATACAATTGAATAGAAAATAACGTGGAAAAAAAATAAAAACTGAAAAAAATTGGAAAATATTTTTTTTCTCAAGTACGAAGGAAAATTTGGAAAAATAAAATGTACCTTGCACAACTAGACCATAGACACGTATCTGCAGAAAAAAGTTCATAAAAATCCGTTGGGTAGTTTAGGAGATCTGAGTGGAACAAAAAATCTCGTACGAGCGAGCGAGCGACATACATACGGACATATGTTGTAATAGTCATTTCGTGGTCCAGGGGGTCTGTCCGGGATTTCTGTGCAAAAATGTTTAAAATCGTACATCGTACCGAACACTATAGCTCTTCGACAGGAGGTCGATGAGCTTAAAATGCTAAGCCAAATGATATGTTATTCAAGTGAAAATTTGTTAGCCGTTCGATGGAACGACAATTCCGTAGTAACGGTTCTAACAAATTGTGATTCTCTGAATCCGCCGACAAATGCATCTCGATATAGTCGCACAGAAAAAGAGAAAATCACGATACAAGTTCCACGCCCTATTGCAAATTATAATAAGAATGTGGGTGGTATAGATCTGTGCGGTCAATATGTGTCTACGTATAGATGTGAGATTCGAAGAAAAAAATGTAGGTGGCCATTTTTTTATTGGAGTATTGATATTGGCTGTGTACAAGAATGGCTTTTATATCGGCGATTTGGCCATAATTTACCTTATCTTCAATTTCGACGAGAATGTGCTACAATACTTCTAAAAACTTACGGTTCACCTCCGCAGAATCCTGGAGTACGTCCAACATTTGAATTTAGTCCAGTTCTGCATGAGATAAGAATAAAAAAGATCATCTTGTAGAACGCGGTGAGTCTAAATACAGAAGGTGTCGTGTCTGTAATAATCGCACAGTTTATATTTGTCGCAAATATGATGCTCCGCTACACCCGCAATCATGTTTCAAAACATTTCATAAAACCGAATTCAAATAAAAGTTTATTTTCTTTTACTTTATACCATTATTTTTTGTACATATTTTTTTTATATGAAATATTATTTTATAACTAAACATATTATCTTATATGAAATAATAAAAATTTTGTTGAACTTTAGCCCAACTTCAATATTTTCCATTTTTGTGTATGTGAGGGCTCGTCGGCAACTTAAGTTGCCGCTTGAAAAAGAGTCCTTAAAAACAATATAAAATTTTTGAGTAAGCTTAAAATGTATTAAGAATAGTAATTTAAATACATAATATGAATTTCATCCACATTACACAATTTTAGAATTACGGGCACTAATGGGTTAAATAAATACAATTATTAGATACATACCTATAAGTTTTTAGTTTATGGTTAGAAATTTAAGTTATGTGAAGTGTCTTGCATTAGTGCAATATTGCGATAATAATAATATTTATAATTAATTTATGCCCGGTTTCTAAGACGTGGATTAATCCGAGAATCATTGAATCTCGGATTAATCCGTTGCTTGGACAGAAAAATCCGCGAATCGAAGGTTAATCCTCGATTTCAAACAATCCGAGATTGACGGCGAATTAATCCGAGATTCAAGCGCTACACATCACAATTATAAACTCGTTTTTTCTTAGAAATACAAATTTGTATATCGTTTAATAGTAATTAAACGATAATAAATAACAGTAAGTACATTTTAGAATGTTTTTTTTTTTTCAAACAAAATATGGTATATTTCAATAATTATGAGCAAATGTCACTTTGCCGTGATGAGCCGGGAATCAAACGATATTACTTCAGAAATGCAAATGGCATTTTTATTGAAAAAACGATATAATAACGAATGTTAGCATTTGAAAATAAATACTAATATATAAAATTTTAGTTTTAAGTAATTTTTATAACCAATATTCAATAGTTTATTCAATAGCAAATATGAATGTAATTCTGCTGCACTGTTCCGTAAATTTAACACTATCACTTCACCGTCACGAATCAATTTATTATTCAAATATACTTACTATACAAGAACTAAATTCAGATAATTACTTTATTAATAAATAAATACATTATTAATTAATTTGTATGGTCTATTATATTTAATAGTGAATGTCACTTTGTCGTAATTTATGAAATATTTTTACAATTTCGATGCACGTATGTACATAATTTATATATTGATTAATCACATTAAATACATGTATTTATAGATGTTTGTGATGTGCAATACAAATTCAATTTAATTTGAAATATTATTTATTTACAATACATTTCTTGTGCACATAACCAAAATATAAATAAAGGTTATAACCTGTTTTCTTAATTTTTAACACACTAATGCACGAAATTTAGTTAATATATATATATATATATATATATATATATATATATATATATTAAACAAAGCATTATTAATCACGAATACAATATATAACATTTCAATGGTTTGAAAATGCTATTTTTACGTTAAAACACAATTGTCACTTTACTTATCCCTCATACGCCCGTGCTACTAAAAGTTACGTAAATGCCCAAGCGGGGTCCCTTAGAGACCCCAGTTAATTTATCGATATTAATCATATATATCTTGATATTGCAAAATAAAACATTATTACAATTATTTTTAGAATATTTACGTAATTTTAATATAAAAAAAATAAATTAAAACAGAATTATTTAACAGTTAACAATTATTTAACATCCTGAAGCTTCGTCGTTATAATTGCCCACTTCAGAGTTCAAATCCAAATATTCTGCGGTTTCATGCAGTTTTTTTTTCGGTTAATGTTCTATTTTTATCAAATCTCTTCATGTGAAATGAATTACTACAAAAATAACTTATTAATGAAACAAATATTTGGTAATTCTAAATGTTCAATCGGGGACCTTGCGAGACATCACTCACCTAAATTTGAAACAATTTAACAACCTCTTAACAACGCGTCACCACGAACTTACAGATTGTACAGTATGAAGTTCTTAACACATAGCTAGCGGTAATAATGCAAACATGTGCAAATAACATAAATATTACAAATTTTTCAATGTTGGGGTCCCTAAGAGACCCCGCTTGGGCGTATGAGGGTTATACTTGACAGGTGTTTTGCTTGTGGTCTACACATTCAAGTTACTAGTCATTTATTTGAAGAGTTTCAACCAATCAGAGAGCGCGTTACAATTGTTGCGCGATTAATCCGAGATTCAAATAATCCTCGTTCTAGCAACGCATCGTGGATTAATTCTCGGATCCAAAAAATCCGAGAATTATTGAATCCAAGAATTAATCCCCGTCTTAGCAACCGAGCATTAGTTTAATTCGACTACATAAATACCTATTGTGTTTAAATTGTTCATAAGGTACGTTACATTACATTTTAGTATTGAATTCAATTCTAACGCCCAGCGTTTTAGATGGACAGCAATTTGGTTGTGCTACAACTCGTTCGTCGCCGTGCAGCTAAAAGACGTCGTTTTCTGCGTCTACAACGCCGTCAACTTCGAGATGCAAGCAATGCATTCGAATTACCTCAATTACGATTTGTTGAACTGTTTCGGTTGCCGCCATATTGGGTACTGTTTCTGATTGAAACTTTGACTTCATTTTACAACTAGACGAACTGGAGTTCCTGTCAACTTAAGAGTACTTGCCGCATTGAATTTCTATGCTACCGCGTCGTATCAACGAAGTGTCGGAGAAGATTATCTGTTGGTTTGTCCCAAACCATGATCAGTCGTGCTATCAACGAAGTGAGTCTAGCAATAGAATGTCACTTAATGGCTGATTGGATCAAATTTCCAACTACTGAAGCAGAGAAGACTGTGATTAAACAGAGGTGTATAATTTAATTCTCTTATTGTTGTGATATAAATTTAACAGTGCTTTATGCTCATATATTCATGGAGAAAGCGAGTTTTCCTAGTATTATCGGAGCTATAGATTGTACTCACATATCTATATTGGCGCCTTCGGTAGACGGTCATAATTATCGCAATCGAAAGGGTTACCACTCCAAGAATGTACAAATTGTAATTTAATATATTATTCAATATGATGGGAATGTTTTTATACAGAATTTTAATGTGTAGATTGCGAATTATGATTTAAAAATCCTGAACGTAAATGGTCGATTTGCTGGAAGTACACACGACTCGTACATCTGGAGAAATTCAGTTATCCGGCAACACATGCTAGAACTGCACGATGCGGGAGTTAGAGGATCCTGGTTGTTAGGTACCTTTACTTATTCTGTTATTATCATTAGTGACAATTGTATTTTAATGTAGTGTATATGAAGGAGATTCTGGCTATCCTCTGGAACCCTGGCTCATGACTCCCATAACGAATGCTGCAAACGGAAGTCCAGAAAAGAGGTACACAGCATGCCATGCAAGGACAAGAGTATGCGTGGAACGTGTGAACGGAGTGTTGAAGAGTGTATTCCGCTGTCTGGGAGCAGATCGAATATTGCGATATTCACCACGGGCAGCGGGCATGATCATCAATGCGTGTGCTGTTTTGCACAACATGCGTGTGCATATGCGATTAGCAAACGCAGGCAATGCAGATCCCGACCTAAACGTTCAAGATGTACCAGGAGCTGGCTATAACCCGCAAAATCTCTATAATGAAGGTCGCAGAATACGTGCCAACATCGTCGGACAATTTAGTTGAAGAGAAAATAAATGAATGATGGACGGAGTGCGCGGCATTGCTCGCGAAAACTTAGTCTATCTCACAATCAGATACCTACATAATATCTATGAAAAAGACCAGAGTTAAGATATTGAAGAGATCGGAGACATGTAATGAGGGCACACGAACATCGGGATGTAATAGTCCATATTTTGCAATAGTGTACGCATATACTGTTCGAATTGGTTATTTTATGTTTCAAGTAAATAGGTACCAGGATATCTACTAGCAGTGAGCACTCCTTGAGCTGATGTAAGAAGTACGAGAAATGGATTAATTACTACAAAGTAATTGTGCCATCGGTGGCAGGGTTAGAGGCGCCGGCAGGGATAGGGGTGGCCGTGGTGGTCGCATTTATAGTAAGTGTGGAAAATTAATCTATTACCTTGGAAAGCTACAATAATAACGGTGTTCATTTGTATTTTTTTTTTCCTTTCAGAAAATTACAATTCATACGTGGTAGGTGGTATAACACATTTAACAATTTTATCATGTTCTACATCTATGTATTTTATTTGTTTTAGCATATGCCAACATTTGCCTATCCTTTCGTGTGGGTTCAATATGTGATATTTTGTTATGTTACCTCATTTTGTTATTGCGTTAAATATTGTTCTCCGGGTGTTTATTAGTGAACCATAATATAATGCAAAGTATCTCGATAAAATTTCTTTTCAATTTCAAGAGGGTGAAATACGAATTTCTGGTACTTACTGATGCTTTCTGCTTTATTAAAATTTAATTTATTAAACGTGGCTAACTTACCAAATATAACGTATATTTGTGAATAATCTCCATGTCAGACTAGAGTAACTAACTATACATTTAACGACCTATAGACGAGTAAACCGTACATAAACATGGAATAACATGATAGAATTCTACAAATAGATAAACAGTTCCACGTAAGAAAAATACTGATAACCATAGAGGTATTGTATATTTAGGCTGTTCTATAATATGGTTCCACAAAATCAAATAACAGAATAACAAGAGTGGTGTTTCGTCGTTACATTTCCAAGTAAATGTATGAATCAATATTAAAACGGAGTAATTCCGTGTGCAATGCAACATATTATAAGTATTGTATGACATACTCTGTATATGTGTATGCATGCATGTATATAAATATGTCGTGACATATGTATATAACATATTAGAGTTGAATCACTCGTGACGTGCGACATACATGACTTAATAACATATTTCAGTTAATGTATATGTTAACATACATTGTCTGTGTGAATGACAATGCGTAGTGCAGTGTAGTGGTGTGTGTAAAGCTCGGTACTGACTAGAGCATTCGTGCGCACACGAAAGATTTGCACGCACGAGAGTAGTATAGTAAAGGGAATCTGAGATCAGCATTGCGGGTTGCCTACCCGCCGCCTGTACTGTTGGACGGCTTGTTGCGGTGGGGTGGTGGTGGCGGGGTGTGTCACGTGGTCGAGGTAGGCGTGGCCTTGATGACGTCATCCAGGGTGACGTCATCCTGAATGACGTCATCCAGGCTGTACCGTTCGATGGCTTCTTCTTTCATGAACCTGGAGGTCTTCTTCGGGGATGAACCCAGGCTGTATCGTAGAGTCTTCTTTCAAGGTTATGTACCTAGAGGTCTTCTTCGGGAGGGTGTTACGTTATCAGGGTTCTGGATCAAGGGGTACGTGGGCCAGTGAGCCAGGCCGTACCTGGAGGTTTTTCTTTAGGTGGAGTACGGACCTGGTGGCGCATGCGCAACGCAAGCACACTACGAACTTGTTCAATCCTGTTGCCTTGTAGCGTTGGATGGGAGGCCTTCCGGGTCACGTTTACGGACTTGTTCAATCTTGTTTCTTAATAATTCCACGAATTTTACCCATGATTACGCAATATTACGCGTCATTTTTAGAAACGTTGCAAAATTTCTGGGATTCCCCTTTACGTGTTCAAACCTGTTTCATATAATTCCAGGAAGTGATTACGCAATATTGCGCAACTATTGCATCATCTCTATTTTAGCATATTGCGCAATATTTCATCATGTTTATTTGCCAACGTTGCAGAAAAATAGTATAAATTAAACTTGCACTATACATTTAGTATTCATTTCACCATTTTACTGTTGAAGAGATAAGTTGTAATAAATATGACTGCAGACAAATCTGATATTGTTTCGAAGTTAACAAGCGTCGGTGTCTGTGAGGATTTTAAAGAAACGAAAAAATTGCAAGATATTGATATCAATCGAGTGTATAAAATAATAAAACTACGTGAAATTAAAACCAAATTCGGCAGAGCAATAATTGCCGAATTAGAAGAATTCCAAGTGTTCTTGCCTCGACGATTTGCGGCAGATCTCAGCCATGAAGAGGTTGAGAATATTAACCGAGAAGGAGACTTTGCATTGATCAGCCGAGGACCGTTGGACGCCTGCACAACTACTAAACTAGAGTTCCGGAAAATGTACGAGCAGGAAACTCAAGATTTTATTTGAAAGTGTACATTCGAATTATAAGTGAAGTGTAAACACATTTAAATAATAAAACTGCAGTTATATGTAACTAATTTTTTTTCTTTTATTTGTTCATTCCATACAAGTGATTATACATATTAATACAATAGTTATACAATTTTATTAACATAATTGGTTAACGGATTATATTCTACAACCCGATCATGTATTATTAAACAATATGCAGAAGTGTTCGGAGGGAAATTAGCGCTTGACTCAAATTCAATACGAACATCAACTGATCCAGTTTTAATAGATTCATTTTGGTTTGAACAATCGATTACTATCATTGCTCGGGTTTTGAATTCATTTCGTAATGCTGTGAATAAGAAGGTACGTTCGAAACGTAATACGGTACGTTCTGAACGTAATACGTTACGTTCTGAACGTAATACGTTACGTTCTGAACGTAATACGTTACGTTCCGAACGTAATACGTTACGTTACGTTCAAAACGCGATACATCGCGTACCAAACATGATACGTCACGTTTTAAACGGAAGGAGTATTAAACCAGTAAAGAAAATTTATTTCCTAGTACGGACCTGGTGGCGCAGGAAGCATAAGCCGGCACTAGCAGTGCTACATCGGAATAAGTAAATGATGCACAGAAATTTACCAATATAGAAAAACAAATAGTCTCTTATACATTCATCAGCTTAATATTATATGTGTATACCTCAACATTTTTACTATACACTATACAGAAGAACAGACATTACAAGTTCGCAACAGCTCTTCAAGTTGTACAGATAGAACATATAAATTTTAATACCAATATGTATAGGTCTGTAATGGTTAAGGACTGTATGAAATGTAAAGAAAAACTTTGAATTTTAATAAAATTACATACTTTATTTAATATAGATATTTTAATTACAAAACATCATTTTTATGTATCCAACTGTTGTGTGTTTTATCCATTCCTAACCATTTTACATACACTAAATCCCCTTTCTTCTTAACAATTTTTTCCACTAAATACACGTCAGGCTGTTTTGTACGTTGTAATTCATATTCGTAAAATGTCCCTGCGATAGGCTGTTCTTGATAATCAATCAGTTCATACGTAATGGGATTAGTACGTCGCACTTTATGTATAGTAAATAGTTCAGTTGACCAGTTTGGCCAGTATCCTTTATCCAAAATTCCCTTATACTTGCTGATCCGTACTTTATCACCTGCTGCAAATTTAGGAATTTGTTTGTCATTATATTGATAATTGTAGACGGATTGTAGTATTTCTTCTTCATTTTTCTTCGTTACTTGAACGGGTTTCATTTTAATAGTTCGATGTTTCGTGTTATTATACTTCTCAAGCAGAGATGGCAGTATTGTAATCCATTTATAAGTTCCCTGCATACTAAACTGTTTCCACATCATATTTTTCAGCGTCCGATTAAATCGCTCACAAACTGATGCTTTCAGGTTACTGTATGTGGAGTAATGATTTATGTTATGAAACTTCATTAACTTTTTGAAGTCAGAATTGTAAAATTCCTTTCCTAGGTCTGTTTGCACATTGTTTGGAATGCGATCTTTAAGTACTTGTTTCATAGCGGCAACAGCATCTTTTGCAGATTTACTTTTCATTGGTATTGCCCAGGCATATTTAGAGAAAACATCGATGACGGTTAACATATATTTAAAGTTTTTATTAACCTTTGCATAAGGAATCATTTCCACCAGATCAGCTTGAAACAAGTCTGTTGTTTATAATGAAATATTTATAATATTTATGTGACAGTTGGCAATGCTGCCGGAAATTTGTGTGCTACACACTTACGCATGCGCAAATATATAGCAGAGTGTGCTCGGAACAAAGCCGTAGTGTGGTCACGTTTGTCTCGTTATTTTTCAAGTGTAAAACTATAGTATTCCATATAATATAATACAAAGTTAAATAGGGGATTATATGTTGTTTAATATAAACAACCCACTCAATCCTGCACCATATCCCAACAGGTTATGGGCCCAGAATAAAGTTTATAACAGGATTGAGGTCACAGTGGAAGTGTGGTTAAAATTAAAACACGTGGTAATACTTATATTGGATGTGCAAATAAGATGGAAAAAGATAACAATATTATTAAACTCCGTGGTTCAGAAAACTGGATTGTGTGGAAATTCCAAATTAGCATTATACTTAAATCAAAAGGGTTATATGAGGTTGTAACAAAGGAGCCGAAAGCAGAACTTGCAGAAAAAGATGTTAAAGCTCAAGCAATACTCGTATCAAGG
This sequence comes from Carabus problematicus, assembly GCA_963422195.1. Taxonomy (NCBI): domain Eukaryota; kingdom Metazoa; phylum Arthropoda; class Insecta; order Coleoptera; family Carabidae; genus Carabus; species Carabus problematicus. The sequence goes on along the minus strand of OY728583.1, from coordinate 8,947,137 downwards.
ATGGAAGAAACGGTAATATCACATATTCTGTCGTGTAAAAGTACATATGAAATGTGGAAAAAGCTCTTAAGTGTGTTTGAACATGAGTCACATGTTAGCCTACATCTGCTTCATCAGAAATTTTATAGTACATCGTTTGATGGTAGTGTTGCAAACCTTTTATCTCAGATGGAAGAATTAAAAACAAAAATACAAGCGCAAGGGGATGAGTTGTCAGATCGAATGATAATCACTAAAATTCTAATGAGTTTACCAGCTGAATATCGACACTTCATATCAGCGTGGGAATCTGTTCCGGAAAATAAACAAACAATAAATGAATTGAGTGCACGGTTATATATAGAAGAAACACGGTTAAAACAAGATGAACCCGCTACAGGAGAAGCGCTTACTGCTAAACAGTTTAACGCAAAATGTTTTAAATGTGGACAACATGGTCACAAGATACGAAACTGTCAAATGAACACAAAGAAGCAAGTAAAAAAATGTAATTATTGCAAGAAAAATGGACATCAGATAGAAAATTGTTGGTTTAAACAGAAGAAAGAAAAAGAGCGAGAAAGAGAACGTAGCAGAAATCAAGACTATGGTAACTACGCATTTGTTACTGTGGATGCAGAAGAAGAGATTCCTGAAGCGACAACCGAGTGGCTAGTTGACTCTGGTGCAAGTGAGCATATGTGCAATGATAAGTCATTATTTAGTGAGTTTAGTGAAAATAAGTGCAAACAACGTAAAGTCAGAATAGGTGACGGTTCAACTCTCGACGTCTTAGGCGTTGGAAAAGTTATGGTAGAAGCTTGGAATGGACAAAAGTGGATCGAAACATCTATTAATAATGTATTATTTGTTCCCGCACTTAAAAATAATCTGTTCTCTGTAGGTTGCTGTTTAGATAAAGGTTATGATATGAAAAGCAATAAAAACAACTGTCAAATACTTAAATGCGGTAAGATATGTGCCGAAGCAAAAAGGTGTGGTAATTTATATAAATTAATCTTTAGGATAAAAGTAACTATAAATGAATGTGCCAATGCCAACATTGCTGATTTATATGAATGGCATGAGAAGTTTGCACATCAAAATTTTTCTCATGTTAAAAATTATCTTGAAAACCACAACATACAGTATAACTTGAATAATAAGTTTTGTAAAAATTGTTTAGTTGGCAAACAGCATAGAATCACTTATAGAAACAGTACCTCTAGGTCAGAGATCTTAGGAGAACTAATTCATGCAGATCTGTGTGGTCCAATGGACGTTCGGTCCATAGGGGGCTCAAAATATTTTCTGTTACTTAAAGATGATTGCTCCGGTTATAAATTTATTTACTTCTTAAAAAGTAAGTCTGACGTTAAAAAGTGTTTAGAAAAATTCTTTATTCTTGTAAAAAATCAGACTGGTAATAATGTAAAAGTCTTAAGAAGTGATAATGGTCTGGAATTTTGTAATTTTGATGTTAAATCTTTATTAGATAAGCATGGAATACGCCACCATAGAACAGTAGCATACACTCCGCAACAGAATGGTAGGGTGGAGCGAGAGAATAGGACCGTAGTGGAGGCAGCGAGGACGCTCATTACGGGTATGTCAAAGAGATTTTGGGCAGAAGCCGTCAGTACTACAGTATTCACACTAAATAGGTGTGGAGTAAGCCCGGTAAAAGATAAAAGTCCTTTTGAAGTATGGTTTGGTAAGTCATATGACATTAATTTCTTAAGGAAATTTGGAACGCAGTGCTCCGTCCATATACCCAAAGAAAAGCGAAGAAAATTAGATGCCAAAAATAAACTTGGAATTTTTGTAGGATATGACTGTGAAGTAAAGGGATACAGGATATATTTCGCAGATACAGATAAAGTAGAGACCGCTCTAGACGTAATATTCATTCCGAATTGCAGTACTTTAACGAAGTCACAAGTTGTATGTGAAGACAGTGAAGATGATGAAGAACAAAAAGCTGCATCCAACAGAGATCCACTGAAAGAAGATGATGAACAAGAAAAAGACGAAGATAACGATATAAATAATGATTCGGAAGGCACACAGTCAAAGAAAGCCGAAGATAAGTGTAAGGGAAAACAACCCGAAGAACTAAACACAGAAATTGAAGAACAATCACGTCCAGGATCGAGTTACAATTTCAGAAACAGAAATAAACCACAAACATCTACGAATCATGTAGAATTTGGTTTCGCGTACATAACGGAATTTGATGAAGAACCAAAAACATATCAAGAAGCAATAAATGGTGAAGATTCAAAGAGATGGAAAGAAGCAGTCCATTCAGAAATCAAAGCACTAGAAGACAGCGGAACATGGGAATTGGTCACAGAAAGTCCGAAAGGAAAAGTTTTGGATACCAAGTGGGTATTCAAAAAGAAGAAGGACAGCGAAGGAAGGGTGCAAATCCATAAAGCCAGACTGGTGGCACGCGGTTTCCAGCAACAGAATATATCCTTTGAAGATATTTACTCTCCAGTTATTGGTTTAACAACCGTAAGATGTCTTATTGCAAGTGCTGCGTTTTTTGGATGGTGTATTCATCAGCTAGATATATGTAGTGCCTTTTTGCACAGTAAAATCAATGAAGATGTTTACATTTACTTACCAGAAGGCCATTATCACGAAAATAAGATAGGAAAGTTAAAGAAAGCAATTTATGGCTTAAAAAGAGCACCTCGTTATTGGTACGATACATTTAATGATTTTATGTTAAGTCAAGGCTTTGAAAGATCAAAAACAGATATGTGTTTGTATATTCAAGTAACGATATACTTAAAAACATATGTATTAATATTTGTTGACGATATATTAATAACTGGCTCAGATCAGAACTTTGTAAAATTGTTGAAAACAAAATTAAGTAAAAGTTTCAAAACAAAAGACATGGGTTTAGCCTCAAGCTATTTAGGATTACATATAGAACAAAATTTAAATCAAGGCTACATTAGTTTAGATCAAAAGGCGTATTTAAAATATGTCTTGAAAATATTTGATATGTCAAACTGTAAATCTGTATGTACACCAATAGAATGTAATTTTGATAGTAAGATGTTACTAAGAGAGAAGTCTGAAAGTCTTGAAATAGAAAATAGATGTAGAAAACTAATCGGCTGCATAATGTATGCAATGATAGGTACTAGGCCAGATTTATGTATTTGTATAAGTATTTTAAGTCGTTTTCAAAGCCAAGCCAGTGAAAACTTATGGAAATGTTTGAAACATGTTTTACGATATATAAAAGGAACTGAAGACTTAAAACTAGTATATAAGAAAAACAATAATAATTGTGAAACATTAAAAGCATATGTGGATGCTGATTGGGGTGGTGACAATGTAGCCAGAAAGTCAACCACTGGATTTTGTCTCTTAATGTTTGATTGTTTAGTGATGTGGTGCAGTAAGAAACAAGTATGTGTCGCACTGTCATCCACCGAGGCTGAATATGTAGCTCTAAGTCAATGTGTTGCCGAAGCGTGTTGGTTGAGAAATTTATTCACTGAATTGAATGTTTCATTAAATAGCGATAATCTATGTGTAATAATTTACGAAGATAATCAATCAGCTATATGCGCGGCTGGCAACACAGGGCAACCAAAAAGGCTAAAACACATTGATATAAAATACCATTTTATTCAACAGAAAGTATATGATGGTATAGTTAAATTAGTTTATATTTGTACGGAAAAACAAATAGCGGATGTTTTCACAAAACCGCTAAATCGAGTTAAATTCGAAAAATTTAGAAGTAATTTGGGGCTTTGTTAATTTGAATTATTGGGTAAAACTGGTAGAAATATTTCATTAAGGGCGAGTGTTGTTTATAATGAAATATTTATAATATTTATGTAACAGTTGGCAATGCTGCCGGAAATTTGTGTGCTACACACTTACGCATGCGCAAGTATATAGCAGAGTGTGCTCGGAACAAAGCCGTAGTGTGGTCACGTTTGTCTCGTTATTTTTCAAGTGTAAAACTATAGTATTCCATATAATATAATACAAAGTTAAATAGGGGATTATATGTTGTTTAATATAAACAACCCACTCAATCCTGCACCATATCCCAACAAAGTCATTGATTCCTTTAACAATCACATGTCGTCGCTTATAGTTTCTGCGTGCAGAACGATGTATTTCATTAACTATTATTTCTTTAGTGTTCATTACTGCCGGTCTTTATGTAGTTCAACGTTTTATTTCTTTCTCCAAATTATTTATTCGTTTTTCTAATGTTGTAAACGTTGTTTTAATATGTTTATCAACGTATAATTTATTAGCAGCGTCTTTCGCTTCCACCGGTTTGCTCACATTAACGAGACGTTTAGAAGACACATCTATATTTCCATTCGAATTTATATTCAGTCCAGTTTGTTGAAAAATAATGCGGGAGCTCTTGACATTCTCACCATGTAAATGACGCCCGAATTTATCAACACTGCTCTTCCTCATGTATACACGTTAACGTTTGCACTTATACTATATAAAAATATTTCTATCACTCAATTATATAGGCTTCACGCAGTTCTTCAATAATAGTATTTGCGGCCCGTCTAATTGTGGAAAAACGAACGTAATGCTTGCACTTATACTACATCCGAACGGGTTACGTTTTGAAAATCTATATTTGTTTGCAAAATCGCTGAATCAGCCTAAATATCAGTATTTAGCTAATGTATTCGCTCACGTATCGGACATAATAAATTTTCATCAGTATACAGATAATGCAGAAATTGTTCATCCTAATATCGCTAAACCGAATTCGCTGTTTGTATTGGATGATGTTGCATGCGAAAAACAGGAAAATATTCGGGCATACTTCAGCATGGGAAGGCATTCGAAAATTGATTGTTTCTATTTATGTCAAACTTACACCAGAATACCGAAACATTTAGTACGAGACAATGCAAATCTACTTATACTCTTCAAACAAGATGACATGAATTTAAAACACATATATGATGATCATGTAAATACAGACATGACGTATTCAATTTTCCGTGACATGTGCTCCACATGCTGGACGAACGCTCGGTATGGATTTCTAGTGATTGATAAAGATCGTGGTAAAAATAATGGACGTTATAGACAAGGCTTTGTTACATTTATTTCAATTAAATAGTCAAGATCGTCCCCCACACCCTCAGTATGCTAACAAGCGTTGTCACGAACGGACGTTTAAAACGTCACGTCTGAAACGTAATCAGTTACGTTCGAAACGTGATACGTTCAGAACGTCCTCAAGTTATATTTAAAGATGGCGACAAATATTTCTAATGACTGCATTACTAAACAAATAATAAATGTTAGCAATGCAATACGTCGCAAACATAACCTTATTAGGAAACAACAGACATATAATGAAGATGAATTAAATCGATTTCTGAAACCTATTATCAATCCCCTCAATGAACTTGTGAAAACAAGAGAACCAATATCATCATCTGATAACGATCACGAAATGAAAATTGAGAAAACAGAACAATTTGATAACGACAATCGTTTCATGAAATACATGTTAGGGAATGACGATATACCGAATAGTAGACGAGATCGTTTCTATGGTGTTAGAGCTTTAAGTAACGGTGAATATAGAATTGGAGATTCTCAGATTCATCTTCTCAAGGAAAATATAGTTGTAAATGATAACGTTTACAATTCTACGGACGGATTACTCGAATTATTATTTAAAGAATATCCTGATGTGAATATAGTTACAGATACAGATTTAAAACATTATAAAGAAATACTTGAAAAAACTAACGCTCATAAACAGAACTATAAACCGAATGGGCGAATACGCTCCAATAGAGGGAACAAATATAAGAAGATAATATCTAAACTATTTTCATCGGGTGCTGTTACTGGTACAGGATTTTTACCAGTACACATGATAACTAATATTGCTGCAAATAAAGTTGATTATGTACATTGGGATGATCCGAATGAACTTGTTGATAGACTTAGACTATTGATTGCGTCTCGCAGTGCTGGTCATACTGGACATAACAATGAAATAATATCTATTATTGAAGAACTGCGTGAAGCCTATATAATTGAGTGATAGAAATATTTTTATATAGTATAAGTGCAAACGTTAACGTGTATACATGAGGAAGAGCAGTGTTGATAAATTCGGGCGTCATTTACATGGTGAGAATGTCAAGAGCTCCCGCATTATTTTTCAACACACTGGACTGAATATAAATTCGAATGGAAATATAGATGTGTCTTCTAAACGTCTCGTTAATGTGAGCAAACCGGTGGAAGCGAAAGACGCTGCTAATAAATTATACGTTGATAAACATATTAAAACAACGTTTACAACATTAGAAAAACGAATAAATAATTTGGAGAAAGAAATAAAAACGTTGAACTACATAAAGACGGCAGTAATGAACACTAAAGAAATAATAGTTAATGAAATACATCGTTCTGCACGCAGAAACTATAAGCGACGACATGTGATTGTTAAAGGAATCAATGACTTGTTTCAAGCTGATCTGGTGGAAATGATTCCTTATGCAAAGGTTAATAAAAACTTTAAATATATGTTAACCGTCATCGATGTTTTCTCTAAATATGCCTGGGCAATACCAATGAAAAGTAAATCTGCAAAAGATGCTGTTGCCGCTATGAAACAAGTACTTAAAGATCGCATTCCAAACAATGTGCAAACAGACCTAGGAAAGGAATTTTACAATTCTGACTTCAAAAAGTTAATGAAGTTTCATAACATAAATCATTACTCCACATACAGTAACCTGAAAGCATCAGTTTGTGAGCGATTTAATCGGACGCTGAAAAATATGATGTGGAAACAGTTTAGTATGCAGGGAACTTATAAATGGATTACAATACTGCCATCTCTGCTTGAGAAGTATAATAACACGAAACATCGAACTATTAAAATGAAACCCGTTCAAGTAACGAAGAAAAATGAAGAAGAAATACTACAATCCGTCTACAATTATCAATATAATGACAAACAAATTCCTAAATTTGCAGCAGGTGATAAAGTACGGATCAGCAAGTATAAGGGAATTTTGGATAAAGGATACTGGCCAAACTGGTCAACTGAACTATTTACTATACATAAAGTGCGACGTACTAATCCCATTACGTATGAACTGATTGATTATCAAGAACAGCCTATCGCAGGGACATTTTACGAATATGAATTACAACGTACAAAACAGCCTGACGTGTATTTAGTGGAAAAAATTGTTAAGAAGAAAGGGGATTTAGTGTATGTAAAATGGTTAGGAATGGATAAAACACACAACAGTTGGATACATAAAAATGATGTTTTGTAATTAAAATATCTATATTAAATAAAGTATGTAATTTTATTAAAATTCAAAGTTTTTCTTTACATTTCATACAGTCCTTAACCATTACAGACCTATACATATTGGTATTAAAATTTATATGTTCTATCTGTACAACTTGAAGAGCTGTTGCGAACTTGTAATGTCTGTTCTTCTGTATAGTGTATAGTAAAAATGTTGAGGTATACACATATAATATTAAGCTGATGAATGTATAAGAGACTATTTGTTTTTCTATATTGGTAAATTTCTGTGCATCATTTACTTATTCCGATGTAGCACTGCTAGTGCCGGCTTATGCTTCCTGCGCCACCAGGTCCGTACTAGGAAATAAATTTTCTTTACTGGTTTAATACTCCTTCCGTTTAAAACGTGACGTATCATGTTTGGTACGCGATGTATCGCGTTTTGAACGTAACGTAACGTATTACGTTCGGAACGTAACGTATTACGTTCAGAACGTAACGTATTACGTTCAGAACGTAACGTATTACGTTCAGAACGTACCGTATTACGTTTCGAACGTACCTTCTTATTCACAGCATTACGAAATGAATTCAAAACCCGAGCAATGATAGTAATCGATTGTTCAAACCAAAATGAATCTATTAAAACTGGATCAGTTGATGTTCGTATTGAATTTGAGTCAAGCGCTAATTTCCCTCCGAACACTTCTGCATATTGTTTAATAATACATGATCGGGTTGTAGAATATAATCCGTTAACCAATTATGTTAATAAAATTGTATAACTATTGTATTAATATGTATAATCACTTGTATGGAATGAACAAATAAAAGAAAAAAAATTAGTTACATATAACTGCAGTTTTATTATTTAAATGTGTTTACACTTCACTTATAATTCGAATGTACACTTTCAAATAAAATCTTGAGTTTCCTGCTCGTACATTTTCCGGAACTCTAGTTTAGTAGTTGTGCAGGCGTCCAACGGTCCTCGGCTGATCAATGCAAAGTCTCCTTCTCGGTTAATATTCTCAACCTCTTCATGGCTGAGATCTGCCGCAAATCGTCGAGGCAAGAACACTTGGAATTCTTCTAATTCGGCAATTATTGCTCTGCCGAATTTGGTTTTAATTTCACGTAGTTTTATTATTTTATACACTCGATTGATATCAATATCTTGCAATTTTTTCGTTTCTTTAAAATCCTCACAGACACCGACGCTTGTTAACTTCGAAACAATATCAGATTTGTCTGCAGTCATATTTATTACAACTTATCTCTTCAACAGTAAAATGGTGAAATGAATACTAAATGTATAGTGCAAGTTTAATTTATACTATTTTTCTGCAACGTTGGCAAATAAACATGATGAAATATTGCGCAATATGCTAAAATAGAGATGATGCAATAGTTGCGCAATATTGCGTAATCACTTCCTGGAATTATATGAAACAGGTTTGAACACGTAAAGGGGAATCCCAGAAATTTTGCAACGTTTCTAAAAATGACGCGTAATATTGCGTAATCATGGGTAAAATTCGTGGAATTATTAAGAAACAAGATTGAACAAGTCCGTAAACGTGACCCGGAAGGCCCCCCATCCAACGCTACAAGGCAACAGGATTGAACAAGTTCGTAGTGTGTCCACGTTGCGCATGCGCCACCAGGTCCGTACTCCACCTAAAGAAAAACCTCCAGGTACGGCCTGGCTCACTGGGCCACGTAACCCTTGATCCAGACCCCGTGACTCCTCTGAGTTCACCCTCGGAAGAGGACCTCCAGGTATATGACCTTGAAAGAAGACCCATCCTGCCTGAAGAAGATCTCCAAGTCGGCCATATAACGGTACAGCCTGACCCCTGGATGACGTCACCCTTGATACAGACCCCGTGACTCCTCCGAGTTCACCCCCTGAAGAAGAGCTCCAGGTACATGACCTTTCGGCCATACAACGGTACAGCCTGGCCACCTGGATGACGTCACCCTTGTTCCAGACCCCGTAACTCCTCTGAGTTCTCCCCCTGAAGAAGATCACCAGGTGCATGACCTTGAAACAAGAGTCCATACAACAGTACAGCCTGACCTCCTGGATGACGTCAACACGTTTGAACAAGTTCGTAGTGTGCTTGCGTTGCGCATGCGCCACCAGGTCCGTACTCCACCTAAAGAAAAACCTCCAGGTACGGCCTGGCTCACTGGCCCACGTACCCCTTGATCCAGAACCCTGATAACGTAACACCCTCCCGAAGAAGACCTCTAGGTACATAACCTTGAAAGAAGACTCTACGATACAGCCTGAGTTCATCCCCGAAGAAGACCTCCAGGTTCATGAAAGAAGAAGCCATCGAACGGTACAGCCTGGATGACGTCATTCAGGATGACGTCACCCTGGATGACGTCATCAAGGCCACGCCTACCTCGACCACGTGACACACCCCGCCACCACCACCCCACCGCAACAAGCCGTCCAACAGTACAGGCGGCGGGTAGGCAACCCGCAATGCTGATCTCAGATTCCCTTTACTATACTACTCACGAGCGTTCGTGCGGGTAAAAATTTTTGTACGCACAACTTTCTTATTCGTGCTCGTAAAATCCCGCTCCAGCTGTGTGTGTAAGTCGTACGCGCGCGTTAGTAGTGTACAAAATGGCGGAAAATAATATTGCTTAGACAAGTGCTGCATATATAATAATTCACATAAAAATGAAAAAGAAAAAACGGTGGTGGATAACACAACTATATCGGAGTAGAGAAACATATAACGGAACAAAATTGCTAGCCGACATAAAAATTCAAGAAACCAGTGGTCACTTTCAAAATTGAAATGTATACATTTAAAAATAATAAAAGGTGTTTAAATGATACGTATAATCTACAATTTTTAATGTTAAATTTTACAAATAATTAAATTAAGCTATTAATAAAAATTATTTGCTATCATTAATTCATGTTCATCAGGCACATTAAAAGATGTACAGCAATTAATATAGTCTAGGTCTAGTTTACATCATTTGTGCGCGCACAAGAACTGAACGGACTAAACCCCGTCCAGACTCAGCACACAGGTTCTTTGATGTTTTCGAAGAAACCAACAAGCGATGGATAGCGTTCGTGCGCGTACCAAATTCACCCTGTACCGACTTGAACAATTTCACGCGCACGATGCTCTAGTCAGTACCGAGGTTAACGATTGTGGAAAAAAACATCGGACATCTTAAAATTATGGGTAGTAATAAGATTGATGGTTTTTGCCCATCCAAACTAAATCTTACTGTCGAAAATGGAAATGGACACGTTTCTGTACGCCGCGATTTTGTTTACGCCGCTGAGTGGAGACCCAGCCTTCTATACCGGGACTTGGTAAAACTGTAAGGCAGGTGGCGCCCAACTTTTTGTGTAAGAGTTAAGTATGTACTTTCGTTTTCTTTTTTGTTTATATTGCAATAAACCAAATAAACTCCATTTTGTTACTCTGGGAGTTTGGTGTTTTTCTTTTGTATGTTGTGTGTGCTACTGCCCTCCCAGCCACGTTTGATTCGAACCCACGACTGTTCTCCATCACCGTCACTGCCTAGCCAATGCTGTGCAATTGTATGTTACACAATTGGCGCCCGACGTAGGGCCCGATTCATTTTGTGGCTCGAATAGTTTGATTGGCTTGTTAGTGAGAGAGAGGGAGAGACAGAGGGGAGTGAAAACACATTTTTTGTTGAATTACTTGAAATATTGTATATTTAAGATTGTTCCTTTGTGAATAGACCATTTATTAGTATTTATGTTTTCCGGTACCGCTGCGAAGGACCCGAAGTATCTGCCACAACTGACTGATGATGAACTAACGTACGAGCTTGACTATTGCGGACTGCATGGCTTTGGATCTACCGAGGAAAAGCGTAATACTCCTGAAGTTATATTGGAGCCTTAGTGTGCACCACTGTATCCAGCACAGCCGCATAACCAGAAGGACGACCAGGCAGAATGCGAGACATGTGTGACTAAGTGAAGTGAATTATTCGGTAGCATAGCCTCCCTGAAGACCACCTCCACCTTTTCATTTGAATATTTGCATGCACGGTTAGAATATGTAAAAAACACGGATAGATAGGCTTACCCTGATCCAACCCCAAACCTCGTTAAAGCTCATGTGGATGCAGATCCGGAGCGATTTAAAATCTAAACGTTCTATCTTTGAGACCCGTAACTTGCTAACTTTTACTAAGACTGATGCCCCAGTAAAGAAGGACCTTGATAGGACCTTTCTTGAGAAATTAAACCGGTTGAACGTTTCCGTAGCCCCTGCTGATGCCCCGGTTACAGCTCCTGTTGTAGGCCCAAGCTCTAGCCCCTGTATTGTTGTCGAAACCAACGGTGCCGTTAATACCTCCGATGCATTCGTCATTTTCGATCCCCACGATGACTCCGCCACAATACCACCTGCGCCGTACCCACCTTCTGCCCCTACCGCTTTTAATAAGTATATTCTAGTTTCACGGTGCAATGTGGCCTATAATAGGACCAATACTATAAACGCTTTCATAGAGCGTAACTGTTCAAGCAAGCGAATGAATTGTTCACTGACCACGCGTTAGTTTGGTTTCGTTCAGTATGTAATGAATTAAGGACATGGAGCGAGTTAGTGAGTCGGTTACGCACTGCCTTTCTTTCCGCTGATTACGAGTTTGAACTATGGGATGAAATTCGCGCGCGTACCCAGGGTCCTGATGAACGGGCAAAATTTGTTAAATCGTTTTGCTCAGCCGGTTCCAGAACAGCGTAAGGTTGCACGCGATTCTTCGCAATTTGCAACCAAAGTTTCTAACCGAAATGTCAGTTCGGCAAAGTCCTTCGATTTCTGTTTTGCTAGCAGTGTGTAAAAATATCAAAGATGCGGCCCAAAGCATCGCGGCGTTTAAGAATCTCCCCACTCGCGCCACTGGATTGTTGGAGCCTGAACTAGCATGCCGTCGCGGACGTACCTCGATGCTAAAACCCTCGCTGTGTTAGTAGTTCCATCAATGCGTCATCTCCTAGTACTCGGAGTGGATTTTTGCCGTGCTTTTGCCGTGTCGTTGGATTTCAAGACGGATTCTTGATGTTCGCAGCCAGTAAACGTATCGGAAATCAAAGCCATACGTGGAATTGAAGTTTTGCCGTGTCTTCATCGTGATATGTTGCTCCCCGTGGTGTCCCAATACGAACAGCTCCCTTCTCGTGGTTTGGGACGAACCCATCTTGTTACTCATGTCATTAACACGGGTACCGCTCGTCCCATAAAGCAGCGTTACTAGCCCTTGTCTCCCGTAATGCAAGCGCGCATGAATAAGGAATTAGACCGTATGTTAGCGTTAGGTGTAATCCGTGAATACAGTAGCCCATGGTCTTCGCCCATGTTGTTAGTAACCAAATCCTCCGGAGAGGTTCGGCTTTGTTTTGACGGACGCAAACTGAATTCAGTTTCTGTGAAGGACGCTTATCCCTTGTCTTATATCTCTAGCATACTTGATAAGGTACGCGACGCGCGATATCTGTCCTCCGTGGCTTGAAAAGCGCGTTTTGTCAAATCCCTCTTGATTAATCTCCCTTTGAGAATACCGCTTTCACTGTGCCTGGCCACGAATTATATGAGTTCACGCGACTTCCCTTTGGTATTTCTAACGCCCCCAGTACACTACAGCGGCTTATGGACCGTGTTCTTGGTCCCAAGCTGGATCCAAAAGTTTTTGTTTACTTGGATGACATCATTGTCGTGAGTGCTACCTTTGCGGAACATTTGAAAATTTTGAAAGATGATCTTCAACGGCTGGAGGCCGTCGGCTTAATTGTCAATACTGCTAAGTGCATGGGAACCACTTCCTGATATCGCCGCTTTGGCTTCCGCGTTAGCTGCCCCCATTAACAACCTGCTTAAGGGCAAACGAAAGCGATACTCCATCTCAATTTGTTCTCCGGAGGCCGAAACTTCGTTCCACGAGTTGAAAACCGCGTTGTCCTTCGTAATTTTTCATTATCCTTCGTTATGCAAACGGACGCTTAACTACTCCGTAACAGAGCGAGAGTGTCTCGCTGTAGTGTTCGCCGTGGAAAAGTTTCGTCCCTATGACGAGGGAGCTCGTTTTTCTGTGGTGACAGACCATTATTCTTTGCTCTGGCAACTTATACGTAGCTCATCGGGATCCACTAGAATCAGTAATAAAACACTATTGTTTATTTGAAAAAAATTAGAAACAATAGTGTCAACTTTTAAACAATTAGAGATAGAAGAAAATTGTTCAAACAAATGTTGTAGATATTAATAAAGTGCATATAATTTATATGAAACAAATTTTTCGTTTATTAAGTAAAATTTCGAAATATCACAGAGAACACAACGTTTAATTTTTGGTGTTTGACAAAATTTCACCACTGCAACCGACTACAACTCGCAATTATTCTTTGCTCTGGCATATGAGAATGCAAGATCCGAATGGAAAACTTGCACGTTGGGCTGCAGCAGTTTGATTTCTAATTAATTCACCTGGCAAGGCCAACGTCGTTCCTAATACTCTTTCGCAAGCCCCTATTGAAGTCGGAGAGATAGAGTCGTTTTCCGCTAACAACCAACCGTGGTATTCGAATCTTAAAGATGCCATCTCTCAATCAACAGAGGGTCTGTTCAGACCTGTCTTCGTACGCCAATTCTCTGACTGGTCTAGCTGATGTTTTCTAGGATGTGAAGGCTGATGTTTTCAAGGATGTGGAGGCTAAGTTGCTCCGCGCGCATGATCGTAATGCTCGACATTACAATCTACGCCGTAGACCCATTAGTTTTTCCGTAGGTGACACCGTGTGGAAGCGTAACTACGTCGTATCAGATGCTTCTAAACATTTTGCGTCGAAACTAACGCCGCGGTATGTACAATGTCGGGTGTACAAGAAGATTTCTTCGCTGAGTGCAAATTTTTCTGTGTTTGAAAGGGGGTGATGTAATGTTTCAATTTTTGACGCACCATTGTACTAACTGAGAGTGACCGCTTAAAAGGCATAGTCGGCTCGGGTTCATTTAGATCCGCGCGAGAAAGGTTGAACGGTCAAATTTTCCGTATTGAACAGGTTATCGCTCTCTTGGCGAGCAGCGTTCGACCTGAACGATTGTGTTAGTGTTTTCTTTAGAGTTTTTTGCTGGTGCGTTGTAGCACGTGGTCAAATGTACACCGCGAATGTTGTGTGGTAAGGGTATCCTATTTTCTGATTTTTTCGTGTTCCGGAGTTAATAATATCCGTAGTTGTCTCTATTGCGAGTCGCAAGTAGAGCGATTTTAGTTCAGAACAAGCGCGGGGCTCGAAAAGCGAGTGAGTATTCTTGCTCCACGGTTACTTTACAAGCTTGATTGTTGTGCTCCTTCACCGTATTTTTGGGAATGATCTGTTTTCTGAGCTTCTAGGAAATTGGAGTGGGATAATTTTTCGTCTTGTACGGAATTAATCACCGAGAGATATTGGTTGTGCGGTAGCCATTGCGCTATCCGCCATTTTGTATTTTGTTCTCTCTTGAGAAGATATTTGGGTCTTGTCGTTCCCATTCGAGGAAGCAGAACCCTCGCTACCTGAGGGTTTGTTTTTTTATGAAATACTTCATGATTTGGTAATAATCTAAAACACTGCAATTCTGCGAAACATAGTATGTAGTGCCGTAACCAATGTCCGAGACCGAAGTCCAGCACGTGGTTTATACCGTGATCTTTTGTGTTACCCCCGCCCCCCTTAATTAAGAGATCTTTTCTAGTTATTTACGAATCGGGGTAACCCGTCACGCAGTCTGTCTGGAAGTTTCTATTTTTGTGCATTGTTGACTATGGTAATACTGCAGTTCCGTCAGTCAGGTCAGTCACGTTTATTTAAATTTTATATATTGTTCTTATGCCTGTGCGCTGTCATATTTTTGTATTTTGCTCTTGTGCCGGTGCGCTGTAATGTAAATTTGTGTACCATTCTTGCGCCAGTGCGCTGAAAACATTTTTAGTACTTTTTTGTGTGAATTGCACGCAGTGATAATTGTAAAATTATTGCTATAATTATCTTTTGGCTCCTGTTAGTAAAGCAGGCTGTTGTACTTTTAATTTTCTCATGCTAATATCTTGTGTTTCAGCTGTGCGAATCGTTTGGAGGCAGCAGGAGTCATGAGTCACCTGTAACGGCTTGTTACAGGGATACTAGGCACTGGCAGGCTACTCCGCCGAGAGCCCTACCAACACTACGCCGAGTGAGCCTCGACGAGGATACAGGAAGGACCTACCCTTGGGGAACTAGTACGCAGTAAAAACTGCGTGAATTCTTTTCCACCAGACGGAGCCGTCTGCTCCTTCATTTCCGTCATCGCCGGTGCCCCGCACGGCCGGACTCCGCGGTCACGAGTGCGCCCTGTCAGTGAGGATGACGCCGTGCTAAACTCGTATTTTATTGTAACCGCTGCCCCAGACGCCGTACCTCCTGGGTGGAGGCCCTGCGTTCTCCACCGGGAATTTATAAAACTCTAAGGTAGGTGGCGCCCTACTTTTGTCGAAGTTAAGTAGACTCTGTTTCTCTTTTTTTTTGTTTTTCTTTAAAACACTAAGCGAAATAAACTCCATTTTTGTTACTCAGGGAGTTTGGTGTTTTTCTTTTGTTTGTTGTGTGTGCTATTGTCCTCTCCTCTCAGCCACGTTTGGTTCGAGCCCACGACTGCTCTCCATCACCATCACTGATCGGCGAGGGCTGTGCAATTGTATGTTACAATACTTTTGTCTTGAGCAGCATGTAAACGACGTTTGTCATTTTTGAATAAGAGCACGTGTCTTCCGTCTTTTCTCCGTGTTGTAGCGCCATTTTGGATGCTGAGCGCTCTGAGTTCACGTGCTTTTTCTATTGCTGTTTTAGTGGACTGCAGAGCCCGTAGTATCCCCATGAGCGAGAGATACCGTGGTACTCCGCTTAGCATAATTGTTTAAGCACTAGATTATAAGAAAAGTAGGTAGTCTTGCGTTTAAGCGCTGGTTTTGTTAATTTGCAAGTTTCACATGTATTTTGTTTGTTGAGCTGAACGAGTCGGTTGGAGACCTAGGAAGATGTGAGTATTTTTGTAACAAGCTTGATCTGAATAGGGGCTTAGGCACTGGTAGACTTTACAACTGAGAGTGACTGTTCGCAGGCAAAATCGGAATGTGTTCGTGTAGGTTCGCGCGAGAAAAGTTGAACGGTCAGATTTTTTCGTGGCGAGCGGCGTTTGAGCTGAACGGTTGTGTTGTGTTTTGATTTGAGTTTTTTTGCCGGTGCGCTGTAGCACGTGGTGAAATTTTACACCGCATATTGTGTGGTAAGGTTGAACCTTGGTTGTCTGATTTTTTTCGAGTTCCGGTGTTAAATTATATCCGTGGTTGTCTCAATTTCGAATATAGAGAAAGTAGTTCAGGTCAGGCGCGAGGCTCGACAAGTGCGGCCGCGTGGCGGTGTATGTATTGATGTGAGTATTTTCGCTTCAGAGTCATTTTTATAAGTTTGATTGTTGTGCCCATTCACCGTATTGTGGGAATGATCTGTTTTCAGAACTTTCAGTACTCTGGAGTAAGAAAATTTATAATGTCTTGTACGGAGTTAATCTCTGAGAGATTTTGGTTGTGCGGTAGCCATTGAGCTATACGCCATTATATATTTAGTTCTTCCTAGAGAAGACATTTTTGTTTTTGTCGCTCCCATCCGAGGGAGTTCTACTAAATTTGTATGTAGTGCCGTAACCACCGTCCGAGACCGAAATCTAGCACGTGGTTTCTACCGTGATCCTTTGTGCCCCGACCCCCCTTAAATTAAAAGTTTATTATTTCTAGTGGTTGACCAGTCACGCAGTCTGTCTGGAAGTCTCTATGTTTACTTATTGTTGATTTTTGGTAATACTGCAGTTCAGTCAGTCAGGTCTGTTACGTTTATTCTATTTTTGTACATTTTTATATTTTGCTCTTGCGCCTGTGCGCTGTGATTCTGTTTTGTATTCTTTTGCGTGACTTGCACGCAATGATACGTGTAAGTCATTCTAATATTAATCTTATGGCTCCTGTAAAGCAGGTAGCTGTATACTTATTTTTTTCTCATGTTGAAATCGTGTGTTTGAGCTATACAAGTCGTTTGGAGGCAGCAGGAGTCACGAGTCACCTGTAACAGGCTTTCCTGGATAGGGATACTAGGCACTGGCAGGCTACTCCAGTCGCGGTCCGCCGAGAGCCCCCCTTCTCCACAGGTAATAACTTTTACTGTAAGGCAGCTGGCGCCCAATTTTTTTTTACATAAGTATTTTTTTTTCTTTTTATTTGTGTCTATTTTATTTACACAAAATAAACTCCGTTTAGTTACTTTGGGAGTTTAGTATTTTTTTTGTATGTTGTGTGTGTGTTACTGCCCTCTCCTCTCAGCCATGTTTACTTCAAACCCACAACTGCTCTACACAACCGTCACTGCCTAGCCAGACTGTGCAATTATATGTTACATCACATTACGCTCGAGTGCAATTTTTTTAAAACTGTAAGAGTGAACAAGGTATAATTAATAATATAAATAGTAATGAATGTGCGAGACCATATGATTTGTTACTATATGTATTACCATAATGAGAAAGTGTTGGAAATTGTTGTCCACAGACAGGAAAATGAATATTTTGAAAAAAAAAAACAAATTGTTGTTGCAATGCGGTTTCCGCGGTAAACATTCCTGTGAGACCGCTGTACAATATGTATGTGAAAAGTGGAGTAGGGATCTGGACAATATGTCTGTGCTAAGTGTATTTGTGGAGTAGCAACGTGCTTTTGAGACTATAGACAGAAAAATTATTTTGGAAAAATTGGAATATTACGGTGTGTACGGTTCAGTATTACGGTGGTTTAAAAATTTTCTATGTGCTAGAGGTCACAAAACTAAATATCAAGACCAGTGTTCCGACAGTATTAACAGTAATTATAGTGTTCCTCAAGGAAATGTGCCGGGACCGCTACTTTTCATAATATGTATAAATGACATTTACCTCCACGTAGAAAACTGCTTTATTAATCTCTTTACGGACGATACAATGATAGCAGTATCAGGGAATGATTTTGGAGAACTGGTAGCAACCATGAATATGATATTGGATAACCTATATAAATGGTTATGTATTAATAAATTAAAACTTAATGTGAATAAAACTAAATCCATGGTATTCGAGTCTACGAACAAATGTAATCAGTTTGCTAATTATAATTTAGAAATAAATATTAATAATTGTAATATTGAAATTGTACGCTGTTTAAAATAATTGAGTGTATATCTAGCCTATAATTTAAAATTTAAGAATCATATTAATTATATGTGTAAGAAAATAGGTATAAAGGTTGTTTTTTTTGCGAAAAATGTCTGGCTAACTGTCACCCTGGACTAAGCGATTGATTTATCATTCAATAATACACCCACATTTCACCTATTGTCAGTCGTTACTAATTGCTTGCAAATAAACTGAGTTAAATAAACTTCAAAAACTACAAAATAAAGCTATGAGAATCTTATTAGGCTGTAACATTTATTGTTCTATTAACTACATGCTCAAAATGTTATGTTGGTTACTAATTGAATTATCAGTGGAAAAATCAGTCTTAATTTTTATATTTAAAATTAGATGTAATCTAGCACCTAACTATCTCATAGAAAAATTAGAGAAGCCGGCAACCTCACCCTCGGTGAGGACAATTGTGCGTGGCCCGTCTGGGCACGTAACAATGTATGGAAATTTTAATAGTAGAAGCAGAAGAAAATGTCATAAACAGGATTCTCTGTCATATAAATAAGAAAAGTGCTCAACTCTACAGACTCATACTATGTTATATCAACAAAAAGCCGATTGCAGGCTGTAATAACATCTGTTTAGTACACACTTTACCGTTTTAAGAAAAGTTTAAATCTCAGGTGTAATTATAAGTATCAAGAACGACAAACTGTTATACTTGGAAGCCACCGAAACAGCAAATTATTGTGTAGAATTAAGTAAAAATCCTTCACAAATAGATTACGAAGAAGCAATTGCTATTATATTGAATAAAGCTTTAAGTTATGAAACGCATATAATCGCAAAATACCAATGTGATGAAGATTCATCCTGTACTGTACGACTACCATTGCTTTCAATTGTGCCTCTATACATGTTGCGATATTTCACGCAGTATCAAATGAAAGAACAAAATCATGGCATATTAAAATATAATCAATTATTATTCTTGTCGCTGCGATTTTCACAAACTTAGGCGTCAGTGATTGCCAGGACTCGAAAACCCCGGCAGTTTTCATTAATGAAACTTCCCTCAAGACAATTTTGGAGAAAGTGGAACTCAAATTAAGATCTTTATCCTTTGAACTGGCTATCCCAAAGAATGAGGTTCAGTGGTATCACGAATTTGACTTGTCCTTTTGCTATGAAGGATCAAAATTCATTGATATGACTTTATCCTTCCCTGTGAAGAGAAAGGTTCTTAGAACATCAAGAATTGAAAAGGTCGTCTTCTTTCCAATAGGATCAACAACAAAACTTGCGAGCTATCGAAATTTTGTTTTGAATTTATGGTTATAAGTGGAAGAACAATATCTAATTTAATTGGAAATGATTCAGATTGCTTGATTTCGATGTCACATTCTCTAGATATCTGTCTGATCCAAATTCTAAGAAGTGAGGTACATTCTGAAGACTACAAACAAATAAGTAAGCTATTTAAGACGAAACGGAATGAGTCAAACTGGATAAAAGTGAATGAATCCAGTTCGATTTATAATGGAGATCCAACCACCATAAAGGTAGACTGCTATGATCCCAAATCATCTCATATTCTCTCGATTCGGGGAAATCTCTCCTTTCAACTGCTACACTAGAGAACCTTCTCTTAATTCGACCTTCAACTACCTACCGTGTCTTGACACAATAAGATCACAGATTTTATCAATGTATTAATTTTTTTTATGTCCCGACAGATGACCTTCATATTCCTAGTAATAGCATTATCAATCCTTATCAGTTCAGAAGAGCTTTAATTCCAGCAAACTCAACGCTTAAAAAGACTGAATAGCTGACAAAAGACCAATTCTATAATCAATTAACTGATACTGATATATATATTCGAAACAGATTACGAACATGCAAAAAAGTTTGGAATCAATTTAATTGTAAAAATTTGGAGGAATATCCTAATCTCTACCTTAAAATTGATGTATTGCTTTTAGCAGATGTATTGGAATATTTTGAAAAAAATGTAAAATTACTTATGACTTAGATCCACTACATTGCGTAACGTCAGGTTTAACATGGGGTGCGATGCTGAAATTTAATAGAGTGGAACTGGAATTACTCTTCGGATATAGACATGTGTTTATAGAAAGAGGAATTCGTGGCGGTGTAAGTTTGTGCTCGAACAGATATGCAAAAGCAAATAATAAATATATGGCTGATTCGTTTTAACCTGAAATCTGCATATCTACAAAACTTTGAGGTTAACAATTTATGTGGTTGGGCTATGTCCCAATATCTACAATTTTAGAAGGCTTATAGAAACTACCTTAGAAAATAAAACTAATTATATCATTCATAATAAAAATCTAAGACAATGCTTGGCTCAAGAATTAATTTTAGATAAAATTCATCGAGTACAATCATTTTAAACAATTTCCATGGCTAAAAGGATACATTAATTTTAGGTAAAGTAGCCTAATTTGAACCACTTCCTAAAATGTACCACGGTTGATTTTCATATTTCTAGTACAACTAACGACCTCAGTGCACACACTAGGAAGCAATTCATAAAATACGTATCCTGCGAAAAAATCGCGCCATTTAGTCGACAAATGCGTGTGATACGTGAATTTGAAAATTTAGTGTCGTTTTCTTAGCTAAAAATTGGACGTTACTAAGAAGAATACACAAATATGGTAAGTATATTTAACAATGTGCCTGTTTTATCGTTATATTAGTTCAATGTTCTATTGAATCTTTCAAAAATGCATGTAGAAATTCTAAGCAGTTTAGCTAAGAAGAAATTATTTGTCATAAACATCGGTTGTCCAAATCGTAACATTGCGCACTGTAGTACCACTGGTACGATTTAGGCAACCGTATTAGTAATTAAAAAAATAGATTTATATACTGTAGGTACTGTTTAATGAAAATGAATACATATAATATTACATATTATAGATGAATGAAGAAAAAAAAGAAGAAAATATTTAAAGTGGACATCGGAGGACATGAAATGCGCATTGGTAGTATTTAGAAACCAAGAATATGGTTTAAAAGAATGTTGCAGAATATATGGCATTCGGAAACCCGCATTCAAATTACATTTAACGTCTAAAAACAAATTTTCTCTTGAGGAAAAAAAGAAAATAGGCAGAAGTGAAACCATTCCAAAACACATTGAAGATGATCTTGAGCAGCATATTTTATAACTTGATATAAAATATCATATGCCAAATAGTTTTAATAAAACTGCTACGCTGGCAGAAAAAAATGGTATTATAATTTTATGAAAAGGAATTTCGATTTAACATTGCGGCAACCTGAATCAACTTCGATCGCTCGAATTAAAGGAATAAAAAAAAATGTTGAGGTTTTTTTTTAATCTGCTAAAGTTCATATATATGGAAAACAACATTACTGCCGATAACATTTACAATATGGGTGAATCAGGATTTTCCACTGTGATGAAGAAAAACAAAAAAGTAGTTTCCCAAAGGGAAAAGCAATCGGTAGGAATTATAGCCAGTGGTGAAAGAGGAACAAACACTACAATGGTCTGTTGTGCGAGTGCTATTGGGCAGTTTATTATTTTTATTTTTATTTATAAACGAAATCGATTGGCAAATGATTAAAAATTGGAGCGCCACCCAGATCTATTATTATAGAAGTATCGGACACTGGATATATAAACAGTGAACTTTTTGTCCTAAGGATTAATCATTTTATACCTTTTAATAAATGGCAAAAATAAAATTTTACTCCTCTTGGACGAGCATACAACTCATTAAAAAAATATAGGATCTTTGAATATCGCCAAAAATAATGGAATCATTTTATTACAACTGCCAGGACATACAACTCACAAATTACAACCTCTCGATGTATATTTCTTTAAACCGTTAAGTGCATATTATACACAATCCGGTGAAAATTTTCTCACAGAAAATACCGAGTGTGTAATAACACAGTACCAGATAACTAAATTACTCGGTGAAGCTTATTTAAAAGTTGCAAATATGATAACGGCAATAAATAGTTTTAAAGCTACAGTAATATGGCCGTTCGATCCTATAGTTTTTAAAGATCATCATTTTGTTGCTAGTGAGCTATTTGTTGATAGTGCTGATTTAACTACACGTCTAGAGCAATCAGGATCAGAAGAAAAAGATCCAACATCAACATTGGTTGTCCCAATTAAAGAACTGCCTCCAGTTCCAAGGCCGCAGAAAATAAAAAGAAAGTGAAGAAAACCCAACAAGCTACAATTCTCACTAGTACACCGCATAAGGAAGAATTACAAGAAAACAAAGCAAAATAAGTAGCAAATGACGAAGCAAACACACGCAGGAAACAAGACAAAATAGAAAAGATGAAAAAGATTTTATCAGGTAACCAAAAAAGTTCGTGCGGTTTTTCTTATACATATTACCGTGGATATTTTCTTAGTTATTTATTGATAGCACTTGTTTACATACTCTCATTCACTTTCGTATGCATTCCTCTTTCATTTGATGCACACAAATTTTGTGACAATTCTTTAATTCCTATTATAAATAAATAATAATAGTAATTTAAAATGGCCACGAACAAAACGTTAATTCGAAGTTGTTTACTCTATGAGTACGAACTTGGCACCTTTTCAAACTTGAACCTTTTCTTGATCGGTTGTTAACTTGCGACGAAAAGTGGATACTGTACTCCAATTCTAAACGATCTTATCATTGGTTGTCACCAACTGATCCAATGCCACACACTCCAAAGAATTTCTTGCACACAAAAAAAAATTATTGTGTGTTTGGTGGACAGCAGTCGGATTTGTCCATTATAAGTTCTTGAAAACGGAATAAACCATCACTGCTGTGATCTATTGTAATCAGGTTTAGCGAGTATAAGCAGCACTCATCCAAAACAACCTTCTTTGATCAATCGAAAGAAAGTGCTATTCTTACAGGACAACGCTAAACCTCATACCGTAAGAGTGACTCGAAAAAAAAAATTTAACTTAGCTGAGAAACGTTAACACACCCACCTTATTCTCCTAACATTTCGCCAAGTGATTACCACCTGTTCCTGTCTTTTGACAATTGTATGAGGCATAGCCAGTTTAAAACTCGAGTTGATGTTGTAGATGCAGTCCGCCAATTTTTTTATTCCAAATCCATAGATTTCTGCAATACCGGCATACAAAAATTGGTGTCACGTAGGCAGAAGGTCATTGAGTCCGATAGTGATTACTTCGCTGAATAATAGTGTATTACTGGTTTGTAATAAATTTTTATATTTTTTCATCAAAAACCGCACGAACTTTTTTGGTTACCTGATAATAGAAAGGCAACTAGTTTCCTAAATCGTACTTTTTGCAGACCTTTTTTTTCGGTAAAATTTCTAATATTAAACAATTATTTATTGTTATAATATGTATATAAATATGTAAACAAAGGATGAAAATATCACGTAAATAATTAAAAATCACATTTTTGAATAAAGTCGATATTTATGAAAAGTGGTACAAATTAGGCTACTTTACCCTAAATACGGAACTAAGAAAGAAAACTACAAATTAGTTTGATAAAAATTGATCTAAGTGAACGCTCGCCTCGCCGAAGAGCTATTATTAATGAGTTGTATATAAATATTATAACCAAATGTTTCTGTATAACATCGAATTTGTATTAAAATTTATTAGAAAAAAGTTATATTGCTTACGTAAAATCCCCAAAGACAATATCCCCCTTCGACCGATTGTAGCTAATTTAAATACCCCCAATTGAAAGATCTCTAAGTATTTAACAAACATTCTTTCTCCACTTAAATACTTTTTTTTGATCAAATTGTTACATCAGCACACCAACAATTACTGCAAGTAAAACAACCAAACTGAAGATATAACTATCGATGAAATCCAGAGCTTTGTAGGTGTACTGCTTGTCAATGGCTGTAAAGAGATATATTTGCCAAAGCTAGGCCAGGTTTGGTTGTATTGACCAATAGATTTTTATATTATACTCCTTCTGAAGAGAATTTATGCATTAACGAAGCTATTGTCCCGTATTATGGACATCATCCAACTAAGCAGTTGAAAACCCATTCGCTGGGGTTATAAATTTTGGGTTAAAGCAAAAAGCCTATTCTACGTAATATAGTTTGAACCCTATCAAGGAAAACTTATTAATTCATAGAAAATTTTGGGCTAGGACTAGATGTAGTTTTACGTTTTGCAGATGATATACAAAAATCTAAACCCGGTATGAACTTTCATTTTTACTTCGGCAACTTCTTCGCGACACTTCCTTTACTGGATGTTCTCACTCAGAGAAGCATAAAAGCTACAGGTACTGTGAGAGAGAATAGACTCGGTCCATGTCTTATACGCCCCTCTATTTTAAAAATGACAGGTACATTCGGATCCTCTTATGGAAATTCAGAAGCTGCAAATATATTTGTATTAAGTGACAATAGCAAGTAACTATAGATCTTGTGAGCTGATTCTTCAAGTCAAACGGTACTCTCTCACAAAAAAAGAACATATTTATCGATCAACCAGACATGATAAAAACTTGTTTGGGAGGAGTTGATCGCTCGGATCAGAACATTGGGCTTTATAGGATATAGATTCTAGAGGAAAAATGGTACTTCCCTATCATAACTCACTGCGTTGATATGGAAGTTCAAAATGCCAGGCACATTCATAGACTACAAGGTGGGAAAATGAATGAACTAACCTTTAGAAGAGCGGTTGGAACAAATATCCTGTTTGCACACGAGACCACCTAAAAGTGGACGTCCCAAGTCATCTAATAAAGCACATGCTTATTCCCGATTGATTGTATCAAGAAAAAATAAACGAAATGTGGCTGTCACAAAAAATTTAGATACGAAAAATTTGACATTGGTATTCATCCCTAAGAATGTTTTAAGGATTATCATACTGATGCCCAGTTGCTCAGATTAATTCTCGGATTGTTTGGATCCGAGAATTAATCCTCAATGCGTTGCTAGAACGAGGATTATTTGAATCTCGGATTAATCGCATGACAATTGTAACGCGCTTTCTGATTGGTTGAAACTCTCCAAAGAAATGACAAGTAACTTCAATCCAAGATGCTTAAGCCAGGAGACCCACTCCATCAAATCCAGACAGTCGCCTTCTATTTGAGCAGTCACATATTTCAAGTGTGCCATCAAAGCATCCTTTCCACACGGCGAACTATAACCGCCGGCGTCCCACAAGGCTCGCTGCTTTCCCCACTTCTCTACAATATATTTGCAAGCGACATGTCAAAACCCAAATCCAACCAAAGCCTCTTGGCGCAATACGCTGACGACACGGCACTAATGCACCGTTGCCAAAATTCGGAGATAATAACAAAACGCCAACAAGTAACTACTACAAACATCGACGACTGGTGTAGACTCTGGCGCATCGAAGTCAACCCAGACAAAAGTACAGCCATACTTATGTCTAGGCGTCGTCTGAACGCCCAATTCAATGGCGCGACAAAGCGCTATACCTGGGTGTCACCTTCGATCGAAGAGTGAACTTCATCGAGCACATCAAAAACACACGCAACAAAGCCACTGGCACCATGATGCAGCTATTCCCTCTCCTCGGCCGGAATAGTGAGCTGTCACTACCTAACTTGGATATACACAGCAGTCATCAGACCCCAATTACTTTACGCCTCTCCTTCCTGTGCATGCGCTAATAATACATGCCTAATAATGGTACAGATCTGACAAAATAAAATCCTCAGATTAATTACAGACGCACCGAGGTATGTCAGAATCACCACACTTCATGAAGACAAAGGAATCCCTATGATAAACGCACACATACAAAAGCTAGCAACAAATTTATTTGCAGTCATGTCATCACACTTAAACAAGACCGCAAGGTCAGCTACACTAGGACTCCCACGCACTGGTAAATACAAAGGTCCCAAACGTACCTATCTGGAATCATTCCAGGACACATAACGCAAATAATGATACCCTACCAAGGTAAATAATCAGAATTCCCCCCTACACTTAAAGCTGGACAAAGGGAGTCACAGGCTCAAAGCTCCTCAATTTGACTAGTAACTTGAGTGTGTAAACCACAAGTTCAACAGCTGTCAAGTACCAGTGAGTATTAAGCGTGCATTACACGATGAAGTTTTTCTTTTCAAGTAACCTTAAAAGTTTTCTCTCTCGCACAATTACGTAAGTGTAAGAGAGACAGTAAAGTCGACTTATAACGAAAAACTTATAACGTAAAACTGCAACATGCACTACTTTTTCTTAAAAGTTCCTTCAAGTTCTGCCCGTGGGCATGCGCATTACTGCTTATACTGCATTACCAACTTAAAGCGTGTTTAAAAGTAGCTTCCATTTATTTTCATCTGTCAGTTTGTTTTGTTATTTGTTTATATTGTTATGTTTAAACTGTAAAATGGCATATTGGAGTAGAGAATAAATTGAAATTTAATTAAGTTAATTTATTAAATTAAGAAGATATTTAATTTATGTTGGTATGGCTGCTTGTTTGACACTTGGATATTTTAATTCACGTAAAACTTGATCGTGTAAATAAACTTGTAAGGTCACTTATAAAGACGCTTTTAAAGTTACTTGAAAAGAAAAACTTCATCGTGTAATGCACGCTTTAGTAAAGTGATAAATTGTGTTTTAAGGTAATAATAGCGTTTTCAAAATATTGAAATGTTACATATTGTATTCATGATTAATATTGCTTTTGTTTATTATGTATATTAACTAAATTTATTTATTTTGTTAACAATTAAGAAAACATGTTATAACCTTTAAAATCTGTAATGTTTTGTAACTTATTTTTTGCAAATAATTATTATTATTATAAATTTCAAATGTTTGTCTATTTATTATTATAAGTTTCAAATCCTAATCAAACTGAACTCCTATCCTTGCCAAAAAATTTGAATATTTCAGCGTGAAAACGACAATTGGTAAGTACTGTAACGTTTTGATTTTTGGCGGACTAATTAAGAATGTCTGAGACGTAAAGGGGTAATTCGTAGGTTGTTCGGGTTATGTTCGTGTATGTCGCGTAGCGCGAGTAGTTTCACGCTACAGTGAAGTTTTTTTGCGCTCTCGGCGTGCGGCGTTCGGACTGAACGGGTGGGTTGTGTTTGATAAATGTTTTTACGACGTGTAAAAACCACGTGACAACGTTCCAATAGTTTTATATTCTGGTAAGAAAAACGTATACTTAGTTTACTGTTTTTTTATTTCAATTTTCGGTGTTGCAAAGTCACCCGTACGTTACATACGTAGTTTTTTCCACACCGTTTAGCCCCAGTGTTTCGTGACGTGAGCAGCCGCTCGTCGGCAAAATTTTGTGATAATCGTGAGTATATTGTGAAATACAATAGTGTGCTTGCATGATTGGTTAACGTTTTGCTAGTTTTCGCGGTATAGCCGTGTTTTGCTTTTTGTGAGTGGTTTCTCTTGTGAGAGAATCACGTGTGTGGTAGCCGGTGAGCTATCCGCCATTTTGTATAAAGTTGACCTGAGTGTCAACAGGCTGGTTTTGATCGCTCCCCGTAGAGGGAGTAGAACTTTCGTTACCTGGAAGTTTCGTTTTGTTTGGAATGATATTTCAATTTTGGTAATAATATAAAATCACGGTAATTCTGGTTTAAAATTGTATGTTGTGACGTCATCAAGTCAGAGACTGGGTGTCTAGAACTTGATTTGTATTGTTTTAGTGAACACGAACTGTGTTTCAGCTTTGAGATAGATTCACACCTGCATGACGGGAACAAGTAAGACCGGTACGAGAATTAACCTTCTCCTCTAACATCCTATCCTGGCGTACGAGATACTTTTGTCTTTGTTCAGTAAGTATGCGACCCTGTGTCATTTTTGGAATAGAGCACGTGTTTCTGTTGAGTTTGTTTTGCAACGTAGCGCCATTTTGGGTGCTGGGCATTTTGATTTCATGTGCTCTCAATACTGCTGTTCATTGGACTGCAGAGTCCTTGGTGTCTCCACGAGCAAGAGGTAACTGTGTAACTTTCCTTTATGGCCGATTTCTTCACCTTTGGCTATATTCTCGATTAGCTATCTGTTAGATAAATTTTATCTAGGAGATATCTATAATTTGGTTTTCTTCATTCTGTGGTATGGCTTAGTAATCCCAAGGATAGAAAACCAAGTGGCAGCTAGAAGAAAGACATGACAACGTTGCAAATATGCATATTACACATAACTTCATGTGGAACTATATAGCTATATCATAACCAAAGCTGTTGTAATGACATATATAATAATCTTAAAAATTGGTGTTACAAATATATTTTATTATGGCAGGTATGTTAAATGAATAAAAACTTTTTTATAAACAAAATAATGTTTTTGTTGTATACAGAATAACAAAAATCTCATATTTATATTTTGTAGAAATGAAAAAAAGAAAGGGAAAGGAGAGGTGCAAATTTTACCAAATTGGAGACCGATCTTTTGATCGATATAGTCATGAAATTCAAAGATGTTATCGAAAATAAAAAAACAGATGCCACTACGTGGAAAGAAAAAACGAAGCGTGGGTTGAAATAAGTCATCAATTTAATGCAGTCAGTGGCACTTACGCAAGATCGGACAAGACTATCAAAGCAAAGTATGATTGCATCAAAAAGAATTTGCGAAAAAAATGTGCTGCAATTCGAACAGAGCAAAACAAAACAGGGGGCGGTATTTCTGAATGCAGCGAACTTAATTCTTTCGAAGAAAAAATGATGTCCATGACACAATTTGGCATGTCATCTCGGTTCGACAATCATATTATAGGTAAATTATATTATTTACAAAACTTTTTCAAATCTAATACTTCATGCACGCATTGGCACATATATAAAGTGTATTTTTAACGACTGACGACCATAATATTTTTCCAGAACCAAATCCTACGGTACCTAATATAGAAATTGAATACCTGGAAGATAATCGTGATGGTGAGTTATTACAAATACAAAATATCTAGATAGCAGATCATACCACATTTGCATCAGACTTTATGCCATCACATTTAGTTATCAGGACACAAATATTCAGATAAGATGTATATTACTTTCAGATGTTCTGCAATTTTTAAAAGCAACAGGTGATGTACCTGTCGATAATGGGCAGATACCTGCAATCGAAGAAATTACAGAAGTTACAGGAAACAGTACAGAACAGGCCACAATGAAAACAAAACAAACGAAACCTAAATTTATTCATAGACAAAAAAAACGAAAATCTAATCAACCAACAGATTACACGGAAATAATGGAAATTAAAAAACAAGTACTTCAATTACAGAAAGAATGCTTAGAAATAGAAAAGGAGAAAAAGCAAGTCATAAATGATTTAATTATAGAAAATTTAAAACTAGATTTAAAAATCAAAGAGGCTACAATGAAAAGATTGCTAGAAGGCCTGGACAATGTGAATGGAAATATACGTTATTTTTTTCATGTATCATTGTATCAACCTAAAACAAAAAAATAGAAATCATGAATATATTATAAACTGGGTGATCATTCATTTCAATATATCTGAAGTAATTACCTTGAAAAATAATCATCAATTAGAGCTTGCCGAACTGCATTGTCTCGCAATCTTTCAGGTCTATCAAGACCGATGTCGATATTAACATCATAGCCATTATCAATATTTTCGTGTATTAATGGTGGCTCTTCTTCCAATTGATCTCTTGCCCAATTATGTAAAACAGCCGTTGCTACAATAATATCTTGAACTGTTTCGAGTTTTACCCTCATACCGATACTCAAAACAGGAAATCTGTGTTTCCATACTCCAAAAAACCGTTCGATAATATTCCGGGTACGGATATGTGTATCGTTATAACATTCCTCAGCCGGTGTTCTTGGATTTCGTACTGGGGTGAGAAGATAACTTTTTAGCGGGTATCCACTATCGCCAAGTAATATACCTGTACGAAAATGATTATTTTCCATTCTATTATGTAAGTTACTATGTGCAAAAACTGTTGCATCATGCACGGATCCAGGCCACCTAGCAACAATGTCTATAGCCTTCAAATTATGGTCACATACAACTTGCACATTCAAGGAAAAATATACTTTCCTATTTCTTAATAATTCAGCATTTTCTCCCCCTAAAATTAACAATTAATGTGCATTATACCGCATTTTATAAGAAGCATTTAATTTATTAATGACTTAACCGTTGAACAAATTTTACTCGTCGATTTATCAATATAACGAAGAATATCTTTAAAAATAAATAACTTGTCTTAGTTTTTGTTGTATCTTTCGGATATCTTCTACATTCTGTGGCATATTAATTATGATCGGCCGCAGTGAAGCGATTGCCATAGATACTTTTTAAACAATTCTGGAGGCTGTGGCAATACATACACCAGAAAAATCACCAGCAGCTCGTAAAAAACTACCCGTTGCATAAAATCGTAATGTTAATAAGAGCTGCTTTATTGGTGATAACGCCCTATTTCTGTAAGTACGAAAATGTTTTTTACACGAAGAGTAAAGTTAACGTCCCATGCAGTGTATATTGTATAACAAACATAGTCAATTAAAGCTTGATTTCCGATAGTACATATACTATGATTGCTGAATGCCATTACACAATACATGCTGCATAGGATGTTAACCTAACAGTTAATTAAACATTATAAATGTATTATGTAGTTATGTTATATATTCATATTCAATTTAGCTGTTTTAAAAATTATACTCACTTATTCCATATTATTAGTAGCTGATTTTCAATCCTGGCTAATAATATCATAACTGTTTGTTTTTTTAAACGAAAACGAAAAAAGAAATAAAAATCATCCCAAATTTCAAAATGACTTGGTTTGTTTCTCACGATATAAGGTCTTCGGCCGTTTTCTATTTCATCTTCCTCTTCACTTTCCGGAAAAATATTTATATTAATGCATCCATTGTTAATATTTTAATTGATTATACTCAATAACGTGAGGTTATGTTGGTTTTTCTAGATATCTAAAGGATAATTGACATATCTACTACTAGAAGTGATGGATAACTTTATCTACTAGATATCTATCAGATTCGACTTAACTAGAGGTGAAGAAAACGAAATATAGCTTAGCCATCACTTTATCGTTCAGCTAAAATTAACTATGACTTAACTGGAAGTGAAGAAATCGGCCATTAGTGTAAGAATTTTCTCTTTGTTGTAACTTTGTTTTGCGCGTATGCGCAGTCATTGAATTTAGCTTTCGCGCGTGTGCGCAGTCATTCTGTATTCTTGTTTTTGCTTTCGCGCGTGTGCGCAGTTAACTGTTAAGGCAGTTTTAAAATACTGGGTTTGTACAGGCAATTATTGTCTATCTTGCACTAGTGCTCTGGTACTGTGTATGTATGATTTATACTGTTTTTGTTTGTTGAGCTGAACGAGTCGGAGAAAACTGTCAACCAAACCACCAATAACTGAGGATCCGATTAGAACTCAGAAGGACCTACCCCTGTGGAGCAGCCCGTAGGCTTTGGGGATCAGCCGACAGCGGAAGATGCTGGCACAATCTGACCAACACACTGTAGGACGTCCGGCTGGAGTCGGTGACCGAGGAGAGTCTGCCAGTGCTAACGTGGGGCATTGCCTATTTTTGCGTTTGTATTTTAGTATCGAGTATTTTAGCTCGAGGTACTTTCATGTTGTAGTTGTTTACACTGCTGTTTGGTGCGAGGGAGAGTCGTGGGAGGCAAAAGGAGAGAGAGAGTTAGAAACAATAATTTTTGTTTGGGTTAGAATTAAATAGTTTGTCAACTTTCGAGTTTTGCAAGGAGATTATTTATCTCTGTCTTGTTGTTGTTGTTTCACAATATTCAATTGTAACACTGCTGTTTTATGTACCCTGCCGCCATGGATCACACTGACATTCGACACTTAACGAGGATGATGTGACGTACGAATTAACTGTACGCGGAATCCCTGCTTCCGGCTCGCTCGTGAAGAGACAGAACTTGCTTGTGGAGATACTAACGACTTCCTTGAGAGACTCGTTTCCAGTAAAACCATCGAAACCTGAGGACGACAAGAGAGAGTGTCTGGTATGCAAGGGTATGCTGCTTCTTATGTCTGGTAATGTACAATCCTTATTAGCTCCTTCCTCAAACACCTTGGTTAGTTTGGAAGTAAGAATGAAATGTTTACGCGGACGTATCAGTAGAATAACGGATAGTGAAATGCGTGTTCAGTTGTTAATATGTTGAGCTCAGGTAATGGGAGATTTAGAGGCGAAACGTTCAGAAATAAAGGCCGCAGACTTAATTACTTTTGGAACGAAACCTGTTGTTAATGAAGAAGAACACCTTCCTCGCGCAGAGTCCACTTTCCTAGATAAAATGTTACAATTAGAGACAACCACAGTGCCTGTTGCAACGGCATCTGTTCCGATAGCGACCGAACCACTCTGGCAACGTAGAGCTTCATTTAGGTCAATTCCATGTGAAACACCACCGTTATGTTCAAGCGCGATTCCCGTCGCGTAACCACCCGCGGTGTTTAATAAATATCTGCAAGTTTCCCGGTGGAAAATTTTATACAACGGTGTAGGAAGTGTAAATTCATTCCTTGAGCGTGTTGAGAAGAAAGCCGCGTCGTATGGTGTTAGTCATGAACAATTATTCCGACAAGCTGGTGAATTGTTTCAAGACCAAGCGTTGGTTTGGTTTCGTTTTGTACAGCCACAGTACATTCGTGGCAAGGACTAGTTACTCGTATGAGATCAGCATTTCTTCCTTCGGATTACGAATACGAGTTGTGGAATGAGATACGCGCGCGAACTCAGGGTCCAGATGAAAAAGTAGAAATTTTCGTAGCGATTATGCAAAGTTTGATGAGCCGGTTTGTTGAGCCTGTGCCGAATGCTGTAAAAGTACAAGTCATTCTTCGGAACTTACAACCCAAGTTCCAATCAGAAATGTTGGTTCGACAGTGTTCCACTATTCGTCATTTAATTGACACCTGTAAAAGTATCGAAGATAGTGCTCATAGGTTAGCTACGTTCAAAAATCCGCCCACGCGGACGTCTGCTCTTTTAGAACCGGAACTCGCGTATCGCGTAGTTCATCAAGCCGAAACTGTGACTCGAACTAAGTCTGCATGTTGGAACTGTAACTCACCGAATCATTTAAGTGCTGTTTGTCCGAATAGGAAGACGAAACATTGTTTCTCGTGTGGAAAACCGGGAGTCATCCGCTCCTCTTGCCCTAACTGTCAAAAACGGGAAAGTTGCGGCCGAAACGTCAACCGTCGTGTCGTCTCACCCCCGTTAAAGGTTGACCGTAGAGAATTAGCTGATTGGATGAACAAAATCGCGCATTTTAGTCCAAGATCGGAAATATCTCCCACGTGGAGCGCTCAAGGTGCGGATACGCGACCTTTTTTCAATGTAAAGATTGGCAAGTCAGACGTGATCGCGTTGCTAGATACTGGCGCCACTGTGTCTGTGATTGGAAAACGAGGTCTTCACCTCTTGCAAGAGGCTTTATATCCTATTCGTAAAGTAAACCGCGAAGTTTACACGGCAGATGGAGCTACTCAGGCAGTACTGGGGTCAGTAGTGCTTCCTATTTGTTTAAATGGTAATAGTAAAGATATTCCGGTTCTGGTACTGCCGTCCATGCGACTTCCCTTGGTACTTGGTGTTGATTTTTGCAGCCGATTATAGACGCGTACAAGTTACTTGCATCTCACGGTTTGGGGCGAACCGATTTAGTCACTCACTTCATTGATACAGGAGACGCTTTGCCTATAAAGCAACGTTACCACCCGATATCTCCTGCGATGCAGATACATTTAAATAAAGAAATTGATAGAATGCTAGTGTTAGGCGTGATTCGCGAATCAAATAGTCCGTGGACATCACCTGTGTTACTCGTGCCGAAATCATCTGGCGAGTATCGTGTATGTTTTGATGGTCGTAAACTGAATTCTGTTACGAAAAAGGATGCTTATCCTGACGCACATTTCCACCATTCTTGACAGGTTGAGAGATGCGAAATATCTTTCGTCTATTGATTTAAGGAATGCTTTCCGGCAAGTTCCTCTTGATGAATCCTCTTGTGCTAAAACAGCTTTCACTGTGCCTGGACGTGGGTTGTTTGAATTTACCCGTCTTCCTTTTGGGATATCGAATGCTCCCAGTACGTTACAACGATTGATGGACCGTGTTTTAGGCCCCGGGTTGGAATCCCGTGTCTTTGTGTATTTAGATGATATCGTAATTGTAAACTCGACTTTTGAAGAACATTTAAATACTCTAACTGAAGTACTGGATCGATTAACTGCAGCCGGATTAACTGTGAATGCAGAGAAGTGTCAATTCTGTAGGAATTACTTGAAATTTCCGGGTTTTATTGTTGATCACAACGGGTTAAGAACTGATCCTAGTAAAGTCGAAGTGATAGTGAAGTACACCCGTTCTACGACCGCGACTGAAATTAAACGCTTCATGGTATAGGCGTCTTGTACCTAATTTCTCGTCGATAGCTGGCCCCATAAACCAACTACTAAAAGGTAAAAAAGAGTGAGCGCCGATTGTGTGGACAAAGGAAGCAGAAGACTCGTTTTTGTCACTGAAGGATGCGCTGTCGTCAACTCCCGTGTTGGCTAGTCCTGATTTCACTAAACCGTTCTGTATTCAAACAGACGCTTCTAATCACG
The DNA here is from genome assembly GCA_963422195.1 of Carabus problematicus. NCBI lineage: Eukaryota > Metazoa > Arthropoda > Insecta > Coleoptera > Carabidae > Carabus > Carabus problematicus. The sequence goes on along the minus strand of OY728583.1, from coordinate 8,911,893 downwards.
GTCTTGGTGCTGTGTTAACGCAAGGTGAAGGCGAAAACGAACACGCCATAGCTTATGTTAGCCGAACCTTGAATAGGGCGGAAAGAAACTATTCGGTCACTGAACGCGAATGTCTCGCGGTAGTTTTTGCGATTGACAAATTTCGTCCTTATGTCGAAGGTACTCATTTTTCGGTAATAACCGACCATTTTTCTTTGTTGTGGCTTATGCAAATGAAAGATCCCAATGGAAAACTCGCCGGCTGGGCAGTGAAGCTTCAACAATTTGATTTCTCTTAACACATCGGCCCGGACGTTCGAACGTTGTGCCTGACGCCTTATCTCGAGCTCCACTTCAAATTGCTGCCATCCATTCTTTGCCCAACATTACTGACCGCTGGTTATATTAAATTGCGAACGGAGATATTATCTTCGCCTGCTCAGTTTCCCGATTGGCGGGTAGAAAAGGATATGATTTATAAATTGTTACCTACGGGTCATGCATTGCCGTCTAACCTGTCCGAGTGGAAATTGGTAGTACCCCGAGAATACCGTCGACAAACCTTACAACAATGATTCACCTTTGTCAGCTCATCTCGGTTTCCTCAAGACTTTGAACCGTGTGTTAGATCACTACTATTGGCCCGGAATGCGAGCCAGTGTGTTAAAATATGTCACTAGATGTAAAGTGTGTCTTAAACAAAAAGTTTCTTAATCTGCTCCCCTTGGTTTAATGGGATCAGCGAAGGAAGTATCTCACCCATGGCAAACAATTGCCATTGATTTAATGGGACCTTTTCCCCGGTCTACAGCCGGTTATACTTATACATTAGTAGTAGGCGATTGGTTTTCTAAGTTCCCGTTGGTTTTTCCTTTGCTTCAAGCTTCGGTCGGGAAAATAGTTTCAATAATAGAGAACGAAGTGTTTCTTCTATTCGGTATTCCTCAGACTGTGATGGTAGACAATGGCATTCAGTTTACAAGCAAGCCATTTCGCGACCTTATGTCTCGCTATCAAGTGCTCAGATTATGGTTTGACGCCAAGTATCATCCTCAGGTAAACTTTGTTGAACGAACCAACCGCGTGTTGAAAACCGCGATTCGTTCCTTTGTATATGACAACCATAGGTTATGGAACGCTAATCTGCCGAAGATAGCTCAAACAATAAGAACCTCTGTTCATGAAGTAACTGGTTATAGTCCCTCGTTTCTGACTTTCGGTAGGCACGTACCTATTTCTGGGCCTTTTTATTTAGAACCTCCGGCCGCGATCGTGTCAGATCAACCGCAGAAATATGCCAACTCATTAATTGCTCTTTCAGAGATGTTCAAGGATGTAGAGACTAAACTTTTGCGTGCGCATGAAAGAAATGCACGACAGTATAACTTACGACGGCGACCACTCGCGTTTAGCGTAGGTGACTCTGTGTGGAAACGGAATTACGTTTTGTCGGATGATTCTAAGTACTTTTCCGCGAAGCTGACTCCGCGGTATATTAAATGCACCGTGTACAAGAAGATCTCCCCGTTAACTTATCGTTTGCGCGACTTGAATAACAAGAACCTTGGTGTTTGGCACATAGAAGATCTGAAACAGGATCCTGGCGACGATGAGATCGTGGACAACCCTTAAGAAAAATTCGCTGTGCGCAAATTTTACTTTGTTGGAAAGGGGGAGGTGTAACGTTTTGCATTGTACAAATAACTATTATATTTTGCTTATGAATTCTGATATTTTCAGATAATAAAATGGAGGTTAAAAGTAAACACTTTTCGGAGAGGCAACAGCATGAATTACTGGATATTATAGAGGACCATAAACATATAATCGCCATGAAAAAACAGAAATTAATACTTAGAGATTCAACGAATCTTGGATTAATACACGTCTTAGCAACCGGGCATGAATAAGTTATATTATGTTACTTTGAATTTGTTATAAATACGTACACTTTAGTCTGTCACAATTTAAAAAAACCAATATATTTGTATATATGTAACATACATTACTAGCGGCATTTTAAAAGGACTTCAGTTTCTCGATATTTACATACAATACGAAGATACATAAAAATTTCTGAGTTAATTCAGTAATATCTGAAAGAAATAAATATTATTTACTGTAAAGCTTAACCATTGAATTTTTTGAATATTCGTTAAATATAAATAATTATTCAGTTGTAAAGTTCTCCTCACAGCCAGAGGAACACAACACTTTGTTCTACCTAAGTTTCATTTTTCAATGATTCACTATGCGAATATATGCAATTTTCAACCTTTACTCACCACGTGCATGTAGATTCCTTTGTTCTACATAAAGTTCATGTTCAAATTTGCAACTTTGACCCTTAAGCGACCACGTGTTTTATGAAAACAATTCTAACAAAAACTATACACTCGTTTACTATTTTACATGCAAAATACACTATTTAGATTAAATTAGAATGTAAATATAAAGTTTTAAGTGTTATTTGTAACTTTTATCGCACGTTTTACATTTTAACTTTGCACAAAATTGATTCTTTTAACTGCAGCGGCATGTTGTGTTATTATTACAATTTAACTCATGATTCTTATATTTTATAGCTATTTAAATTATATTAAACACATGTATTATTATTAGTAATACTATTATAATTTACGTATATGTGGGATCACTGCTCGCGTTGTCTCCTGAGTGTGAGAGTGTCTGAAAGAGATGGTCTCATAAGAGTCTAGTTTGCAAACCTCCGCAAGTACGAAGATACACAATGTTTGTTTACGACATGTTACGGCGGCATCTGCCTGTGACAGTGTTGCCAACTTGGCGATTTTTTCACCAAATCTGGAGAATTTCAGGGCTTCATTGAGAATTGTTTTCTTAATTTGAGAATTGTCTCCAATATAGAGAATTTTATTGTTTGGGTAGAGAATTTCTGGAGAATACTGAGAATATACAAAATTTAAAATAATTACTAGGTAAATTTGAAGATTGTATCATTTTAAGTCAGTCTAATAAATAATTTTGGCTGGTATACACAGCTCGATACTAAGGGCTACTAGAGGAATCTACTAAGGCCTACTAAAAATGTCTATTCACAGGTCGCGACTAGGCTAGGAAACTCCTAACTTTAGTAACGAAAATTAGTCGCACCAATTGCTTGTTTAAATATGGCTGCCGCGTTCGTACGTAATTTGCGAAATATTCGAAATGTACGTAATTTGCGTATAAGAAATAAAAAAAAATTATCGAGACCATACAGATCCGTATACTGTTTATACGGATTTAGAATTTAAACGACGATATCGGGTAAAAAAGAATACTGCACGATACATAACGGGCATACTAAGAGTTAAGCGCGACGCAAACCGGAGCGACCGCGGTGGCGGCCACGGCTGCGGTGGCGTTCAACCGCAACCTGTGTAAACTTATCGCCGCCTTTACACCGACAGCGGCCTGGCTTTTGCGGTAGCGGCCTGTGCAGCGTTCTAAAGTGCGGCCGCGGCCTAACGCTGTTTGCTCAATTTGGCCGCAGGCCGCGTGGTAACAATGGCGTCTTCGGAACAAATTATAGAAGAAGTAAAATCATATCCAATTTTGTTTAATATGTGTCATTCGGAATATAAGAATATCCGAAAGAAAAATGAAATATGGGAAGAAATAAGCAAATCTTTGGGTGCAGAAGGTAAGTTTGGCAATATGTAGTTAAGTTACCATTTTATTATATTTTGATTATATTACACTAATATTATTACACTAATATTAAAAAAAAAACAAAGAAACAACTAGTAGAGCGTATAGGTTGTATAGCTACATATTAAAATAATCAACAAATCTTTCACGTATATGAAAAGCATAATTTGGTGCTCTTCGACCATCAATCTCCAAATTTTGAAAAATCCCTTGTAACTTTTCTTCAGTTTCTATTAGCTCGCTTAAATTATCGTCACATTTCTTTATTCGTAAGAAATTGTGTAGTACACAACACGCCTTCACTACATTTATTGCAGTATCAACTTTCATCTCCAAAGGCCTTAAAAAAATTCTCCATTTGTGAACTAAAATGCCAAAAGAATTTTCCACTACTCTTCTAGCGCGACACAATCTCTTATTATAATTATCCTTCCGCGGGTCAAGTTTAGATTGCCTGTATGGAAATGGACGCATTAAATATGACTGTAGCGCAAATGCTTCATCTCCAATTATAACGCACGGGGTAGGTTCATCTTGTCCTGGTAGTCGTCTGTCTATAGGCACATTAATTGCTCCATTCAAAAAATTCTGTCCCATGTTTGATGCCTCAAATATTCCTCCGGCACTGTTCTTTCCATAGCCTCCGACATCAATACAAATAAATGTATATTCCGCGTCAACAATAGCCATCAAAACGATTGAAAATTTTTTTAAGTAGCTAAAATAATTGGAACCTGTATTTTTTGGACATTTGATGGTAACGTGTTTTCCATCGATACTGCCCAAACAGTTTGGAAACTGCCATTTTTCTTGAAATCCAGCTATTGACTGCTCCCAAATTTGCGTAGTTGGTTCAGGCAAACATGTACCTTGTAGTTGATTCCAAATAGCTTCGCATACGTCTTTAACAATTTGACTAACTGTAGTAAATCCTACACGAAAACTGTGTCCTATGGTAGCATATGAGTCTCCAGTGGCCAGAAATCTAAAATAAATTAGTATATATGAATTCATTAAATATATTGATAAATCAGGGAAAAAAATGTCCAATGCTATATAATCTTTTAAATTAGAACTAGCAAGAGAAGCCCCATTTATAATTTTTAAAGCGCAAATATGCCCAATAAATCAAATTGTCTATTAACAACAATACAATAACAATATTTTACAACAATACATTTACATATGTTATTTCTTCCACATTTTATAGCTGATGACAAAAAAAAAGTGGAAAAATTTGCGTGATGCTTATGCCAAGCATATTAGAAGTGAGAAAACTCATACTGGACAAAAAGCTAAATCTGTTGATAGATATAAAACATGGCCATGGGCCCAACAGATGTCCTATTTCAAACCTTTCCTACAATTTGCAAAAACAGAATCAAATGTTAAAAAACCTGAAGATAAGACTGACACACAGACGGAAGATGGTATGCAACTATCTCCTGTCCAAACACCTACAAGCGAGTTCGATGTACACAACCAATCGTCAGCAATGGCAACTCCTACAGGTCAAAATTCAGCAAAAAGGCAGCGCATTTATAAATGTCAACCATCGCAGCAATCTACGAGTACGTCCGTCGATAAAGTTTTGAGCTATCTGGGAAATAAATCTTCGTGTAACCACGATACCGATGAAATAGATTTGCTATTTAAAGGATATGCTAAAACAGTAAAGAAGTTTTCAAAACGACGGCAAACATTGGCTAAATACCAAATTGCCAAGATGCTTATGGAGCAAGAGATGCTACAACACAATGAAGATGAAGCAGCTATAGTAACAAGGCCAACAAGTTCATCCAATTCTGCATCACCAATGTTCAGTCCACAGAGCCAAACAATGTTTCCAGATGAATCTCTAGGCGATAGCAGATCTTCGAGAGAAGAAAACAGAACAAATTCCGCTACAAATTGGTACGAAGGTTTCGCACAAAATATTTTGTAAATATATTTGGTGTTAAATATATATATATATATATATATATATATATATATATATATATATATATATGTATATATATAAAAAAATTTCATCAAATTCATCGAGAACTTTCTTATATATGCTAAAATATTTATTTGAAACATTTTTCAATATTTTCAATACCTTCCGAGTTATAACGGAAAATTAAAATTCGAAAAAATCACATTTTTGTCATTATCTAGTGAGCCATGAAAAATTTTCAAAATATGAAATCGCCATTAACATTGGCCCATAAATGCGCAACTTTTGCCTAATTTAACCGACCTTGTATCTCTTATAGTTTCCGAGATCCCTGTAGTGGCCCGTTTAAATATTACACCCTGTATATATATATATATATATATATATATATATATATATATATATATATTTATATATATATATATATATATATATATATATATATATATATATATATATATATATTATTAAATTTTCTAGTGTACCTGTGGTATAAAATATATATTGATTAATATAAATACTGCATCATACTTACCCAGTTACTGGATCCAGCACTAAAATTGTACTTTCCGGGATCTGTTCTTCCACGGCTTCTGAATCGTACAGACTAGAATCTACGAAGAAGTCGTCTGGACAAATATCTCGTATCATCCAGTCTGCTTCCGCTGGCATCTCTGTTGGAGAACCACCTCCAGTCTGTTTTGATGCACGATTGAATTTTGATACATTCGCCTTTGCTGTACCTTTCCTTCGCCTCCACTGTTCTTTTATCCTTGTTCCACTCCTCTCATATCCACTAACCTTCAATAGATTTTCAATTTCCATCCATGCTTTTTTCCTTTCCCTTATAATGCTTATATCATTCGATTTGTTCTCAATTATTTTCCTTTCTCTCACTAGCTCAATTAAGTAGTTCTTTTCTTCTTTTGACCAATTTTCCGATCTTTCACGTTTTCCGCTCACCTAAAATATAAATGTTTTATTTATATTATTATATACCGTATTGTACATAATATGTACCCTTACAAGAAACGGATAATAATAAATTATGATAGGTGTAATTAGTTGTGTAATAGTTATATTTGGTTAATTTCGATGTACGAAAACTCTCTCAAAGCAAATACAACCAAAACTTTCTTATATAGAAAATTCACTATACGTACATATTTGATTTTTCAAAATTTCTTATATCGTGCATCTATTATATATTAATTAAAATGTCGTGCCATGTATAACAAAGCGTTATTGATTTATAAAAATTGTTTAATTTACTTACCTTTCATTCAAAAGTATTCACTAGCTACACAAAATACCTATCGCAGACCAATCATATGTCGGTAAGGTTGGGTTTATTCTGACGGTTGACAGATAATCCTAGTAGCGACCTCTGAATACACAAGCTACTAGCGACGTTAGTAGCTCCTAGCAGACTCCTAACTAGTAGGCCTTACTAGCGCTTTTTAGTATCGAGCTGTGAATACCAGTCTTTGAATGCGAAGCGTCTCTCTGGACCGAAATCTCGCTGGACCGATGTCTCAGTAGACCGATGTCTCTCAGGACCGAAGTCGCATTTCTTCGAAAGCCATCCCCACTCCCTATACGATTGTATCGCAGGACCGATGTCTCGCTGGACCGATGTCTCAGAAGACCGATGTCTCTCAGGACCGAAGTCGCATTTCTTCGAAAGCCATCCCCACTCCCTATACAATTGTATCGCAGGACCGATGTCTCGCTGGACCGATGTCTCAGAAGACCGATGTCTCTCAGGACCGAAGTCGCATTTCTTCGAAAGCCATCCCCACTCCCTATACGATTGTATCGTAGGACCGATGTCTCGCTGGACCGATGTCTCAGAAGACCGATGTCTCTCAGGACCGAAGTCGCATTTCTTCGAAAGTCATCCCCACCACATTTTCAAATAAAAATAGTCTCGCAGCACCGATCATCATGCAGTTATCCCGTTATGCACTATTATTTATTTGGTTGCCTACATTTAGGAAAATTATAGAACTGAACTATTATTTGCAATGATGCGTGTGTATAGGCCATATTTTATTTTATAATAAATTTATAAGGAATAATATTCATTAATTATACTTGATATTAAAGATTCGTTTAGTTTTTATACGAGCTTCAGTAAGATGTACAGTGTTTATAAATACATTACTACGGAAAGTTTATAAAGAAACTTAACAGGAAATAGATAATATTGTTATATATTTTTCTATAAATAATAATTAATTATACAATACAATAGTTAACTATGCTTCCATCTTGTACAGTTACATATATTTATATCTCAACCCTCGGTTGAAATCATACTTAAATATATTTCTATAATCCGAATCAGCCCGTGCAATTATTAGTTCGGATTGAAGAGGTTATACTATATATATATATATATATATATATATATATATATATATATATATATATATATATATATATCTCACAGTAATTATTATCGTTCAATATCTACAAGTACAACTCAATAGGATCTGTAGTTATCTCGCTTCTACATTGTGCACATAGCGATGCAAAATGCCGCTTGTATATTCTGCTTGTGCATCGTCCACAAAAACAGTGGCCGCAAGATAGGACAAATCTTTTTCTATTTACTAAACAAATGGAGCATCGTAACTCAACCGATGTGTCGTCATCAAAAACTGAAAATGATAATTTTTATGGTTTGACAATTCAACAAAAAAACTACTGATATAACTTAATTACCATGGTCTTGCCCTCGTACGTGCCACTCATCTTCACTATCATCGTCACTGCTTCCTGTATTACAAAAAATAATACATTAGTATACATTTTATATGTATGTATGCATATATTACCACCGTTGCTAGGTTCACTTATGTCCTCCTGCATCAATTCCTCCCAGAGAGCACCTGGAGCTGCATCAACTTCAAGGCCAGCGTTAGCCGGTGGAGCTTCGTTGGCAACTTGAAGAGCAGCGTTAGCCGGAGGTGCTTCGTTTTCCACTTCAAGGGCAGCGTTAGCCGGAGGTGCTTCGTTGACAACTTGAAGGGCAATGTTAGCCGGTGGAGCTTCGTTGGCAACTTGAAGGGCAGCGTCAGCCGGAGGTGCTTCGTTGGCAACTTGAAGGGCAACGTTAGCCGGAGGTGCTTCGTTGGCAACTTGAAGGGCAACGTTAGCCGGAGGTGCTTCGTTGGCAACTTGAAGGCCAGCGTTAGCCGGAGGATCTTCGTTGACAACTTGAAAGGCAATGTTAGCCGGTGGAGCTTCGTTGTCAACTTCCATGTCATCATCATCTGTTAATAATTACAGTGTTTTATATATATATATATATATATATATATATATATATATATATATATATATATATATATATACCTTGTACTTCACCAAAAATTCGATTGTATCGGTCCATAGCATGACCCATATGGTTCAAAAATCGGTCAATATTACCGTCCCTATGAAACCTGTCTTGTGCCGTTTGAATCCTGCTATTCAATTGGCGATACACAGGTCGTGGTTGTCGAGGAGCAACCACAGCATTTAAGCTTCGTAAGAAGTCGCAAGCTTTATAATGCTCTACCCGCTGTAGTTTTTGTGTAAAAACCCACAAGTTCGGATGCGGTCTCCCGAACATTCTCATCAAATCACGGTGAAATGATTCCACCGCATTGTTTGTCCGCTGCGGCAAGTCATGAACAGAAATATTCCTAGTACTCCACTGCCGCACTAAATAATTTAGAAATATGGTAATACTTGGCACGCCCTCGGACATGCCTCTGAGATATCTTATCCCGTCCTCGATGCTATTCTCTGGATAGACGAAAAATATGTAGTATATTTTTTCTTCATAATAATATTCGCTACAACTTTTATTAGAAAAATTTTTACGTATAGTTTTTTCTTTTTAAAATAATTTGAAATGTACAATTTTTGTGTTCAGTAAACTTCCCCTTCCGGTTTTCTAATTATACCCAAAATCTAATCAGCTCTTCGCCAATCCTAAAAACTTTTAAATATGAAGTTTCATTACTCTAGTATTATTCGTTTTTGAGATAATGAACATACGGCCACACATACATACATACATACACACAGACATCATTGGGGAAAATAGTCAAAACGTATTCAGGGGACCTCAAAACGTGTATTTCCATCAAAATCTCGCAATCGAAATTTTTCATGATTCCTATACTTTCTTTATACTACGTATAAGAAAGTAAAAAAAAAACTTGCAAGTTGTATCTCCAGAAATATCAAATAAAAAAAATTTCATTAAATTCAGCGAATAGCTTCTTATGTATGCGAAAATATTTATTTGAAGCTGAGTTATAAAAGATAATTAAATATCGAAAAAACGAAACTTTTGTCATTATCTGGTAAGCCATACAAAATTTTTAAAATACGAAGTCCCCACCAACGTCGGCCCATAAATTGGCAACTTTTGTCTAATTTAACCGATATCGTAACTCTTATAGTTTCCAAGATCCCTTAAGTGGCCCGTTTAAAACAGACACTATGTATATAGATATGGCATAGTAATCAACATGTACTAATCAACGAGAAGTGATCAACGAAAACCGTTGAAATCAGACTTGTTATTCCCTTAGTCATTGTTAGTGGTACAGTGGAACGAGACGGACGGAATTTGGATTTTACTGTGAAATATTGTATTAAATATCGTGGAGTTAACTATTTGTGTTTTATTTATTTTTCTTCGCAGTTTGGACATTTTGTAAACATGTAAGTAAAATAGTAAACGATTATTAGTTTTATTACTGAACATTGCAATCAGAAATATTATTTTTACTATTATTTTTAAAGGGAGAAAATTGATGGCTAGAGAGGAGATGTGTATTGTGACAGTGCGAATTATTTATATATGATTGAAAAACGCACTACGAACACAGTGCATATGAAATGCAGGCATTATAAAACGTGTCCTGCTCGGATAGTCGTGCCAAATATTGGTGCACCGATGCTATCGCGTGGGCATACGCACGATGCCGATGTCTTGGAGATTCATGTGGCGAAATTTAAAATGGCGCTGAGGCGAAGGGCATCGCAGGAAAATACTGGGATGGCAGAAATTTTCCGAACGGAACAAATAAAACATCCCGAAGCTGCCAGGGTGTTCCCAGGATTTGCCTCCATCAGGGCAAGTATGTACAGACGTAGAAAAGCAGGAACTCCACCAATACCGCACACTTTGCAGCAGTATTGCGAAACACTCATGTCACCACGGTAAAAATAAAAAAAGATATACTAGCCAAAAATATGAATATTGATAATTTTATAGATGGAGAGAACGATATGCAATGGAGTTAGGTGTTGGGAGCAACCAGTTCTTCAAATCATTTTTAACTGCAAGTGATGGTTCCCAGGCAGCAGTTTTCGTGTCGCCTACCATCATGAACCATTTGCGACAAATGCAACCTGTTGCATTACATATGGATGCAACATTTAAGGTTGTGCCAAGAGCCGGGGGTGGCTCTCAATTATTTATCATTCACGCATATTATGAAGGCACCGTAAGTTTTTAATACATTCATAAATTCGAAATATTTCAAAAATATTATTAAATACGTATTCATATATAATTTTTTTTAGGTATATCCCATCATGTATGCTTTAATGACAAAAAAGTCAGCACAGGCTTATAATTCGGTTCTGTCCTGTTTTCGGGACATGTGTGGCCAGGACGTTGTCATACAACACATAATGGCAGACTATGAAGCAGGGTTGAGGAACACTGTTTCGGTATTGTTTCCCAACCAAGATTTGCATGGCTGTTGGTTTCATTACTGCAAGAATGTATACAAACGTACAAGAGCATTCAACCTGGTGCACCAGGATGCTGATCCAGTTGCCCGCAAGATCGTGAAGCTCTCGATGGCTTTGCCACTATTGCCAGAGAATAGCATCGAGGACGGGATAAGATATCTCAGAGGCATGTCCGAGGGCGTGCCAAGTATTACCATATTTCTAAATTATTTAGTGCGGCAGTGGAGTACTAGGAATATTTCTGTTCATGACTTGCCGCAGCGGACAAACAATGCGGTGGAATCATTTCACCGTGATTTGATGAGAATGTTCGGGAGACCGCATCCGAACTTGTGGGTTTTTACACAAAAACTACAGCGGGTAGAGCATTATAAAGCTTGCGACTTCTTACGAAGCTTAAATGCTGTGGTTGCTCCTCGACAACCACGACCTGTGTATCGCCAATTGAATAGCAGGATTCAAACGGCACAAGACAGGTTTCATAGGGACGGTAATATTGACCGATTTTTGAACCATATGGGTCATGCTATGGACCGATACAATCGAATTTTTGGTGAAGTACAAGGTATATATATATATATATATATATATATATATATATATATATATAAAACACTGTAATTATTAGCAGATGATGATGACATGGAAGTTGACAATGAAGCTCCACCGGCTAACATTGCCCTTCAAGTTGTCAACGAAGATCCTCCGGCTAACGCTGGCCTTCAAGTTGCCAACGAAGCACCTCCGGCTAACGTTGCCCTTCAAGTTGCCAACGAAGCACCTCCGGCTAACGTTGCCCTTCAAGTTGCCAACGAAGCACCTCCGGCTGACGCTGCCCTTCAAGTTGCCAACGAAGCTCCACCGGCTAACATTGCCCTTCAAGTTGTCAACGAAGCACCTCCGGCTAACTCTGCCCTTGAAGTGGAAAACGAAGCACCTCCGGCTAACGCTGCTCTTCAAGTTGCCAACGAAGCTCCACCGGCTAACGCTGGCCTTGAAGTTGATGCAGCTCCAGGTGCTCTCTGGGAGGAATTGATGCAGGAGGACATAAGTGAACCTAGCAACGGTGGTAATATATGCATACATACATATAAAATGTATACTAATGTATTATTTTTTGTAATACAGGAAGCAGTGACGATGATAGTGAAGATGAGTGGCACGTACGAGGGCAAGACCATGGTAATTAAGTTATATCAGTAGTTTTTTTGTTGAATTGTCAAACCATAAAAATTATCATTTTCAGTTTTTGATGACGACACATCGGTTGAGTTACGATGCTCCATTTGTTTAGTAAATAGAAAAAGATTTGTCCTATCTTGCGGCCACTGTTTTTGTGGACGATGCACAAGCAGAATATACAAGCGGCATTTTGCATCGCTATGTGCACAATGTAGAAGCGAGATAACTACAGATCCTATTGAGTTGTACTTGTAGATATTGAACGATAATAATTACTGTGAGATATATATATATATATATATATATATATATATATATATATATATATATATATATATATATATATATATATATATATATATATATATATATATATATATATATACAGTGAATTTCGCTTATAACGAACCTGCTTATTGCGAACTTTCGCTTATAACGAACCAATCTGTAAAGTACGAACTAAAGTATCATTAAACGTGTGTTATTTTTTTCGGATATAACGAACCCGTTTATAACGAACTTTCGGGTATAACGAACCTTAATTTTTGTTATAATCGCAAAAGTTTTCGGTTATAACGAACTTCAAACGGCATTTTACCAAATAATCTGGGGATTCCTCGAAATCTTTCAACTCCACATATGTAGGGTCGCCGTAACAGTTTTTGCGGTTCTTTTGTATATGTGGTTAATTGTATGAAAAAAAATAATTATCGGACCTTCTCGCGATTGGAACGGATCATGCGGAAATTTCAGCATGCTCCACATGTCCTGTCTGCCCCTGTTCACTGTATTTAATGTGTTAAAGAAGTACAATTATGAGTTACGCAATTTCGAAGAAAACACAAATAATATAAAATAATAATAAGTATAAACAAAAGTAAAATAAACGATTTTTTCAAATAAGATTCATAAAAACTATTGTTAGTGTACAATGTATATGTATTACAAAACAATATCTAACTAAATTTTGAACAAATCTGGATTTGTCTAGTTTTGCAAAACAGTTCTTCATATTATGTACCTACTTGAAACATGTACCTATGCCTTCATAAAAAAAATGAATTTCTGATGTTTATCGTTTATTACGAACTTCGCTTATAGCGAACTATTTTCGTCGGTCCCTTGAGGTTCGTTATAAGCGAAGTTCACTGTATATATATATATATATATATATATATATATATATATATATATATATATACAGTGAATTTCGCTTATAACGAACCCGCTTACTGCGAACTTTCGCTTATAACGAACCAATCTGTAAAGTAAAGTAAAATATATATATATATATATATATATATATATATATATATATATATATATATATATATATATATATATATATATATAGTATAACCTCTTCAATCCGAACTAATAATTGCACGGGTTGATTCGGATTATAGAAATATATTTAAGTATGATTTCAACCGAGGGTTGAGATATAAATATATGTAACTGTACAAGATGGAAGCATAGTTAACTATTGTATTGTATAATTAATTATTATTTATAGAAAAATATATAACAATATTATCTATTTCCTGTTAAGTTTCTTTATAAACTTTCCGTAGTAATGTATTTATAAACACTGTACATCTTACTGAAGCTCGTATAAAAACTAAACGAATCTTTAATATCAAGTATAATTAATGAATATTATTCCTTATAAATTTATTATAAAATAAAATATGGCCTATACACACGCATCATTGCAAATAATAGTTCAGTTCTATAATTTTCCTAAATGTAGGCAACCAAATAAATAATAGTGCATAACGGGATAACTGCATGATGATCGGTGCTGCGAGACTATTTTTATTTGAAAATGTGGTGGGGATGGCTTTCGAAGAAATGCGACTTCGGTCCTGAGAGACATCGGTCCAGCGAGACATCGGTCCTACGATACAATCGTATAGGGAGTGGGGATGGCTTTCGAAGAAATGCGACTTCGGTCCTGAGAGACATCGGTCTTCTGAGACATCGGTCCAGCGAGACATCGGTCCTGCGATACAATTGAAGACCCTGATGCAAGAAGGGGATATGTGCAAAATTATGAAAAATGAGATTATTCCGCCTATAGGTAACCAAATATGCTCTTTCGCTGTGGTGCAAATATGGTACACGTGCAATGAGTAGCCACCGAGTTATAACAGAAAAACACATATCCCCTATGATATACTGGTGCAAGAATGGTATATGTGGTGTGTTACTTATCCCGCTCTTGCACCACAAATAAATTGTACTTTTTAAATGCCCCGCCCAAATCCCTTCTATGCACCTGTCAAACGGCCATGTTTGTTTACCAACTAACGAGTGCATAGTATCGCCGGAGCGGTTTTTGCTTTTCTGTAAGCCAGCTATCATTAAGTTATTATGGCGAAACGTGATGAAAGTGCAGGACCGAGTGCAGGACTAAGTAGTGATAGTGAGCAAGCTGAAGGTGAAAGTGAAACGGAGACTGAGCCCTTTCAGAGTTCGGGTAGCGAATACGTACCGAACTCGCCAAACTCGTCTTCTGAGGATGAACCCATACAAGGACAAGAAACAAGCGAGGCAGGTGTTAAGAAAAAAAAACGTGATGTAAATAGTTGGGAAAGGAACGTGCAAAAAGTAAAAAGGGCCAAGGGAGAGAGCTATACCTCCATAACCTCAGGAAAAATGATGCCAGAACGCAAGCAAGGCACTGACTGTAAATGTCACAAAGAGTGTTTGAAAAAGCTTTCTCCAGGTGAAAAAAATGAAATACTAACCGCATTTAATGGCCTTGCGGATCAAGAAAAACAAGATTCATACCTATCAAGTTTAATAACAGTTAGCCAGATTAAAAGACGTCGTAAAAATGTTTTGAACGCCAATTCACAACGAAATAGCACCTTCAAGTATAGGGTAAATATCCAGGTATTTTTTTGCATTTTTGTATTATTCATATATTAATTTTGTTTTAGCTGAGGAAGGGTGCATTTGAGTTACCAGTCTGTAAGCAAGCTCTATGTTTAATCCATGGAATCGGCAAAAAGCGCTTAGAACGTATTGCATGTCACTTGAAAAGCAATGTAACCCCTGTCCAGGACAAAAGAGGTAAGCACGCTAATAGGCCAAATATGATTCCGGAACATTTGAAAAAGCAAGTTCATAACCATATTGAGAGCTTTCCTAAGCAAATATCGCATTATTCTCGAACAAGAAGCAGTAGACAATATTTGTCTCCCGATTTAAATCTTACAATCATGTACGATCTATACCTCAAACAATTCGAACCAGAAGCTTATAGACTAAAACAAGACAAACTGCCGTTTAAACCAAAAATTTCCTATGATTATTATGGTCGTTATTTTCGGGAAAATTTCAATATCAGTTTTGGCCATATAAGGAAAGACACGTGCAAGAAATGTGATACATTAGAAAACAGGATTCAGGGTGCAGAATCAGAAGAAGAAAAGAAAAGTTTTGAAACCCAAAAAAAGCTACACATTCTCAAGTCTGAGTGGTTCTACAAGGAACTGAAAGAAAAATCGAAACAGGCGCAAGAAAACGATCACATTGAAGTTTTGTCTTTTGACTTTCAGCAGAACATGCCCCTACCCAAAGTGCCGTCTGGGGATGCATTTTATTTGCGTCAGCTATGGGTTCAGAATTTTTGCATACACTCGGCGAAAAATAAAATGGGACATTTCTTCATGTATGATGAAACCACCTGTAAAAAAGGGGCCAACGATGTTTTAAGCTTTTTACAATATTACATTGAAAACATACTTGATCCAGATGTAAAGATTCTATACTTGTTTAGTGATAACTGTTGCGCCCAAAATAAAAACCATACCCTGGTTCGATTTTTAGCAACTTTGTGTTATACAGGCAGATTTGACACAATAGTGCATCGTTTTCCCGAACCAGGGCATAGTTTTTTACCCTGCGATAGGTTTTTCGGGATAATAGAGAAGAAAAAACGTCGTATCGATCGAATTTATTTACCCCAAGAGTATATGGAGATTGTCAAGTCATCTTCCCGAAAATTTCATGTCATACCTGTTACCCAATCTATGGTATTTAACTACACTGATCATTTGAAAATTTTTTTTAATCCGACCCCAAAATCTGAAATAAAAGAAAAGTTTGCAATTTCCTCCTATCGTGTATTTAAGTACACCAAAAATACAGGTGGAGTTGCCTGTAGCACCGGGGCTAGCGCCGATGCTGCTCTAACACATTTTGTATTGTTGAAAAACGCTGCAAATCCTACATTAACTAACGTGACAAAGGCTTATTTAGATAAGTTGCCTTTGAAAGATTTGAAGTATAAAAACGTAATGCAGTTGGCCAGTGAATATGTAGCCAAAAGTGATATGCACTTTTACCTGTCTCTTAAATCGGACAAATCTTTAGAAAACCAAGATTCAGCCGTTAGTGAGTCCGATAATAACTCTGATGTAGAATAAACATTTATTGACTATAACGTTTAATTTTTAAACTTGAATGTATTTTTGGTTATATTCTTACTTAAAGTACTATGTAGAATAATAAAGAATAAGTTATATACAAAAGTATTGTATTTTTTTTACTTATCCCTTTCTTGCACCTTCTTATATAAAAAGAGTAGAAAGAAGTTAACATATACCTTTCTTGCCCCACAAAACTTATTTCCTAAATATCAAGTTTATTTCTGCGAGCAACTTTATCTCATATAGCCAAAAATATTAAGCTTTTCCATCTCGACCTGGATTAACATTAAAACCAACATGAAAAAAACTAAAAGGATTTTGCCTCTCCTGTAAAATCTAAAAAATTTGACTTATCCCCTTCTTGCATCAGAGTCTACAATTGTATAGGGAGTGGGGATGGTTTTCGAAGAAATGCGACTTCGGTCCTGAGAGACATCGGTCTTCTGAGACATCGGTCCAGCGAGACATCGGTCCTGCGATACAATCGTATAGGGAGTGGGGATGGCTTTCGAAGAAATGCGACTTCGGTCCTGAGAGACATCGGTCTACTGAGACATCGGTCCAGCGAGATTTCGGTCCAGAGAGACGCACTCTTTGAATGTAAGTTGAATGAGATTGGCAATGCAATGTTCAATGTTGGTATTGGCAGTCACGACTTACTTCTTGCTCACTTCATACTCTTTGCTCACTCACGCTTACTACGTAAATGTATTTTCAATGTTAATTGACATTTGTTATGTCAAGCCATTACACGTACAGATTTTAAATGTGTTATCAGATGATTATTAGTAAATAGTAAGTATCAATAATAGCTTGTTAAAGGTGGGAGTAATTTAGCTGTGAATTTAATAAATTGGACTTTTATTATGCTTATTCATTTATTTTGCAGTGGCGCCTCAATATACACAAAAGTACAAAGCCGAGTGGGAGAAACTGCCTGATTTACAAAACTGGTTACAACCATCTTCGAGAGAACTGACGAAAGCATTTTGTAAATTCTGCAGGTGTTACCTAAATGCCAAACTGGGAGATTTACAAAAACATTGTAAATCTAAGAAACATATTTCCGCCAGCCAACCCTTTTCATGCCGCCGTCAGACAAAAATTGATTTTCAACCGGTTTCTGTACTTACTAAAAAGCAAAAAAAGGAAGCCGAACTGTGTCTTTATGCAGCTGTACACACCTCAATTGCAGCAATAGACCATTTAAGTGACATACATAAAGACTATGACAAGGAAGTGAGCATTCATCGTACAAAATGTACAAATGCAATCAAATACGTTTTTGGGCCTTATTTTTTCAAAATGTTAAAAGAAGACCTTGGGAATGAAAAGTATAGTCTGATCATTGATGAGTCGACTGATATTACTATTAATAATTTATTAGAATTAATAATAAGGTATTTTAGTATTAATTTAAAAAAGTGGTGTCAACCTACTTGGCAATATTACATACTGAATATGGTACAGGTGATTGCATTGTAATTACCATTAAAAGCTTTTTAGACACAAATGGAATTAAATTAGAAAATCTCCAAAGTATATCACTGATAATGCCTCAGCCATGGTAGGAATTAATGCAGGTGTGTATACAAAGTTAAAAGAGGAAGTACCCGATTTAATTCTTGTCAGGTGTGTCTGTCATTCATTGCAGTTAGCTTTGTCAGAAGCAACAAAACAAACATTGCCAAGAAATATTGAATTTCTAATCAAAGAGACATATAGTCATTCTTCCATCAGGCAATAATCATATCGACAAGTTTATTCGTTAATAAATTCTTACAGTGGGTGATCAAATTATTATGATCAGATGAAAAATTTACATTTTTTTATGTTTTCGGTGGTGTTATGACTTCTATAATATTAAAATATAGTTTTTTTTTTATTTTTGACACGTAGTTAGACAATCTGACTATATTTTGACATGTTGGCAACACTGTTCGATTTCATCAGACGCATATTTGTGACAAGCCGCCATTTTGTGTTATTGTTCATTTGCAACAATGTTACTTGATATTGGTGATTTGTGAAGTTTTTATTGTTTACTTGTGCTTTTCTTGACTATTATTTGTTCTAACATTGTTAATTAATAGTGTGTATATATATTACGGTGTTTTAAATACATATTTACTAGTTTTAAATTCAATTCAACGAGTGACCCTTTTTTTGAGTATGGGTAAACGAAAAGACATTTCAGAAGCAAAAATTGCTGAGATTCCATCATTATTATTGCATACAAAACATTCTCAGCGACAAATAGCAACAATATCAAATGTTTCCCAAGCAACTGTTAACAATATAAAAAAAAAAGATTAACATGAACGAGTCATTCGGACCTCAGCGTATAGGCAAAAGTGGCCGAAAACGTTTAACAACACCAAGAGATGAAAGACAAATTAGGAACATTTGCTTGGAAAACCGTAAAAAACCACGTAGAGTGCTGACCAAACTGATTCAAGAGGCTGGCATACCAATATCAGACATGACAGTACGTCGACGGTTAAGAGAACAAGGTTTCCAAGCTCGCCGTCCAGCTAAAAAACCTAAATTGACAGAAGCCATGAGGAAAAAACGGCTTCAATGGGCCAAACAACTTCGTAATTGGACAAAAGAAGACTGGGAAAAGGTAATACGATATTGCAATATGGATGTGTTAGTTTCTTATCTAATTTACACATATTGTTTTCTATAAATATAAAATTACACTTTTCCCTTTTTTTCCAGGTTTGTTTTTCGGATGAATCATCCATCGAAATTCTAATGGACAAAAGTGCATTTGTACGCAGAAGGGCTGGAGAAAAGTATCATCCAGACTGCATTGTTGGAAGGGTGAAACATCCCCTAAAGATAATGGTTTGGTCTGTAATCAGTGCTCGTGGTACTGGTCACCTGTACATTGTTGAAGGTACCATGCGTCAAGATCAGTACATAAGAGTTTTGGAAACCAAATTATTGCCTCAAATTGGTGAGTGGTTCCCGAATAATGAAGAATATGTCTTTGTGCATGATTCTGCACCATGCCATAAAGCAAAAAGCGTGACAGCTTTTTTGACCAAAAAAAAATTGAAGTTTTACCATGGCCTGGCAACTCACCTGATATGAATCCCATAGAAAACCTGTGGGAATTATTAAAACGTGGAATTGCATCAGAAATTATAACAAATAAGCAGCAACTGATTGAGAAACTCATATCAGTATGGCATCATGACGCAGGAATAAAAGAAAACTGCAGAAAAAATATTGAAAGTATGCCAAGACGTATTCAAGCAATAAGGTTTGTTCGTTCGACCTGCACTTCGTGTTCCGAACAGAAAGTGAAAGTTGCACTGTGTTCGTTCGTCCAGTGCAGTAGTTCTGAACGTGTTCGTTCGTGTCAGTGCAATTGACTCGGTATTGCACCGTGCAGCTATTTCTGCACTGACTTGGGAGCCAGTGCAAGTAGTGCAGTGCAGGTTTTGGTTTTGTTGCAGTAAAATGGAGGTAGAAGATAATGTAATCATAGGTAAATATATTATATAATATGTTATTATTATTATTAATTAATTATTATCAAGTATATTATTAAGTATATTATCAAGTAGTATGTAAATATTCTTGTTATCTATTTGACATTTATCAATTTGTTGGTTATGTGTTTGTAAATACCGTTTAATAACTTTTTAGAAGAAGTGCAAGAGGATATAGCCAGATGGTCCGACGATGCTACTAAATTACTAATCCAACTCTACAAAGAGAAGAAAACAATGGTGGAGGAAAGAAAAATAAAAACTATGAAAAAAATGTGGGAGATTATTGAAGCGGAAATAAATAAATACGGATATTTTCACACCCCGACACAATGTGAAAACAAGTGGAAAAGTTTGGAAAGAGCATTTAAAAATAAAATGCTAAATAAAAAAAAAACTGGACGGGGGCGCAAAAGCTGTCCCTTTGAAAGGTAATTACACCATAAAAATGAGTACTTATCTATAATAATAAAATTAATTAATTTTAGAGAACTCGAAGACATTTTTTCCAAACGACACAGTGTGTATCCCGTATGCACATTGAGCTCTACGGAAATGAATTTACCGGAAAGTTCTCCGGACATTGCATCGGCCGAGAGCGCAGACAGCATGATAGAACCGCCTTTAAAGAAACAAAAAAAAACAGAATCAGCAAACGAATTACAAAAAATCCGCGTATTACAAGAAAAGATCTTGGATCAAAAACTAGAATCACAAAAGCAGCGGCAAGAGTTACTGGAAGTATTAAAAAAAAGAAATGCAATATTAGAAACAATGTTGCAGAAATAATATTTATAATATGTTGTATACAACAGCTTGTAGTAGTAGTAGTAGTAGTAGTAGTAGTAGTTGTTGCAGAAATAATTTGTTGTATAGCTTTTTATATTTATATGTAATATATGTACAGTACATAGCCTAATTAAAGTACATAATAATTGATCAAAATCTATTTAAATACAATAAATTGCATATCTCGTTCCTTTTTTCATAACCTTCATTTCTGATTACTTCTTCGTCAAACTGATTGGGTTGATCATCTAAGATTGCTTCATTTTGAAAATGTGTCATATCATCCATGTCGGCTAAATTATGTAATACACAACATGCCCGTATGAAATGGCAAATTCTGACTGCACCTTTCAGCTTCAGATGGTACAATTGTCGAAACCTTTGTTTCAAAACACCAAAGGCATGTTCAATAGAAACTCGACATGATGATAATTGCGTATTGTAATATTTTTGAGCAGGAGTGAGATGTCCGTTGTCCCTATACGGTGTTAATAACCATTTACTTAGTGGATACGCGCTGTCACCTAGTATATGGCAATCTGAAAGTTAAATTCGTTTCACAAGACAGTTATTTAGATTCCAGTTGTTCTTACCGTCGCAAAGTGATGGAAGCAGTTCATACAGCGGGGAATTTTTAAATACTCTAGCATCATGTACTGTTCCAGGGTACCCAATAAATACGTCTATAAATTTTAGATTTTCGTTGCATACTGCTTGGACCTGTATGGAATAGTAATCTTTCCGATTGTAATAATCGACATGTCTTTCCGTAGGTTTGTCAATTTTTATATGAGTTCCATCAATGGACCCTAAATATATAACATTTGTAATATTCTGTGAGCATATGATTTTTCATATTTTCCTGCCTATTATGTTTGGGAAACCTTTTCGATTTGCGTAATGATTTTTCGTTCGTGTTTTTTCGGCATCGGTTGGCAAATTAATAACAGTAATTGTTAAAGAACTTAAAAAGCACGATACCCTACTAATTATATCAAAGACTGAACTTAACGATAGATCGAATCTGTCCGACATGTCCCGGTATGAAACTGTTTGGTGGCCAGCAAACCACAAAAACGTCAAAATATGTTTTTCAGGCGGTATACAGGAACATGAATTATCTGCAAATTATATATATATATATATATAAACATTCATATGTATACATATACCTACCAGCCTCAATTAAAGCCGTGTAAATATTACTACTTCCAAATTTATTTATTAAATCTGACACTAACGTCCGCTTCAGTCGAAAATGAGATAAGAACGTTTCATCATTATAGCTTGGAACTATCTGTAAAATTTGTAAACAAATACTGAGTGCATATGCTGTTCATATTCCTTTTCAATTTACTTACATCAGAACAATAATTTTTTATTGTAACTCTTCTTCTCTTTTTTTGTAATTTTATTAATAATTCATTGATCACTTCTTCATCACTACTTGATTCAAATATTTCTAATATACCTTGGTCATCCATCGAATCAATTAATAATTCATTTATCTTCATATCATAAGACAAAAATACTAATGTCAAAACTAGTGCGCACTGTACTAACAACGCAGTGCAGCAAACAGTCAAAAAATACCGTTCGTTCGTTGTTACTCTAAACACTTGCACTGAACTGCACTGTACTGCTCGGTGCAGTTCAGTGCAGTTTACCCGGTGCAGACTGCACTAGTTCTGCTTGCACCGTGCAGGTCGAACGAACAAACCTATGGATGCGAAGGGCGGCATGACGAAATATTGATATAAGATATAAATATGTTTTAATTAATCATCTGTAAAGTTTTAAAATCCTTGTCATACATTGTTAAAGATATAATAATACCTTATATAATAAAAAAAAATTATACTTTAAGCGTTTTATCAATTCTATTCTTCTTCAAACTACAAAAAAGTGATAATTTCACAGTGATCATAATAATTTGATCACCCACTGTAAATTCCTAGAATAGCTGAAACTCATTGGATCTCAATCGAACCAGCGGTTAAGCGTATAATTGAACAATGGACCTCTTTACAAGCTCATTTTAATATTGTTCGCATTAAAGAAAATTGCTATACCGCTGAACTTCTCTATAATATGTTTTCCGACCCAAAGAACCGAGTTTACCTTAATTTCTTATATACAATAGTAGAATTAGTGCAAAAAAGTAATAAAGCATTTGAAATGAAAAATGCAGATCCTACAAAATTATTAAGCACTTTAAAATCGTTGTATGTAACAATAGCAAAAAAAAAAATGTCAATCCAACTGCAAAAGTGGATATTATGTCAGATGATATAGAAAAACATTTAGATCCAAATCCTTATTTAGGATTTGCGTCTGAAAATTCTTGCCAAAGATATGAGATTAGTAATGAAGATAAAATGGATTTAAAATCACGATGTATTTTGTTTTTAATTCAATTAGTGCGCCAGCTAAGAAACAGCCTTCCAAATGATATTAATACTCTAGAAAAAATGAATAAATTTTCGGTTAGCGAATGTTTAAAAGTTAACAGATCATAAATTACCGATATTGCATTGGAATTTATAAAAGACCCTATAATTATTTTAAAATTTGAAACGTAATGGGCCATGTTGCATATCGTTAATTGACAAGATATTTCGAACACCGAATCATTTTGGATTGAAGTACATAACTTCCGTGATGGGTCGGGAGAAAATCCATTTAACGATATAGTAAATTTGGCTTTTAGGTTATTATGCCTGCCACATTCCAACGCTGATGTGAAGAGGTTGTTCAGTGGTATGAATATTTTAAAAAGTAAGTGAAGAAATCGCATGAAATTACCTTTGTTGGACAGCCTCTTACACATTCGTTTTGGACTACAAAGACTTGAAAAGTGTTGCAATAATTTTACAGTACCTGATAACATTAAAAAAAAAAATGGTACCAAAGCAACATATGAAACTGAAGAGACTTACGACGTTGAAGATTTTAATGTACTTAATGTAGATGATTTGTAATTATTTGATCAAATTATTGTTTTCTTTTTTGTAAATATTTTTTTTAACTTAAAGAAATTTACTTAAGTTTTTGTTTTTTGAATAAAATTCATAATGTACATAAGTTCTTTATTTTTCCTTTTTTACAATTACAATAATTCAAATATGAAATGTAGAGATTTTTTACTACCAAATTCTAGAGAACTCTGGTGAATTTAGTTCAGAGGATTTGAGAATTTTTCTAAACGACTGTTGGCAACACTGGTCTGTGAGAATCCGTTGTCTTTTAAACTTTTTTACAATACAGTTGTTATTTGTAGATTTGACAGTTTTTCTCTAGTACTTAAATTAAACTACCAACTTATTTGTTTCTTTTTAAGAATTTTACCCATTTGTGTAGTGTGTTTTATATAATATATATATATATATATATATATATATATATATATATATATATATATATATATATATATATATATGTCCAGCGCGTCGTTTGGGGTCTCGATAATTCATGCATCGTGCACTTTGGAGTCGAAATGGGTACTTTGGGGTCCGACCCCAAACGGTGTATTTATGTAATGTGCACATTGGGTTCTACTCTTTTAACGCCACTGTAGCGGGAATAGGTACTAAAGAAAGATGGTTTTTGTCCAGAATAAAGTTCTTTTCAATATGAGCTACTAAAGCACCGTGCACGTTGCATATCTTCTACTATGTGCAACGCTTATATATTTCACAGGTACATGCAATCATCAAATAGGGCAGGAACGGACTGGAAAAATTTAAACGGGTCGGGCAAATTTATAATTAATTCGTTTTCTTCAAGTATATAACAATATTTTCACTTGCTTTGTAATAGTTCATTATTATAATGATAAATAAAATAATATAATTTATTTATTTACTTTGTTTTTTAATCACAATATTTACTAAATGTAAATGGTTTCGTACCCACATTTTTTGACATTTTCTGGCTAACAAAAAGCCTATAAACAAATAAAGCAACATTTGAACAAATATTTACCAAACCTTCTATAACAATAAATATTTAAAAAATCTAAATAATATTAAATTAAAAATAAATCAATTAACATTGTGTAAAATAATATTACTATTTCATTTTCAATTGGTAAATGAAATTGAAATTTTAATGTCTATTTGCTCATTTAATAGTGTAAAATTCTTATTTAAATGTTTAAACATTTCAATTGCTTTTCAAATATTGATCAATTCCTTCGTTTCACGTATCCGGATAGCATAACTTCAAGAGGTCTAACCTGTAACTGCAACAAAATCTGATTTAAGTGCGCTCACACGGGAGCATCTCGTGCTTGACAATACTCATGCTTGCCGAAGACGCCCGAAGCACGCTTTGACGTTTCACAACGAAGTCCGTGTTAAACCCAAGAAATTAAATATAACATTATAATGAATTTTAATATTTGTTTTAAATTTAAAAAAAAAACAACAATAATGAGTCCTATAAGAAGCACCGCTTTATAATACACGATTTTAACTTCCCGCGCGTACAAGGAAGATGAGTCAGACTATTAGAGTAAGATGTATTAATGCTAGTATAATTCAGCAGTGTAACATGGTCCCGGTTTGGAATTAGCAGCTATGCACATTCCGGAAATTTCCGAATGATTTTGAAATTGTCAGTCATAACTAAAAATTAAATTTTAAATAAATGACAAATCCGACTAGTGAACGTTTGAAAACGTCTTATGAAAAAATATTGTAAATGTTTCATATTGTCATTCATCGTCATTAATTGATTGTAACTGTTAGACAAATTCAAAAAAGGCTGCTACTAACCCCGTAAATGTGATTTGGCTTGAAAAGCATTAATAACAAATTCAGCCAAACAGGAATTTCTTAAGAACTAACATAACCCCCCCCCCCCCCGCCTGTCTTCATTTAAGTAAATTAATTTCTGTTTTTTTTTTATTTTTTGTCATAATCAGTAAACAATATTATTAATTTCAAATAAATTTGTACAAAACTATGTGAAAATATTTTTGCATATGTAGGGGACCGCGACTACTAATAGGTTAAGAACTATGGGTATCCGGTGGGGTGGGGCGTGGAGGCACGAGATGGAAGATGGTATATACGAAATTATCTATTTAAATTGTGTTTTTGTCAAATATTTGTATTGATTGTCAGGTAAATATTAACATTTTACTATTATTTACATATTTATGTGCGTATGTTAAGTTTTTTATTTTTTTATCACATGTAAATTTGTAAATTCCTTCCCCTGAAAAAATGTTTGCCCTCCCTTGGACATATTTCTGCGGACGTCCATATTAAGAACCACTGCCTTACTCAGCCCGCCGCTACCCTTTCCTAGATAGATTCGTCTTATAAATAAGTAGGTACTAATATAATGATTATAATATTAAAACACATAACTAATTGTAGTCTTCTGAATTATACTTAAAAACATATTAACGTTACGTTAAGGAATACAAAAAAATACCATTTTGACCAAGAAAAGCTATAACCAAATATGTTCTATAAATGTATATTTAATACATTGATTATGATATTTAAATGTATATTTCTATTAAAATAAAACATTTGCATGTAAAGACGGGTCAATTTATCTGTTAACGATATTAATATAATGTTAGATTCAAGTAAATAAAATATATATAAATGCATCTTAAAATTTTGGATGAAGTATATTGACCGCAATATCATAACACATAATTATAAATAAAAGTTTAGATCCGGATCTCGTCTGTATGCTAACACAGATTCATTTGATAATGATATTTTAAGAAATATAGTAATGATACTAATATAGGATTAATAAATTATGTAGGTGTATACTGTATATTATGACACTTATTAATATAGAGTATGAAGTGCATTAACTTTCAACTAACTTCGATTTTTGGATATCATATCCTACGGATTCGTTAGAAAATACATGGGGTATTTTTGTATTTTTAGCTGTTCCATCTTTGACCAACCGACTGTATGTAGAATATGATAAAGCCAGTATTTTCTATTTTATCCATTATTTAATACACACTATGTGCCAACAATAATTAATTTTTACTATTAATTATGACAGCGTGATAATGATTGACAATAACAAAAAAAATAACACGTATAGTAGGACTATAGTAGGATTTACGATAAAATAAATATGTTATAATATAATTATTCAATATTTTAGTTATTCTTATGTGCTTGCAATATATTTGAGATTCAATGATGTAATTTAGTTGTCGATTTTATATATACCACATTAACATTACAGTATGTTGCCGGGTATAAATTGACGTCGTACAGCGGCACGACCAGTCGTTCACCGATATTTCTCGTACATAGTGGGAACAAGTTATGTATCCGACGGTAGAATCATATTGTGGTACATGCCAATGGCAACAACAGAATGTGACTTAATTATTTTGGCGAAGGATACAAAATAAACCAAATCGTGTTGAGTAAATATTGTCTACAGTTTTGCTTTATCTATTTATGATATTTTATAATCTGTATACGTGATGATGTCAGATACGGTGCGTTTTTAGGGGCGTCTTTCACACTAACACTTTACACTCTCATGATGCACAGGCCGTGCCAGTCGGTACCTCAATCCGGAGCTGTATTTTATATTAACGGAAGAGTCTGCATATGGATATAATCACACAAGTACTGCCGCGCTTCGGTACTTTTTTTAATATAATAAATTAATATTTTATAGTAAATAAAAAATAGAATTATTATACAAAAAACCGTGGTGGGAATATAATGGTGTGCTACTATCGGATCGAAAATTGAATCATTCTGCGCATGACGTCACGCGGGAAGCACAGCGCTGTCAGATGATTGTAAATTGTGTGTTGCATCCAGTTGCATCATTGACAATAAAGTTATTTGCAGTTATTTGTATCGTTTAAAATGCCCGGTTGTGCAGTTTATGGTTGTGGAAATTATAACCGAAAAACGAAAGGTACAAATATAAAATATTTTACTTTCATTTTGTTGATGATAAGCCAAACGATATAATTGAAAAAACGTGTTAAATGGAGTTAGGGCTTAAAGAATCGATGTTGTAGATTCAATACATAAAATTAGTTTATTTTACGTTTCGCCTCAAATTAGAGGCATCCTCAGAACTAAAATAAATATACAACACAATGTCATACAAGTAGTCAAGCAATAAAATTAATTACTTACGATATAAGCACGTGTAAAATATACATTAACATTCCAACATCAGGATATGTAATACAATTGTCGGATATCTGAACATAGTTGAATTGAAAATTTAATATACGAAACTGAAATAGAGACTATTTTATTTTAACATTAAATAGTAAAACACAAAAAAAAACTTCTATTGTTAACAAAATGGTGTCTAAATAGACACTGACTTGAAAAAACCAGACAGAACATAACACAAAAGCGAAAAAATAATTAAACGAAAAAACATCTGTGTACAAAAAGCGCGGGAAATTCAAAGCAAAAGGAAATCAAAACAACTAGTTATAATTGGTTAATAAATGAAATAATGAAGCATACGAGGTAAAACTATTTTGGAAATCTGTTTTATAATTGGTGGCGGTCGATCCCTCCAATTGGATGTAAACACTTTCGAGCATAAGTCTTCTAGATTTGTTAGATTCAAAATGTAAAATTTCGTGATTAGAATAATTATAATCTTACTGAAAAACACAGTTTCAATTATTCTAATCACGAAATTTTACATTTTGAATCTAACAAATCTAGAAGACTTATGCTCGAAAGTGTTTACATCCAATTGGAGGGATCGACCGCCACCAATTATAAAACAGATTTCCAAAATAGTTTTACCTCGTATGCTTCATTATTTCATTTATTAACCAATTATAACTAGTTGTTTTGATTTCCTTTTGCTTTGAATTTCCCGCGCTTTTTGTACACAGATGTTTTTTCGTTTAATTATTTTTTCGCTTTTGTGTTATGTTCTGTCTGGTTTTTTCAAGTCAGTGTCTATTTAGACACCATTTTGTTAACAATAGAAGTTTTTTTTTGTGTTTTACTATTTAATGTTAAAATAAAATAGTTTCTATTTCAGTTTCGTATATTAAATTTTCAATTCAACTATGTTCAGATATCCGACAATTGTATTACATATACTGATGTTGGAATGTTAATGTATATTTTACACGTGCTTATATCGTAAGTAATTAATTTTATTGCTTGACTACTTGTATGACATTGTGTTGTATATTTATTTTAGTTCTGAGGATGCCTCTAATTTGAGGCGAAACGTAAAATAAACTAATTTTATGTATTGAATCTACAACATCGATTCTTTAAGCCCTAACTCCATTTAACACGTTTTTTTATAAAATATTTTAGTTTTCCCAACAATGCAGATCTTGCTAAACAGTGGATAAACATATGTAAACGGAAGGATAAATTTAATCTAAAATATGGTATGAATTATATTTTGCAGTAATGTTTTTGAGCAACGGGTTCATTTGTTTATTTATATTTAAAATTTCAGCTCGAATTTGCTCTGAACATTTTTCATCTGCCAGTTATATGATACCTTTACAGCAACAATTGCTTAATTATACACCTAACAACAGCAGAAATTTAAAATCGGATGCAGTACCGACAGAAAAATTACCAGCTATTAAAACTAATGAAAACATCACATCTATGGGTAATAAATCAACTAAAAGGGAAGAGAGGATGAAAAAACGAGAAAAACGTTTAGTTGCACAGAAATTGCTGCATACAACAAATACTGCGATATTTACAGATGATGAAAAAGGGAATGTTCTTAATAGTAATACATCACACGATATATATCAAAGTGAAGAAACAGTTAATAGTTTATCGCAAGGGTAATTTTTCATTTACACCGTGGTGGGAATATTCCCACCACGATTTACACTATATTTATTTTAAAGTGTCATTTATTTATCTTTTTTAGAGCTGACATGTCTGAAGAAATAGCTGAATTAAGAAGAAAATTAAATGTACTGCAAATAGAAAATGAAAATCTTCGTACGAAAAATACACAACTTGAAACTAAATTAAAGGAACAAGAAAATGAAGAAAGCAAAAATATTTACCAAATATTGACAGGTACATTTACCCCCGGACAAATTAAGCGCATATTGAACCCTGAAATCAAACGAATTCGCTGGAATACAGAGGATATAGCATCAGCAATTTCACTCAGAAGTGTAAGTCCAAAAGCTTACAGATACCTCAGAAAGAACAAATATCCACTACCTGCCTTATCAACATTAAGAAAATGGGCGCTATCATCTTTGGATTTAAGTCCAGGAATATTGACTGATGTTCTTCGATTAATGAAGGATAAATGTCATTCGTTAAATGAATTGCAACGTTTGACCGTGCTAGCATTTGATGAAATATATATATCTAATAAGGTTTGTTTAGATCAAATTAAACAACAAAGAGTTGGGCCTCACAAAACTTGTCAGACAGTTCTAGCTAGAGGACTTTTAGGACAGTGGAAGCAACCTATATTCTACAAGTTTGATCAGTCTATGACTAGACCTATAATTAATGAAATTATTTCTCAGCTTTATGACGCCGGATATATTGTTGTTTCAATAACAAGTGACATGGGACCTGGGAATACTGCGTTATGGTCACAATTAAATGTAGGACATAATAAGAGCTGCTTTTTTGAACATCCCAGCAAAAACGATTTAAAAGTATTTGTTTTTGCGGATCCTCCACACCTACTTAAACTTGCAAGAAATCACATGTTTGATCATGGATTACATATAAATGGAGGTTTGGTAAATAAATCTTGTTTTGAAAAATTATTAAGCGCAAATTCAGACGATTTAAAAATTGCTCACAAAATAAGTAGATACCATTTGGATGCAAAAGGTACAGAACGCCAAAAAGTTCGGCCCGCGGCTCAAATATTTTCTAATACAGCCTCAAAAGCTATTGAATGGTGTGGAATAAAAGGTTTCATGGGCAATACTTCTTGGAAATTAACAAGTGAAGTGTTGATGTTAATGAATAATTGGTTTGATACTTTCAATGCTAAAGCGAAATATGGATCACATCCAGGAATAAACGGTTTTGGTGTTAATTTAAATGAGCAGTTACTAAATTTAAATAAAGTTACCGAAATGGTATCATCAATGAGAATTGGTAAACATAAAACGTTAATTCCTTTTCAAAAAGGAATACTTTTAAATAATCAATCACTACAACAAATGTACTATTATTTAAATTCCAAGTATAATTTGCAATACATTATCACATACAGATTAAACCAGGATATAGTCGAAAATTTTTTTTCTTATATTCGAGGGATGGGAGCTACAAATGATCATCCTAGCCCAGTGGTGGCGAACCTATGGCACGCGTGCCAGAGGCGGCACGTACAAAAATTTTGCTGGCACGTGATTCATTTATAAGTGATATCATTTTATACACTTATAAATTTAATTTAATTAAAATAGAATAACTGAATTCTAGGCAATTTGCTTTCAAAATGAGAAAAACTATTAATAATTTAATTTACTTAAGCCTACTGCTCATTTTGAATTTGTTGCATTACCGCTCAATTATATTACGAATGGGATGAGAAGATGAGATATTAACAGTAAAAAGGTAGTAGTTTTAAAATTAGCGCGCATGAGACACCATTGACAAAACTGTGCAAGTTCACCAAATCACCACATGCATTTATGAATAAACATCAAAGGAAAAAGCCGACAGTGTACTAACTGTATGAACAGTTTTGCTTCGGACCAGATGTTGAGAAACACTGTTCTAGTCGGCACTGACTCTTCCCGCTCTAACCGCAGATGCGTTTTTCAGTAGTTTCTAAGTAGAGGCAAGTGTATTGTTATTGCGTATGTGCACTATATTTTGTTTTTGCTCGAGTTTCAGCTGTTTCTGTGGGTTAAAGGTAATTTAATTGAGGCATATGATCACATGTTAATATTTTGACGTTACCATAACTACATTTGATTTTATTTTAATTAATTTGTTACAGTTACACTTAATATGGCTAGTGAAAATAAAAAACAAAAATTGTCAGAAACAAGCAACAGAGAGTTCCAAAATTGGTGGACCGATGAGTATGGCATGGTTAACAATGGTAACAAAGCAGTATGTGTTTTATGTTCCGGGACAGTAGTCTGCAGAACGTCATCAGTAAAACGCCATTTTCAAACTAATCATAAATCGCTCATTGAAAAAAGCAAGGACGAACAAAAAGAATTTATTGCTCAAGCAATTAAAAATAGAAATACTCAGTCAAAGTCTCTATTTAAATTTATCGGCAGTCGTTCAAATATAACTGCTGCTACTTTTTTTGCCTCAAACGTAATTGCCAAATATGGAAAACCATTTAGTGATGGTGAATATATCAAAGAAGCATTGTTAAAATGTGCACCAGCTCTGTTTGAAGATTTTGAAAACAATGAAAAAATCATTCAAAGAATAAAAGATATGCCTTTGGCTAGAAACACGGTGAAAGATAGAATCTTGGAAATGGCTAAAAATATAAGTCACCAGCAAAAAGCAGATATAAAATCTTCTGGTCTATTTTCTCTCTGCCTTGATGAGAGTACTGATATAACTGGATCAGCTCGTTTAGCAATGTTTATTCGTTACTGCGTTGGAAATAATATCAAAGAAGAAATGATCAGCTTAGCATCAATAGCAACAACAACAAGAGGAATAGATATTTGCAATGCAGTTGTAAATGCACTTGCTGAAAGAGAAATAGATCTTTCCAAAATTGTTTCCGTAACGACTGATGGTGCGCAGTATGACTGGACAGGAAAATGGGTTTGTCAACTTGTTTACCCAACGTATTGGACATTCAATTCTGGGTTTTCATTGTATCATACATCAGTAAGTTTTGTGTGCAAAGGCCAGTTTTAAGTCACTGGAAGATATTATGATCCTTGTTACAAAATTGGTCAATTTAATATCTGCACGCGCTTTAAACAAACGAAAATTTTCAGAATTATTAACTGAGGTTAATTCAGTGTACAACGGCTTGCTTATGTACAACAACGTCCGATGGCTAAGTCGTGGAAAAGTTCTTCAAAGATTCGTTGAGTGTTTAGATGAAATAAGACTTTTTTTACATACTGAAAATATTATTGAACAATACCATCAATTAATGGACATCGAATGGCTTTCCACTTTAATGTTTTTTACTGATTTGTGTTTACACTTGAATGAATTAAATGTTAAGCTACAAGGTGGCAACAAGACAATTGTTGTCATGTTTGATTTAATCAGAGCATTCGAAGCTAAGCTAGAAATTTTCAATCGTGACGTTATTTCTAATATATACAAATATTTTCCAAATACAAAAAAAATCCTTGCAGATCTAGAATCTCATGAGAAACCTGATCAGGTTAAATTGACAAAAAAATTTTCTGCTGTTATTCAGTCGTTAATAAACGAATTTTCTTCAAGATTTAACCAATTCAAACAATTTGCAGAAACATCAAAATTTATTTTATATCCAGACACGACATCAGCAGATAAACTTGATTTGGAGATTTTTGAGTGGCTAAATTTGGAAGATATTGAAATGCAATTAATCGATTTTCAATCCAGCTCAATATGGAAACAAAAATTTGTTGATTTGAGAAATGACTTGGGAGTAATTGAAAAAGAACGATTATTGAACGTTTTTCAAAAGAATGCAGAAGAGGAAATACTAAGAACTTGGAATGACATTCCCGAAACCTTTAGTTGTTTAAAAATACTGGCGATGGCTATTTTATCAATTTTTTCTTCTACATATGCTTGTGAGTCATTATTTTCTGAAATGAATTATATAAAAAACAGTAAAAGAAATGCAATGACGGATGAATCTAGTTCGGCGTGTGTCTTACTAAAGGTGACGAAATATGAACCTGACATAAAATACTTGTCATCCAATTTACAGCAACAAAAATCTCATTAATTGGTATGGTGTTTTATACGACAAATTTTATAAGGCTTCTGTTTATAAGTTCATCTTTTTAGAATTATATGTTAATTACTGAAATTATTTAAATAAAATTCCGAAAAAATTTTTTTTTTCAATTTTTCTTCCATTAAATCCTGTCTGGCACGGCAGCATCTCGATAAATACTATTTGTAAATTTTTGGCACGCGCACATAAAAAGGTTCGCCACCACTGTCCTAGCCCATTAGATCTTAAATATAGGCTAAGGTGGTACATACTTGGTAAACACTCATTCTCCGTATTTACCATGAATAAAAATACTGAGGAAGATTGTGAAGATACATGCCTTGTGTCTCCCATTGCATCAAATTATCAGACCAACAGTGATGATGGCGAATTAGTTATTACACAATCATTGTTGAAAAATGTATTACTTACGGAAAACGAAGAAGCAATTAATTATGAAGCGAAAGAAGATGAGTCATTTACAGATTACACATTTATCGATCAGCATGACAACGATGATTCACCTTTACTAGAAACATATGATGCTGAATCATTTAAAGATACAGTTACAAATGAAGGTTTAAAATACGTTGCTGGTTATGTCGCACATAGATTTCGGGGCAAATATGAATATTTAGGGAAACCTACAAAAAAATGCGATAGTGCCGAGGTCCCAGAATGGATTCAATTTATTTCTAGAGATAATTTAATTTCTCCCAGCGATGAAATGATTACTGTCGCAAAAAAACTAGAAAAAGAATTTCAAGATTTTCACGGAAATAGTCTCTCAAATGAAGAAATGATTTTTAAAAAAATTGCAGATAGAACCGTAGCAAAACTGCCTGCTTCAAATATTATTCCATTTGAAGTAATATTGTGTTTAGCACGAACAAGAACATACATAAGACTTCGTGCTTGGAATAAAAATATCAGTTTCACAAATTGTAAAAGAAAATTAGAAAAGAAAATGTCGAAATTTACAAATTATAAAAAATAAATATATACTTGATTAATTAATAATAATAAAATTGTTCTGAAAATGATCTGATTGTTTTATTTCCCCGTTACAGGATTCAGATAGGTTGTTTTAACATACTGCAGTAGTGCGATTGCTTCCCGTAATACGTCACAGCGTGCGACAAAGATAGCGATACGTATGCGCAATAGCACACCATTATATTCCCACCACGCAAAAAACGGCCTCGTACGTATGTGCACAGGATATTATTTATTTATTATTGCTAAATTATGTGTATTTAACACGCTGATTATATTAAAATGTATATTAAAATTTAAAAAAAGAAACCATTAATACAAACCACATATGTATACAAAGGCGGGTCTATTTATTTGTTAATGATATTATAAAGAATATAATAGAAAAATTAATCTTCAAGTAAATAAAATATATGTCAGTACATCTTAAAATTGTGTATTAAGTATATTGACCGCAATATCATAACACATATTGTTATAAATAAAACTTTAAATGCGGACCTCGTGTATGTGCAAACACAGAAGAGTTGATTTGTTAATGATATTTAAAAAAATGTAGTAATCATACCAATGATATTAGGATAAATAAATTATGTAAGTGTATACTATACATTTATTAAATATTAAGTGCATAAGTTTCATTTAACTTCATTTTTACTGTTAATTATGGCAACGTAATAATGATCAACAACAACAAAAAACTGTATTTTTACACTTCCGGGAGTAGAAGTCGGTTTCTATGGCGTCAAACGCGGGACAGAAATGAAGCATTTACTCCCTAGGGACGAAAACACTTTTCATAAGGGAGTTTTTATTATAACAAAGGTTTTTGTAAATAAATGTGTGTTGCCATGGTACGCGTTGCATGGAAACACTTCCAAAGGCTTCTAAATATCGCATTTTCGTTCGGATTTATTATAATTCATTATTTATGAAATTAAGTGTTTCTACTCCCGAACGTGTAAAAAATAGTATATACACCTCGGGAGAGACCACCATTTTTCCCTCTGGAAAAATAAGTGGTTTCTCTCCCTTGATGTATAATGTACTATTACGGGCCACATATGCAAGTAAAGACGAGTATATTTATTTGTGGACAATATTATAAGGAATATAATAGAAAAAATAAAATTCAAATCAATGAAATATATGCAAATACATCTTAAAAGTGTGTATTAAGTATATTGACCACAATATCATAACACAGACATACCTTCATTTATTCCATCTTGCATTCCGCAATCTATAAATGAATTTTTAGGCTTTACAGTTGTTTAAGAAAAAGAATTCATAAATATGTATATTGTACTGTCATCGGTGTTACGACGTCTGTGTTCATAGTTTCAAGTAGGTTAGACATGTAGAAGTGTGTCAAAATTAAATCTGAAGATTTCAGACAGACAGACAGACAGCAAATAAACAGACTAATTAAAGGCCTGTAAAAGTAACCAATTGATTCTAAAATATAAACAAAATTAAAATTAAATTTACCCTAATATATCCCCTATTTGAATCTTACTTTTCGTGCTGAGAATGGTTCAACGCCATTTATTAAGATCTATATAATAATTCTGTACTCCGTAAATTACTATTATTTAAAATAAAAACATTATTCAGTATGATTCCAATCATAAAGAGTATATGTGAGAAAATTATGTATCCTTTTTATAATAAATACATGTATAACAAATGCTGCCTTGTATATATGTATTTAATTATTTTTATTATGCATCACAAATAATTTCATTTCGATGTTGTATTAATTATTTTTCTAATAAAAATAAAAATGAAATTGAAAAATAAAACACATAAATGTTGTCACACATAAATGTTGTTACAAAATGGTTGAATTTTTACATTTCATATCAGGAACGCATAACTTACATGACGTTATAGTAATATCAAGCTGCGTTTATATTGTACGCCTGAGTTTAAACTTCACGCGATTAATGTGACCCTGTTACCAAATTTCAAGAATTTTGCAGAGGTTTATAATTTATTAGAAAAATAATTAATACTAGTTTTTAATCTAATTTTATTGGATTTGTTTATTTGTTTTTATTTCATTTTAAATTCTTTTTTTCTATTTGCTGCTCTTCAGAAGTAGGTGCTGGTATTGTCTGTTTTGAATTTTTGTTAATTGTTAATTATGAATAAAAATTAAATCTATATGTATAAATCTTTATGTAGCTGTTGTGTAAATTTAACTAAGAATTTTACTCTATTAAATAAACAATTAGACAATTTAAAATGAAATAGTAATTTTATTTTACACAATATTAATTGATTTATTTTTAATTTAATATTATTTAGATTTTTTAAATATTCATTGCTGTAATACGTTTGGTAAGTTTTTGTTCAAATGTTGTTTTATTGGTTTATAGATATCCAACATGTACGACACGAGGCAGCTAGACTCACAAGTGAAACGAAATAAAAACTTTTAATAATAATGTCGATCGCTGTGAAGACCCCAGGTTCGATCCCGGAAATCAATATTAATTTTTTTCTTTTAAATAAAATTTAATTAATACCTAATTAACTTTAGCGGTGACTGTAGCCGCATATCAGTTTTCAAAAATGTTGTAATAACGTTTTTTCGACAATTTTCTAAAACACTGTGCTGGTTGCGTCATGATGAAATGTATTAGCATAGACACAAACCAACCTGGCGATTCCAAAGTGCACGATATATCGCAAGCGTATAAATTTAAACCACGACCCCAAACGGCTCGCTGGACAGCAAATGTCATACAATTGTTTTTAATTTTGTTTAAATTCCATGGCTATTCCTATATCTTAAGTGTTTTCATGAAATTTTAAACTTGATTTTCTCAGTTAGGAAATGTCAAACATTAAATCTGATTGCTCACTTAGATGCAGAATTTAATTCTCTACAACTTTTATTTAAAGTATTTTTCTCTAAAGTAATTTGGTAACTAATGCAGGAGGAAAAACTGATTTTACATGTTAAACGCCTATGGCCAGTTTTTTAATTAACACCCGGTATATATATATATATATATATATATATATATATATATATATATATATATATATATATATATATATATACAGTGCACGCCGCTTATTGGAATCACGGATAATGTTACAATCGGTTATTATTATCACTTTCACAAAGAACGGCCCGGACGTATCCAACTACATTAAAAAAATTTCGGTTATAGTAATCAATACATCGGTTTATGTTATCAATTTTTTTCTTAGGAATGTTTTTGTCCTGAGCAATTTTCAAAGCAACAGTACAATAAAGTAGTTTTTACAATGAACTTTAAAAAAATTCTAGTTTATCTAGTTTATTATATTATACCCTGCTGGTTCACAGTAAACACAAATAAACTCGGACAATGCGTTTGTATAGTCTTAACTAAGTTTTGTGGCAAGGTGTGCAGCAGAGGTCATCTGATTTTCAAAAGCATTACGCATATGAAATTTTTATTAATAATTTGTTCCACGAACATCAGAGATAAAGAAATTGAATATTTTTTTTTTTAATTTGAATTTCTCTTTGCTAATAAACACATACCTATACATATTATAAATGTACAAAATAATTACATATATGTATGTATGTACTACATACATTTCTACACATTTTCAAATTTAAATGCAAAAATGTTATATTTGTTTTAAATTTTTTATTTAATTTCATTCTTTATTTACTGTTACATATGTATTTTAAATTAATTAATAATATTTTGTGTTTATGTGTTTTTCGGATATTATTATTATTATATATATATATATATATATATATATATATATATATATATATATATATATATATATATATATATATATATATACCGGGTGTCTACTTTTTTTTCCGAACATAGGAAATTCAATGTTAAAATTTTGATTTGGCGATAACTTTTTACCTATTAATTTTAGAGCAAAAGTGTAATGAAGAAAAATGTTCAGAATTAAATACTGCACCAATGAGTACTAAGTTTGTTGTTCAATTGCTTCTTATGTACGAGTTAGAAGCAAAAGAAAATACACGATTAAAGGCAATTATCAGAGTGCCATGAGAAATAAAACAATAATTTATATCTGTTGTTTCTGACAGATTTGACGCTTCGTTTGATTTTATTAGTATTAGAATCGGTACAATTCTTGCAAAGTTTCACAACACTACCGGTTTCGTTAAATTGTCTTATCAAACTTTGAATTGTACTAATAGATGGAATGTGATGGTTGGGGTAATATGCGCTAATTAAGTCTCTAATGTGTCTGATAGAGTTTCCAGCAAAATACCACTTCAAACACTGAATTTTTTCTTCAAGATTAATTCTTTCCATAATTCTACTTCTAATCACCGATTCGAATACTAATAAAATCAAACGAAATGTCAAATCTGTCAGAAACAACAGATATAAATTATTGTTTTATTTCTCATGGCACTCTGATAATTGCCTTTAATCGTGTATTTTCTTTTGCTTCTAACTCGTACATAAGAAGCAATTGAACAACAAACTTAGTACTCGTTGGTGCAGTATTTAATTCTGAACATTTTTCTTCATTACACTTTTGCTCTAAAATTAATAGGTAAAAAGTTATCGCCAAATCAAAATTTTAACATTGAATTTCCTATGTTCGGAAAAAAAAGTAGACACCCGGTATATATATATATATATATATATATATATATATATATATATATATATATATATATACCGGGTGAAAAAATGTCAAGTATCAAAATTTAATCATTCTGCGGGAGTAATACATTAGTGCAAAAAAATAGTCCCCCACCCCCCTCTTTGTGGGAATGGCGAGGGGTAACTTTGAACATAAAATAGGAACCCCAATTTTTCGAGTATTTACAATGAAAACGTGATTTTTTATTTAAAACGTATTGTAGAATCATAGGCATATGTTCCTAGTAAAAGAAATCGAAAAAAATTGAATTTCGTCAATTACAGCGAACCGAACAAAATATTTTATTCAAATTGTACGTATATTTAGCCGCAGAATCCGTATCTGCAATAAAAAATTAGGGTTCCTATTTTAGGTTCAAAGTTACCCCTTATTTTATTTATACACAAAAATTTTTTCGAATTTTAATTTTCCATTATGTCGAAAAATGTTTCAAATAAATATTTTAGCACAGACAACAGGCTTTTCGAGGAACTGGAAATAATTTTTCTTTATTACTTACTTCTGGAGATATGGCATGTAAGTTCAATATTTTAAATAGGAATCATAGTTAATTTTAATCCAGTTAAATAGTGCTATTTTTTTTCTTTTCGTTTACCTAAATATCTTTTTTAGTTTCGAAGAAAAACTAAAAAGTAAGATAAAATGAATGATTTTTGTAGTGGGCCATGAAAATTTGGTATAAAACAACTGCAACTAAATATGTTATATACGTGTTTGTTAGTAGAATATTGCAGTTTGCTCGTGTTACATGATTTGCGACAAAAATTAGTACAAATTAACCTGAAAAAAAGCGTAAACAATCCAACATTACTTAATTTTTTTCGCTTCTGCAATAAATATCCTTTTATATGTACCTTCCCATTACATAATACACGTATACATAATATTATGTAATAGGTACATGCATTTTTTTTTATTATTTTATTGTAGATTTTCTTTTGTCAATTGTAGATCTTGAGAAGAAGAAATATTGAATCCAAAATGATTGGAATAAATGACTATAGTTCAAGATGATAACAGATATGTGACGTTTCGACCAGATGGTTTTTGGTCATTTTCAAGCAAATAACATAATTCTAGTGGAAAGAAACATGCGGGTGGACAGTAGACCAAAACTCCTCTAACGGGATGACAAAACTCCTCGACGCAGAGATACGTAACTTTCCGTGGATCACTAACCCTTTAGCTTTCACAGCCACCACTACTACATTACGCGAAAGAACAGGAACGACACTCCAACAAGGCTACTGGCTCACCACGTATTCACATCCACGATTGCGTGACTCTTGACCTGACCGGTATCTCACACAATTAAAAAAAAACGACCTTCTCTTGCCACTGCTGGGACACGAATCACCGAAAACTCTTGTTTTCTGCACATACTTTTACCCGATCATACAAGAACAAACGTTTCTTGCGGAACTGAACCCGAAACCAACATGCGGTTGTTGACTCGGTAGTCGCTACAAGTTCGGCGCTCGCATAAATTAGCCAATTGTCATCATTATACAGGATTAGTTAAAATTACCGAAACACCTAAATAATTCTCCTACCCTAAGAATTAAAAAAAAATTTCGTACAAAAGTTTTTTGGTTGTAAACAAGCTACCGTTTAAGTATTTTTTTTTTTTTAATATACAGGATGTT
Organism: Carabus problematicus; assembly: GCA_963422195.1. Lineage (NCBI taxonomy): Eukaryota > Metazoa > Arthropoda > Insecta > Coleoptera > Carabidae > Carabus > Carabus problematicus. The sequence goes on along the minus strand of OY728583.1, from coordinate 8,870,384 downwards.
CATTTTATTTAAATATAATACTGAGCGAAGAAATGTGGTCCAAAAAAAGTCAACCTGTACAGGGAAGTTATTTTGCTGCTTATAGTAAAATGTGTAAAGAAAATTCCCCAGGTGTGACGAGAACATTACCCCAATAACAAACCAATATAGCAATGTACAATCGCCAATAGAACTGAAGACAGTAAAACGGGCGATATTTGAATGCGACAAAAATATTACCCCAGTTACAAACCACGTATCATGTACCGCGCATTCGCCAATTGAATTAGGAACGCATCCGCCAAGGGAAACTTTTTATTCATATCCGGAATTAGAAACACGCAGTTACAATATTGCCGGCCTAGAACTACATCAAGAGAGCTTAAAAACTCTGTATCCGGACTGCTGGTTAGATGACAATATTATAAATAGTATTTTGCTAATTATGCAAAAAAAGCAACGGATAATTTTATGAAAGTTGTAGTATTCACGGAAAAATTGTAGTCCTTACACCAGTGGTTCCCAACCGGTGTTCCGCGAAGCATTTCAAAAGGGCTCCGCTATAATTATGCACTACTAAAGTTGGCGTTGCCTGGATAATGCTGATAGGCATTGCTTGATTCTATATATCAATTACAATTTAATTTTAAATTCAATAATACTTTCTGTACCTCTAATTGTAAGACAGATTACGCGTATTCAATGCCATCCGTGCAACATACCATCTGTACTGCACTGCCTTGTTTGTGGCACTGCAATCATATGATTCGCACTTACATGCGCTTGCGCTACTCTCCCACCATTAATTGTATGCTGGAAACTTAGATATTTTGTATTGATAGTTTTATCTGTCCAACAAGAATACCTCCAAATATCAAAAAAGGCCATACAATTTTTACTGTTTGTTCAACTTCATATTTATGTATTAGTAGGATTTGCTACATTAACCAACATAAAAACTAAAAAAGAGAAACATTAACAAATTTAGAAGAAGAAATGAGGGTAGCATTATCTTGTTTAAGTCCCAACTTACAAGAAATATGTAACAAAAGAACACCAATCTCAAGTTTCACATTAAATGAGTAAATATTTTTAAATTATATACATATTACAATTATATGAATAGATTTTGTTTAAGAAATATTAAGATATAACAATAAATATTTGTTTGAAATTGTAATTTTCCTATTTTCGAAATACATTGTTACAAATATTCCTTTTTAACTTAGGTGCTCCGCCAAAAAAATTTTCTTGCAAAAGTGTTCCGTATCTTAGAAGAGGTTGGGAACCACTGCCCTAGACAGATGGGTTGCAAAAAGAGATATTATGTCTGCTGTTATTTGGTTAATTCCAATTCACGTCAATGAGAATCATTGGGGTTTAATCGCTGTAAATTTGAAAAAGATGAAAAAGATGAAAAAGATGAAAAAATATTATATTTAGATTCCATGCATCGTACTCTCCCGGACCATATGATTGAGTGAATGCAAATATTTATAAATTTACATCATTTTAGGAAGCACGGGAATTACCGTGTATTTGATTCATGGAGTGTGTATTTTTGTACGGATATTCCATCGCAGATGAATGAATTGGGAGCGGGAGGTAATTGTGGAGTACATGTCTGCTTCTGGGCATATATTATATGCTCAGTGGAACTCCATATATTTAGTGAAGCAGATATGGGAAAAATACGTATGTGGCTGTTGAAAACAATAATAGAATGGGACAATAAACTAGATCGTTTCTTCAACAATAACGCTGATGTAAAATCAATTTTAGAAGACGATTCGGTAGTACATATGAATAAAATATTCATCTCAACAAAACCTAAAATATGTTATGGATCTCCGAGCGGATTCAATTCGACGTTAGAATACTGTTCTCAAATCCCAAAAATAATATTTATAACATCCGATTCACATTGTGCATTCCATGCGTGTACAAAACCTAGCGAAGATATGATATATTGTGAAGGTCGGTGAAAATACTGGTATCACCGTTCATGCATTGGCATGTCAAAAAAGGAAGACCCCAAATAATTTCTTTTGTCCAATTTGTCAGTAGAATATTTGCTTTCAATTTACTTTACTTCCACTTTTTCTACACTATATACCTATTATATTCGTTAATTCCTGTAAGTGTAGGTATAATTCCGAAAATATCAGTATTTTTTTATGTGGAGCGATTCAGAAAAGAAATCGAAATCCTAATCGAATTTAAATACTGATTCATATTATTCCGTATGTAGTGTATAGATACCAATATTAACGTACTAACTGCAGTTTTAGTGCATGACTTGCTCATGAATCAGTGCCTTGACGTGGCGAGCAAGCTTAGTTGAAAATATGTTACATATTTTCAAAACCAAACTGATTCTTACGCTAACGTTCAGCAAATAAATACAATCGGCCCTTTTCAGGGCCAACAAATGATTTAAAAAGAATTTACTAGTGTATTGCTCTTATTTGTATGGACACATATGAGCAAAAAATGTTGTGAATTACGTGAATAAAATAATTTCCTCCTTTTCCCCTTCAACTCTATTTGCAAAATCAATAACGCTGGGTGAGAGGAATATGTGTGCGAGTGTTGCATAATAAACTTGGCAATGTAAAAAGGTCTGGTATCTATGTTATTGTTGTTATTGCTTGTACGGTTCGTTATAAATTTGTTTGTATTTGGCGCCTTATTGAATTAGTTTTCAATTATTGTTAAATTGGAATTTTACATATGTTTTATTTGCGACAATTTTTAATACGTCACTACAATATTTAACAATCAATATTTCACATGTTACACATTTCTTGTGCTAAAAATCTTAATTATATCGAATTATTGTATCCACTTGGTCTGCCCCACCGGGACGCCGGGAAGTTCCCCTGTGGGCCGGTCGTATTGCGCGATAGTGGCCCGGTGAACAATCGACCGTTGAAAAAATATAAGTTAATTTTGGAAATACCTAGTGCTGAAAAATCAAATCATTAATTTTATTTTGTTTTATGTTTAAGTTTTTGATGTTTTACAAATAGATAATAATAAATAAATATAAAGTATTTTCTTGATTATTTTCATTAATATAGATTGACTCCATTCGAATATCTTCAGAGAAGAAGTAACTTGAATCATCTTTTTTCACAATTTCAAATATTCCGCTTTTTTAAAGTTGGTACTTTGGTTTAAAATCTGGTACTTTATTTTGTTAATGTTGGTATAAAATATTTTCTCTGTCTGGTAACGCTAGTACTAGTGAAAATTTTAAATAAATGTGTTTTATTAAATTAGTGGCTGCCATACGTTTAACAGTGTTGGTAACAAAAAACAAGCAAGATATTATTTTGAAAGACATAGTTTTAAAATTATTGGAATTTTCACAGGTAAATATCGTCTTATTTGCAACATACAAATGTTATTTAATTTGTAAATTAATTGTAGTTTAATATTTAAATTTATATTCTATCACAAAATAGAAAAAGTAAAATAAATTCTTTTCCACTGGAAAATTTCCACCCATTCTCTACAAGAACAATGAACTCAAAACCAAAAAGAAAATGTGGGGCAGAAAAACTTAGAATTACAAGGAAAAAGATACTAAATCCCAAAATTTAAAAAAAAACTATTTCCAAAAACCTTCGACCAGTACTAAAGTTCTTCAGGACGAGCTAATTATATCATCGTCTGAATCTGAAGAGAGACCTCTTGAACACGTAGAACTACTTCAAAATGATGATCAAGATATGGAAAATGTTGATGTTTCTATTATTTCAGTGGAAGCTGAAAATAGTGGACTAGAATTACAAACTGATAGCAGTGAAACAGAAACTGATACAAATAATAAAGGAAATCGAACTGAAGTTATTTTAAATTTTTTTTTTTCAAAACCAAGAAATATACATGCCGACGAGTTTTTACTTCATCATCCAGTTCAACCTAAAACGAAGTTTTTTGAAAGTTCAAAAGTTTATTTTAGAGCAAATGGTACGATACGTAAATGGCTTTCTTACTCACATGACAAAAAATCACTATTCTGTTCATTATGTTTGTGTTTTACTGCATTGCCTGGAAATAGTACCTTCGTAAGTACAGGAATGAATGGTTGGAAACACATAGGACGTTACGCGCTAAAATAAAAATATTTATTATAGGCATTTTTATGTGTATAAAGTCTAAAGTATATTGGAGATTCGAACCATAACATTTATAAATTATTTAAATTACCAAATAAGCATCTTACCGTTGTGCTAGCAACGCTATAAATATTTTTTTGCAAAAATGATATTTAAGCTACATCTTTTAATTATTACTTTTTAAAAGCATTTTTATTAGAAATGTGAGCATTAATATCATTTTAATTAATACCAATCAATGCGAATATCCTATCCCTATACCAAATTTCAGAACTCTAAAATGTATAATACAGAAGTAATCGCAACTTTTTCAATTTTACATGTTAATTCCCTATGTCCCAGATTTCTTGGGACACCCGGTATATATATATATATATATATATATATATATATATATATATATATATTGTAACCGTTTCGGTTATTTTTTTTTCTTTCTGAGTCCGGGCCTGTCGTACGAAGGCACTCGGGAGCGGACGAGTTCGAGACATGGCGTCAAGCATACAGCACGTGTGCGATTGGTATTTGCTCTTGTTTCGTTGATTTATATTATTTTCAGTGTACCATATCGCCTCCGCTAACTACCCCTAACTGCCCCCCCACCTACTCCGCTGAGCTACTCGCAGGCCAGCAAATATCGTTACATAATTTGGCGCCTAACGTGGGGCCTATTGTTAAAAGTTGGCATTCTTCGGGGCAATATTGTATGGTACACTTGTTTTATGTATTTCTTAATTAATTTTAAAACTTTTTATTCACTATTTATTATTTTAATTAGCAGTTTTAATGTACCTATTTATTTATTGAACACATAAAAAAAGTAACGAAGAAATTTTTTAATAACCTTCCTGCCTGCACAAGCGCAGTAGAACTAAAACTAGGACACCGCTCAACAAAAACCAGACTACGTAAAAGACTTCCACAAGACCTATTATTATCAACTGAAGAAGAAAAATCCGACGACGAAAACTAAACATCAATAAAACTTCCAGCCACAGGGGGATGTAATGCATCGACCCCAATAATGTCCGAGAAAATGCACAAAATACCATGTAAAACATTAAACATGTTGGTCTGGTAAAATCATTCATTAAAAAAAAAAAAAAAAAAAAAAAAATTATTTATTAGTTATTATCTTCCATATTTCCATATTTGTTTTAATTGCTATATTGTTATATTGAGGTATATCACTCTGTTGCAATTAACATGAATTTCTCGGGACTTACATATGATGAAGTCTATTACGAACTCTTGCTTCGAGGCGAGCAACGTAAAGATCTTTCTCTGCGACAGGCCAAACGTCTTCTAAGTACTCTGGCAGACAAGCCAGCTGTACAACTCGTACTTAACTCTGAGGGTGAACTTGCGGTTTGTCAAGCCAAGCTGGCACAGCTCACGGAGTTGGTCGACGACTTCCGGGGTACCGAGTCAGATCCCCACCTTGACCCGTTGCATTCTCGCGTAGGACACCTTCGGCGACGTATTCTCCGTATAGCTGATGCGAAGTTATCCGCCCAGACTAAAACTCTCTTATCGGCTATTGAAGCCATGGAAGAAGCACTGGCTATCAAGGTTCGTGACAATGCACGATCTCTTCGATCTACTGGCGCTCCGACAGCAACGCACCCTGTATGTTCCACGAAGTCAATTCCGGTGGCCAAATGGAACCTTCATTTCGACGGAAAGAGTCCCGTGCGTGAATTTTTAGAGAGAGCTGAAGAGCTAAGGTTATCCAACCGTCTGAGCAAAGCGGACTTGTTCGCTTCAGCCAGTGAGCTATTTCGCGACATCGCTCTAGATTGGTTTCGCATAGAAAAGAGTTCTCTCACTGACTGGGATTGTCTGACAGAACGCCTTAAGGCTGAATATCACTCTAAGGATTACGATCACCAACTCAAGAATGAAATCCTGCAGCGTAAACAGGGCCCAATGGAATGACCGGGAGACTTCATTACTGCTGTGAGACGCATGTACTCTCACCTAGACCATCGAATTCCAGTAGATGAACAACTGTATACCATTCGCAGCAATCTTCAGCCACGCTATGCTGACCATGCCGCTGCAGTAAATATACAAAGCTTTGACGAACTGAAGGAACTCTGCATGCGCCTGTCACTGTGCAACTCATTAAGCTCTACGTCTAGCGCACCGAAGCCCACCGAAGCAGCCTACGCTCGACCTTCTGCACGACCAGAACCTCGTCGCTCTACGCGGTAACATTCTCCTTACCGTTCTCTCAGTCCGGCACCCCGTAGGCCGAATCACAGCATAGACGAACTTTCTCGTTCGCCATCACCGTCCAGTTCTCATGGCGTCACGCGAACTTCACGATCACCAACGTCGAAGCGCGTATCTTTCTCAGCTCAGGTCACTTGCTGGAACTGCCGGCAAACTGGTCACCGATTTCACGACTGCCAAGCTCAGTGGACTCGTTTTTGTTACCGCTGTGGTACTCCAGATGTTATCACACCGAAATGTCCCAGATGTAGTCCGAACAAGGGAAACGCGAACAACGAACTCTGAAGGACCGTCAGCTAGTTCGTGATAAACCGAAATCGGTTCAAATTACTGATCCTGAGTGGCAATCGTGGCGGAAAATTGTGTAAAAGTTTTGTTCACCTTGCGCCTCGTATCTTTTATCAACTCGCGCCAATGATCCTCGACCTTACTTGGCCGTGTCTGTCTGCGGCATCCGTCTTCATGGACTGATCGACTCCGGCGCTTCCTGTACTCTTATGACGCAACGTACTTGGCGAGCGCTGAAGAAGCTGTCCATAAAATTTACCGAAAAACCGGCAACCAAGTCCGTATCAACGGCCAACGGTCAGACTTGTCACATTGAGAGCATAATCTCCATCCAATTCGAAGTAAGAGGACGTGTACGTATTTTAGATACACTGTTGGTGCCTGACCTAGTCTCCGACCTCATTTTTGGAATGGATTTCCTAAAATCGTTTGAACTAGTTCCGAACTTTGCCAATAAGACGTTCGAATTTGCATCTTCTCCTGTCACTTGCTCGGTGATTGGTAAAGCACGACTTACACAAGCCGAATACGAAGCTTTGAATCATTTGACTGACAGTTATTTCGACGAACTAGGAACTCGCCTCGGTAAAACAACGGTATTGGAACATGTCATCGACACCGGTGATGCACCGCCCATCAAGCAACGTCACTATCCGGTCTCTCCAAACATCGCAAAATTCATCAAGTCCGAATTAGACGAGATGCTACGATTGGGAGTTGTGGAGCCCTCTCATAGTGCTTGGAGTTCACCGATTGTCGTTGTCAAAAAGCACTCCGGCGACTACCGCTTTTGTATTGATTTCCGTAAGGTCAACAATGTAACCAAGAAGGATGCTTACCCTCTGCCTTATATGTCTACTATCTTAGACCAACTAGGAGGCGCTAGATACCTATCATCTCTTGACTTAAAGTCAGCATTTTGGCAGATTCCACTTGAAGCTTCTAGTCGTGAACGTACCGCATTCTCTGGACGTGGACTATTTCAATTTGTCACCATGCCATTTGGATTGTGTGGAGCCCCCGCTACGATGCTGGAACCCTTCGTATTCGTGTACCTGGATGACATCGTCGTCGCCACTCCTGATTTCGAAACCCACTTGGAAGTGTTACAGAAGATTTTCTGCAGGTTACAAACAGCTAATCTAACGCTGAACCGAGCAAAATGTTTCTTTGCTCGCAATGAATTGAAATACTTGGGATATATTGTGGATAGTACGGGCCTTCGCGTAGACCCAGACAAGGTGAGTGCCATTGTCTCCTTTGCTACTCCGAGAAATGTCAAGGATGTACGCCGATTCGTCGGACTAGCTTCATGGTATCGACGTTTCATCCCAGAATTCTCTCAGAAGATCGTTGCCCTGACTCGACTGACGAGAAAATACGTAAAGTTTGTGTGGACACCCGAAGCCGACTCTGCTTTCAACAATCTCAAGGAATGTTTGAGCAAACGGATGCAAGTTCCACAGCAGTTGGTGCCGTTCTCACTTAAAATTTTGGCGACGGAGAGCGAGTTATAGCCTACGCGAGCAGAGCGTTGAGCCGGAATGAGCAAAACTATTCTGCCACCGAATTGGAAATTCTCGCAGTACTGTGGGCTATAGAAAAATTTCGCGGATACATCGAAGCATCAAAATTTACTGTGATCACAGACCATCACGCGTTATTATGGCTGAATAATCTGAAGGAGCCTAAAGGACGATTGGCTCGCTGGGCAGTACGTCTACAACAATATGATTTTGAAATAATCCACCAAAAAGGCAAGAACCATGTTGTTCCGGACGCTCTATCTCGATCTGTCAACCTTGTCGAAGTCAACCCGGAGAATCACGATGACTGGTATAGGAACATGCTACATAATGTTACGACCCATCCAGGCCAGTACCCCAAATGGAAGATTGTAAATGGCAAATTAATGAAACAGTGTCGTCTCGTCAACCCCGCGTCGCCTGATGAACAGCCGTGGAAACTAGTTGTTCCAGAACCTTTACGATCTCATGTTTTGTATCAGAACCATGACACGCCTACCGCTGGACACTTAGGCACTTTCAAGACGAACCGTCGCATTGCCGCGATTTATTACTGGCCGAGAATGGCCCATGACGTAAGCCACTACGTACGTAGTTGTGACGTTTGCCAGGCGCACAAGGTGGAACAGCAACTTCCAGCCGGACTGCTCGGTACCCGATCCGTGTCTCGCCCTTGGCAATACGTCTGCTCAGACCTCATTGGCCCGCTACCTCTTTCCTAATCACAAAATAGATTTATCCTCGTCATTTGTGATATGTTCACCAAGTATTCGATGTTTTTCCCCATACGTACAGCTAATAGTGAGACTATTTGTCGTATAATCGAAAATGAAGTTTTTCTCGTATTTGGCGTACCCCAGTACTTTATATGTGATAACGGACGTCAATACGTCAGTCATGAATTTAGAGATCTTCTATCTTCCTACTCGGTTAAGTTGCAACTGACTGCAAATTATCATCCTTCTGCTAACCCTACGGAACGCACTAATCGCGTTATCAAAACTATGGTAGCCTCATTTATCCGTGATAACCAGCGAGACTGAGATACGTTACTTCCAAAATTCCGCTTCGCTCTCTGCACAGCCGTGCATGAAGTCACGGGATACTCCCCAGCCTTTCTAAATTTTGGTAGGGAACTGAGCGTAGAGAACGCTCAGACTGCCGACAACTTGGAGGATGAAGTCACATTCGATCCTCGAAACAAACGGGCGGGACAACTTGAATCAGTTACGGACCATCCAGCCGGTCATACGTGAACGTTTAGAGGCAGCATATAAGAAGAACAGCAACATCTACAATCTCCGCCGGCGAAACGTCACTTACAACGTGGGTGATATAGTATGGAAACGAAATCCCGTACTTTCAGACGGAGGTACATATTTTTCTGCTAAGTTAGCCCCCAAGTACCTCAAGTGTCAGATAACCAAGCGTTTGTCGGATACTCGATATGAGTTAATGGATGAAGCTCATCGGCCGGTTGGTGTATGGCATGTATCCATGCTGAAACCACACCACTCTCGCTGAAAAAAAAAATCGTTCAACCTGTCTCACTCTTTTTTTTAGGAAACGGGTATGTAACCGTTTCGGTTATTTTTTTTTTCTTTCTGAGTCCGGGCCTGTCGTACGAAGGCACTCGGGAGCGGACGAGTTCGAGACATGGCGTCAAGCATACAGCACGTGTGCGATTGGTATTTGCTCTTGTTTCGTTGATTTATATTATTTTCCTGGTTCCTGCGAATATTCTACGGACTAGTGACTAAAGTACGGTGGTAATCGTGACATTCTTCTCACCAAAGCGGCAAACCAGCTAAGTATTTTGTTTAATTACTTTTTTTGTTCCCGTGCGGTCAGCACGTGCTTGCTGGGTGTTGTTATATTTATTTTTCAAGTTGTGTGGCACGTTGATGTCTAATTTATATACGCCGCAACATAGAATATTTGTTATCGGATTATATATTAGCGACTTTAAGCCCTAGGTACGGGTTACGCAGACCACGTGGCTGGTGTGACGCTTTCAAAGGAGTCAGTCCCACCTCGACTGTCCAACCAAGGTTGGGCTGGCGCCCTGAAAAATAAGTGTCGAGGCTTGAGATACCCAAGTTCCACCAACTCCGGAAGGCCACCGTCTCCAACGCAGCCGGGACGCATCCAGCCACCACAAGGACTTTACGCCTGTACCTGCAGTCCGCTAAGTAGACTCTTTTTATTTGTTGTTTGCCACGTTATTAAGTCATTAGTATGTAATGGGTGCCCTATGCCCAGGTAGAGCTAAGTTTATTTCATTTGTAAGCCATTGATTGTAAATATACTGGTTATATACGTATTCAGTGTACCATATCGCCTCCGCTAACTACCCCTAACCTGCCCCCCCCCCTACTCCGCTGAGCTACTCGCAGGCCAGCAAATATCGTTACAATATATATATATATATATGTATATATATATATATATATATATATATATATATATATATATATATATATATATATATATACAGGGTGGCCCTAAAATGCGTGGACATCGCTTAACCACAGATTCCTGGGTCGAAAATAAGACGATTTAACTAAACTTACCTATATGCAATTACGTTTCGTTTAGCTAGTATTCTGCTTCAAAGTTCTTTCAAGAAAAAGTTATTTTATCCATAACTACAGAACGCTTGGATCGATTTGGATAATATTCGGTACTGTACTTCTTACGGATGTAGGTCATCTTTTAAGGTGATATTAGTTATTATCAGTGGACCATTAGTGTACGAAACACGGATAACCCGGCATAAACCAGTCAAAAACTTTTTAATGTTAAGGCCAATAACTTTCAAAAAAATAGTTTCAGAAAGAGACATTCAATAGTAATTTTTTTGTTCTTGTTATCTGTAGTGATATCTGTTAAGGTTTAGACACAAAAAAATAAAATCTGAAAGACCGCGCACTGCATTTCATAAAAAAATGCAATCTAGCAGTCTGGTTTTCTAAGTAATAAATGACGATATGATATTTATTAGTGCAATTATTTAGATTTCCTTATAAAAAGGAATCGCAAATATTTAAATCTAGTGAACGAGGTGCCCATTTTGCAAAAATTCAAAGGAAATCTAAATAATTGCACTAATAAATATCATATCGTCATTTATTTCTTAGAATACCAGACTGCTAGATTACATTTTTTTATGAAATGCAGTCCGCGGTCTTTCAGATTTTATTTTTTTGTGTCTAAACCTTAACAGATATCAGTACAGATAACAAGAACAAAAAAATTACTATTGAATGTCTCTTTCTGAAACTATTTTTTTGAAAGTTATTGGCCTTAACATTAAAAAGTTTTTGACTGGTTTATGCCGGGTTATCCGTGTTTCGTACACTAATGGTCCACTGATAATAACTAATATCACCTTAAAAGATGACCTACATCCGTAAGAAGTACAGTATCGAATATTAACCAAATCGATCCAAGCGTTCTGTAGTTATGGATAAAATAACTTTTTCTTGAAAGAACTTTGAAGCAGAATACTAGCTAAACGAAACGTAATTGCATATAGGTAAGTTTAGTTAAATCGTCTTATTTTCGACCCAGGAATCTGTGGTTAAGCGATGTCCACGCATTTTAGGGCCACCCTGTATATATATATATATATATATATATATATATATATATATATATATATATACCGTGTGTCTCACGACGATCTACACATAGGACGTTACGCGCTCATTTGATTTTTGAATTCAAAATATTAATCTGATTGTTTTTGTTTTGAAGTGTCAAACACTACTCCAAATAAATAGTTATTTCTTAGTGCACTAGCTGTTGATTGCATTTTCTTTAATTTAGATTTCCCTTTCTGTTTGTTTTTCTTGATAAAATTTGTTAGAATGTCACAAATAAAATAAAATAGTAAACGTCAAATTGACAATTATACTGTCTAATAGTAAAAAAAAAAACAAAAACAGTCCGATTAATATTTTGAATTCAAAAATCAAATGAGCGCGTTACGTCCTATGTGTAGAATTATCACGCCTCCTGAGGGGTGGCGCGATAAAAGGTTGCTCCGACTGGCTTCAGTGGAGACGGGGGTGGTTCTTATTTCGCAATACAAAATGATTATAAAATTAAACGGCAGGTTAAGTTAAAGTAAGGGCGCCACGTGTTTTGGGTACGCCACTGCACTCGCTATAGTTGAAACACGAAAGACTATATCGAGAAAATACTTGACGGAGGGGCAAACAAGTCAAATAATCGGTGGTTTGGGGGTATAACAAATTCGTTTATTGTACAATAAAATGATTGAAACATAAATATCAAGAAATATACTATATAGGGTTAGTACTTAGGCTAATACAGAGATTAAATAGACAGGCGAGGTCCGAAGTAAGTAACCCGACGGTAGTGAGTTGCTATCAAAACAGATAGTAAAATTAAACCAAAATCAAGGAGACCAATCTACGTGAATCAACCCTCACCACCGTGCATATGGCGGATTACTTCGGGGCCTGTCCCAAGAATAATTATACAAAGTTCATAACACTAGTAAATAATAATACTACAGTAATACAATGTTTCCAGATATTTGATAACAAAAGCTGGTATGATACAAAATTATTGATAAATGTAAAACAGAATAGAATTAGAATATGATAAACGATGCTAAATCGACGTTGGCTGGGTTGAACCAGTTAAGATAGGAAAGAAATTACACATACGCGTTTAGTTGCTTTTACCCAGCACAGGGCCGCACTAGCACAAAGGAGAGTGAATTCCACGCGTTCCGTATGATACAACACTGGGTCAAATTCACGTAGATTCGGTACAAGATGTAGTAAATAGAACCGACTTATCTGTATTCTGCGTCTCTGGTTCCTGGTACGTGACACGGCAAATCTCCGAAGTTGCGAGCACCGACCGATGCGAGTAAAGGCGCGTGGGCACCAACGGGAAACCTCGGACGGCGTGATGACGATGGTGATACTAGCGGCGGAGCAGTAGCACGATGGGGTACACACTCTAAATCCCTAATACGGGACTGGCACGGATACCGAAGCACGTGGCTTCTAAACACTATCACTAACCGTAACCAGTACGACGAAACGAAAGTTGAACTTGTAAATCCCCCTTTTCTATGGGGTGGTATTGAAACTCAGACTAAACTCAAAACGAAAACTACTGAGATTCAAAATAATATAGATACTCTCGACTTCGTCCGTCCCTCTCGAGATCTGCCACTCAACAACCGCGTTATTCCTGTTCTTTTCGTGCAGCGCTCGACGATGCCGGTACGTTCCGCGACACGTTTTAAAAGGTTTCATGTGCGTAAATTAAACCGTTACAATATATATATATATATATATATATATATATATATATATATATATATATATATGTTATATATCAAAGAATTTCTGAACATGAAAATAGTAAAAGACATAACAATTATGTTATTTCATATTTTACCCATAATGGCTCTAAAAATTTGGATGTATTACTGTTTGAAAAACAGGGAAGTCTAAGAAAACAGAAAATAAAAAATAACATAGAAATTATTAATATTGACTGGTATTCACAGCTCGATACTAAGGGCTACTAGAGGAATCTACTAAGGCCTACTAAAAATGTCTATTCACAGGTCGCGATTAGGCGCGACTAAGCTAGAAGAGTTCTAACTTTAGTAGCGAAATTTAGTCGCACCAATTGCTTGTTAAATATGGCTGCCGTGTTCGTACGGTAGTTGCGAGATATGCGAAGAGTGAGAGAAATAAGAAATTTACGGAATGTAGTAAGAAAAAATTATCGCGACTACGCAGATCCGTATATAGTTTATAAGGATATCGAATTTAAGCGACTACTGCGAAATATATAATGGAGCTGATTCGACCTGCGCTTGAACCGAAGCGATTTTATTATGCTAAAGGCATGTACCAAGAATATAACGCTAAGAATATATGCTTTAATTTGAATTGCCACCAAAATATCCCGCCTAAAATAATTGAATGCGAATAGTGCTACTTGTCAAGCAGCAAGGTCAACCAGTAACAACAGAAAGATAAGTGGTTTATTAGAATTTTTATGAATATTATGTTAATAATAGTTAATTGTTAGTCGTCAACTAATGTCAAGTTTAAAAATAGTGCAGTTGGTTAAGATTTAACTGATGCATGATACTGTATTACATCCTATATTATTATAACCTAAGTTATCAGTGATTAATTGTTGGAGATGTCGGCTTAATCTAGTTACTTTCAAATCTTCCCACTAGAGAAGGTTGGCACCGTTGGTGTATTGGTAACTTTTGCTTCTGCCTACATAAGGACACTATTAAGTTGGTTGTAAAATGGCTATGTAAATTCGATCCAATATATCAATAAAATCAGTATATATCTTGTGAATCCTAGTGAGAATTACTAATACAACGCATAATCCTAACATTAAAGATGTAAGTTCTTAATAGTTATGGTTTATTTTTAGGTGATTTGCATGGTATAAGTCAGGCTAGTGTTAGCCGGATTGTTCGGCGAGTATCTCTGGCATTAGCATCAAAATTGCATCAATTTGTTCGATTTTCCAATAATCTCAATCATGTCAAAAATCAGTTTTATGCAAAGGCCGGTTTTCCGATGTTGCTGGGCGCGTTGTCTGCACCCACGTTCGCATAAAAAATCCAGACAAAGAAAGGCCGTTGCTGTACTGCAACAGGAAGGGATGGTACTCCCTGAATGTACAGCTAGCGTGCGAAGTCAATCATCACATTACAGATTTAAATACCCGATGGCGAGGTAGTGCTCACGACGCTAGAATATGGCAAGAGTGTACACTGGCAAGAAAATTTGAAGTAACATACTTTTCATTAAGCATTAAACACAACTAATTATATATTATATCGTAAATTTGTAGAATGGTGCAATACAAGGCTTGTTATTGGGAGATGGAGGCTATCCACGCAGACATTTTTGATTAACACCTGTGTCAGACCCTCAAACTACACTGGAACGTAGGTACAATACTTCCATACGCAATGTTCAGAAGTCTTCAGATCAGCCTAAATATATCGTTGCACACAGCTAAAGCTGCAATAGCAGTTATATATAATATTAGATTAGATAATGATGATTGCGACAATGACAAACAATTTGAATTTAGAATTTAATTACTACCATTTTATAATTAATATTAATAATAATTAATGTTTACATTAGGGTGGTCCTTAATATGGATATTTTCGAATTTCTTTGCTCCCAGGAGCTCAAATGCTTCCAAATTGATAAAAAAAAATTCTCTGAAAGTTTGAGCTCTTAATATTAACTTTAAGATAGTCCGCGCTCCAACCTAAGTTTCTTATGGAAATAACATGGGAAAAATTCCATTTCTTTTTTAGAATTTTATAACTCAGCGACAAATGAATCAAAAGTAATAATTCGCTTCATGTTTTATTGTAAATTTGACGCTCTACAAAAAAGGTTCCTTATAATTTTTCGTTAAATCTATTGGCTCAAGAGTTATTCGAGCTCAAAGTTTAATTATTATATAATTATTAATAACATCAAGTATAATTATTAAGTAAATACTTATTTTATAAAATATATCAAATTTTTGTTGTAAAATTTTTATTTATAACCAAAAAAAGCAAATAAGATGTTTGTAATTTTTGTGGCATTATGGACTGAGTCACTTACGCCATCTCTGATAGTATTTGTGAACTCAAACATTTTGACACTTAAAAATATTCATAAATCACTTAACCTCTAATTAAAATAAACAATCTGTGTGAGCTGTCTAACGAAATATTTATTTATCATGACATCAAGATTAATTTTACGGCAAAATATTTATTTAATTGGTGATGTTGATACACAAATTATCGGTAATAAATTGCCATCAAAATTACAAGTGCTAAAAGTTTTTTTTTATCACATACGTATTCTCAAATTAAAATTACGTGAAAGTGCTGAAATCTGCATAGATGAAATTAAAGTATTTTGGAAAAAAGCTCAGATACCAATTAAAAGAAAAGATCATTGTATAGATCAGTTGTTAAAATTATATGAGCAATATCAGCTCCTTCAAAAAAGTGTAAACAGAGACTCAAATAAAATTAAAGAGGACGAATTTAAATCTTCATTGATGAATTTGTTCAACGTTGCCCATGCAAATGTGGCACTAATGGTCAAAGAAAATACAATGCATTTTTTAACTGAGCAACAGAAAGATGGTAGAGTTGGTTACATAGCTAATATTGAGTCTGATGATAATGAACAAGTACAAAAGATAAAGGATGAACTACTACAGCTACGTCGTGAAAAATCGGAGAGAGAAACAGCTCGATACGGTAAAATTGATTTTAAAATAATTTATAAAGTTGGATTGATTTATTAAAAATAATTGTACCTTAATTTTAATCACAAATTTTTATTTTTATACATTTTATGTTAATTGAATAGATGAATTTGTGGAATTCACATCAAGCAGCGAAGTGGAAGGAGTAAATCCGTTGAGTCAAAAAACAATATCGTCTGTGTCAAAATTTTCCGATGAACTGGCAACTACTCAGCACCAAGAATCAACACAATCTCGTGGGACAATAAATATCGTAGATGATAAATTAGTAGCGATCTTCGATCATTGTAAAATAAGTGACCGTAATGCTGTACGTTTGATTATTGCTTTATGTTCAGTATTAAATATCGACGTAAATCCATTAATAGTAAATAGATCATCTATTCACCGAAGTAGAGAAAAAATACGTGAGGAGAAA
Organism: Carabus problematicus; assembly: GCA_963422195.1. NCBI lineage: Eukaryota > Metazoa > Arthropoda > Insecta > Coleoptera > Carabidae > Carabus > Carabus problematicus. The sequence goes on along the minus strand of OY728583.1, from coordinate 8,853,483 downwards.
GTCAAACAAATCAAAGAACTTTTTAAAACTGAAGACTTGAATGCTAGTGTTCTGCACTGGGATGGAAAAATTATGAAAACTTCAAGTGGAAAAAATAGAGAACGACTACCAGTTGTATTAAGTTGTGGACAAATTGAAAAAATATTAGCGATCCCAGTATTAGATGATGGCACAGGACAGTCTCAAGCTGATGCAATGTTTGACGCTATTAATGATTGGGGTATTCCTAACTGTATCAAAGCTCTTTGCTGTGATACTACTGCTGCGAATCTAGGATTGAATAAAGGAGCTGCAGTTTTACTTGAACAGTTGCTTGAAAAAAAAAACTACTGTATTTGCCTTGCAGGCATCACATATTTGAACTTATTCTAAGGGATGTTTTTGAACTTAAAATACCTACAACTTCAGGCCCTGATGTACCTTTGCTTAAAAGATTTCGAGAGCACTGGACAGAAATTGATACAAGTCAATACTGTACTGGCGTCGAAGACTCGTACGTGCAAGACAAAATACAAAATCATATTGAAGACATCAATCAATTTATCCAAAAGCAACTAGATTCTGAACAACCAAGAGAAGACTACAGAGAACTTTTGGAGCTTGTTCAGATATTTATTGGTAAAGTTCCGTGCAGTAAAGTAAAATTTAGAAAACCGGGTGCATTCCATCACGCTAGATGGATGTCGAAGGCCATATATACTATAAAAATATTTTTATTTCGTAAACAATTCACAATGACGGTGAAATTAATCAAATCAATTTCTGAAATTTGTATTTTTATTGTTACAGTATATATCAAAGCATGGTTTACTTGTCCTCTAGCATCTGAAGCTCCAAATAATGATTTATCATTTTTAAAAGAACTTATTGATTATGAATTGACAGATGCTAAAATATCTGAGGTGGCGTTGAAGAAATTTAGCAAGCACTTGTGGTATTTAAATCCAGAAACTGCAGCTATGGTGTTTTTTGACGAAATAATATCACTAAACATTAAGAACCAGATGGTGATTATGTTAAAAAGTATTGACAAAAGTTCAGAAAACTTGAAACGCTTCGAAATTCAAAATATTAGAGATGTATATAACTGGAACATTGCTTCATTTGTATCATCAAGATCACTCCAGTTTTTCAAACGGTTTGGAATAAATACAGATTTTTTAAATTTATATCCGTCTGAGTGGTGTCGAAATGAAGATTACCAGAAGGGTTTGCTATTGGTAAGAAGTTTGAAGGTTGTTAATGATATTGCTGAGCGTGCAGTAAAACTAATTGAAGAATACCATAGTATACTAAGCAAAAACCCAGAGCAGCAGCAATTTATAGTTCAATTTTTATCAGAATATAAGCAATATTATGCTGATACTCGAAAATCTGCAATAATTGAAAATATGAAAATGGATTAAGGCTAATTATCCGAAGGGTATCATATTTCACCTGTACTTTCATTTTTTATCTTGAAAATCAGAAAACTATCTGTTTTATTAATTGAAAAATCACACATATTAATCACAATTCCAAGAATAACATTGTATTTGCGTTTTTCTATCATAAATAAAAATTTTACAACAAAAATTTGATATATTTTATAAAATAAGTATTTACTTAATAATTATACTTGATATTATTAATAATTATATAATAATTAAACTTTGAGCTCGAATAACTCTTGAGCCAATAGATTTAACGAAAAATTATAAGAAACCTTTTTTGTGGAGCGTCAAATTTACAATAAAACATGAAGCGAATTATTACTTTTGATTCATTTGTCGCTGAGTTATAAAAATTCTAAAAAAGAAATGGAATTTTTCCCATGTTATTTCCATAAGAAACTTAGGTTGGAGCGCGGACTATCTTAAAGTTAATATTAAGAGCTCAAACTTTCAGAGAATTTTTTTTTATCAATTTGGAAGCATTTGAGCTCCTGGGAGCAAAGAAATTCGAAAATATCCATATTAAGGACCACCCTAGTTTACATAGATTCTGATACGTCCGTTTATGAGCAAATTGGTGCAATTCAGATGCCAATGCCACAACCCCCATATAATGTTCGCGGCAGCGCATTTCGTGTAGCATTTATAAATAAACATTTTACATAAATTAAAATTTTATTACATATAAATATATTTTATTTTTTTCAAAATCATTGATTGAGCCGTTCTCCTTGGATCTGTTCTAATTCGTACAGACTGGAATCTACAACGCAGTCGCTTGAACAAATATCGTGTATCATCCAGCCTACTTCCACTGGCATCTCTGATGAAGAACCACCTTCAGTATGTTTTGCAGCACGACTGAATTTGGATACACTAGCCTTTGCTGTATTTTTCATTCTTCTCCATTGTTTTTTTATCCTTGTTCCACTCCTCTCATATCCACTAACCTTTAGTAGACGTTCATTTTCCATCCATGCTTTTTTGCTTTCTCTTATAATATTAATATCATTCCATTTGAATTAAATAGTTCTTTTCTTCTTTCGAATGTCTTTAAATGTCTTTAAAATGTCGTGTCATGTATAACAAACTGTTATATATTTATAAAATTTATTTATTTTACTTACCTTTCATTTAAAACTATCTACTAACTTCACAAAATATCTATCGCGGATCAATTATATGTCGGTAAAGCAGGGTTGGACTGGCTATGCAAAATTTCACCGGGAAGTTTTGGAATACAGGCCCATGTTCTCTGAAGACAACAAAAAAAAATGCAACGCTTATGCAAAATAACATCTTTATTAAGATTATTATTAAAATTATTAAATTTTTATACAATTCAGGACTACTCTTACATATTTCTTTAATTACTACTTCATTATCAATAACCATTAACAAGTCTTTGTTTCCGTTCATTACATTCAGCGCATCCACATGATCATCACTTAATCTATTTCTTAGGTGATCTTTAATATATTTTAGAATATTAAAGGTACGTTCGTATTGAACTTGTGTCGCTAACATCAGCACAATTTTTATCATATTAAAAACGTTTCTGTAAGCCTCGCTATACAAATTATATTCATGCAATACCTTAAAACAGCATACTAAGCAATTCTTGCATCGATTTCATTCTCTCATTATTTCCGGTTCCGCCCCATCAATCTCCAAATCATAATTTGCAACAACATATTTTTCAGACAGATTTTTCTTCGAATATTCTCACTTCTCCACGTCTTGATATTCCGCCAAAAAAATCAAACATTACGAAATTAGAATCTAGTTTTTCCATTACTGCTTTTAGAGTTTTAAAATTTTCTGAACGAACATTTCTCACCAAAAAATTGGGTTGCAAATATTGAATCTCATTGAACAGCTTTTCGTTATTCAAAAATCGTTCCATAAAATCCGCCAGTACTCGTTCATATAATTTTTTAAAAGTTTCTTTTCAAACTTTTCTATGTCAATTTCTTCTACGGTTTTATTTTTGTTGCTTTTTTTCTGATGACAGGTAATTTTAATTGAATATTATTTATTTCAATTTCATCATCAACTGAATAGTTTTCAAATTTATTATTAATGAAATGAATAAATTTATTACAATCCGATCTTATGAGTTTAAAATTATTTAAATCAGTTGATATAGTATCCACCGTAGCATGAATCATAGCTACTGCTTTTGACAAGATTAGATTGCTTGTCTGCAAATATTTTGGTAAAGCAGTTGTACAGCCAAATAACTTCAAATATGTTATAACGTTCCATTTTTGCTGGAACAAGTCTGTGGATATCTGGACGTGTCACGACGGCAAAAGAAAGAATAGCAGAGAGTCGATTGTCGAGAGCCGACCGCATAGACTTTGTGTACTTTGTACATTTTTTTTGTTTTCACTTTGACAGTCATTTCTAGTCTCAATGTGAGTTTGTATCGAAAAATACAAAGTGAAGAGTTTACCCTATTATGCAGGGGATTTTAGTAGAAGTATTGTGCTGTGCTAAATTTCAGTAGTCCGCTTTGCCTTTACCCACCCCGTCTCCACTAGCAACTAGTCGGTTGCCGTGTAAATCACGTTTAGTTTAGAAAAATACCGTTACAATATATGAGCCGTCAATAGGGTTTCATTTTTAAATAAATTATCTAATAAATTTGAAGCTTTAAAACGAGCATGTGCAGGAAAAGAAAAATCATTTCTAATGTGATTTAATGTCAGAGATATTTGATAAAAGAATGATGTATCTGGATCACAGTAATTTTCAAATATTTTTCGTAAACCGGCATCAGTAGACCACCATCTCATATTTCCGATTGCAGAAATAATGGTTGTTGTATATTGCCGAAGCAGTCATTCTTTTATATCCTCGTAAAAAATTTATAATTTCGGTTATGACTTCAAATAAAGAAATTCAGCCGTATTAATTATCAATGCGATTGTAGAGTTTTAACTAGTAGCCACTTATATGTTGCTAAGACGATCCTATTAATAAATAAAAATTTAGTTGGTACTAACTAGTAGAATATTTAGTAAAATATTATCGTGGCAACATTGTACGGTATAATATACGCATGCGCGTTATAACAAATATAGCTGTCAAAGAACAGATTATTGTTTGTGTCAGTTTGTGTTTAAGGAAAAACTAATAATGGAGTTAGGTTTATTTTTATTATTTATATATCGTTAAAAACAAGTAATATGTCCGTATTATGTACTCGTCAATTTTAGTTAAGATCACGACGCGTTTCGAACTCTCGTTCATTATCAAGTAATAAGGTGTGGTGTAATGTTGTGGCTTATATACCTGCCCTGTTCATTGGAGTGTGACTGTTCAATGATGCGTGTTTTTTGTGTAATATTTTGAGTGGTGTGAATATGGCATTAGATTGGCTGTTTATTTGTATGTTTATTATAGGTTGTTTAAGTTTTTCTTTATATATCTCAAGGTTTTCGATGATGTTTAGTTTCCTACCTTTGGGGTGTTTTTTTATTATTTTCATTATGTCTTTTATGTCGCCTGCTGCGTGTTTATAATCAAGTAGGTGGGCTGCGTAGTTGGAGTCGATTTTAAGTTTTTTAAAGGAGTTTATGTGTTCTTTATACCTGTCTTTAAATTTTCTACCGGTTTGGCCTATGTAGTTCAGATTACAAGTGTTGCATTTTAATTTGTATATTCCGCTTTGGTTGTATTTATCTGTGTTTTCTATGTTATTATTAATTTGACTTTTGAGGTTGTCTGTAGTTTTGTATGCTATGTTTGTGTTGTGTTTCTTAAAAAGTTTAGTTATTCTGTAAGTTTGTTTTCCTATGAAGGTAAATGTGGCCCATTGTTTAGGTTCATGAATATTGTTAATGTCTTTGTGGTTTCTTTTAATATTTTGTTGTATTTTATTTACAGTATTAATGTTATATCCATTGTTGGTGGCTATTTGTTTAATAATGTTTAGTTCTTTGTTATAATCGCCTTTATTCATTGGTATGGTTTCTAGTCGGTGTATTAGGCTTCTAAAGGCTGCTAGTTTGTGTTGTTTAAGGTGTTCTGATTTTGCGTGTATGATGTTGTCAGTTTGTGTTGGTTTACGGTATATGTTATATTTTAGGCTTGTGCAATTTTTAGTTATTGTTATGTCGAGGTAATTTATTTTGTTGTTAACTTCTTCTTCTATTGTGAATTTTATATTGGTGTGTATATTATTTATGTAATTTAGTATATCGGTGGTGTTTTCGCAGTCGGTGATACACAATATGTCATCTACATATCTTACTCATTGTTTGATTTTATATTTTTCTTTTATGTCGTTCATAGTGTTTTCTTCGAGATTTTGTAGGAATATTTCAGAGAGTATTCCGGATAATGGGCTGTCCATTGCGAGACCGTTGTTTTGTTTATAATATTGGTTGTTGAATTGGAAGTAATTTTGTGTTAGTATGGTGTTTAATATTTAAAGATTAGTTATATCGAAAGATATTATTTTTGTTTTTGGTGTTATTTCTATATCTTTAGTTTTTTCGATTAGTTCTTTGTTATTTTTAATAGTGTATTTGTTATTTAACTCCATTTGGTTTTTTAATATGCGTGCAATTCTTTTGGATATTTTATATGTTGGTGCTTGTGTGAAGTTTACTAGTGGTCGTATCGGGGTGTTTGGTTTGTGTATTTTGGGTAGTGCTTTTAATATTGGCGCTTGTGGGTTCATGTTTATTTGGAAATATGTTTCGTTAGGTTTTATTATCAGTGGGGTTTTTTTGAAAATATTTTTTAACTGTAGTTGGTATTTATTGGTTGGATCTGTTTTTAGTTTTTCGCATTTGTTAGTGGTGATAAAATCTTCTGTTTTTTCTATATAAGATTCTTTCTTTATTATTACTATAGTGTTCCCTTTATCAGCTTTTGTTATTATTATTTTCTTTCGTCGACTCCAACTACGCAGCCCACCTACTTGATTATAAACACGCAGCAGGCGACATAAAAGACATAATGAAAATAATCAAAAAACACCCCAAAGGTAGGAAACTAAACATCATCGAAAACCTTGAGATATACAAAGAAAAACTTAAACAACCTATAATAAACATACAAATAAACAGCCAATCTAATGCCATATTCACACCACTCAAAATATTACACAAAAAACACGCATCATTGAACAGTCACACTCCAATGAACACGGCAGGTATATAAGCCACAACATTACACCACACCTTATCACTTGATAATGAACGAGAATTCGAAACGCGTCGTGATCTTAACTAAAATTGACGAGTTCATAATACGGACATATTACTTGTTTTTAATAATATTGACGATGAACTTCGGAACTGAAAATATAATATTCATTTATATATCGACTGCCGTTTAGAATATATAAAACAAAAGTGATTTAAGAAAAATATGTTTTGTAATATTGCTTATAGATAAAACGTCCCAGGGCACACAACTGGAGCGAGGAAGAAAAAGCGGTGTTTGTAAATGCAGTTACAAACCATATGCACATAATTGAAAATAAAAAAAAATGTGCCATTACAAATCGAAAAAAGGACGATGCCTGGAGAAAGATACAAGAAGATATGTTGCATGAAGGTGTGCGTTTTGGTTATCATAATTTGAGTATTACATGTCAAATATATTTTATTTTGATAGGTTACGTTAGAGATGTAAGTCGAATGAAAGAACAGTGGCAACGTATGAAAGTGCAAACTAAAATCAATGTAAGGAACTTTAAGACATGTACCAAAAAACAGGTGGAGGTCCACCACCTGTTCAACCTACTGAAATTGAATGGCAGATATGCGAATTGATACCACATGAGTTCACAGAGGATAAAAATCCGTTTGACAGTGATAATGTAATTTCTTTTTTGTATGCTGCAACTACCATTACATTTATAAATTTTTTTTAGATTACACCATCATTAAGTAATAGAGAGGTATCAAAAGCACAAGAGGAAAATGTTTGTATTATCCAGGAAACATGTATTCATAGTGAACCACAACACGCTGAAAAACCAAACTATAGCGAAATTGTTAACAATAAAGAGACTCCAGCAAAGAAATCACGTACAACATTTTAAAAAAGAATGACGGAGTACGAAGAAAAATTATATGAATTAAATAAACAGCGAATCGAACAAACTATAAAACGTGCAGATGAGTTACATAAAATGAAGCTGAAACATGAAGAACAATACCATGCGGAAATATTAAATTTATTGAAGTTAAATTCCCAACAATAATTATGTATTCTTGATTTACAATTTTTTGTCGCAGAATGACTTTTTGTTTTATTAATGATGTAAGATGTTTGCAAAATACATTGCGGATTACTTGTTTTTTTTTTTTAATTTATATATACATTTATATATATTCTATGAATAACACACAGCGGGAGTGCAAAAAAATAAACACGTGGTATGAGTAGCTGAAGAAAAAAGCAATTAAATCGTGGTTTAAACTAATAATAATTTAGTGAAAAGTGGTAAAAACAAAGTGGAAAAAATAGTGGATTAATATGAGCTCCGAGTGAAAGTGAAAAACACTAATATCATAAACAATATAAAAAAAAGAAATAAAAGCATAAGGTTAAAAAAAACTGTCTGACGTTTTTAACACATTAACTTGTCTGAACAAAGTTTTGAACACAAACAGCGCAAGTAAAGGCTAGAAACGTAGGCAACCTGAGCTTGCAGATCAGTACTGCGGGCAGGCCAAAAATGGCGTGAATGGCAAATAAAGAGTGTAGAGTACGCAGCAACAGTGTGCACAGCTTAGATCAGCCATTTACGAAAAGTAGAAAAACCGGTAGATCTCCAATACGAAAAAGAGAACGAGAAGAAGACGAAATGGAAGAAGTTAATATCTCCTTAAAACTGCTGATGGACCAAATGAAATTAATGAGAGAGGATATGCAAAAAGGTAACCAAGAATTAAAGGAAAAAATGGAAGATAATAACAAAGAAGTAAAGGAAATGATCCATGAAACAAAGAGAGAAATCGAGGAAATTAAAAAGAGAGAAGAAAACTGGATAGAAGAAAAGAACAACCTCCTTATGATAATCCACAAAAGAGAAGAAGAGGCTAACAAAGATACGGAAAAAAGAGAAAAACTGGAAAGAAGAATTCAACAAATTGAAAAGAGAGAAGAGGGAAGGGAAAAAGAAAGAAAAAAGAAGAACATTATATTAAAAGGGCCAGAGCTGAAGTTGGATGACGCAAATCTAAGAGAATCCGTCGAAAATTTTATAAAAACACATTTAAAAGCGCAGGTAGAAATAGTACAAGCCTTTGCGACAGGAAGAGATAATAAAATTTTTGTGGCCGAGGTTAAAAACATGATAATGAAGGAAGAAATAATGAAAAATAAAAACAAACTTCAAGGTAAGAAGATATACATAGATCATGATCGAACAATAAAAGAGAGGACAATTCAAATGAAATTGAAAGAAAAAGCCAAGCTGGAGAAGGAAAGAGACGCGTCAACACATATAAAAATTCTGTATAATAAATTAATTATAAATGGGAAAGTATACAAATGGAACGAAGAAGAACAAGTGATAAAGGAACAACAAAGGGAAAATAGCGCAAAAAACTACGCAGACAACCAAGAGGTGCAAAAAAACAAAACCAAGAACTAGCCAAACATAATACTGGGATAGGATTTTGGAATGTGGCAGGATTAAAGAACAAAGATTATGACTTCTGGAATACGATACAACAATTTGACATTATTGGGTTAATTGAAACATGGATTGAGGAAAAAGAATGGACTAAATGGAAATATAAATTGCCAACAAATTACATTTGGAAATGCAAATACGCGAAGAGGGAACATAAAAAGGGAAGAGCAAAAGGGGGAATAATTACAGGGGTAAGAAATGATGTCGAAGAAATACAAACACAAAAGGAATTTGAAGAGAATGTTGCTCACAGGAAAGTCAAAATAGAGAATGAAATATGGGATATACTCACGATATATAATACTAGCGACATAAAACGTTTATTAAAAGAAATAGAGGAAAACATACCGGAAATAACAGAAAATAATTTCATATTGGGAGGAGATTTCAATGCAAAAGTGGGAGAAGAAGGCGGAGGAATCGACTTGAACACAGGAAGGAAGAGAAAAAGAAAAGCAAGGGACAGAACGATAAATAAAGAAGGTAAAATACTATTAGAGTTATGTGAATACCAGGGATGGGCGATACTAAACGGAAATATATATGGTGACGAAGAGGGGCAATATACATACACCGGTAAAAGTGGAGAAGGATCGATAATAGACTTTGTGATAACAACCGCTGGCACCATAGACAAAATAGAGAAAATGACGGTACTGGACAGAATCGATTCGGATCACCAACCAATAGAAGTACAACTAAAGACTATGAGTGAAAAGAGAGGGACAGTAAAGAAAAAAAATGAAGGTACACTCAAATTGGACAGAAATATATACAGAAGTCGGAGATGGTAACATTCGAAGAAGGAGACATAGACGAAGAACTAGAAGACCTAATTGAGAAGATAAAAGAGGCAACGACACAGGAAACAAAAATATATCAAGATTACGGGCCAAGTAGAAACAACTGGTGGAACAAGCAATGCCGAGATCTAAAAAAAGAGGCAAGAAAAGCGTTTAAAAACTGGAGAACCCACGCCGCGTCGGAAGAAGGGTACAGGAAGCAAAATAAAGAATATAAGGCTTATTGCACACAGAGAAAACAAGAGAAGAAAACGGAAGAAGAGCAGGAACTGAGAAATATAAAAACGGAAACAGATGCGTGGAAATTCATAAATAAAGAGAGGAAATGGCAAATACCAAGAACAACAAATATATCGATATTAGAATGGCAAAAACATTTCCAGCAGTTGCTGAATGGAAGTGGACAAAGACAATGTAGGCTGACAACAGCGGAGTGCAATAAAGTAAATGAAGAAATTCAACAGAAAGAAATAGATACACAGATTGGAAAATTAAAGAAAAAGAAATCACCAGGAAACGATAACTTGCAAAATGAAGTATGGATTTATGCAAATGGCAAGATAAGAGAAAAGAGCAAAATAATATTTAATAAAATCTGGAAAAACGAAAGGATCCCAGAAAGGTGGAAAAAGGGGTTAATTATCCCAATTCTTAAGAAAGGCGACAAAACCAAACCGGAAAATTACAGGAGAATAACTCTTTTAAACACCTTATACAAATTATTTGCAATGGTAATAGGCGAAAAAATAGAAAACCACCTGAATGTAGATAAGCTTATACCGGATAATCAGTCAGGATTCAGAATAGGAAGGGGGACAATAGATAACATATACATTCTAAACTACATTGTGAATCAAGAGTTAAAAAAGGATAAAGGTAAAATTTACGTCTTCTTTGTAGATCTAAACGCAGCATTTGACTCGATAAACCGAGAAGACATGATGCAAATGTTACACAAGATTAGAATAAGAGGGGACATCACCCAAAATGTACAGAAGATTTATGAAGAAACAATATCAGTAGTGAAGGTGGAGGAGCAGTGTTCGGAAGTGTTCTGGACTGAAAAAGGACTGACAAGGTTGCCCCTTGAGTCCTATACTTTTCAACATCTACACTTCAGACCTAGAAAATTTTTTAAGTAAGGGCCAGACAGGCGGGGTGGTAATCGGCAAACAGAAAATATGGTCACTTGCCTATGCGGATGACATGGTATTATTAGCTAAGACGCCAAATGAAATGAAATCGTTGATGTTACGACTGGACAGATATCTAACAAAAAAGAAACTTACCTTAAACGTAGAAAAATCAAAAATTCTAAGATTTAAGAAGGGGGGTGGAAGGGAAACTAAAGAGAACTGGAAATGGCACGATAAGGAAATCGAAGAAGTTAAACGATTTAAATATTTGGGTTACGTATTCCAAAGAAATAACAGACCAGATGAACAACTAAAAGAAGTCAGCAGAAAAGCGACAGTAGCTGCAAAAGAAATATGGGGGATTGGAGAGCGTAAATTTAGAGATAATTACAAAATAAGAGTCTTGATGTTCGACTCAATAATAAAAAGCATGACAATGTATGGAGCAGAAATATGGGGTTGGGAAGAACGGGAGGAAATTGAACAACTACAATTAAAATATCTTAAATGGCTGCTGGGGCTAGACAAAACAACCCCTAGTTACATTGTGCTAGAGGAGACTAAGCGCAGGAAGATCAGATTTGAAGCCAGGAAAAGAGCGATAAAATATGAAGGAAAACTAAATTTTTCAGAGAACAAAATAATGGTGGAATGTTGGAAACAAATACAAAAAAATGATGAAGAAACAAGAAGGTTAACAGATTGGGGAGGAAAGAGAAAGAAGTATTACGAAAAAAACGGATTTTCAACGTTTGAGATTAAAAGAAGACGAAATTCAGGCATGGAAGTAATACACTCGGTAACATCAAGAGACATGGAACTACAAATGCAAGAACAGGAAGCGAGAATAGACAGGACCCGATATAATATAAATTACAAGAGGATAAAAACGTGGACAATACCCAGATATTTACTACAAAACGAGAAGAATGTTAATGTTAAAATTATAGCCAGATTCCGATGTGGAAATGAAGAAGTTGCAAATCAATTCTGGAAAACGGAAGAAGAAAGAAGCTGCAGACTGTGCGGAAGAGAACTAGAAACCTTAGCGCACTTAAGGAAGAATTGCAGAGAAATGAAGAGAGAAGATCGCGAGGAAGAAGTGTTGATGGGCGATGATGGATCGGGACTCAGATGGATGATGGAAGTATTAAAAAATAGACAGAGTATAGGAAATTAGATAGGATAGTGAGGTTCATTTAAATGTATATAAATTATTGTTAATATATTAGTCAATAGTAATGTTAAGTTAATTACGCATATCATGGGATAACAAATTATTGTATAAACAAAATGTAGATTCAAAGCCGATGGCGAGAATAAAAAGTTTATCTATATTCTATGAAATAAAATTATTTTTAATTGAAATGGCGCTCAATATATTGTCTTCGAAATACATTTCCTTGCAAATTAATTTCTGCAATATCCTCATTGTCATTATCCTCATAGTTAGCATTATCTTCCTCGTCGGATGAATCTGTAATAATTATTTATTAATGAAATTTTTGTAAGACACCGCACATATATTTTTTACCTGCATGCTCCCTTTTGTCATCTATACAAATATTATGCAATACGGCTGTAGCTATTATGGCTGCTTTTGTAGTATCTAAATTCATTTGTAAGCCGTTAACCGTTCTACTACGTTTCTAGTTTTTATGTGAGATCTGTTGTAACTTTGTTCAGCTGGTGTTATTGGGTTTAATAGAGGTGTTAGTACCTATTGTGAACATGCGTACCCATTGTCACCCAATAAAATACCTCTTATTTCGCCTCTCTACAAATTTATAAAGATGTACTTTAGTTCACATGGCAATTTATATAATTTACTTCAAATTTTCTTTTCAATTTACAGTTATTCCAGATTCTAGAATCATGAGTACTTCCTCGCCACCTGGCTACAATATCTCTTATCTTGCATTTGGCATCACTGACAACCTGTTACAATGTAATTGAAAAATGATTTGCTTTGATATATCAAATATTTGTACTTGGATATTCAGCGAGTAGTATCCTTTCCGGTTTAAGTATAACAACGGGTAATCGCCACCTGGACATTTAATTTTAACGTGGGTACCGTCAATTGCACCTATTATAGATGGGCACTGGCCAATATTGTAGAATTCTTCCTTGGTTTTGTTTACTTCGTTGCCTTCAGGAAACTTTATAAACGTTTCCCTATATGCTGCAATAGCTTCTACAACTCTTTTAACAATCAAACTTAATGCAGGTTGTGAAAAGCCGTGTTGGTCACCTATGCAAATATACAATGTTTAATTATACGTAAACATAGATATTTATACTTGCCTATGTCTTGGCCATATGCTCCTTTTGCTAGATATCTAATTGTCGCTAGCACTTGCAAAGATACACTTATAGCACCACCACGTTTACTTGGTATAGGCGCAAGTTGCCCTTGGACTAAGTCAATCACAAATTGCACTAATTGTTTTCTCATTCGATATCTATTTTTAAAATTTTTATCGTCATATATTTCGAATGGATTTACGCGCTCTAAATATATTTTACGATTTCGAATTATAACCATGTCTGCTTCATCAGCTTCAACTATTTCTTCATTAATGTTAATTAAATTCATTTTGGGGGGAAATAGTTTAAAAAAAAAACAGCTATATATGCAATTATAAATATTATGCTATGAGTTTAAGAGGTTAACGGCTACCTAAACATGGGTAGGAACGCTACTAAAAATATAGTAGACAATTAAGGATAGTAGACAATTAAACTTGATTATTAATAGGAATTTTGCTAGTAAGTTTTTAGTGTCATGTTAGTAGCTACTAATTTCATTATTAATACGGCTGATTGATTTTATAGTTTCAGAAGTTATGTCTTTTAAAATCATATTTAATTTATGTAAATAGCACCAAATATAAATTTGAAATTTCGTGATTCTTTCCAACCAGGTACGAAAGCCAGTATATTCTCCACGCATATTTGAAGCCCCATCGGTAGAGCAACTAACACATTTACTCATATCAATTTTATATTTTTCAAATTGTATCATTACAGGTTTTCATAGCGAATATTCGTTCATGTATGTCACCTTCATAAACATATCTCACAATAATAGAACACTGTTCTTTAATAGATACATCCTCTGAGTGTTAGAAAACATCCCAGCGCTTTTTATTTATTCAGCAATTTTTTGTTTAAGCAGGATATTTATTGTTTCAACAATTTGGTTTATTGTCGCTTTTGAAAAAAGGGTTAATTTAGATCCATGACCTTTACATTTTGGATTTTTAAAGCTTTTTTTCTTTTTTATTAAATGATCAATATGCAGTTCCAATGTGGTATTATATTGTTGAAGTAATAACAATGACTAGTATTCACAGTTCGATACTAAAAAGCGCTACTAAGGCGGAGTTAGGAGTCTCCTAGGAGCTGCTAACTTCGTTAGTAGCTAGTCTATTCAGAGGTCGCTACGAGGAGTGTTATTAACTAGTGCAAGTGATTAACAAAAATATATATGGCAACGTTGCAATCATCTGTCAACCTTCAGAATAAACCCAACATTACCGACATATCATTGGTCCGGAATAGATATTTTGTGTAGCTAGTGAATACTTTTGAATGAAAGGTAAGTAAATTAAACTAATTTTATAAATCTATAATGCTTTGTTATACATGGCACGATATTTTAATTAATATATAATAGATGCACGATATAAGAAATTTTGAAAAATCAAATATGTACGTATAGTGTACTCTCGATATAAGAAAGTTTTGATTGTATTTGCTTTGAGAAAAAGTTTTCGTACATCGAAATTAACCAAATATGTATAACTATTACACAACTAATTACATATATCTAGGGTTGCCATACGTCCCGTATATACTGGACTGTCACCGTATTTCACTACTCGGGCCCGTATTATTATTAGTCCCGTTTTTGTCCCGTTTTCTCCCTAAACTTTGCGTGATGGGATGTGCCGTGCGACGCGGCGCAGGCGGTGCGTATGTGAGGCTGCCGGCGCGCAGTTGCGCCATGGATGTCTCCAGATCTCTCAGTCAGTGTGTGTCAGTGCTCGGTGAAAGTTAAATTGTTTCGTGTGTATGTAATAAAATTAATAATCACTCACTACCGCACACTGAATCTTTTTCATACCTGTAAGAAAAGATGACAAAGAGGAAGTGTCATTTATAAGGAAAGGGCGAACTGAATTTGAAGCACTGTGTTCTATTTGTAATTCTCATATCGCCATTAATCATGGTGGAAAATCCGACATCCAACAGCATATTGCTACAAATATTCATAAATTAAATATTAGGACCGCTTCAACATCTACGGATATTTCTAATTTTATGATAAAGAAAGATTCGAATGAAGAAATTTTAATTGCGGCTGCTGAGTTGACTACGGCATATAAAGTAGTACGTCACCCACCACCAATCATTTAACTCGTTAGATTGTACTACTAAACTGAATGCATTGCTGTATGCTGTCTCAAAAGTAGCCAATAAAAAAACTAGTGCCAAAACTAAGGCTACGGCAATCGTGCAAAATATACTCGCCCCTTACAGTGTGCAACAATGCGTTAAAGATTTAAATGAGGCATCGTTTTTTGGAATAGCTACAGCTGCCAGTACCATAATGCTGAAAAGATGTTTCCTTTAGTAATTCAATTCTTCAATGAAAAAGATGGACACCAATCCAAATTATTAAAATTGGCTTCTTTATGTAATGAACGATCTGAAACAATCGCCGAGTATTGCAAAATATCTCCAGAAAATCTAAATGTTCCCATGGATAAGCTTATGGCTTTTTGCGGAGATAATACAAATACTAACTTTGGAGGTCTAAACCAAGCTGGAACAAATAATGTTTTTTTTAGACTAAATTCTGAATTGAAAAGAGCTATTGAAGGCATAGGATGTCCAGCACACGTGCAGTGGAAACTTCTGTATCGCCAGTCGAACTCAGGGGATTCAGTGGACTACACCTCTGCATCTGGTTTATCATCTTTGCGGATAAGTACCATCTTTATTCTTTGTCCACGACCACGTGCTAAACGATGAGTTTTTGCTCGTAGTCAACCGACCAACGCCCTCTTGCCCTTTCGTACTTAGTTCGCGGAAGCACCGTTCGAGTAATTTTGGGAGTAATCAGTTAAACTCGACTACGACAGACACCATCACCCCCACTTATTTAACTCGGCCGGTAACTCCATATGTCGATATCTGTAATTGTCGATACAAACTGACGTAACGATTGAAACATTGTATTATTGTAAACTCTGTTTGATCTTGGCTCTTGTAATTAGAAAGGTGGGAAGATTTTGTGACAGACTTCCGTCTGTTCTTGTTACCACCCGATTACCAACTACGCTTGGAAGAAGACATCAGCCGGCGGAAACAAACCGGGAGAAAAAGGCCGCGACTACCTGGTGGATCTGCAAACGCTAATCCGCAGACACGGCAGTATGTCCGCCGAACAAACTCTGTTCAGATTATACACAAACATGCTTCCAGAATACCGACAGCGTATCCGATGCAAGGATGTCACCGATATTCGTACACTAAACCAGGAAATGGCAGAGTACGAACAATTACAGAAAGACATGGCTAAACCGAGCCCAGTCCGCCTAGCCAGTGTGATATCGGAGCCTCAGAAATCACTAAGTCTGTTTGATTTTTGTATTTAACCCCCCCCCCCCCCCCCCCCCCAAGTAAGGATGGGATGTGACAAAGTGTATTTTTTGTGTTAAAAATTACTTATGCACAGAGCAATGACCGTTAGCGAACCAATTAACGCGGTCTGCGCTCGAGCTCCGGACGGATTGAAACACTATTCGTGGAACTGACTGGTTTAATTCGGGGTTGAAACATGTGTGTATCTCGGGGGTATAAATAGCCCACCGAAATTCATGATAATCAGTTAGTGTTCCGCTCTCCGAGGTGACTCCAGCTACAACCGAACCGTAAGAAAGTTTTCCGTATTCCGATTTATTGTACCGCCTTCTGCGGCAGTGTATATTCTTTGTATTGTTGAGTGTTGCTCTGCACTGTTGCAGAAGTAGCCACATTTTTGGCTTGTATTTTCCAACTGTTGCTTGACACTGCGACCCGACCTGTTGTCAAGTCATCAGTTTCTGTTCCGTATCAGCCGCACTGCGATCCGACCTGGGCGGCTGTCCTACACTGTTGCTTGACACTGCGACCCGACCTGTTGCCAAGATATCAGTTCCTACCCCGTATCAGCCGCACTGCGACCCGACCTGGGCGGCTGTCCTCCACTGTTACTTGGCACTGCGACCCGATCTGTTGCCAAGATCAGTCTCCGTCCCGCTACTAAAGTATCCTGATATAACGACCATTGTGCATTTCTATGTATGGCTATGATTTATGGAATAACTATTGGAATAACGTGTATTGTTCATCTGAGTGACTAGTGAATCACTGTTGCTATTTTTGTTGAACCACGTCGCGTGGCGCAAGCTAGTGTATTGTACAGTTTGTACTACAGCACAACGTTTAATAACCAAACACCAAACTTTCTGTGCAAGCTAAGTTATTTCTGTTACCCTAATCTCCCTTGAACTATCCTGGCACGAATCCGATTGGCGCCCGAGCAACCCGACACCCGCACTACCAGGAAGCGTCGCAATATATATATATATATATATATATATATATATATATATATATATATATATATATATATATATATATATATATATATATACAGTGAAAGCTCTCATTACGGGCAGCTCTAACAAGCGGACTTCTCTATTAAACGGACAAACTTCTTGGTCCCGAATTTTTTCCTATACTTTCCTATATAAAGCACGCTCTGATACGCGGACGCTCTAATAAACGAACGCGGGCACTATATTACCCCCCGAAAGCGATCGAAAATCTCTCATACGCGGACGCCTGACTCCAATAAACGAACCAAATATTCCGATGCATGTTCCCAGTTTAGCTGCAATCGTTACTTGCGAACGAACGAAAGTGTATGCACACTGTTTAAAATGCCACTGAAAAAAAAGATGCTTAGTTTAAAAGAAAAAATGGAAGTGGTGAATGTTGTAGATAGAGAAAAACTATCAACTCGTGCTCTGGCAATAAAGTTCAATATAGGAAAAACACAAGCTGCAGAAATAGTGAAAAACAAAGAAGATATTAGGTCTAATTGGCAAATTGGAATCAATGTGAATCAAAAGAGGAGTTTTTTGAAAACTGAAGGTTTAACTATAGACAAAAAGTGTTTAGAATGGTTTGCAATTGCTAGAAGTCAGAAAATTCCTATTTCCGGACAGTTAGTGAAGGCGAAGGCGAAACAAATAGCGGAACAATTAGGATATAATAGTTTCTGTGCGTCTGATGGATGGCTTGCAAGGTGGCGAAAAAGGAACTGTATCAGTTTTAAATGCATATCGGGTGAAGCTGCTGACGCAAATACTGAAGATGTGGAACAATTTATGGAAAAGCTCCCTTCTATGTTTCTTGGTTACCAACCAGAAGATGTGTACAACGCAGATGAAAGCGGAATATTCTTCCGGGCAGTACCTGATAAAACTTTAGCTTTCAAATCAGAAAAATGTACAGGTGGTAAATTGTCTAAAGAATGACTCACAATTTTATTTTGTGTAAGCATGGCGGGATATAAAGAAGACTTGTTAGTGATCGGAAAAGCGGCCCGTCCTCGAGCATTTAAAAATGTTGCTATCAGTAACTTACCGGCAACTTGGAAATCAAACAAAAAGGCCTGGATGACACGAGACATAATGGCTGAATGGTTGTTACAATTAGATAGAAAAATGGTCATTCAAAAAAGGAAAATTGTTTTATTTTTAGATAATGCCGGATCACATCCTCGCCAATTAAATTTAAAAAATGTAAAAATTATTTTTCTACCACCAAATACAACTTCAGTATGCCAGCCCTTGGATCAAGGTATCATACGAAACTTCAAATTTCATTATCGGAGTCTAGTTTTGAAACACATTTTAACAAAATTGGGAGGTGTTAAATCTGCATCAGAGCTTTCAAAGACTATTACTGTATTAGAGGCATTATATTTCATAAAAGCAGCATGGAATGAAGTAACTTCCACAACCATAAAGAATTGTTTTACCAAAGCTGGATTCAAGAAAAATAATTGTTCTACCCAATTTGATCCTGAAGACGAACTACCATTGTCAACACTTTCTGAATTTATTAGAGGTGCCAAAGAATTTGAAGCAACTAATGACCAAAATTTAGAAGCCTTTATAAATATGGACAAAAATTTACAAACGGAAAATGACAATGTTGATATGGAAATCTCGAATTTTGTAACTGAAACTGACAGTGACAATGAATCAGAAGACGAATTGCAAGAAACGATCCAGGATTCTGATACGGTAAATTCGTATGATGAGGCTTTAAAAGTTCTTGGCAGTTTAAAACAATTCGCAAGAAATGATTTCATGGCATTTCAACACATTAAAAATCTGGAGAGCCATTTCGAAAACTGTCTATTGCAACAAAAAAGGGCAAGAATGCGCCAAACGAGCATTTTAAATTTTGTTCAATTGAACACTAAATAATTTGCGTTTGATATATGTATATATTTCATTGTTTGAATAATATATTTAATTTCATTTGTTTCGAATTACTCAATTGTATTACCAATATATGTATATGCTTTAAATATAAATAAACAGCTTGGAAACAGAATTTATTAATCAATTTCCTATAAACGGACACCTCCCATAACCGAACAAAAAAGTCGGTCCCGTGAGTGCCCGCTTATGAGAGCTTTCACTGTATATATATATATATATATCTATGATGTTAGGTATTAAGAGTATAAGTCAAGTTCTGTTCATTTTTAGTATAAGCCACTATTCATTTGTTCTTTGGCTATTCTACGTTTGTCCTAAGAGTAGGGGAGACCGGGGCCGGTTGCAACACTTTTTACATTTTATTTCCTGTACGGTTAAGTTTGTATATTAAATAAATAATTCTCAGCTTGTAAGATAATTTAATGCTTTGGGTACATAAATCATATGATACATATTATTAATTATCAAAATGAACAAAGATATAACAATTATAAATTTTATTGGCAAATGTTGCAATTTACCCCGAGATACGGGTACGTTGCAACAGCACGTGGGGTATATTGCAACTTTCCAACATTCAATCGGAATCGTCTGTAGAGTCTTCTTTGAATATTTTTCGAACCACATTTGTTTTCTTCTTTATATTTCTGGTGGTCTTTGTTTTTGCCTCTCTTTGTTTTCCTTTTGTTTTACCTTTTTTGATATTTCTTAATTTCTCTTCTTCCTCGAGTGCGGATTTCTCCGGAGTGTCCGTTAATATAGCTGCGCGTCTTCTTTTTCTTCCCCTATTTGTATTTTCTTTTCTGGCAGGCGCTTTTGGCAATGGTCTTAGAGTTTCTGGAGAAAACTCTTGCGACGAATTTTTTGAACTAGTTGGTGTTCCTAATGTCTGGATACCACTCGGTCCCGCTTTTTCATTTTCTACTGGATTTGGTCTATCGGTGACAAATGCTGATGCAAAATCCGATTCATTAAAAATATTAGGATTCAAAGGGAAAATACCCGCAGCTTGAAATCCAGAAATAATATTAGAAGGAGTTGCGGAGGTTAAATAAGCATGTTTGATTATTCCAGGCAAATCATATATTGTTAACGTTTTGCCTGGATTAGATCTTAACCACGCACTGATGCCTGAGCTGCATAATTTTTTAAATGGTCCAAATACTGTTAGATCGAGTGGCTGTAATCTATGTGAGCAGTGAGGTGGGAAAGATGCCATTATCACTCCGTTATCTTTACACAGACTCAAAGCACTGCAGCTCAAGTGAGATGAATGATTGTCCAGTAAAAGAATAACTGGCGATTCTTTGGTAGCTTTGGTGTGAGTTATAAAATGTTTGATAAAAATTACAAACGAAGGTTCTTGCATCCATCCAGAGCCATTTGCATCTCCAATGCAACCTGGTGGACCATCTCGAATGAAATGATCTTTATATCTCTTCCGTGGGAAAATAAACATTAATGGAATCGAGTTTCCCTGTGCATTGACAGCAGCAGCTACTGTGATCATTTCTCCACGTTCTCCAGATGTAATAGCACCCACTTGCTTAACACCTTTTTGTGCTACAATTTTATTTGGACGAAGTACAGTTGATACGCCTGTTTCGTCCATATTCCAGATTGATGATGGCTGGAATGAATAACGAGAAAAGACTTCTGAAAGTTTATCAAAAAATAGTGCAACATTTGTCGCGTTGAAACTAGTTGCTCTTGCCAGGCTTGTTGCTTCTGGTTGACGAATACTCAGGTCAGAATTACGCTTCATGAATGAATTAAACCAGTCGACCCCAGCTTTCCTGTTTGCAATCCAGGATTCAGGCATTTTATTTTGATGCAATTCTGCACACTGAAATGCAAGTATCCTAACACAAGCGGGTGTTAAACCAAACATAATTTCGCTGCTGCGCTTGATATAGTTCATCAGAATTAATTCTTGCTTATTAGTAAATACTTGGCGATTTTTCGCATATCCCTTGTAAGTATATAGCTCAGCATGTGTGTCATTTTCTCTACTTTTCTTTAATTTCGCAATATAGCGAGACAGTGTTGAATAATGGATATTAAAATCAGTCGCTACTTTTCTAATTGAATAATCCTTATCACCTTCATTTTCAATTATCAACTTTGCCGCACGTTCAAATGTATCTGCCGGAGTCTTCCCTCTTTCGGTTTTTCGCACATAATTTCTCATATTCTAAGAAATAGAAAAATAACAAAAATATACAATGTGTTCATGGAATGATCGGGGTAAATTGCAACACTTGTTGCAATTTACCCCGAGTTCAAATTTCCACTTCTAACCAACAAAATGACAATTAAATATCTATGATTAAAATTGAATGCTAGGCAGAATGAAAGAACTGTATCCATAGCATAATTTAATATTAAGGTTATTTTTCGGTAAGTATATATGTCAAAGCTAGACGATATTTTGAAATAGATGAGAAATTTACTTACGACTTGTGAAAACACGTTTACAGCTATAACTTCTAAACGAATGAAGGAAATAAAGTAACGCCATCAGTCATCGAAGAGCTTAAGTATTCGCATACTACTATACTATTAATGTGTAGTTCTCTATTTCCACACTGACAAAAAACGCACTGTTGCAATCTACCCGTGTTGCAACCGGCCCCGGTCTCCCCTATAAGTCATAGCTATTTGTGTTACCAGTGTAAACTTGCATTGAACTTAACATGTTAATTCAAAATTATAGTTCCAGTATAGGGATTAACAGTACAAGTCAACTTATACTGTTAGTACCACAAATAAATACCGCGACTTTCTCGATCAGCATTGACATGTACTCTTGAAACCGTGTTGAACAGATCAGGTTATGTTCTACGCACTTTTAATGACGCGATTTAACCTAAATTGTTATGAAGTTGTTTAGCACTAACTGAAAACAATATTAATATTTAAAATGGAAGATAATAACAAGGTTATTGGATTTTATAATCCACAGAGTAGATCAAGTAAAATGTTGCAGCTTGTTTACAAGAATAAACAGGACAATGTTATGGTAGAAGGTAACTCTTCTGAGTCTTTTTCCAGAAATAAAATTTCATGTAAGTATCACATAAATATCGCTTAATTAAATTTATTATAATGTCAGGTAATGAGGAAACAGCAAATAACAGTGAAAAGACGCATTTAAACTCATATGTTGATATGCGTAATATGCAAATAGAGTTTGACCTAGAAAGTAGTAGTAATCAAATTACTGAAATAAAGGAAGTGATTGAAATTCAATACAATACACTACCCGAAATGCTGGAATCAACGGACATTCTATTGGGTAAGTTTGCATTAAGATAAAACTAGTAGGATGCTCTAATTACATTCATAATAGTTCAAAATATTTCAGAAGATATAACGCAAACAAGTGAACATTTAACGATCCAAAAAGAAAAGGATATAGTAGATATTATAGAATTAACAATTCAAGAAAGTGAGCTTACGCCTAATTCAACAAACCATTCTATTTTCTATTTTTCTCACAATGTTTACTTCACTATTATCTGTTTTGAAATAATATATTTTTCAGATGAAAGAGCAAATCAAAGTTCTGCGTGTTCACAACCTATGGTTACACAAAATGATTTACGTCACGAGATCAACGAAGAAATTTTATCTGACGAGAAAGATAAGGATTATATTCCAACTGTAAGTGAAGATTCGAGTGAAGACGAAGATGATGTCGATGTGTTTCACCAGATAGTAGATAACAGTTACAAGAAACGTAAGACTAAGGAAAAGCGTACTTCAAATTTATCAGAAAATGAAAATTTAAATATTGGGAACTTTTCTCGAAAAAGAAGAGCGGAAAAATATAATAAACGCAATACTGGACAGAGTTATACTACGTTGAAAGGAAAAGTAATCCGAGCCAGAGAAATGAAGTCGCTCAGTATCTGTCGTGCTAAATGCAAAGATAAATTGCCTGAGGATATTAGAAAAGCAATTTTCAAAGAGTACTGGGCTTTGGGAAGTAGGGACAAGAGAGTGGCATTTGTTGCTAGCCTAGTAGAATCAATTGAGCCAAAATCCAAAAGAAAACGTACAGATGATCCTGATAAAGAAAAATTTAGAATGCTTACTCACAAATATCATTTCAAAGTAAATGGTGTTCTCATCAATGTGTGCAGAGGATGTTTTATGAAAACTCTAGATGAAACACAAATGTTCGTTACATTGGCTATTACAAACAATTTAAATTCTTCCACATCTGGTATAACTGAAACAGACAAGAGAGGAAAAGATCCACCTGCTAACAAGAAAACTCCTAAAATACTTAATGAGGTTCGTAAGCACATTCAATCATTTCCTGCTTATGAATCTCATTATACTAGAAGAATAAATGATAAGAAATATTTACCAGCATTTTTGAATCTAACAGTAATGTATTCTCTTTATAAAGAATCTGTATCTAAACCTGTTTGCCGAAATATATATGAGAGAGAAGTTCGTAATTTGAAAATATCATTTAAGTCCCCAAAAGTAGACACTTGCCACAAATGTGATACTATGGCAATGAAACTGAAAGTGGCTACCACTGAAGAAGAAAAAAATGCTATCAAAGAAGATATGGATAAGCACCACAAAGAAGCTGATGAAGCATACATTAAAAAAAGCAATGATAAAACTAAATCTAAAGAAAACATAAGTATTAAGTGCTATACTTTCGATTTGCAACAGTGCCTGCCAACACCATTTGTAAACTCTTCTGTATCGTTCTACAAAAGACAATTATGGACCTATAACCTTACCATGCACGAAACTGCAAGCGGTATAGTACGTTGTTACATGTGGCACGAATCAGAGGGTGCTCGAGGTGCAAATCAGATCGCCACTTGCGTGTACAAAGAACTTACTCAACTTCCTGAAGATGTCAAACAAGTTATATTTTATTCTGATACATGTGGGGGGCAAAACAGGAATTCCCACGTATCTGCAATGTTTCTAACGCACATGCAAAACAGCCATTTGGACATAATAGACCATAAATTTATGGTCAGCGGACATAGTCACTTGGAGTGCGATGTGGATCATGGTCTAATCGAAAAGCAAAAAAAGAAGTTACAAATCCCCATTTCGCATCCACATGACTGGTATCAGCTCGTACGTTCTATTGGAAAAAAAAGGAAATTTGAAGTTATAGAATTAAATCACTTAGATTTTCTCAACTTTGCGGATTTATTTAGATCTACTCTGTTTTTAAGAAAGAAAGATGAAGACGGAAACCCCTTCAAATGGACTGATATTCGATGGTTACGCTATACACGGAAATATGCAACTATTTATTTTAAATGTACTCTAGATGATGAAGCTCCTTTCAGATGTCTGAATCTATTAAGAAGAAATTCTAATGTTACAGATAAATTAGTTCCTATGCCTTGTTACAAGACATCACTTCCTATTTCACGGGAAAAGAAAAAAGATATCTTAGATCTTTTGCCTCTTATAAGTCCATCGTTTCATGAATTTTACAAAAATTTGAAAACTTCTTCCATTGCCAAAACAACTTTGCCCGATGTTGAAGAGTTTGATGAATACTAAGAAAAAACTATACTTAAATAACTTAACATGTAAATGTATTTTCAGTGGAAATTGATTTAAATGTATTTTTCTTTCAAATTATATTAGAATTAAAAAAAAAACAATTGTTTTCCATTTTACTAACCATTATTAATTTGTTTTACTGTTCTTTGCTTTTTATCTTTAAATCAGGCCTCAGTATAAGTGTAATTATGCAGAAATAGTTGCATTCACAACGATGGATTTAATAGTATAAGTTCCGGTCTTAATAGTATAAGTTTAAAATAATAACAGTTCAAATAGTACAAGTCAACTAAATTTTTAAAAAAAGCAGATTATGCACATTGGTAATATTTCAGTGATAGTTAAAGCTATTAGAAAAGTTTGAGTTACTGTAAACATAAATATATACTCTTCGGCTTGATATTATATTATTTTAAAATGTTAAAACGTCGCTCCTGCAAAATGGTACTTTTTGACTTATATTGTTAATCCCTAACATGTTAGATATATATATATATATATATATATATATATATATATATATATATATATATATATATATATATATATAACTGTTAGCCAATATTCAATTCGAGGGCGAAATTCAAACGTCGCGCGCCCGACACCAGCGCCCTCAACAACGCCATAGAGGGAACGTGTGTTGAAGCGAAGCCGAGCGTGCGTGTGTTCCAGTGTTCCGAGCTACCGTTTGAAGATTACAAGTTGTAATACATTTAATATCCAATTAAATTAATGTAACAAATCTATAATAAATAGTTTAAATGAAAAAGAAGAGTTTAAGCTAACAAAGCAGCGGTGGGATCACAAAAATCAAACCTAAAACAGTGAGTGTTATTACGTTGTGGAGTATTCAGTGGTGTAAAAGTTCTACTAAAAGTATTGTCGCTGTGTGTGACAAGGGTGTTTGAGTGTCGATACTAATTTCGAGGTGAAAAATTAGTGTTGAGACAGAGAAACAGTAAGAACTTGTGAAAGTGAGTGAACCACGTGGCAACGTAACAAAGAAACTTGTGTTCCTGTTGAGATTTTCTGTACGAAAACACTATTGTGTGGTAGATCAGACATTTATAACGCTAAAACCGAAGTTTCAATAGTGAGAATCGTCGCGTTTAGTGAAAAATTAACCATTTAATAGCCGAAAACGCTAGCTGTTGTGTTGGTTGCCTATGTTGCAAGGCGTACAATAAGTTGTGTGTCAACAAAAAAAAAAAAAAAAAATGCACGATGTCTAGTCCGAATGACAACGCGAATCAAACGTTAACAAACGTAGAATTTGTTGCGGTAGATACGGAGTTGAGAGTTACATCTACACCCGCCGCGAATAATGAAGACAGTTTAAGACGTCCAGTAACTAATCTTGAACGTGAACGTGCTTTGTTAGAACGCGAACGCGATCTATTGAGGCGCGAACGAGAATTATTCGACCGCGAACGTAGTATGACCCAAAATGGTGTAAATGTGACAACAATAATGCGAGCACCGTATGAATTGGCGGAAAGACTGTTACCAGAGTTTGACCCGTCGAGAATTAGTGGGTTAAGTGCAACACAGTGGGCTCAACGAATCGAAAGCGTAGCAACCGCGTACGCATGGGACGACACCCTGAAGCTCATGCAAGCTGTGACCAAACTGCGAGGTGCTGCCAAGTTATGGATGGATGGTTTGGGTGACGAGATCACCTCGTGGGAGGCGTTCAAGAGACAATTACTACGAAGTTTCCCGTCCGTCTGTGATCAAGCAGACGTCCACCTCCAGCTCACAAAACGCAAGAAGGAAAAAGGCGAGAACTATGAATCGTACGTATATGCGATGCGTGCCATCTCTCGTAGAGGTAATATCGACAATTCCTCTCTAATAAAATACATTTTAAATGGACTCGGTGATCGAGAATTGGTTCGATCACTGGCATTGTGTGAGTTCCTAGACATTGAAGAGCTACTTAGGAAGATCAAGCGTCTTGAAAGCGTGGATGAACGAACTAGAGTTGCCGGTGCCACACGCAGTACCATAAGTCCGAACACTCCAGGGCAAGTATCGCAAGAAAATCAACGCCCAAACGAACGCAGAGAGAAGACAGTCCGCTGTTACAACTGTCAAGGACTCGGACACATTGCACAAAACTGCGTGAAACCATCAAAGCCAAGAACTTGCTTCAAGTGCAACAGCGAAGATCATTTCGCC
The DNA here is from genome assembly GCA_963422195.1 of Carabus problematicus. NCBI lineage: Eukaryota > Metazoa > Arthropoda > Insecta > Coleoptera > Carabidae > Carabus > Carabus problematicus. Next base: position 8,826,123 of record OY728583.1, on the reverse strand, counting down.
AGAGATTGCAACCGACAAGAACAGAGAAACGGTACTACTGAGCGAGTCGCTGCGAGACCGTCTGTGAGAAAAATTGATGCCGACGAAACAGAACCAAAAGATGAGTACCACAAATGGGTGGAAATAAATGGAGAGAAACTCATTGGCTATATCGACTTGGGGAGTGATGTCGTCACGATGAAGAATGAAGTCGCTCAAAGAATCGGTGTACAGTACCACCCCGAACAACGGAAGCTGCGAGGATTCGCGAATGGAGTTTGCGAAGCCCTTGGCAAACAGATACTAACTCTGACGATCTGTGGCGTCGACATTACGACAGAGGTTTTGATTGTCCCTGATGATGTCCAAACAGAGTCAATCCTGATTGGACAAACGGCACTGGACCAACCCGGAATTCGAATTGTCAAAGAACAAGGAAGTCTAACAATTAGCAGAATAAACGACAAACATTCTGCGAAAAATGAAGTACAGCGAGTGATGAGGCTTGTAAAATATGAAGACATTCGGCAAGAAGAAATTAAATGTAACCCGAATGTAACCCAAGAGCAGAAAGACAAGTTGTTTGAAGTAATACAAGACAATCGACAATGCTTCGCAAAGAATATACAAGAGGTAGGGCGAACTAGTTGGATTAAGCTCAATATTGAAGTAAAAGATGAATCACCCGTAAACCAGCGACCATACCGTTTATCGTATGCTCAACGCGAGGTGATGAAAGAGAAGACTGATGAACTCCTTGAAGCAGGAATCATAAAAGAATCGACGTCCGAATACAGCAGTCCAGCGTTGCTTGTGAAGAAACCCAATGATGATTACCGTTTATGTATTGACTACCGACGATTGAACGAGAAAACCAAGAAAATGAAGTTTCCAATGCCCCGTATAGACGATCAGCTGGATTGTTTGGCTGGAAATCGATATTTTACAACACTAGACCTTGCGTCCGGGTATCACCAGATACCGGTGGATCCGAAGTCTTGTCATCTGACATCTTTTGTCACACCCACTGGTCAGTACGAGTATGTTGTGATGCCATTTGGAGTTGTCAATGGACCAGCAGTCTTCAACCAATTGATGCAAATGGTTGCAAGAAAAATGAAGTTCGGAGACATCTTAGTGTACATGGACGACGTGTTAATACCCTCTCGAACCGTTGCGGAAGGCATAGAAAAATTGCAAAGTTTTTTGAAAATCTTACGGACTGCGGAGCTGACGTTAAAGTTATCCAAGTGTTCCTTCCTCGGGGAACAAATCGAATATCTGGGATACGAAGTGGATAAGAATGGTGTTCGACCGGGCAGGAAGAAAACGTGTGCCATTGAGAAGTTTGGGAAGCCTGAGAATGTACACCAAATCCGACAGTTTCTGGGTTTGTCAAGTTACTTCCGTCGATTCGTGCCAGGATTTGCGACGATATCGAAACCGCTGGCAGAATTGACCAAAAACGATGTTCCATTTGTGTGGGGTGAACGTCAAGAGACCGCATTCTGCGAGTTAAAGAAGAAGCTGTCCGAACAACCTCTACTTGCATTATACGATATGCGAGCGGAACATGAAGTTCATACAGATGCCAGTAAGGATGGACTCGCAGGCATCTTACTACAAACATCCGTTGGTGACACTGCGAAACCGGTTGCATACTATAGCCGTCTGACAACAGCTGCTGAGAAAAATTATCATAGTTACGAACTTGAAACATTAGCTGTCGTGGAAGCTGTGGAGAAATTCCGAGTTTACCTGCTGCACAAGAATTTTCGGATTCTTACCGATTGTAATGCTCTCAAACTCACGATGAGCAAGAAAGAAATAATACCAAGAGTCGGAAGGTGGCTACTACGGTTGCAGGAATATTCATTCACGATTGATTATCGTCCTGGAAGAACGATGAAGCATGTTGATGCTTTAAGTAGAAACCCAAGTGAGCCAGCTGCGGAAATAGAAGTTGCCGGAGCCAAGACAATGATCTTCCGTATTGAAGACGATGACTGGTTAGGCACAATGCAACGACAAGACGAGAAGTTGAGCAGGATTATAGATATGCTTCAACGACGACCAGAAACCAGCGAAGAGAAACAAGTACACATCGATTATAAGATGAAAAAACAGAGACTTTTCAGAAATGTCGATGGAGACCTTAAATGGGTTGTTCCGAGAGGAGCGATCTGGAAAATCCTGTATAACAGTCATGACCGGATGGGTCATTTTGCCGAAGACCGGACGAAAGAGTACATTAGCCGATACTTTTGGTTCTCGAAAATGAGAAAAAGGATCAAAAAGTATATTGCGGCGTGTGTCGAATGCGCGTATTATAAATTGCCCGGAGGAAAACGAGCAGCCGAGCTGCACAATATTGAAAGAACCACGATACCTTTCCAAATGATACATGCTGATCATCTTGGACCGTTTCCAAAAAGCAAAGCTGGAAACACTCACATTGTAGCGATACAAGATAACTTTACGAAATTCATCATGTTACGTGCTGTGAAGAGCACAAAAACGAAAGAAACATGCGCAGCGTTACAAGAAGTTATTGCAATTTTTGGAAGTCCGAAGTTTCTAGTGACCGATCGAGGGACTGCGTTTACCGCCAAAGAGTTCGAGGAACTGTGTAAGAACAATAGCATCACCCATATCCGGAATGCTACGGCAACACCTAGGGCAAACGGACAAGTGGAACGCAGTAATTACAGTATTGCGACAGCTGTAGCCACCATGGCCGAAGTACAGGGTGATTGGGACAAGAACATACCTAATATTCAGTTCTCTATGAATGCATTTAAAAACAAAACGACTCGCCGATGTCCACATGAACTACTGTTCAGCTTCAACCCCAGGAATGCGCTACAGAACGAAGTTATTCTTGCTCTGCAGGATGACGAAGACCCGAGAACAGTTAACCTTGAAGAAGAACGAGTTGAGGCGCTCAAGAACATTAGAATAACGCAACACCAGCAGAAGGTGCGGTTTGACAAACGTCATCGGAAACCTAGACAATTTAAAGAAGGTGACCTAGTTTTGGTTGAACGTGAGAGCCAGGCGACGGGCGAATCAAGGAAGTTGACAGAAAAATTCAAGGGACCATACATGGTTTCTGAAGTTCTTCCACATGATCGCTATCGTCTCGTAGATGTACCAGGTGCCAAAAGGACGCAACGAACTTTCAATTCGGTATTTGCATCCGACAGGATGAAAGCTTGGTGTGCTTTATTAGAAGATGAGGATTCTGGAGATGAAGATCCCGAAGATGACGATCCAGGAGACGAAGAAATTAATAAAAACTGTTCTAGCTTGTTTACAGGTGAAACACAACCGGATCATAGGACCGAGGACGGTCTAATTGGTCAGGAAAGGCCGACTGTTAGCCAATATTCAATTCGAGGGCGAAATTCAAACGTCGCGCGCCCGACACCAGCGCCCTCAACAACGCCATAGAGGGAACGTGTGTTGAAGCGAAGCCGAGCGTGCGTGTGTTCCAGTGTTCCGAGCTACCGTTTGAAGATTACAAGTTGTAATACATTTAATATCCAATTAAATTAATGTAACAAATCTATAATAAATAGTTTAAATGAAAAAGAAGAGTTTAAGCTAACATATATATATATACGAGCCCAACGTCACATGAGTTCGCCCAAATCGATTTTTTCATTTATTGCTTTACAAAAGTTTAAATAAAAGCCAAAATACGAATGTTATGTAATTTATCTTATATTTACAACATTCTACAAATAATTACTAACATTTTAACCTAAATTTAACAGTAAATAGGACTTATAAAATAAAATATACCGCTAGTAAACTTTTTAGTGAAATTAGATTATTTCGCTCTTATTAAAAATAATGAGTTTACCACTGTGTAACTCCACCTTTATTTTTTAAAACTGGTTACATTGCGTTCAATTGTTTTTTATAAACAATAGTATTGTCTTCTGACAGTTACAGTTAATAATGGCTCGTGGAAAGGCATTATCTGAAGATTTGCGTAAAGTGTTAATTAATTTATCTAAATCGGGAAAATCTGCGTGCAAAATTGCGAAAGAATTAAATTTATCACGATACACAGTTCGAGATATTATACGTGTATACAAGGAAACTAATTCCATTAATATAAAACCTCGAATTGGCAGAATTTCAACGATAAGTCCTGCAGAGTTAAGAATTTTGGGTCGAATATTAAAGAAAAATCGCTACAAAAATTGTTCTGCCATAGTTCTTTTATGGAATGATGCAATTGGTAAACAATATTCGACATCGACTTGTCGAAGGGCAATGAAAAAAATTGGCTACAATTTTTATAAGGTAATTCATGCATAGCATTTAAAAATTTCATTATCTAACAGTCATATTGTTGTTATGGTTAGTCTAAAGAAAAACCTTTATTGACTAAAATGCAAGAAAAAAGACGAAAATTATGGGCAAATAATCATAAAAATTGGGAACAGAGACAATGGAACTCAGTTATATGGAGCGACGAATCCAGATTTGAACTCTGTGTCGGAGAGTCACGAAGTAGGGTGATCCGACAAAAATCGGAAACATATCACAGAGATTGTCTTCGAAAGAAAGTCAAGTTTCCCGCCTCAATTATGGTATGGGGGTGTATGTCCGCTAAAGGTGTAGGGAAATTACACATTGTAGAAGGCATAGTTAATGCCCAAAAGTATAAGAATATTCTGGATCAGTATCTTCTTCCGTCAATTGAGGCTCTGGAGTCAACGGGTGGCGAATATATTTTCCAACAAGATGGTGCCCCGTGCCATACAGCAAAATGTATTAAATCGTGGATGTTCGAAAATAAAATTCCACTGTTGGAATGGCCTTCTAGCAGCCCCGATCTATCACCAATAGAAACATTGTGGAACCAGATGAAAAAGAAATTGAGAAATCGGCCACCAAAAACAATTCAAGAATTACGAACGAGACTAAATGAAATTTGGGATTCCTTTTCTAGAGAAGAATGTCAGAAACTTGTAGAAACTATGCCACGACGCATTGACGCAGTTTTAAAAAATAAAGGTGGAGTTACACAGTGGTAAACTCATTATTTTTAATAAGAGCGAAATAATCTAATTTCACTAAAAAGTTTACTAGCGGTATATTTTATTTTATAAGTCCTATTTACTGTTAAATTTAGGTTAAAATGTTAGTAATTATTTGTAGAATGTTGTAAATATAAGATAAATTACATAACATTCGTATTTTGGCTTTTATTTAAACTTTTGTAAAGCAATAAATGAAAAAATCGATTTGGGCGAACTCATGTAACGTTGGGCTCGTATATATATATATATATATATATATATATATATATATATATATATATATATATATATATATATATATATATATATATATATATATATATATATATATATATATATATATATATATATATATATATATATATATATATACAGGGTAACCCATCTGTGAATGCTCACCATTGGAATCTCCGAAACTATAACAGATACAAGGTCGGTTAAATTAGACAAAAGTTGCGTATTTATGGGCCGATGTTGATGGCGATTTTGTATTTTGAAAATATTGCATGGCTCACTAGATAATGACAAAAGTGTGATTTTCTCGAATTTTTATTTTACTTTATAAGTCAGAAGGTATTGGAAATATTGAAAAAAGCTTCAAATAAATATTTTAGTATAACTAATTAGCTTTTTGATGAATCAGATAAAAAAAATTTTTACTAGATATTACCGAAGATACAGCCTGCAACTTTAATTTTTTAAATGGGAACCTTAGTTAATTTTGATGAAGTTAAAAAGTGCTATTTTTTCTCTTTACAATGATGTATTTGTTTACATAAATATCTTTTTTAGTTCCGAAGAAAAACTAAAAAGTAAGATAAAATGAATGATTTTTGTAGTGTGCTATGAAAATTTGGTATAAAACAACTGCAACTAAATATGTTATGTACGTGCAAAACAATTGAAAATCAACAACATTTGATAAACGAAACAAAAGTCGTTGCGTAAACTGAAAGCTTGTAGACAGATTCTCATATGAAACCCATACCTAAATAAATTATTTTTTGTCTCTAATCTTTTGTTTACCAAATATTATTGAATTTCAATTGTTTCGCATGTTCATAACATATTTAGATGCAACTGTTTTATACCAAATTTTCATAGCACACTACAAAAATCATTCATTTTATCTTACTTTTTAGTTTTTCTTCGAAACTAAAAAAGATATTTAGGTAAACAAATACATCATTGTAAAGAGAAAAAATAGCACTTTTGAACTGGATTAAAATTAACTATGATTCTCATTTAAAATATTAAAGTTGCATGCTGTAACTTCGGCAATATCTAGTAAAAAAAATTTTCATATAATTCATCAAAAGGCTTATTAGTTATACTAAAATATTTATTTGAAGCGATTTTCAATATTTCCAATACCTTCTGACTTATAAAGTAAAATAAAAATTCGAGAAAATCACAATTTTGTCATTATCTAGTGAGCCATGCAATATTTTCAAAATACAAAATCGCCATCAACATCGGCCCATAAATACGCAACTTTTGTCTAATTTAACCGACCTTGTATCTCTTATAGTTTCGGAGATTCCAATGGTGAGCATTCACAAATGGGTCACCCTGGATATATATATATATATATATATATATATATATATATATATATATATATATATATATATGTGTATATATATATATATATATATATATATATATATATATATATATATATATATATATATATATATATATATATATATATATATATATATGTATATATATATATATATATATATATATATATATATATATATATATATATATATATCAATATTTTTATTAATATATTCATAGAACATTTATACCCGAACCAAATACTCCAATTGAAAATCCAGAACCTCCAACAGGAATTCCTCCAAACCTAAAAAAAAAAGAATACGTGACGAGTTGCAAATGACCAGCTATGAGCAGGAACTGTTCAACATACAAAGGAAGAAGAAATACACAAAGAAATGTTGAAGAAAATAGAAATAGAAAACGACGCTACGAGAAAGAAACTAGCCAAAGAGATAGATTTATTCGAATTGAAAAAAGAACTCATGTTGCAAATCAATTATTTGGAAAACAAACTAAAATAGATTTGTATGTAATAAAATTTTAATTCATCTAAAATGTCTATTTATGAATGCCGCACGAAATGTGTTGCCGCGAATATTATTCTGGGATGGTGTCATTGGCATTTCATCTTCAATTTCAATTAATGAACTAGAAAACAAATAAAATTTATTTATATTTATTGAAATATATGTCGAAGTGTGATTGACACAAAGATGATAATAACAGGCGAATACAATAAATTAACACTAGAAACAGTTCTTAACACAACATTAAACTCAACAGACACGTGGCAGTCCCGAGATCCAGCTTGATCGTCCGACCACGACGAAGTCCAGGGTCAAAGTCCTCTGTTCGTGGCTCCAGTTCTGATTATTTGTTTTATTAATTCATTTCTTATTGCTTCTCACTAAGCGACCATCATACATGTACTTCTAATCAGCTCACTCGGTTCTGCTTAGCACACGTTCTACTCAAGGCGTGCGCTGACGTATTCTGTTTGTTTATAAATTGGCAAAATGCCTATTAATAAAAGCAGCACGAAATGTGTTGCCGCGAATATTATTCTGGGGTGGTGGCATTGGCATTCCATCTTCAATTTCTTCGTCAGACATTTCAGATTCTATATAAAAATTAATTAATAATTTATTTATTTATTCAAAAATGTGATAAAAGAATTGCAATTACCGGTATCATCATCGTTATCATCAAAACCTTTTTTATTTTATAAATAACTGTCATTGCAGCTATAGCAGCTTTCGCAGTGTCCAGTGAAATGTTCAGACCGATTTGCAGGCTTCTGAACGTCGCCTTCCAATGCCCGAAGCAACATTCGACGGTTCCACGGGTAGAAATATGGGACGCGTTGTACCTCTTTTCCGCGCGCGTTTCTGTGCCCGTTAGCGGCGTTAATAAGAAACTTCGGCATGGATAACCACCATAAACCTTGTATCTTGCAAATTAGGTACGAACGCGGCAGCCATATTTAAACAAGCAATTGGTGCGACTAAATTTCGCTACTAAAGTTAGGAGTCTCCTAGCTTAGTCGCGCCTAAACGCGACCTGTGAATAGACATTATTAGTAGGCCTTAGTAGATTCCTTTAGTAGCCGTTAGTATCGAGCTGTGAATACCAGTCAATGTATTTGGTTGTATAGCTGTGCCTATTGCACATATTTAATCATTTTCTGTTTCAGATCCACTATTAATTAAAAATAAGGATATAGAACCATCATTTTGATATATTATACATGTATTCATTTATAAGGATACGGTAAAATTATCAGTTACAGTTTAAAAAGATTCGACATAGGTTAATGTATGTACACAGCGGAAGAAATTGTTTGAATATTCTGTAATATTTCGTTCACGTTTCATGTAAAATGGTTACAGATTAATCCTAAAAGGTATGGTATTTGTTATTCTGTATAAAAAACAATCTAATCATTTCCAAATTATCTGAATTTACACAGATTAAATCTTAATTTACATATCACTGTGTCTGTAAAATTACACATTTCTGTGATTCAAATGCAGTATTAATTTTAAATAAAAATACACAATCATCATTTCGATGTATTACACATGTATTCATTTATAAAGATAAGGTAAAATTGCCAATTACAATTTAATAACATTTGACGTTTGTACATACTAGAACCTATAATGTGTGTATAAAATCAAATAATTTCTTTTTGATAATTGTGCTATAAGTATTTCATTGAAATTTAATTTCAAATGGACCCTCTAAATCAACATGTACGGCATAGTACTGTTGTTAATCCATAAACAATTTCAATATTACATGGATAAACATGATGATTTAAAGGCCGTGTCCAGCATTCAAGCATTATGAGTTGCCGATCAATTTATGGTATGAGAATTATTACATTGTATATTTTTAGTAATACCAACGTCTATTTATAACATTATAAATGAATTAAATATCAAAGTTGTTTGGAATGATATACAGATCATAAAAGTTGTAAATGGAAATTCAAACCCAATTTTTTATAAATCTAATTTAAAAAAAATCTGCGATAGTGAATTTTTCTTTTCAATTTAAATATTAAAAGTCACTTTTCTCAGAATATGTTTTTTTTTGCACTTACGACACTATTGAATTAGGTGTGTGATATGTCCAACAATGTATGAAGTGTCAACAGTACAAGCCATCGCGGCAAGATACCCATGGTAAAATGACTACCCAAAAACCGCCGTTCATGCAATACAGTCAGCACCGATCTTGTGGGGCCACACTACCTCGATCTGCAAAGGGCAACACGTACGTGATTGCTTTTAAAGACAGATTCACCAAGTGGGTTGAATGTCGACCTCTTCGGAAAGCTACCGTCGCTACCGTAGTCCAAGCATTGCGAGAAACAGTTATCTCACGATTCGGATGCCTACGGGCCATTATATCCGACAATCGACCACAGTACGACAACCGACACTTCAAGGGGCTCCTGTCTGCCTTTGGGATAAAGCACCGTCCGACTCCACCATACACCCCCAGGACATACCAGAATTCGTGTTGGCAATAAACAGTGCTCAACATACTTCCATGGGCTACATCCCAGCTTTCCTGAATTTTAGATGTGAGTTGGAATTACCCGCAACTTTATACCGAAAATGCACGAACACGCCCAACAATAATGTGGACAACACGGATAACATACCAGAGGAGCATTTGGTCCGACTGCAAAAATTGGCCGACTTTATGGAACTAGCCCGTATTAACCTTGCTCGAGCACCAACCACACAAAGTGCGACATCGAGCATCCCGGTTTCATGTAGGCGATCTCGTAATGAAGAAAGATCGTGTCCTTTTATCAGCTGCAAAAGGATTTGCGGCAAAACTAGCACCTCGATATTCCGGACCGTACCGTATTGAGAAGTGTATCTCAGAGCAGACATACGTACTGAACGAAGTGCGTGGGCGCCGTAAATGCCGCTCCCACATCAAAGACCTGTAACCCGGCTACTCCAATCCTTAAAAGTCGGTTCTGTGCTACACAAAGTCCATATGTATACGAAAATTATGTTTCAGAAATGGAAAGTTACAAGTTACTACCAATGCTGTCTCTGCTACCCGAAGACGCCTTCCGCTCGCAGAGCAGACACCGAAACCGAAGAAGAGGACTCCATTTTAAAGTCATACGCTTCTCTTCCACCCACGACTCCCGAACCAACACCATCCCCGGAGGTGCCAGGATGGAAGGCAAATTGGACGAGCTGGTGCAGGCCGCCCAGGATCTCCACATCTTCATCAAAGACCAAGAGGTGCAGAATCCGGCTCTCACCTTTTCCAAACACGCCCGAGGCTCCCAGGACTCCTAGAGCCTTTCCCCCAGGATCACCACGGACCCCACGGGAAAAAGTGCAGACATCCCCTCGGCTATACTCTCCGCCGACCCCAGAAGGCCCCATAACTCTGGAGCTGCACCACTCCCCAGCCCTCCACGAAGCAGCTGTGGTCCCCGCAGAACTCCATCTACCTGGATACCCCGAGGGAATCCGGCCCCCTGCCAGGCACGCGCTAGCGAGAGCCATACCCGCTAGAAGCCATCCATCCAGAGAATTATCCGATTCGGTACCGCTGCCCAATACCCGGTACCAAAAAGTGGTTCACCCTCTCGGCATTCAAGGACGAATCAAAGAAAAGGGTGAAAATGATGATTTTTATGTCCGAAAGAAGGGGGAGGTATGAAGATTTAGGGGAATTAGGTTGGAAGCAGCAATACTATACTGAAGCGCTAGTTTTCATGATATGATTCATGAAAATTATAATTTCCGTTCGCGTAGTTCGTATCGAAAAACTCAGTAAATAAAGACAATTCGTTAATATTACTGAAACAATGCATTGAAATGGTAAGCAACTGTGGATTTAATGTTATTGCTACCGTTTGTGATCAGAGCAGTGTGAACCAAAGTGCAATAAAAAAGTTAAGAGTGACATCGCATAAAACTTTCTTTCATATCGATGAATTTAAAATTTATGCAATATTTGCATTCATCTTCTTAAAAATATTCGCAACAGATTGAAAGAAAATGACTTATGTGAGCGGTAATAAAAACAGTGTCGTGGAAAGATTTTAAATACGTTTTTATTAGATAAAAGGTGTAAAAGAGGGGCGTACCATGGGGCATTTATCGGACGCGCATAAGAAACCCCGACAGCGCATCTTGCCACGCAAATTTTTAGTAATAATACATCTTCTGCAATAAAAACAGCAAGTACAACTCAGCCCTGCAAAGCTCAACCGCTATGGAGACTGCAGAATTCTTGAAGCGAATGAATAATTTAGTCGACATATGGAAGAGCAAACATAATAACAAGTAATCCGTTTAGCTGCGTGATTAGCAATCAAAATGATTTGGCAGAAGTTTTATAATCATTTGCAATGTGGATTCAATCGTGGAGAATCAAAGTCGGCTTACAAAAAGTAAGGTTCGTGAAATCCCGCCTTGTTTTACAGCCTTAATACAAACTGTAAATATAATTTGTGGTTTGTGGAAGGATATTGCAAAATCTGATGTACAGTATCTATGATCGAATCGACTCAATCAGGACTGCATTGAGAATTGTCTTAGCCTAGTGAGGCGGTGGCGGTTTCAACATGTACCCGTCAGCTCAACAGTTTCGCTGCAATTTGGAAAATATTGTTGTGCATCGTATTGATCAAAAATGGTTAAATTGTAACAGTTATCTCGATAATTCTGTAATAATTTCCCTTGCACATATTGAAAAATGCACGACCAATTGACGATAATTATGAGGACATTGATAATGAAGATTTAGTGCACAGTTTTGGTGTAGATCGAGATAATGTAGACAATGAAAGTGAACATATATCAGAAATAAAACACTGTGTAACGTTTGAATATTTGGCGCGCCACTGTACTAGCTGAGAGTGACTGCTTCAGAGGTAGTCGAGTCGCGTTCGTTTAGAGTCGCGCGAGAAAGATTGATCGGCCAATTTTTCGTGTTGAACAGGTTATCGCTCTATTGGCGAGCAGCATTTGACCTGAACGGATGTGTTAGTGTTTTCTTTGAGATTTTTTGCCGGTGCGTTTTAGCACGTGGTGAAATTTCCACCGCGAATTTTGTGTGGTAAGGTAGGGGAAGGTAGCCTAATTTGGACCGTAGCCTAATTTGGACCGCTATGATATCTAAAGATTGATAAAATCTGTGCGATTTGAAATAGGCATCTTGTTACACGTAGATGTAGACGAGGTTAATGCAATCGTGTTTGTCAAGAAACGCTTCGTGGTTACATTGAGAGAAGTGTTATTCGTTTGACTAAGAAGGAAATTTGTTATTTCGACGTAATAGTGAAAGCCGTTAATTCGTTTAAACGTAAGTAATTACAGATCTTATTATATCATCACAAAACTTACTTATTTATCTACAATTTGCAGTTATAATTTTGAGAGGTTATGTTAGTTTGACGTTTTTGTACACTATCAAGCATTACATATTCAAGTTGCCTAAGTTGGACCAAAAACAGTTGCCGAAATTGGACCGGTCCAATTTCGGCAACGACATTTCTTTTATAGACAAATTAAAATTTAAAAAAATATTTTCAGGGTTACAATGTCAAAAAGAGGACGCTATGGATTATGGTCTGAAAATGATTTATTGCTTGCTGTTGCCGCATACAAAAATGGTGATTACGGTTTGAATGAATGTAGTCGTGTGTATGGTGTTCCCAAGGCAACTATCAAGAGACATGCTGATGAAAAAAACTCCGTTCGCAATAATGTTAAAGCATTGGGTAGACCAGCGGTATTTTCTACAGATATGGAAAGAATTATTTCTGAGCACATCCTTCACCTTGAAGAATGCTTTTTTGGTTTAACAATTAAGGAAGTCAGAAAACTAGCTTTTGATATTGCAGAAAAATATGCCTTACCACATTGTTTCACTAAAGATAAAAAAATTGCTGGTAAAAAATGGTTCTACGCATTTTTGAAACGAAATCCCCATCTTTCGCTCCGGAAACCCGAAGGAACCTCAATGGCGAGAGCCAGAGGCTTTAATAGAGAAAATGTCAATCATTTTTTCGATCTCTTAGAACGAATTGTCGATGAGCATAAATTTACAGCCGACACTATATTTAACGTGGACGAATCTGGGTTTACCACTGTGCAAAAGAGTCTCCCAAAAATAATTGCTCGTAAAGGAAAGCACCAGGTAGGAAGTCTAACAAGTGGTGAACGTGGCGTCAATACAACCATGGTATGTGCAGTTAGTGCTGCTGGTCTCTATATTCCACCAATGATAATTTTTAAGAGGAAAAAATCTCACCCCGACCTTAAAATTGGAGCACCTCCCGCCAGTATTGTTACGATTTCGGACACGGGATACATTAACTCAGATCTCTTTGTTGAATGGCTGAAACATTTCCAAAAGCATATCAATTGCAATGTAGATAATAAAGTTCTGCTACTGCTTGATGGCCACGCAACACACAGCAAAAATTTGCAGGCTTGTGAGTTCGCTAGGAAGAATGGAATCGTCTTACTTCAACTGCCTGGCCATACCAACCACCGTTTACAGCCTTTGGATATAGCATTTTTTGGTCCTCTGCAGACATATTTTACACAAGCTCAGGAAACGTTTCTTCGCTTGTATAAAGGGGATAAAATATATCAAACACAAATGTCAAAATTACTTAATGAGGCATATGGCAGAGCGGCCACTGTGGGAATTGCAGAGAGTGCCTTCCGTGCTTCCGGAATTTGGCCGGTGAATAGGCATGTATTTACAGATGACCAATTTGCACCAGCTGATGTTTTGCAACCTTCTGAAACCCCTGTTACAACTTCTAGCAGTGATGATGATGATGATGATGAAGAAGATAGAAATGACAACGAGAATAAACGATTTAAGAGAGTTCTTGAAGAAATATCACCGCGAGCAAAGAAAAATCCAAATCCAAATGGCCCTTCGTCTTCTCGCAGTGCACCAATAGCCCAGAAAGCAGTGGAAATAACAAGCAGCCCTTACAAATCGCAGTTAGGCCGAAACTTAAAAAACTTAAAAAAAATAAGATCACCAAACTTTAACGAAATCCAGAAACATAAAAAAGAAACGGGTGGTTCATGGTTTTGTGAATTGTGCGAAGAAACCAAGGAAGAAGAAATGATACAATGCATGAAATGTCGCACTTGAATACATACTCGGTGTGCCGGAGTTAGTGCTGCAATTAAAAGGTTCTTTTGTTCTAATTGTCGTTAAGAAAACTAATGGTCTAATTTAGGAAACTAGCGGTCCAAATAAGGAAACCGGTTTCCTAAATTGAACCGTTGACACGATTTTTTTGAATTAATTTTTGACCGTTATAAATGGTTTTAAAAATTTAATAAATGGTTTCATTTTAAAGGTACACTTAGTGAGTTTCTTTTCTACTACTTAATTTTTATTAACACTTCTTCCATACTTCTATATAGCGAATAATATATAATTGGTCCAAATTAGGCTACTTTCCCCTATATCCTTCTTCTGATTGTTTCATTTTCCGGAGTTAATAATATCCGTGGTTGTCTCTATTGTGAGTCGCTAGTAGAGCAACACTTGTTCAGGTCAGGCGCAATGCTCGATAAGCGCGGCCACGTTGGTGGTGTGAGTATTCTTGCTCCACGGTTACTTCAGAAGCTTGTTGTGCCCGTTCACCGTATTAAAGGGAATGGTCCGTTTTCTGAGCTTCTAGTATCTTGGAGTAGGATAAATATTGTCTTGTACGGAGTTAATCTCCGTGAGGTATTGGTTGTGCGGTAGCCATTGCGCTATGCGCCATTTTAGATTTTGTTCCCCCTTGAGGAGACATTTTTATTTTGTCGCTCCCATCTTTTTTTTGAAATACTTCATTTTTTGTAACAATGTACCATGAAACCATTGTAATTCTGCTAAACAATGTATGCAGTGCCGTAACCAACGTCCGAGACCGAAATCCAGCACGTGGTTTGTACCGTGAAACTTTGTGTTCCCCCTTTTAAACCGTTAACGCCCAGTGTCCTCTTTTGAGGACATATGTAAACATATTTTTAGAAATTTGCGGATGCCTTGTGTAGTTCTAATTTTAGGTACTAGGTGGCAGAGAAGTATTGTTTTTACTTGACATGTGTTAAGTTTTGTGATAACCTTAATTGTGTCCATGCTGTGTGTCTCTAAACTTGTGTACATTTTGAGCTCTTTGCCTTCTGACATATAGATATTTATAGTACTGTTTATTGATAAGGTAGGTAAAACAATTTTTTATTTTCATGAAGCCCTTGTATGTAAATTGTAATTTTAATAAATTGCAATAAACGTTGTTGCTTATATTCCTATAAAAAATACAATATATTTGACTGTCCTCAATCGAGGACACTGGGCATTGGCAACTTCTTTTGGTAATTCATTTATATTATATTTATTTTGTTATATTGCAGTTTTATAACCAATGTTTCGAAAATCCTTTTTAACTCTGGAGGAAGCCCTCGAGTATGAATTTTCTGAAGAAATAAATGCAGATATTTTGGCTCTTCCTCCTGAAGTAGATGAGCTTACAGACGAGGAAAATGTAAATGATGATGAGTTGGGTGCACCTACAATTTTGGATATTGCGGGGACTACAGAATTGGACTTATCGTCTGATGAAGATGATGATAATGTACCTTTGGCCAGACTTTTACCGTCTACTTCGAGACATGAGGAACCGCTTTCAAAGCGCAGAATTGTTGCCAAACCCAACTGGCAGAAAATTTCACCAACGTATAAACCTTGGCCCGCGGGAAACAATGTTAATAAAAAATTTGAAAATGTACGTCAAGAAATGGAAACCTGTTCCATGTGGGAAACATTTGAAAAACTATTTACTGAAGAAAGTTTTGAACATATTGTGGCAGAAATTAGTAATAAAAATAAACAGAATTTTGTAGTCTGTGTGGAAGATATAAAGATATTTTTGGGATTTTTGATATTTTCCCGTTATCACAGTTTACCTAATGAACGGGACTATTGGAGTGAGAGTGAAGATCTAGGAGTGCAGTTGGTGAAAGATGCGATGAGTCGAAATGCTTATATTGATATAAAATCGAATATACATTTTCAAGACAATTCCAAAGCAAATGAAAATAAACATGACAAGGCATTCAAACTTAGACCATTGATAGATGAGGTAAATAAGAATTTTCAAAGATGGGGCGTTTTTGAACAAAATTTATCCATCGATGAAATGATGGTAAGATATTATGGTCATCATGGGCTAAAGCAATTTATCCGTGGGAAACCAATAAGGTTCGGATATAAACTTTGGTCTTTGTGTGGCGACAGCGGTTATTGTTTTCACTTTTCCCTGTATTGTGGAAAAGAAAGAGTAGAAGTAAAGGAACCTCTAGGAACTAGAGTAGTACATAAAATGCTAGAAATTATTGACGACCCCTGCAGCTACCATGTTTATTTTGATAATTATTTTACAAGCTACAACCTTTTAAAATCTTTAAAAGAGCAGGGTTATAGAGCAACGGGTACCATGCGGGACAATCGAACACAGAAGTGTCCAGTAAAACCATCGAAAGAAATTGAGAAGTGTCCTAGAGGAACTTACGACTTTCAATTTGAAAATACCGATGGAATTTTGATTGTAAGGTGGAATGACAATAAAGCGGTTACAATGGCAACAAATTTTGATAAAATTGAGCAGCTAGCATCAGTATCTCGATGGAGTAAAGAAAAAAAAGGAAAAGTACTACTTCCGCAACCTTTTCTTATAGCAAACTACAACAAATATATGGGTGGACTTGACCATCATGACTGGTTACTTGAGAAGCAGAGTATTGTTATAAGAGGGAAAAAATGGTACTGGTGTTTATTTACCAGAATTTTAGACATGTGTATTGTTAACAGCCACATTATATACAACAAAATGCATCCCAATGATAAAGTTTCTATAAAGGAATTTAGAAGAAATATAGCAGTACCATATCTCAAATTGGGACATGAAAAACGTATATTGAAAGGCAGACCAGTTAGCTTCCCATCTACATCCAAAGCCAGTATTCTGGATGATATAAGATTTGACGAAAAAGGTCATATTTTAGAGAAACGTGAAAACCAACGCAGATGTCAATATGTAGGCTGTAAAGGTAAACCGCGAATGTTTTGCAAAAAATGTAATATAACGCTAAGTATAACGTGCTTTTCTAAATATCATAATAAATACTTAAAATAAATTGTTCAATTACATTGATGATACGAATAAATTTTTGTATTTGAAATGTTAAGTGGAATAATAATAAAATTATTATTCAATGTTTTTGTATATATATTTGTCCAGCGTCCTCAAATGAGGACAGCCTATATTTCCAAAACTAGCTAATAATTTTTAAAAATTAATGCATTTTATTTTATTTTAAACATTTATAAACCATATATAGAATTTTCACAAAAAAATTCGCAGAATAAATAAGTTGGGCGTTAATGGGTTAATTAAGAGATTTTTTCTAGCTATTTACGAATTGGGGTACTCCGTCACGCAGTCTGTCTGGACGTCTCAATTTTGTATATTGTTGACTTTGGTTATACTGCAATTCCGTCAGTCAGGTCAGTCACGTTTATTCAAATTTTGCATATTGCTCTTGCGTCTGTGCGCTGTAAATTTATGAACATTTCTGTTTTGCGTGAATTGCACGCAGTCATAATCGTAAAATTATTGTTAAATTTATTTTGTCCTGCTCCTGAAATAGAAGCAGTTTAGTTTGAGTTTATTTCGACCATTTTTTAAGGTTGACAAATTTGTGTTTAAGCTGTACGTGTCGTGAGTAGGCAGTAGAAGGGTCGAGACTCATGTAACAGGCTTGTCCTGAATAGGGATACTAGGCACTGGCAGGCTACTCCAGCCGCGGTCCGCCGAGAGCTCCTACCAACACAGCGCCGAGTATACTCAGACACAGAGACAGGAAGGATCTACCCCGGGAGGAGCAGTACGCTATTAACACTGTGTACATAGTCCACCCGCGTTAGCCGCCTGTCGCACCACCGCCGACATAGTCGGCGCTCTGCACAGTTGGATTCCACGGTTGCGGGTACGCCTGACCAGTGAAGAAGACGCCGAGCTAACCTCGTACGCTTGTATGTTTTTTTTTTTCGGTTTGTAACTACTGCCCTGGACACTGTACACCCCAGGTTAGAGGCCCTGTTTGTTACAACTGTTCTGTAGCTTATTTTGCTAGCAATATTGCATACTAAAGTTTTAAATAATTTTTATGTGAACAATGTGTACTGTTTAAAATAAACGACTATGAAACACTTGAGGTCCAGTGATCTATTAATAACACATAGATTATATGAGACAATTGCTGGAATTTGTTGCGGTAATTTATGTGTTCCACGTGATAGTTTAAAAAATATAATAGAAGCACAATTGACAATGTTTAACGAATTATGCAATTATCGCAAACATGAAAAACATTTGTCTACATGAAATTAGAAAGAAATTTGATAGTGCGTAGCCACAATTTTGTGCATATCTGAGCGCTCCCGGCGACAAGATCTGAACGCTCCAAGCGACAGGTGACCGAAGGTCAAGCGACAGGTGACGAGAGGTCAGACGAGAGTTGACGATTTTTAGGGATTCGGGTTCTGACTTTAGTAATGATCGAACGTGTATTTTTTTTTCTTTGTAGCAAGGTAATGTAATCGTCCGTTTTCTTTGGTATTGCACATTGGCAGATTTGAACTTCAAGTTAACGTAGGTGATCATTGTTTGTTTTATTTCTCATGTGTAAAATTCAGTAGTGCAATCTGGTTTAGTTTTGGTTATTTGGAAAAATTCAGTAAAGTCGGTTGCTTTGTTAGACACGTGTTCGCGAAGAACCGGCGCCATTTTGGTTTAGAGATTGAATTTTCCGATGTATTGTTGTAGCTGCTGAACGTTTTCTTTTGCAGAGTTGTTGTTAATACTGAGATTTAAAACAAACATGCGCTTTTGTTCTATTCATGTCTACGATCACTGCTAATGCTAATCCCGAACCTCGCCGTCCGCGTTGCATAAATTTCTTGTAAGAATTGTTTTTTTTTTGCATTTGCTATAATTATTAAAAACCTTTTTTTTGTAAAGTAATAACCATTAGAGTCACCATTTAAGTCTTTGTTGTTTTGTAAGTAGCCATAGAGGCCTGGAATGCCTAGAAAGCTACTGTCCATTTTTGTTTGTGACCTTGACGATCCTTTGTACTAGCACCGCTGACCCAGAGTAGTCTGCTGTTTGATCGTGATGCTTCACGTGTGGCTTTGTGCCCGCACGTATGTTTTTTTGCTTCTTTCTTTTGGCCCTTTTAGTTTTCAGACGATCGGCAGTTGGTTCGTCAGACCGTCATTTGTTTTTCTTTGTTTTCAATAAGTTAATAGTAAAATTAGTCTTAAGAACCTAATATTAAGCTTGGATTATTGTTAAATACCCTTACATTGTTTTTATATATATACACTTTGTGCGTCATAATTCTTTCTGCCATCAGCACATAAATACTTTCTTTCCTTTTCTCTTTGAGTAAAGAGATCTGCTAATTCAATAAACTAATCTTGGTTTTGTATTTATTTTGAGTTGTACGAGTCAACCTTGGGCAGTGGACGGTGCGAGTACTTTGTAACAGGCTAGACCTGGTTAGGGAAAGTAGGCACTGGCAGACAACTCCGGCCACAGTCCGCAGAGCATCCAGCTCACACTACAGCATCAATGGGAAGAAGAGGAGACAGGAGAGACCGACCCCTGGAGAGCCAGTACGGTGTTAAACTGTGCGTACATCTTCCAGCGAGGAGGCGCCTGCCCCCTTCCCGTGGACATATTTCGTTTTGCCGACCGGAGTCTGCGGTTGTGAGTCCTGTCTGTCAGTGGAGAAGAGGAAGTAGCTAACCTCCCCTTTTGCTGTCCCTGGTGAGCTCGTGTATGTTTGTTGTAAGTTGAGCCAACGGTGGAGTACCTGCCGACTCCATTTGTGCACCTACGGCCCTAAGGCAGGTGCCGCCCTCTTAAAGAGAGTTAAGTATTAAAAATTTATTTTCTGTTGTTTCTCGATTCCACTAAGCGGATATTTTGTAATATTTCATTTTCTTACACAATAAGAGTGTTTTTTGTTAAAAGTGTATTGTAGTTCATTTAATTTAAAAGAACTCACGACTGCTCTATCCCCTTCACATCTAGCTAGCCGAGCCAAGTGTAACGGGTAGTAAACGTTATAAATTTTGGCGCTCAACTTGTGGCCATTCATTTTTGGGGCCTTCATTTTTGTGCCCAATTCATTTTGGTGCCCTATTGGCTTTTGTGGAGAGCAAGTCTGTTTTTTTGGGTTATTTAAACTTAGTATATATTTAGTTAATAAGGAAAGATTTGTTTTTTACATTTTGTGTAAAGAAAATTTGCACTTGTATTAAATTGTGTAATATTACCTGTATATTCAACTTTCAAACAACTGTTTTCGGTACCTTGACAACATGGATCCGACTTACGTACCCCATCTACTTGAGGACGAACTGACTTACGAATTGATGATCCGAGGACTACCTGACGTGGGTTCGGTGTATGAGAAACGGAACGTTTTGGATGGGATCTTGACTTCGCTGGCTGTTGCGTTTCCCGTACGACCATCGAGGCCAAGTGATGATTCCGCGGAATACTCTGTGTGTCAGCGGAAGCTGCAGCAACTGTCCGGTATTGTACAGACCTTGTTAACCACTCCTTCCCGAAGTGTTGATAATGTGAAAATAAGATTAGATTACTTAAAAGGGCGCATTTTACGAGTTACCGCGAACGATTTGCGAGTACAATTATTATTAGTTTGGGCTCAATTGATGGGCGAATTAAACTCAAAACGGACTACCCTTATGGCGCGTACCGGTGATTTGCTTACCTCGGAAGAGGCTGAATCGCGAATGCCAGCGACCGCCACTGGCCAACTCTCTTCGGAGGCCACCTTTGTAGATCAGGTATTTCAATTAGGTTTTAATTCCGCGTCCGCATCTACGCAACCTGTTCCGATTACGGCTGCACCCTTTCTGCCACTCATGCAGTCGTCATTTTCGATTCCTCCCGCGACTCCACCTGTGCCCGTTTGCCCATTAGTGGACATAGCACCTATCAACGCGTACAATAAATTCCTTCAAGTTTCACGGTGGAACGTTAAGTACAACGGTGACGGAAGTGTCAACGCGTTCATAGAGCGAATAGAAGAAAAAGCCGCGTCGCACGGTCTTAACCATGAGCAGCTGTTTCGGCAAGCTGGTGAATTATTTTCTGATAACGCGTTAGTTTGGTATCGTTTTGTCAAGCCTGAAGTTCATTCTTGGAAAGAATTAGTAGAACGGTTAAAATCTGCGTTCCTACCCTCCGATTATGAATATGAGTTGTGGGACGAAATACGCGCACGTACCCAGGGCCAAGACGAGAAAGTAGAGATGTTTGTGGCCGTGATGCAGAATTTACTGAGTAGGTTTGATCAACCGGTTCCTGAAATGGCAAAATTACAAATTATCTTACGAAATCTACAGCCTAAATTTCAATCGGAAATTTTGGTTCGGCAAAGTACCACCCTCTCGCAGTTAGTAGCTACTTGTAAAAGTATGGAGGATACTGCACTTCGGATGTCCGCATTTAAAAACCCCTCAACTCGAACGAATTCGCTGTTGGAACCCGAATTGGCGTACCGTCGCCCACGTAACACTGTTCATCAAACAGAAACTTCAACAAATCTGAGATCCGTATGCTGGAATTGTCAGTCTCCTAACCGCCGCTCTATTTCTTGCCCAAAACCAAAGGGAAAATATTGTTTTTCCTGCGGGAAACCCGGAGTTACCAGACCAACGTGCCCCAAATGTAAGGACAGGACAAAAAAACGGGAAAACAGCGGTCGAAAAGTCAACCGACGTACCGTCTTCCCCCCATTAAAGGTTGACCATAGCGAATTAGCGGCGTGGATGAAGACTATTGCTAAATTTTCTCACAAGCCGGAAATTTCCCCAGTTCTCTTTTCTAAGGGGATCGAACCGCGACCATTCCTCAGTGTGAATGTGGGACAAACCACGCTCGTAACTTTGTTAGATACGGGGGCAACCGTATCTGTCATTGCAACGCCTTTACAGTTCCCGGTCGTGGGCTTTATGAGTTCACTCGTTTTCCTTTTGGGATAGCTAATGCTCCCAGTACTCTTCAGCGGTTAATGGATCGTGTTTTAGGCCCAGGATTAGAATCCAAAGTTTTTGTTTATTTGGACGATATTGTTATTGTAACTACGACGTTTGAGGATCATCTCAAAACCTTAACTGAAGTACTCTCCCGCTTAGATTCAGCCGGTTTAACTGTTAACGCAAAAAAGTGTGAATTTTGTCGTTCTTCCCTTAAGTTTCTTGGTTTTATTGTAGACCAGCATGGGCTGCGGACAGATCCCAGTAAAGTTGAGGCGATTGTAAAATATCCTCGTCCTACCACCGCTACGGAGGTAAAACGATTTATGGGTACCGCCTCGTGGTACAGACGCTTCGTCCGTAACTTTTCTTCCTTAGCTTCACCGATTAACGACTTGCTAAAAGGTAAGAGAAAGCGCTCTCCGATTCATTGGACTGTCGAGGCCGTGAAATCGTTTCTTGCGCTTAAAAACGCGTTGTCTTCCACTCCAGTTTGGCTAGTCCAGATTTTTCTCTTCCTTTTGTGATTCAGACGGACGCTTCTAATTGCGGAATCGGCGCTGTACTTACGCAAGGGGAAGGCCAGGATGAACATGCTATTGCGTATGTAAGCCGCACGTTTAATAAAGCTGAACGAAACTACTCAGTCACTGAGCGCGAATGTTTGGCGGTTGTTTTCGCGATTGAGAAATTCCGCCCTTACGTTGAAGGAACTCATTTTTCAGTGATTACAGACCACTATTCGTTGCTCTGGTTAATGCGCATGAAGGACCCAAACAATAAACTCGCTCGGGCAGTTAAACTGCAACAATTTGACGGGACATCCAATGTGGTGCCTTATGCTCTGTCACGTGCTCCTTTAGAGGTGGCAACAATCGTTTCTTTTTCGCCTACTGCCGACAAGTATCTCCAACTTAAGGAGGCAATAACAACCTCTCCCAATTCGTATCCCGATTGGCGAATAGAAGGAGAGAACATATATAAATTAGTACCTACGGCTCGGCTTGAAGCCCCAAATCTGTCCCCATGGAAGTCCGTCGTACCTTTCGATTTTCGACGGCAAATATTGCACGAGTGTCACGACTCACCTTTAGCTGCTCATATGGGGTTCTTGAAAACGCTACATCGTGTTTCCGAAAACTATTACTGGCCGAAAATGCGTTCTAGCATCTTACGGTATGTCACTAGATGTCGAATATGTTTGTCACAAAAAGCTTCTTCTTGTGCCCTTCCTGGTTTGATGGGAACTGCAAAGAAAGTTTCGTTTCCTTGGCAAACTATCTCAATCGACTTAATGGGTCCACTTCCTCGATCTACGTCTGAACACAGTTATATACTTGTCGTTGCCGATTAGTTTACCAAATACCCAGTAATTTTCCCTTTACGACAAGCGACCATTGGGAAAATCGTTTCGCTACTAGAGAATGAAGTGTTCCTTATGTTTGGAGTTCCTCAGACGGTTATGGTAGACAATGGAACGCAATTTAAGAGCAAACCATTTAAAGATCTGATGTCTCGATATCATGGGTTCTAGGACAATTACCCCCTGGACAAAACCCCCCCGGACATAAACCCCCCGTCAAAACCCCCCTGGACAAAAACCCCTCATGCCAAAACCCCCCCATACAAAAAACCCCCCATGCCAAAAACCCCCCGTACAAAAAACCCCCCATGCCAAAAACCCCCCATACAAAAACCCCCCTGCAACAACAAATTGTAGTATTTAAATAAAATTTGAGACTTAATTAGTTTACCTTTATTTGATTGGCAAGTGAAAAGTGACAACAATTAAAAAATTGCTACAGAGAGAAAGAGTGAGCATAATTACTTTTAACATATTTAAAACTGCAATTTAATGTTATTATTTATGTTAGAAAGTAAGGTTATGTGCTATTGCACGAAGGTAGTTCATAATGTCAGTATCACGATAGCTGCGAACTATAGCAAGAATCCGTGCGTTTAAATCAGTATATTTCTTTCGTTGGGTTTGTAGTGAGTGACCGGCCAATATTTGAGTGCAGTGTACTTGTTGAAGGGCTTGTTCTCTTTGTAGAATTTCAATGAATTTCCAAATTGTGGGATGGTAACTTCCTACATTGGACTGAAAGCTTCTGTGCCATCCTTCTACAGCATTATTTGTTCTTGGTAGTTCATCTTCGCATCGTTGATACATATTCCACATATTGATATTATAAGTTGGTTGCCGTCGTCCACGACGTTGCGGTCTTCCAATATAGTAATCTTCGAAATAATCTGCGATAGGTAAACTTTCGGGAGGTAGCAATCCAGATAATACCTCAAAAGCATCAACAACTTCATCAGTCGGAACAAATGCAAGGGCAGCTATCATTCTTAATTTCAGTGCAAAATCTGAATCTTCTTGATATCGTTGTTGTAACCCATTATCTTGAATTTTCCGGTAAATGTTCTGACTGAGATGAAAGAAACATCCTTTAACTTCACTGGCTGGAAAACATTGTTGTATACTGTTTATAACAGCCAATTCAAAATCGATCATGACGCTGGTTGGATTCAAATTGACATTCAACACAGTTAATGTCTCGAATAGTTGACGGTATGTATCCTGAGTTTTATTTTGCAGTAAAATATAGACACACGGAATGACTCGTCCATGAATGAGTGCATGAATCGTATATAATTGAAAAAATAATGCAGGAGCAGTTTTGAAAGTCCCATCCATAAACCAGTGCGATGTTGTTTCCAACAGTCTGAGGCTGTCATGTGTACCAAAGATTAACATTCGATTGTTATTCTCTGGGCCGGAATCATGCAGAAGAAAATCTTGGCCATCATGTGTAACTTTGTAACGAACTGGAATATCGACTTCACTTAGACTCGACGGAACTGGTAATGGATTATTAACAGCTTGACGGCGACGTCTGACATTTCGCCGTAGATGATGAACTGTCGGCAACTTGGCCTTTGCATCGTCCCTTATCGATGAAACAGATTGAGTGATAATTTGTTGCGGAGTTTCCTCAGTTTCCTCTGCCAATCTTTTAATTTGCTGAAGTACTTTGAGAACTTCTCTTTTTGCTGGATCTGGACCATGAGAATGATCATTTAGCCGGCCCACAAGCTCTTCACCACGGAGTTTAATTTTAGCCTTACATTCCGACTTGTTCCGCCTTTTCTCACACTCAAATGACACAACACCATTTGCTAAATTCTTCTGTTTGACATACACATAACCTTCAAAGATCACTTTTTCTTTTCCTTTATTCGATTTTAAAAATTCCATGATTGGTAGTGTAATAATAATAATAACAATAATAATACTTTATTAATGTAATAAGAATAAGGTCACTACCAGAGGGCGGACACGAACTGTATACTGTCTGTTACAATGTTCTGCAACCCATCTTACATGTATGTAATGCATATTTGATAATATTATTTAATTAAATTACTATGTTCCACTACTGTATTATACAGTAGGGGAACATAGTAATTTAATTAAATAATATTAAAAATGAATTAATATAAAGTATATGAAGATACTATTGTATATTTGATAGTTCCGAAGGAAATAGTTAGATGTCACTAAAAGCATTCTGACTGTATACAGCCAGTATACAGCGGTATATTTAAAATGATTTAAATTTTGTATTGAGAGAATTAATAACAAACATTTTATTTTTGTGTAGATTTATTATTTACTAGTTGCTGCATATCTATAAATTGATGTACCATGCACGAAAATAGTTGGAATTGCTCCAATATTTAACTTTTTGGTCAACGAACTTCTGTACTGGTCTGGTGCAAAATGCGCCCCACAGATTTTTAAACCTTCCACTTCCTGTTTTCCGACCATTTCCTATGACGTTAATCGGAACATGGTAAATGGTGATATTGCAAATCAGGATTGTCCGTTAAAATACTGGGGCAGCCAGGAACGCCACATACTGAACGTACCATTTTGCTGAAGTAACATTAATAATATTAACATAACAGTTGCCATGCTATTTATGTATACATACAATGCTAATACTAGGTGTATGCAGAGCTGCGCACAAGTACAAGAAAAAAAGTAATTAAGTACAATTACATTCATTTCAAAAGTATTTAAGTACAAGTACAAGTACAAGTACAGTACTTGTACTTGCAGTTTTAGATACAAGTACAAGTACAGGTATACATGGGCGCCCAAAGAATTTTTTTCCAGCGGGGGGCAAAACATAATGAATAATGAAAAGAACAAATAATCTAATCCATTACTAAAATGCAGTAGCTTAAAATTGATTTATTCGTTAGAAAAACAAAGGACCCCGCAGAATCCTTATGGGAAATGGCTCCCGGTCAAATTGCACCAAATTTTCAGAATTAATAGTACTCGGTGAGTGGACAAAAAGTGTCAGTGGGCCCATAGCGTAAAAAATTCGCGTTTGCGAGATATCTTCCTCCGAAGTTTGAGTTTGATAGGGAATTAACATATAAAAATCTGGTGTGGTCACCACACTACTTTCTTATACTCAATTTAAATTGGCACATATTTGACATTTCAAATGAGTATTTCTGTAAATATTTTGTCTTTGTTTTGTTTTCATAGCATATATGATATTTTAAATACATGCCAATATACAAATACATTTTAATCAAAATTGGATAAAGATAGAACAAAAATGCATAGAACATTTTTTCTTAAGATTATTATTTCCTATAACTTTTATTTCAAAACTTTTTCCATATCACTTTTATTTTCTCTAACAATTCGCAATGTTCGATTTTGACGTTCAGTAAACTTCCTCTTCCGGTTGTGCGATTATGCTAGAAATCTAATCAGCTCTTCGTATAGTCAATAAACTTTTAAATATGAAGTTTCATTGTCCTGTCTTTGCTCGTTTTTGAGATAATGAACATACAGACACACATCCACACACACACACATCCACACACACAGACGTCATGACGAAAATAGTCAAAACGTATTCAGGGGACCTCAAAACATGTATTTCCATCAAAATCGCACAATCGAAATTTTTCATGATTCCTATACTTCCTTTATACTTAACGTGACCATACGTCCCGTTTTGAACGGGACCATCCCGTTTTTAGGTAGCCTATCCCGTTGTCCCCAAGCACAGCTTCGGGACGCCGAAATGTCCCGTTTTCAGAAAGAGAGCAACCCACGATAATAATTAAAAAAAAGGCGCGAAAAATCAAATAATTTGACGGTAACGCCGAGTAGTACAGCGATGACGACATACACATGCGCACTACGTCTCACACATTATGACAGTCTGTCAGAAGTCTGCTAGCTCGCTTGCTTCTATGTTGCAGTTACGCGTATTCAGCTCGTGCATCTTTCTTGACGATTGATTATATTGTTATTTTATCGACGTGAGTTATTATAATTAAAATTTCTTGTACGTGAACCTTTCATTTTAACAATGCCTAAACGCAAGTGCATTTTTAATATAAACTTACAAACTAAATACCCGTTTATAAAGCAAAGAAGTACTCCATCGGACGTCAGATGTAGTGAGTGGTTCTCGGGAATTCCCGCCCGAGAATTCCCGAGAATTTTTTAAAATTTTTAGCTCCCGTTTCCCGGGAATACTGAAAAATTTCCCGGGAAAAAATTAAACAATCAATGGCAATATTTTACAAACATTTTGCTATAATTGTTATTGAATTCAGAGGTTTTGTACTTTCGCTCTACTTTCATTGATATAATTATACTGCTACGCCAGAGATGTCGCTACTCGATATGTGCCTTACCTGATTGTTTCGTGAACAAAAACAAATTTTATGTCAGTCGTATGCACAGTATAGTTCGCCATGACTGATATAGGTACGCAATTTTTGTGTTTAAACGTGTGAAAATCAATTTCAAATAATATATATTATAGAAAAATCTGTTATAATCCTAGTATATAAAGTGTTCTTTCCAAATGTTTATACACACATCATAAATATACATATTGTAAGTATGTAAAAATATTTTATGGTTATTTTTTTCTATTTTTATTTTTTTGTAGAAAATAAACTTAATAAATAAATAAAACAATTACCATGGGAGATTCGGTGTGGAAATATTTCACAAAAGAAAAAGGAGCAGCTGATAAGGCGAAATGCATAATGTGTCCAAATAAGTTTATAAGTTGTAAGGGATCTTCAACTAGTGGACTATTAAGACATTTACACCATATTCACAATATAAATATATTGAAAAGAAACGCATATGACCACCAAGTTGCTGGTACAAGCAACGCAAAACAAATTGAGAATCAATCGCTTCTATCATTTTTTTCAAAAAGACAATCTATGTCAGAAATGGTGGCAAGACTTGCAGCAGTTGATGGATTTTCAATCCACGGAATATGTAAGAGTGAATTTATTCGGCAATCATTTCATGATAGGCAATATAATTTGCCAAGCACCAAAAAAAATGTCATGAAATTGATTCATGACTATTACAAATTAGCGCATGGTGAAGTGGTGCAAAATATCAAATGTCATAAAGATGTTCATGGCAAATTCAGCCTAACATTAGACGAGTGGACAAGTTTGCGAAACCGACGCTACTTAAATGTAAACATACATTTCAATAATAAGCAGTATATTAATCTAGGATTAATAAGAATTTTACGAAGTTGCACAGCTGAGGAAACGGTTAAATACGTCAATTTAAAGCTGCTCGATTTTGGCTTAGATTTATCTGATATAGTTGCATCAACCACCGATGGTGCTGCCGTTATGGTAAAGTTTGGAGGTTTATCTGGATACATTCATCAATTATGCTACAACCATGGCATACATTTAGCTGTGGTAGATGTAATTTATAAAAAGAATTATATTGATGAAAGTGAATATGTCTCTAGCTCAAATAATACTGAATCTGATAGCGATGAAGCTGATGATGAAGAAAATAACGGCGTGGAACAACGATGTGAAATGGAAGACATTAAACCTGCATTACAAATGGTGCGTAATATAGTAAAGTTTTTTAAAAAATCACCAAAAAAAAATTCAATATTACAAGAACATGTGAAGGAAAAGCATGGAACAGAATTAAGTTTGCTTCTAGATTCCAAGACAAGATGGAATAGCATTGTCACCATGATTGAAAGATTTTTAAAAATTATCGAATCGGTCCGAAATGCATTACATGATTTAAATTCCGCAACGTTATTAAACGACAATAATATTCCAATATTATTGAATATTTGCGATGCATTCAAGCCAATTCAACTAGCTGTTGAAGCATTAGGTAGAAGAGATGCTAATCTTGTGACGGCCGATGCTATTTTAAAATTCTTGTTTGAGACTTTACGGAATAATGAAGATAAAATTTCAAAAAGACTGTTGGAGGTTTTGTCGTTTCGCATTAAAGAGCGAAGAAACCAAAATCTCACATCATTAGCGAAATTCCTGCAAACACTTGATTTGCAATCTACCAGTACCACAACAGAAGATTTTCCTTCCTCGTCAAAGACTGCGATCATTCGTTACGCTAACAATTTATATATTAGATTATTCGAGAAGGAGGTCGAATCCGTTGAATGCGAGGAAATTGGAATGACAATTGATACAGATGATACTTCGCCTGAAAATATCTTGGAGGTTACTAGTATAAAAGATAAATTGGCAGAAGCTATAAGTGCTTCACTCAAAAAGGTAGAAACAAATACATCAGGAAATCCTACAAAAAGTCTTCAGAAAGAGTTTCAAATATATGAGAGTACAGGGAACATTACAAGCAATCTGCAGAAGTTGTTGGATGCTGTGATGACTATACAGCCCACATCCATTGAAAGCGAAAGAGTTTTCTCTGCTTCTTCAAATTTTTGTACAAAGAGAAGATCATCATTGAGCGACTCTTCGCTTAACACCCTTTCATTTTTAAAAAGTTATTTTTTAAATAAACAATAAATAATTAATAATTACATACTAGTTTTTTTCAGGTTTTGTATACTATACAATTTGAATTTATTTTTATGTTATTTAATGTTTTTGTTAATTTCTATACACTTCTATTTTATTGAATTATATTTAGTTTTTTTGATTAATTATTTAACTTCCCGTTATTCCCGAGATTCCCGAGAAAAAAAATTTATATTTCCCTTTTCCCGGGACCAAAAAATAACCGGGAAAAGATACCCTCTAGTCAGATGTGAAAAGTGTCGTACAGAATTTAGTGTAGCCCATGGAGGTGCCAGCGATATTGAGCAACATTTAAGATCAGATAAACATAAAAATTCTGATCTTGCTGCCGCTTCGAGTTCTTCAATGCTTAATTTTTTTAAGAAAACGGATTCACCAACTTCGAAAGATCTAGACGTTGCTGCGACAGAAGGCGCCTGGGCTTATCATACGGTACAAGAGAACCATAGTTTCCGCTCAAACGATTGTGCTTCTAAATTAATTCAAACATGTTTTGATCAGAAATTTAGATGTGCTCGTACGAAAACAGAAGCTATTGTTGTAAACGTGTTAGCGCCAATAGTAATAGCTGAATTAAAAGATCGCCTCAGCGAATGCAACTGTGTTACTATATTAACTGATGCTTCAAATCACGGGCCCAAGAAAATATTTCCTGTTTTAGTTCGCTTCTTTTTACCATACGAAGGCACACAAGTCAAACTTTTAGAATTTCAAGATCAACCGGGCGAAACATCAGACATTATTGTCAATTATCTAATGAAAATATTGATAGAAAATAATTTGACTTCAAAAATCGTGGCTTTTTGTGGAAATAATACTAACTGCAATTTTGGCGGATTGAAAAGACGAGGCGTCAACAATGTTTATGCAAAACTAAATTCATCCCTCGGTAAAACATTGATAGGAATCGGATGTGGAGCTCATATTATTCACAATGCGATTAAAACTGCCGCAGATTGTCTACCTGTAGACTTTGAATGCGTTATTGTGAAAATATATTCACATTTTTATATATATTGTGTGCGCGTGGAAGCTCTGAAAGAATTTTGTAATGAAGTTGACACAGAGTATCAGAAATTGCTAGGCTATAGTAAAACTAGATGGCTTGCGCTTATGCCTGCTATTGAAAGAGTTTTGAAACTGTACAAGCCATTACAAAACTACTTTTTGAGTATCGATAAATGCCCAAACATATTAAGAACCTTTTTTGAAAACACTAACTCTGAATTATGGCTTTTTTTTATGCACGCACAGTCAGCAACGTTCCATCAAGCTGTGTTAAAAATCGAGGGTCAGAGTATTTCTGTAATTGAAGCTGCAAAGGAATTAAATCAACTTAAAGACAATTTGGCCTTGAAACAAAGTACTAAGTTTCTTCCCCACTCCGTTCGTAATTTAATGGAACAATTGCAAGAAAGTGGCTGCAGTGGTGTTGAAGAATATATGAAAACTACTGCTTCTGAGTTCTATAAAATAAGCAAAGAATATTTGGAGCAGTGGACTTTATTCTTTGAAGAATTTGAAATATTTCAATGGGCGAATTTAACCAAAATACCTACGTGGGAAGAAATACAAAGTGTAATGGATGTAGTTATTAAAAAGGGATTTATTAATTGTAACCAAGACACAGAAGTATTTGATGAGTTTTCACTCATTTCTAACTACATTACACCGCAAAAAGTGACAGAATGGAACACTGAGAATGTTTCAACGGAAAGTCGTTGGGTGGAATTGTTCAAACACTTCCAAACCAATAATTTAAAACATAGGAACTTTCGTATAATTATTGAATATATTTTATGTCTGCCCGGCACTAATGCACCTGTAGAAAGGGTCTTTTCACTTATGAATAAGTTGTGGACGAGCGAAAAAACACAGTTGCAAGTCGATGTTCTTAAAGCGATATTAATTACCAAAATAAATTTTAAGAAAACCTGTCAAGAATTTCATTCTTATTTGAAATCATCACCAAACATACTTAAACAAATATGTTCTTCAGAAAAATATAAGAACAAATAAATTATTTATATTCACGTGTTCTTTTTATTAATAAATAAAATTATGAAAAATATGCGTTTTCTTAAATACCCATACTATTACCTAAAAATTAGTAGATGTCCCGTTTTGAGGAAAAAAATAAATGGTCACGTTATTTATACTATGTATAAGAAAGTAAAAATTGTGATTACTTCTGAATAATACATTTTAGAGCAAAAGTGTAAATAAAAGAGTTGTTCAGACTTAAAAACTGCATAATGTAAATGTAAATACTACAATTTGTTGTTGCAGGGGGGTTTTTGTATGGGGGGTTTTTGGCATAGGGGGTTTTTTGTACGGGGGGTTTTTGGCATGGGGGGTTTTTTGTATGGGGGGGGTTTGGCAGGGGGGGTTTTTGTCCGGGGGGGTTTTGACGGGGGGTTTTGTCCAGGGGGTAATTGTCCGGATACCATATCATGGTATAATGCCAAATACCATCCGCAGGTTAACTTTGTGGAACGTACTAACCGAGTTATCAAAACCGCTATACGTTCGTATGTCAAGGATAACCACCGACTGTGGGACGCAAATCTCGCAAAGATTGCGCAAGCTATCCGAACCTCAGTTCACGAAGTAACGGGGTATAGCCCCTCATTCTTAAATTTTGGCCGACATGTCCCGACTTCCGGTCTATTTTATTCGCTACTGACGGGA
Organism: Carabus problematicus; assembly: GCA_963422195.1. Classification (NCBI taxonomy): domain Eukaryota; kingdom Metazoa; phylum Arthropoda; class Insecta; order Coleoptera; family Carabidae; genus Carabus; species Carabus problematicus. Next base: position 8,793,259 of record OY728583.1, on the reverse strand, counting down.
GAAATACTATCTGACCAACCTAAAGTATACGCAAACACTTTGTCTAGCTTTGTCAACATATTTAAAAATGTAGAAGCAAGATTATTTCAGGCTCATGAGCGTAACGCTCGTCATTATAATTTGAGACGCAGACCGTTAAATTTTAGTGTAGGTGATGTAGTTTGGAAACGGAATTACGCTTTGTCTGATGCCTCTCAATATTTTTCTTCTAAGTTAACCCCTCGTTATGTACGATGTACAGTTCACAAGAAAATCTCCCCCTTACTTATAGTTTGATTGATCAGGATGGTAAGAATATCGGGATCTGGCATGTGAAGGACTTGAAGTCGGAGCCTAACGATGATACTGGTGATGCACAGCCCTAAGAAAAATATCGCCTGTGGCGCCTTTTTCTTTCATTGGAAGGGGGGTGGTGTAACGTTTTACGTTACTTAACGCAACTGTAGCCACAATTTTGTGCATATCTGAACGCTCCCGGCGACAAGATCTGAACGCTCCAAGCGACAGGTGACCGAAGGTCAAGCGAGAGGTCAGACGAGAGTTGACGATTTTTAGGGATTCGGGTTCTGACTTTAGTAGTGATCGAACGTGTATTTTTTTTTCTTTGTAGCAAGGTAATGGAACCGTCCGTTTTCTTTGGTATTGCACATTGGCAGATTTGAACTTCAAGTTAACGTAGGTTATCATTGTTTGTTTTATTTCTCATGTGTAAAATTCAGTAGTGAAATCTGGTTTAGTTTTGGTTATTTGGAAAAATTCAGTAAAGTCGGTTGCTTTGTTAGACACGTGTTCGCGAAGAACCGGCGCCATTTTGGTTTAGAGATTGAATTTTCCGATGTATTGTTGTAGCTGCTGAACGTTTTCTTTTGCAGAGTTGTTGTTAATACTGAGATTTAAAACAAACACGCGCTTTTGTTCTATTCATGTCTACGATCCCTGCTAATGCTCATCCCGAACCTCGCCGTCCACGTTGCATAAATTTCTTGTAAGAATTGTTTTTTTTTATTGCATTTGCTATAATTATTAAAAACCTTTTTTTTTGTAAAGTAATAACCATTAGAGTCACCATTTAAGTCATTTCCAGTCTTTGTTGTTTTGTAAGTAGCCATAGAGGCCTGGAGTGCCTAGAAAGCTACTGTCCATTTTTGTTTGTGACCTTGACGATCCTTTGTACCAGCACCGCTGACACAGAGTAGTCTGCTGTTTGATCGTGTTGCTTCACGTGTGGCTTTGTGCCCGCACGTATGTTTTTTTGCTTCTTTCTTTTGGCCCTTTTAGTTTTCAGACGATCGGCAGTTGGTTCGTCTGACTGTCATTTGTTTTTCTTTGTTTTCAATAAGTTAATAGTAAAATTAGCCTTAAGAACCTAATATTAAGCTTGGATTATTGTTAAATACCCTTACATTGTTTTTATATATATACGCTTTGTGCGTCATAATTCTTTCTGCCATCAGCACATAAATACTTTCTTTCTTTTTCTCTTTGAGTAGAGAGATCTGCTAATTCAATAAACTAATCTAGGTTTTGTATTTATTTTGAGTTGTACGAGAAGAGGAGACAGGAGAGACCGACCCCTGGAGAGCCAGTACGGTGTTAAACTGTGCGTACATCTTCCAGCGAGGAGGCGCCTGCCCCCTTCCCGTGGACATATTTCGTTTTGCCGACCGGAGTCTGCGGTTGTGAGTCCTGTCTGTCAGTGGAGAAGAGGAAGTAGCTAACCTCCCCTTTTGCTGTCCCTGGTGAGCTCGTGTAAGTTTGTTGTAAGTTGAGCCAACGGTGGAGTACCTGCCGACTCCATTTGTGCACCTACGGCCTTAAGGCAGGTGGCGCCCTCTTAAAGAGAGTTAAGTATTAAAAATTTATTTTCTGTTGTTTCTCGATTCCGCCAAGCGGATATTTTGTAATATATGAAGAGTGGAAAAATATAATGGGCTAAGTGACAAAACTCAAGTTTGGAGAAAACATAAGATTTTTCAGGAAAACACCAAAGAATATAAAAAATGTGAAATTTATATTTTTATAACATACTACATACTAATTTACATTAATACATAACGGAATTTTCAATTTTATTAAAATACAGTATTGTAGGGAAAAATGGTAATATGAAAAAAGTAAAACGGGCTATGTCGCACACAATATCTTTATATAACAGGCCATGTACAACTATAATTACTTGTATATTGGACTATTTGTCAATGAAATTGTACAATAACCTTTAAAAAGTAAAAAAAAAAAAACATTCTCATAACATGAAAAGAACTCAAATACACATTCAGTAAAATGTCCCACATCTTTTAACTGGCAATGTCTGTAACTAGGTCTGCCATACTTACAGAAATTGCCTTTAGAATATCACTGTTTAACTTAACAATTCTTCATAAAAATATTTACTTTCATCTTTTAAATAGCCGATCATGTCCCTTAAGTCTTTCTTTTTATCTTCAGTAAGCCTGTTAATGCATTGCAAAGGGTAAAGGTGATATGCTATGTTGTTTATAGTAACATTCTTCTTAAAAATACGAGTTTCAGCCCAATCTTCTATCTCATTAAAAGTCTTCTTTGTCATTACTGTGCCAGGCTTACTTTTTGTTATTTCTATCCATTGGATTTGCGATATTTGTACTTTCTTAGTATTAAGAGTATCTTCAGCAGCACGCTTGAAGTCATAAAAGTCTCCGTTTTCCATTACAGTTGCCAAGAATGGATGGTCAAGTCTGGCAGAGGTGATTACTGTAACTTGGTCTAGAGGTATCTCACATTTCTTCACCTTTCTTCCTTCGTTTAGGCTTTGCAGTCTCACTCATAATTTAATTAAATAATCAAAAGTAATAAAACAACCACAATAATTACTTAAAAATAACACACTCTTGTTTACACCACCAAAACGACGAAAAAACAGGACCACAGAGCCTTGCACTGAGCTAAGCAAACGAAGTGGGTGTATTGTGCACATAGCCCACTATATTAGAAAAAAAAAACATAGCTTGGCGCGCGCACCATCTCTTGAGATGTATTTTAACAACTTCCAGTGCTTGTGTTATATGGCCCGTTATATATTGTTATTGGGGTTGCTTCATAGCCCACTTTAAACGAAAAAAATCAAAAATTGATTTTTTGTCACTTGGCCCATTATATTTTTCCACTCTTCATATCATTTTCTTACACAATAAGAGTGCGTTTTGTTAAAAGTGTATTGTAGTTCATTTAATTTAAAAGAACCCACGACTGCTCTATCCCCTTCACATCTAGCTAGCCGAGCCAAGTGTAACGGGTAGTAAACGTTATATGTTATAATCATCGTATATACATGTTGAAGTTATTAATAGCTGTGAAATTATTCAAAGTTAGGGGAAACAAAAGCAGTATCATCCAGCAGAAAAAATATCATAAATTAAGAGTTGTCTCTAACAAATAATGTTAATTATTTGATATCTCCACATATGGAACTTGCGAGCAGCATGAATTCTGCCGTGTCTACAATTAAAGCTTTCTCTTCATCTAGACCCTTCCTTCTCTACAAAAACTCGTAACAATATATTATTACTTATATATTACCTATTTAATTATGTATGAATTTGTTAGTAAATACGTCAATTAATATTCGTGTTACATATTTGCTACATACCCGTATATATAACATAACTTGCCCGTATCTAATTTTTTTTTGTCTTGGGATATGGTTCTTAATTTTAACTTTTGTCGGGCGGCATACTTTTAAAACGTTAACAGGCGGCATAGGTACAATTGTACCTAGTACATACTTTGGCTTTAAAACTCTCAGTTTTCGTATAATTTCTGTATGGTTGCTAGTATCTATACATTTTAATGTATCTAAACAAATTCCAATTAGCTGTTACTTAAATGGACGATAGAGTGTTTAATGAAATAATTTCAGATTAGTTCAAATTGTTATTAATTAATCTCCATTTTATTTTATTGACATGTCGACTTTGAACATGACCTTGCAAGGCCATGCTCTTCAATTGTTTTATTTTTTCACTTCTTTATTAACTATAACTTTAACTATATGTATTAATTAACTTCTTTTGGATATTCTGCCTGGACCAAAAGCGGTGCCGTCACCTATCCACTAGCAATAGAAATGCTGAAGCTATATGTTCTATGAAAAAGTACTATTCACAGATTTCAGAAAATGTACTATCCCCTACGGCTTCAACATGTGATTCCTAAGCACTAGCTTACAGGTATGTCATGGTATAAATCAGTTGATGGTAATCCTGGTTTTACAGAGGAAGCATTCCGTGTAGTTCGATTAAGAACACAAACATCGGATAATGAAATTCTTTGCGCGTTAATGCTCGATGAAATGGCGATCAGACGACATGTAGAATATGACGGTAAGAAATACCATGGATATGTAGATATGGGCACTGGAATTGAAGGTGATGATAGATCAGTCGCTAAGGAAGTATTAGTGTTAATGCTAGTGGCAATAAATTGTGCGTGGAAAATTCCAATTGGATATTTTCTGGCTGACGGTGTCAATGGTGAACAGAGGTCTAATATAGTAAAAATGTGTTTATCGCTATGCCATGAAGCAGGTGTTCGAGTGGTATCCTTGACGTTTGTTGGGGCACCAAGTAACTTTACCATGGTAGGTAAATTAGGCTGCAATACTGATCCGACAACTGTACTGAAGACAAAAAAATTTATATATTTCCGGATCCTTGTCATATGATGAAACTGATTCGGAATACTCTTGGTGAAAAAGAAATAATATTTGATGAAAATAATTTAATAAAATGGGATTGTTACTAAACTGCATAATTTTCAAGAAGGCGAAGGACTTCATCTGGCAAATAAAGTTCGTTCCACTCATATTAACCACAAAAAAACAGAAAATGAAGGTACGTCTAGCAACACAAGTTTTGAATGAATCAGTGGCAACAGCACTAGAAATTTGTGAATATCATCTTGGACTGGACGAATTTAAAGATAGTTCTTCAACGGTAAAATTTATTAAAATATTCAATAATTTGTTCGACGTGTTAAATTCAAGAAATATGAAGAATTTTGGCTTTAAAAAACCAATTAATGAAACTAATGTTTCTCAAATTACTTTGTTTTTAAAAGACGCTGCGAATTATATTCGTAACTTACGGTGTACCCGAAATGGTGAATTGATTGTAAAATCGAACAGAAAAACAGGTTTTTTGGGATTTTTAATTTGCATTGAGAGTCTTCAGAAGAATTTTGGCTTTAAAAAACCAATTAATGAAACTAATGTTTCTCAAATTACGTTGTTTCTAAAAGACGCTGCGAATTATATTCGTAACTTAGTGTACCCGAAATGGTTAATTGATTGTAAAATCGAACAGAAAAACAGGTTTTTTGGGATTTTTAATTTGCATTGAGAGTCTTCAGAAATTATACTTGGATGTATGTGGTGCTGAAAAATCGTTAAAATATTTGCCGACATACAAATTGAGCCAGGAACACTTTGGCTGTATTAGGTCTCATGGGGGATACAATAATAATCCTACAGCAAGACAGTTTCAAGCTGCCTATAAAAAGACATTAATCCATACAAAATTGCGAGCAACAGATTCAGGAAGCAGTATACCACTAGAACATATAAATATTCTTCACTGTTCGAGTAAACCGCAACGTACTAATGCTGTTGAAATAATAAACAACTTTACAAGCATGTCTAGGCTGTATGAAGAAAATGATATGAGTGTACACTTGGATATAGATCATGTATATTGTCACAGAACACAAATTCTTAGTGAATTTAGTGATCACGTTATATCGTATATAAGTGGTTTTGTAGTCAGACATTTATATAACAAAATTATTTGTGAAACTTGCAGAAATGCACTCATTTCAAGTACAAATGAAAATTATATTTTAATTAATTTAAAAGGTAAAGGTGGCCTGATTCGATCATCAAAAGACGTTTGTCACATTTGCAGAACTGCAGAGAACGTGGTTCGACAAGCTCTTGCGGAAAGTGGTGGAAGATATTTATTGAAAAAATTTTCGGTATTATATTTAATTAGTATTATTCTGAAACATTATCTGCGAAATAATATTTTTGAAAATATTTGTGCTCACGTACATGATAACACTATATTTGAAAATCATATAATACATCTAATAAGAGCTGTGGCGGAAAAATATATTACTGTTAGATTACATTATATCGCCAAACAAAATGTTGATCATTCCCTCAGCAAAAGGAACTTATTTAATAAAATAGTTTTGTTTGAAGGGCATTGAATATATTTATCAATATTAATATAATATTTCAATAAGTTTTGTTTTATATTGTTCTTTTTTATTTCAATTTGTACGCTCTTATATAAAAATATAATATGCTTATATTGTTCATTTATATGCTACATTTGTATGATATTTTTTTTTAGGAATTTTTATAGCAAGAATTGGGATATTTTTACAATTTATTGAAATTCTTTCATATAAGCCCAGCAAAACGGTGGTCAGCCAAACATGGCGCGCACTTGCTCCCCCCCTTCCGCTTCATGGCGACATTCCCAAATCGATGTTATATTCCATCTATAGTTTCTTTACTCTTAGATAAAAGCTAATAAATTTACGAGGATGATTTCTCAAATCGCTACACAGTTTGTAGAATTGACCTTTTATCAATCTTTGACTTAATATTGGATGTATCCAATATTGCTTTTTACGTTTTTTAAATTTTCGACGAAACCACGCAATCACACAAGCGGTTTCTATGAATTTAGTCCTAATGTTTTCTAGCAACTAACGATTAATTTGTCGTAGAGTCTAAACGACAGGAAAATCGCATGTACGCGCCTAGCCTAAGATATTCTTTCAAGCACGCGTTCAACATATTCACGCGCTCAAAGAAATAAAAATAGTGTTCGGAATGATGTCGGTAGCATTGTCCGATTTGAATTTTTTCAGTTTTTATTTTTTTTTATCCTTTATTTTCCACTCAATTGTATTCAAAAATTGGTTACATATGCAGGAAATGAGACTTAAGATTAATGCATTTATACGGGTCTATTCTATAACTGAAATGTTAAAATTTAACGGCGTCCTTGACCGTTAACTTTTTAACAGTTCCGCTAATTTTCAAATTGCATTCTGTAACTACACACACGTTAAAATTTTAACGAAATCCGTTAATTCAATCATTAAATTAGTGAATTTTAGAGACATCGATTTACATGCCTCTAAATTTTAACAGATCCGTTAGTATGGCAAAATGGCTGTCAATAATATCATAAATGCATTTGTACTTCAAGAACTGCAAAGATTGGAAGAAATGTAAGTATTTTTGAAAGTAATAAAAAATAATAATAATTACATGTACGTGGGTATACAAATATTTTAGAAATCTGTCAAAAATAAATCATAGAAACCTGCGAGATGCTAGTAGCCCATTTGAGTTACCAGAATTTGAGTTTGTTAAATGTTTTCGGTTATCAAAGCAGTGTTCATTATATGTAATAAATGCTCTTGAACCATTTATGCAAGAACCAATAAGAATAACCGGTATACCAATAATGTTAAAGGTAAAAATGCAATATTATTAGTATTACTCGCTTTATTGCAATTATTTTTTATTTAGATTTTGGCTGCACTATACTTCTTCGGAAATGGTAGTTACCAGCACAACGTAGGTAAAAATCATGTGCTAGGAATGAGTCAACCTACTATATGTAGATGAATTAGCGAAGTTACTCAAGCCATAAATAATCATTTAGTTGTTAAATGGATACAATTCCCAACCGAAAATGATAAACAAACTGAAATAAAACAACAGTAAGTATGTGATTACCATTCTACGATACTATCTGTATATGTATTTATAATATTTTAGATTCTTCAACAAATATAATATTCCGGGCATTTTGGGTGCAATCGACTGCACTCATATAGTAATTATTGCTCCACCTGCTGAAGATGCAAACTACCCAGGACGAGTATATTACAACAGAAAGGGCTATACAAGTATAAACACACAAGTGGTAAGCTGGATCGTATAGGTAAAATAAATTATAACAAATTTTGACAATTTTCTTTTATCTTGCAGATATGTGATGCAAATTTGAACATTACAAATATAAATGCCAGATTTCCCGGATCAGCACATGATTCGGCTATTTGGATGTCATTTGCAATAAAAACATATCTACAACAGCAATATATAAATGGAATGCGCAACACGTACCTAATAGGTTGTATATTATACTAGCTTGGGTAGGTTTAGAGCTTAATTACGACACAGAACTCTTAACTATCATCCTGTAAAAGCAGCACTGATAATATATGCATGTGCAGTACTGCATAACATAGCAATTCACTATAAAGTTAACTTGCCAGATGAAGAAAATTAATCTGATGAAGATAACATTCAGCAACCCATTATTCAACCAATACGTAAAAAATGAAATATATTGATGTATTACAGTTATTTGGGAATATAGGTATATTGTTTGCAGTCTTTCCCATTCCAAATGGACAATGGCATGCTGAGGGTGTAGTGCTTAGTACGTGAAGTGAATTGACAATCTATTTAATAAGTATTGTATTTAATAACATTAATATATAATATATACATTACATTAAAAACTACTGATATATGCTATTCAATTAAATCACAATTTGCTTTTTGGCAAAATTACTGTTTTGTTGCCAGTTTTTCAATAGCGACAGCTAACATTTTAATTGCTTCGCTCAAATTATTGACTGATTGTGCAAGATTTTCCGTTATTTGCGCTTGCTTTTCAATAGCGGCTTCGAAATTACTCCGCGTATCTTGTCGTTTCTTTCTATTGGTCACTGGAGTTTGTTTATTTAAATCACTATTTCCATTCATATTTACTAATGTGGAATTAGATTGTAATCCATCGATTACGGTGGTGCACTAACAAAACAAAATATTATCGTGGTACCAATTTAATAATGAAACCAATAAAATATACCTCTTCAAAAACTAATATATTTCCTTCCGAAGTGCTTAATAACCCAGGTTCTGGTATATTTGCTCCGTCCACAGTCACTTTCGCTAATAGCCCCATAAGCCTTTCTTCTACATCAGTTAATTCTTTTACTTTGGCTGGTCCTCCTGTTCCGTGCTTTGCATTGAAAATTGCCCTGGCATGTCTCCTAGTATTGGTTTTGCGTTCAGAAAATGTCTAAAATATACTGTCTGCATATAACCACAATCACTATTCCTTTTTCATATATTACTTTCTTCCACTGTGAAACATTTTTTTTTCCTCCTTGGCCAGAATTATTCAGCATATGTGCTAATTCCTCCCATTTTTTAGAAACAATCGCTTGATCTTTTTGATTTAATTTTCCAGATAACATTACTGGATTTTCTCGTATAAAATTAATTAGGATTTTAATTTTTTTTTTTTGTTGTTCTGGATCCTCGTTTTTTGTCCTCATTCTTATTATCATCTAAATGATAAATTATACTGGTTGCATTACACACATATGTATTACAAAATGACTTACCATTCTCCATTTTAATAAAAAATAAACAAGATACAACACGTTATTTACGCAGTATAACACGATGAATACCATTTGACAGCTACATAAATCGTGTAAAAATTAAGTGAAGACATACGTTTTGCACAAGTATAGCGTCACATGTATCTGTCTTCACGACATACTTTAACGGGCCTGTTAAATTATAATTTTTAGCACGAAGGTTAGTACAATGGTTTACAGAATACCATTTCATCGTAATGCCGTTAACACATACGTGCGAATAATCGATAAGCTTGTTATCTATGCTGAAATATGTATTTGAGGCTTTTTTTCAATATTTTCAATACCTTCTGAGTTATAACGAGAAATTTTAATTAAAGCAAATCACATTTTTGTTATTATTTAGTGAGCAATGAAGTATTTAAAAAAAATCGCCATCAACATCCGCCTATAAATACGCAACTGTTTTTTAACCAATATTGTTACATTTCAATTGAAATATAAAATAGTATTTTCATTCACTTTGTGAAAAATCCATATTCAATTAATTATATATGTATATTATATATAAATAAATTACTTGGTTTATTTTCACGTGCTTTATTTTATTTCAAAGCTACATGTTTCGTCAGTATTGCGACATCTTCAGGCAATAACAAAAACAACAAACAAGCATTTTAATAAACAACAAAACAATATTATATATGTACTAAACCTACTATGACAAAAAATTAATTAATATATAATTTAAAAGTTAAAAATAGATATAAATAAAAATCAAATAATACAATAAAATTTATAGTAAACAATTAAATAAAATAGAACTTTTAATTTCTAGTTGTTCATTAATTAAATTATTTTTTTTAAATGTTTAAAAATTTTAATTGCTTCCAGAATATTTAATTTAAAACCTTTTTCGCAAAAATGTAAAATTAGAATTAAAAATAGAATACTGAAACTTCATATTTAAAAGTTTCTTGAATATGCAAAAGCAGATTAGGTTTTGAGTACATCGAGAAAGTCGTGGTATATATATTTGTAATAAATTTTTATTGCAATTCAAGAATTATGTGTTTTTTTAACTTGGTTAAAATAGCACTCTCTGTTTCAACAAATCCTGGCACGCCACTGCTATAACTCATAGTTAAAATTAGAAGCAATATCATACGGAAACTTGATATAAAAATATTTACAGGAAACCGAGATAAAGCATTTGGATGCGTGTCAAGGTCAATGAGTGGTGGAAACTAATGGAAACAAACTTAGCCATTGTTAATTGCCTTTGATATACACACTCAATACAAGTATACAACTTATTTGGAGAAATATTTTCTTTATCTGCCTCCATTAGCGAATTCGTTAATCAAATATTACTAGTCACTGCTAACAAATATATTTGTCATCCAATTCACTAACTTGTAAATCAGACAGTTAGTTTCAATCGTCGAGTGTGTTACGTGTGTAAGCATCAGACATTTAAATGTACCGCGCAATCCTGGGTAAACTAGGATCGAGTAGGTTGGCAACTTGGGGAAGAAAAGAGAGAGGAACAGTGGATGTGATGAAAAGGGTGATGTGAGGGAATTGTAGGAGAAAAGAACAGAAAAATAATAAAGAGTAGCTAAATAGGACAAGTGGTGTTTTATTCTGTCTTGATATTATTTGTGAACTATCTGCTTGTGTGTAGATAACAAATTCAGAAGTGGGATAACCGAAGTAACAAATCACCGCTGTTACAAAATCAAGGGAAGATGGACCCTGATGCGAACAACGGAGATGGTGAATCAGTGAACAGTCTAGAGGGTGCGTTTGCAACAAATGAAAGAGATCAACTAAGTACGAATGAACTTCTACGAATAGTAATGGAAGAGAATCGACGTCGAGATGAATTATTGCTGACAATGATAAATAGGTTAAGCACGTCAAGTGGTGCACAATCGAGTGTTCAATCGACGCCATCGTTCCATATCATGCCAGATCTGACAAAAACGATCAAAACATTTAACGGTGAAGGGGATGGTGATCAAGCTAAACAATGGATTGATAACATATCAAGTATGCAGACATTACATAGTTGGCCCGATTCATTTGCATTGGAGACGGCGCGAACACATTTAGTTGGAGGCGCAAAGCACTGGTACACGGCTAGGGCTCAAGAATTACAAGATTGGGCTGAATTCAGGAGCAAATTCAAGAAGACATTCGTGGGAGAGATCAGTATGACCAGTAAATGGCAAAGAATGGTCGAACGTACACAAAAGAAGAATGAAACCATTAGCGAGTATTATCATGAAAAAGTTAAGTACTGCCAAGACCTACATCTATGCATAGCTGAAATCAAAGAACAAGTGCTCATTGGTCTGTGGTCGCGTGAACTGTGCAATATGGTAGCGGGAAAACAGCACAATGATCAAGATGCTTTGTTACATGACCTATTACAGTTTGATGAACTCAATCGAGTGCGAAGAGAGAGATTCAAGACGCAACGACCAAATGAAAGAAGTAACATGCACAAACCTCAAGAACAGAACTCTACGGCACAGTCAGTCCGTGAGAGCAATCCCGACAGTAAGCAAAAGTCATCGCTCAGGAATGAAAAGCGAGAAGTCAAATGTTACAATTGTAACGTGAGCGGACATCTATCACGAGACTGTCCTAAACCGAAACTACCAATACGCTGTTTCAAATGTAATGAAGAAGGACATCTTTCGAGGCATTGCAGTAAAAACCAAGTCATGCAAGTTATTAACGATGACAATTGCGCGTTAAAATTCATAAAGAATGTTAAACTGAACGATACAACAGTGGCAAGTAGCATGATCGATACGGGTGCAACAGTGTGTACCATTAGGGAATCAGTGGCGCAAAGAGCAGATCTCTCGCCCGATTCACTTGAGAAGCCAATTGTGTTGACCGGGTTTGGCGTGAACAACGAAACCAAATGCTTCGCAAAAATAAGAGCAAGTATCGAGATAGATGATATCAAGGTGGACAACGTCGACTTGATTATAGTGCCAGACGAATCACAGCAGACAGAAATTATTATCGGGCGGACATTCACCGAAAGAGAAGAAATTGCGTACATCAGAATAGGAAATAAATTGAAGTTTGGATATCGCTGGGACGCACCATTCAAGGATATTGACCTAGAAGCCGACACTGTCAGAGGTCGCGATCCGACAAACCACACGGCAGAGAGGGTGCAGAATGACGGCAACCTGATTGTGACGAAACAAGAAACGTGCTACCGTAACACCATGTGTCTCATCTCAGCGAAACTGAATGATGTCGACGAAGAAGTTGTAGTTCCTGTAATGAACGTCGGGAACAAAAATATTAAAGTGTGCGAGGGACAAGTACTTGGTCGAAACGTGGAGATGTTGAAGGGTTCAATGGTGAATGAGACGTCTGATGATAGATTGGGATCTACCATCACGCCAGATGAAGTAAAAATTGGCGAAAAGATTAACAAAACTGAACAGTCAGAACTAGTGACATTACTAAACAAATACCGTTGCTGTTTTGCAAAGACTGTAAGCGAACTCGGGTGCACGACAGTGATTAAAATGGATATTGTCGAGAAAGAAGGTTCGCAGCCAGTGTGCGTGAAACCGTACCGCGCTACAATGGCGGAAAGAAATGAAATCAAACGCATCGTACGCGAATGGAAGGACAACGACCTGGTGACTGAGACACGATCAGCGTATGCAAGTCCTGTTATACTTGTGAAGAAGAAGGACGGTGACTCGCGACTCGTGGTGGACTATCGACAATTAAACAAACAAACTGTTAAACAAAGTTTCCCATTGCCGCAAATTGACGAACAACTCGAACAATTATCAGGATGCACAATGTTTTCTGTTTTAGATCTCGCACATGGATATCTGCAGGTACCCTTGACCCAGCAGGCACAAGAGAAGACTGCATTCGTCACGCCAGATGAAACAGGGATGTTCCGGAGAATGACATTCGGCCTGATGAATTCACCATATGAATTCACAAGACTGATGAATAAAGTGTTGGGAGATCTGAAAAACAGAGTGGCATTATGTTACGTGGATGACATCCTCATTCCTGCAAAGAATTGGAGCGATATGATGGAACGGTTAGAAAAAGTGTTCGAAGCATTGAAGGCAGCGAATCTCACACTCAAACTGACAAAGTGCGAATTCGGGAAAGGAGAGGTGGATTACTTAGGTTTCACTATATCAAATGGAAAATTGAAACCAGGTAAGCGCAAACTGGAAGCGATTACTGCGTTCCCTGAACCAAAGAACCTTCATGAACTACGTCGGTTCCTGGGACTCACAAGTTTTTTTAGAAGATTCGTGCACAAGCACGCGATTCGAGCGTCGCCACTCACCGAACTAACGAAGAGCGGAAGAACGTACGTTTGGGGTGTCGCACAACAAACAGCGTTCGACGATCTGAAGAAGGCGCTCTCGAATGAACCAGTTTTAGGTTTGTACAACCCGAACGCGTATACTGAATTACACACTGACGCTTCAGCTGTGGGACTAGCAGCGATGTTGATGCAGAAAGGGGCGGATGGAGCAATGCATTTAGTTTACTGTATTAGCAAGAAAACGACAGAAGCTGAGAGAATGTACCACTCGAGTAAACTTGAACTAATGGCGATCGTATGGGGTATTGACCGACTTAGACAATTTCTGTTAGAAATTCATTTCACTGTGATTACCGACTGTCAGTCAATCGTGTACATGAACGCAATGCGTACCAAAAATGCACAAATAGCTCGTTGGAGTGCACTATTACAAGAGTACGACCTAGAGATAAAACACAGAGCGGGAGATAAGATGAGTCACGTGGACGCACTCAGTCGAGCACCGGTTGAACAATGTGAAGACTCAGAAGATCAAATCTTGAAAAGAGGAGTGTTCATTGCATTGACAGAAGAAGAGTTTATACTGACAATCCAGCATGCGGATCCGAAGTTAAGAGAGATCATTGAAACATTGAACAAAGCGGTAGAATTACGAACGAAGACCGAAAAACGTATGGCAAACGAATACGCGATAAGAAACGGAAGACTCTTCAGGTCAGCGAACGTGCAAGGACGGATGAAATGGTTATACGTGTTGCCATTGAGCATGAGAAAGAGCACGCTTATTAAATTTCATGATCAAATGGGACACTCAGCAGTAGATAGCACGGTGGATAAAATCACACAAAATTACTGGTTTCCAAGCATCCGAAGGTATGCCAAACAGCACATTCGAAGATGTATAGAATGTATACTGAATAAGTTGCCCGGGGGAAAACAAGCAGGAGAGTTACATCCGATACCGCCAGGACGACGACCGTATTCGGTGATACACATCGATCATTTGGGACCTTTCGTCCAAAGCTCCAGGAAAAATAACATGCTAATGTTACTCGTTGACAATCTGACGAAGTTCGTGCATCTGTATCCGATGCCCAGAGCAGCCACGAAATATGTGATAGCAGCGATGAAGAAGTTTATTCTTGAAAGAGGTGCACCAGATAGAATTGTAACAGATCGTGGCACATGTTTTACTTCACGAGAATTCGCAGAATTTTGCGTGTCACAAGGAATGCGACACACTTTAAATTCCAGCAGGCATCCACAAGCAAATAGGCAGGTGGAGCGGGTGAACCGAAGGGTATTGCCCATGATTGTTGCAACCATGAAGGACTCAAAACATCGGGATTGGGACAATCATCTGGGTGAAGTGCAAAGAGACCTAAATTGCACGTTGAACAAAACAACAGGACGAACACCATTCGAGCTACTATATGGCTACAGACCACGGCACGAAGGAGCATTGAAGCTAGTGGTAGACGACGACGAGACGAGTTATACCGAGCCAGCGGAGTTGCGTGAGGAAGCAGTGAAAAACATCACGAAGAGCCAAGAGAAGTATAAAGAACGATACGACATGAGGCATCATGCCAATACGCACTACGACATAGGTGAAATAGTGTTCATGAAGAGAGCACCTGAGTATACAGGCGAACCGCGCAAGACTCAACCGAAATATCGAGGGCCTTTGGTTGTGACGGGAGTTCTGCCATCAGACACTTACCGAGTAGCGCAGATCGGTGAAGACCACAAGAAACTGTATGCCACCACGGCGCACGTCTCGCAATTGAAGTCGTACGCGCATCCGGCGTGTGAACAAGAAGGCGAATCAAGCGAGGAAGAAGAGATTGACCAATCCTCATCAACCGAGGCTGCGGAGGGTTGCGAAGAGAATCTGGAGAAGAGAGTGCCGAAGAGAACTCGAAGACTGCCAGCCCGTCTGCGAGAAGATTACAAGTTGTAACTGCGTTCCGCACCAGCAAATCGGGACGATTTACTTGTCAGGATGCCCGAATGTAAGCATCAGACATTTAAATGTACCGCGCAATCCTGGGTAAACTAGGATCGAGTAGGTTGGCAACTTGGGGAAGAAAAGAGAGAGGAACAGTGGATGTGATGAAAAGGGTGATGTGAGGGAATTATAGGAGAAAAGAACAGAAAAATAATAAAGAGTAGCTAAATAGGACAAGTGGTGTTTTATTCTGTCTTGATATTATTTGTGAACTATCTGCTTGTGTGTAGATAACACGTGTTACAAATGTATTTTGTAAAACTGTTGTTGTAACCACAAACAAACACTTTTCAGGTTCGGCGAGTGTGTAACTAGAATTATGTATGGTAATTTGTTATATAAACGATTTAATTTTATGTGACAATATTAATTAATTAACATGTCATGATAGCACAGTGCATGGTAGAGTGCCAGGCGCCAGTGTTCATTCAGGACACTAATAACTGTAATTTCTTTCAGTGCCAAGTGAAGTTGGAAATTTAACTTCTGCAATTGAAGAGTTCATTTTAGGGCGGCGCCGATATTATAAGAATATCCATGGTAAGTACTATCATCGCCACTAACACTTATATTACTAGACACTGCTACACATAAGTTCCCTACCACCACAGTACATACACTACAACATTTCCTCGAATGCAATGGATAATGACATGTGTATATGCAGGCAGGGAGTTACGGGAAGATGAAGAGGAATCGTTTCGCCAGCTATTGCCACTCTGGAATAAATTTCTTCAGTCGGAACAAGGTAATAATATATGTTCATACGTATGAGGTGAGTGTAGCACATGCGACTAGTATAGAAATATATTTATTATCTATCAAAATTTCATCACCAACATCAACCTATAGGGGCGTAGATTTTGTCTAATTTAATCGACTTCGAAATAGACTACTGGTTATCTGCAATGAATAGCGAATTTACTTGTGAATGCACTAATTAAATCTTTGATCTCTTGTAGTTATACATACTAGAAGCGAAGATATGTATGTGTACGTGTGTAGTCTTTATAATTATTACAGGCAGCTTTATATGTATCAATACATTTATATTCATATATTTTTGTAGGTATACGGGGTACTTCCGCCATCATATCATCAGATATTAAGAAAGATATTAATGAGTACATTCGGCTAAAATGTATGTACCAGTAGAACTAGTAATATTAACATATATGTCGCAAATATCACATGGATAAAAAACACCCCATGATTGTCGTTTTAAGTACTCTGCAACTATTACTGATAAAATCTTTGTACTTTACAAGTTTGTATACATACATATGTGAAATTACCGTAATTTATTTTTTGTGGTTACGTCAGTCAATTATTTATTCTACATTTACTATATTATTTGCTGCCTAAGTTTAAGATATGTGTGCAGGTGTACAATGGACTGCAGAGTATAAGAAATGGATTAAGATATGGTTACCGCGATGGAATATGTTCCTTCAGTCCCGAGCAGGTAACAACGTGACAGCTTATGATAATATTACCAGTTTATGCGAGTATTATTTCGCCAACAAATGTTACACAAATCATTTGATATTTCTTCATTTCAGGCAAGACGCTTGTGACACGGTGGAATTTATGTTTCACTATCGTGGGATTTATATTCTTTACCGTAGATCTGGTCTCTGATTTCGCTACATGTATATTGTATGCATGTAACGGACAATGGTGGCAGGCCTTAGCAACATTAACATTCGTTTATGGTGCTGTCATCATTCATACAGTAGCAAAATGGATAACGTACGTAATGTTATACAGTTCATAATACGTTGTGAAATTATTGCATGATATTACAGCAAAGAGATACACTGCACTGGTTCAGCAGATTGGCTGCGCTACATTGGTTCGTCACTTGTCAACTGGCCGAACGTCAAACAATACGGGGCACTCTGTCTACTAGAATGGAAGCTGTGCAATTTACCCGCAAATAACGCACAATTAGTACCAGAGTGGCACCGGAGGAGGGTCAATGTAGCATACCTGAAGTTTATGGAAGGTCTATGGGAGGCGTGCCCGCAGGCCGTTCTACAATTCTACCTCCTGGTATCAGATCTGTATGGTGACTGCACATGGACAGGTAAGTGCTATCCGTACACACAAGCATATGTGCGTAAATAAATCAACATGGTCCAATATGTTCAGATTACTTCCCCATTGCTTCAGCATCTGTTTCGCTGTGCACGGCGGGCGCAGCACTTGTGAATAGGGAGAAATACGATCGAATTTATTACTACACTGATTTGTTCACACCTGGTGAACTGGTTGTCTTGCATATGTGGGCGGTGCCGGTCACAGGTGAGTTCTGCACGTAATCCCGTGCGTGCGCATCTCTAATGACTGATGTGTTGTTTGCTTTCAGTGACCAGACTGTTGTCCATGGCTCTGCTACTTACTGTACGCCCGTACTGGACACTGGCTGGTGCAGCACTGCACCTAGTACTATACGGTGTATACCGATGTAGAACTGTGAGAGTTCCCCGTACACTAGCTGATGTTATTGCTATGTGCCTGCACACTCTACAGTTTTTTATGTCACCGTTCTATATCGCTAAATCTAGTACCTACCGCCGTGTGTACCACGCCATCCATTTCCTCGGTAACACTACTGCAACGGTGACGTGGGCCCTCGACACACCGCTGGTGTGCGAACATCTGACCCTGTACATTGTCATCATCTCTTTTAACTTTGCTATGTTTGTACTGGGACTATTTGGCTGGCTACTTCACGAAAAGTACTGGCCCAAGAGTTATTTCAGATATTAGAAGCGCAGAGCACAGGATGTTGCGGAGATATTTGCTATTATACCAAATATCTGCATTTCACTTGAATAATTGAAAGTAATTTACACAAATTGTATTTAATTTGTTCAATACTGTTTCTAAAACAACTATGAGATCTGTATTTTTGTATGAAAATGTAAATTATTACTAAATTGACTAATGTTGACAACGGCATTCATAATCCGGAAATAGTTGGAATAAGGACAATAAGTTGTTACGAGATGATCAGAAACAATTATATATTAGCAATATATGCTGACGTTTCGGCCATGGGTTGTAGCCATTATCAAAGCGAAAATTACAATGTTATATTGAAAGCAACATCTGGAAAAATTGTATAAATAATCAATATATAAAATATAATACTAATACACTAGTAAACAATTTAAAAGTATAATTACCTAATACCTAAGTATTTACACTAAAAGTGATGAGAAAAACAAAACGAATGAAACAACATGGCCTGACAAGGTCATGTTCAAGCCGGACTAGGGATGTTCGATTCAGAATCGATCTTCAATTAGATCGATATTTTCTGTTCAAAAGATCGATTTTTATATCGATTCTTATAAAGCCGATTCGTTGAGGGATCGATTTTTTTTTACGAGTATCGAATCGAAATTGTACGTCGCTTGCCAACACTAATTTAGAATTTGCAGTATACTTCTATATGTGTTTATGTAGTGAGGTGTGCAGTATGCAGATTGGTGTGTTGTGTGTTACTATTAACGTTTTTTAACCGCTGTTCGCTGCTGCCATTGCTTTGTTTGTGGTGCGTCGCGCACGCGCAGTAGATAGTATATACCCGTTTGGGCAGTCACTCACAGTCAGCTGTTGTATTGCGTACTTTAGTTTTTAATTGTTCTTTAAAAATAAAGACAAACGAAGTTTTAATACTAATAGCTTGATCTATATTAAATTTTATTTAATAATATAGTCATTATGTGTGCAAAAAAAGGTCCCAGTATTGTGTGGAAATATTTCATGAAAATCAAAGTAGCCAGTGGTTATGAAGCTCAATGCAAATTATGCAATGTTCGTGTTAAAAGTAGTGGCAATACAACCAACTTAAAAAATCATCTGCACCGAAAACATAAACACTTAAAAGCGAGTGATGATGGTGAACCTTCATCTAAGGTAATTGAACTTTTGTAATGTATACAATGTACACATGTACATGTACACATTTCTGAGGTTTACTTTACGTTTTTTTATTGTATAGATTACTAAAAGCACACCGTCCATGGCAAGACTTGCAACAGAAGGTTCACAATCAGAACAGACCGATGAAGATGATCCTGAACCCGAACTTACATCTGAAAATGAAGTTCACGATTTCTATGAACAGAATGGCCTGAATATGATTATGAATGGCGATGGTGGCGGCCTGTCATCAGCGTCACTAGTATCAATATCAACACTCTCAAGATCAAACTCTTCTGTTTCAATTGAATGTTCTACAACAAATTATAATACACCTAAAAGCTCTCGTATGAAGCAACCGCAAATTAATGATGCTATTTCGGAAATCAAGTCATTTGAAGGTTATAGTGTGAAAATTTTTACATTAGTTTTTTGTAAGTATGTAATGTTTGTTTTTTAGATGGTGGACAAAAGGCAGGCTGCATTATTAATGCTATTTTATTTATGATTGCAAAAGATAACTTGCCATTAAACACAACGGAGCACAAAGGTTTTCAATATTTGATGAAAATTGTTGCGCCGTTGTATTCGCTACCAGGGCGAAAAACTATAACTCGTCTAATAGAACAAAAATATGAATTACTCTCTAGCCTAGAAAAAGATAAACTATTAAATGCTGATTACATCACCTTGACATGTGATGTCTGGACCGATACTCTCAATACAGTGAGTTACCTTGGGGTAACGTCGCATTTTTTGAATGATGAGAAGTTACATTCTGTTACAATAGGAGTAACTGAATTAAGTGACAAACACACTGCAGATTATTTGGGAATGTGGTTATCTGACATTTGTAAAGAATGGAAAATATCTGAGGATAAAGTTTTCACAGTTGTTACCGATGGTGGTGCAAACATAGTGAAAGCTGTTTGTGTTTTATTTGACAAATCTAAACATTTGCATTGTTTTGCACATATGCTAAATTTAGTAGCCACACAATCTCTAGCAATAAATGATATTGAAACAATATGCAATAAAATAAAAAGCATAATTACATTTTTTAAACATTCGGTGTCTGCATATGACGACTTAAGGAAGTTAACTTCTTTAAAATTAATTCAATCAGTAATAACTAGGTGGAATTCCACATATATTATGTTAGAACGGTTTGTAACTTTGTATGAACATGTTGTATCAGTACTTCTGAGATATCCAAAATCACCTTCTATTTTATCGGCAGCAGAAATTGAGATAATAAAAGATATAGTTGTTATTATGAGACCATTCTTCACAGTTACAAAGGAGATCTCTGGTGACAGTTTCGTCACAGCCAGTAAAGTTATCCCACTAGTTAATTGCTTAAAAAGAAAGGTAGAAATAATTGAAACACACTCAGAAACCAGTAGATCTCTCAAAGACAGAGTTCTCCAACAAATTTCAAAACGGTTTGGTTCAATTGAAAATGTAAAAATCCTCTCTGTTGCCACATTACTTGATCCGCGCTTTAAAAAAATACATTTCACAAATCCTGTATCATGTTCGGATGCTGTGCAAAAGGTATTGCATTTTATACGTGAAACAGAAGAAAATGCTTCAGTTACCACGAGAAAACAACATGAAATGCCTAATGTAATTTCAGAACAGGACAGTGTATGGGATTACCACAAAGAACTTGTCAATAAGGCAAACACTAGTTATGAAAATATTACTGGGGAAATGCCAACAGAATTAAAGTACTTTCTTAATCAACCCCTCGTAGATATCAACAAAGACCCCCTAGAATATTGGGCTCTTAATAAAATTTCACTTCCGAAAGTATACTCTGTTGCGAAACAATATTTGGCAGTGGTTCCAACATCGACACCTTCAGAAAGACTCTTTTCATTAGCTGGAAATATTTTAGTGGATCATAGAAGCAAACTCACCCCTAAACACCTGAACCAGCTATTGTTTTTAAATTCTTTAAATTTAGAAGATTGGTGTTTGTAAAGATTTTTTGATATTTTATTATTGTTTTAATTATTATAATATGTACTTTGTAAATTTTTAGTTAAAATAAAAGTGCTGTTCCGAATAATTATTTTATTTTCATGTAATCACTGTATTAATCATAATAATTTTTTTTCAATTATGAATCGATATTTGGGAAATCGATTTTTTGCATTTCGATTTCTTCCTTATCGATTATTTATATAACGATTCAAGGTCGATTCGAAAATCGATTCTTTCCCTGCAGATCGAACATCCCTAAGCCGGACAAGTCAGTGATAATAAAATAAATTAAAAACGACGAAGCTGCTACATTTAGCCCTCTAGCGTCCATTTAGTTAAACTGTTGAAATTAAAGCGCCAAAATTAGAAATTATATTATGAAAATCAGTGATGTGGTTCAATGTGTTATTATTCAAGCTAATGTAAATACTTTCTAAAATTAATCTTTTAAATTTGTTAGGTTCGGAATGTAAAATCTTGAAATTAACAAAATCTATAGAATGTCCAGTATGTAAAGCATGCTCAACTATAGCACTGTGTTGGTCATTTTTATTCTACTCCTAATTTGCCACAATTCTTAGCACTTCCCTATCACCATAAAAGTTTTCATTCCCTACAAAATATATTTAATAATTTACCTATTAAGCTGGTGTTCAAAGTTTAAATTCTATTAGTCCTTTCTTTTCTAAATTAAAAACTTTAACACCTCTTACCAAACGTAGTAATGTCATCTATCAAATAAATTGTTCTGATTGCCCGTCTTTGTATATTGGAGAAACTTGTCAATATATCGAAAGACGGTTCTATCAACATCAATATCACCATAAGAATAAAAATGACCAACACAGTGCTATAGTTGAGCATGCTTTACATACTGGACATTCTATAGATTTTGTTAATTTCAAGATTTTACATTCCGAACCTAACAAATTTAAAAGATTAATTTTAGAAAGTATTTACATTAGCTTGAATAATAACACATTGAACCACATCACTGATTTTCATAATATAATTTCTAATTTTGGCGCTTTAATTTCAACAGTTTAACTAAATGGACGCTAGAGGGCTAATGGCCGTTTGCACCAATTGTTCCATAAAGTGTAACTTAGCTAAACTCAGTTTAATTTTAAACGTAACTTAAATTTATGTGTCATTGCACAGGTCAGGCTTAGTAAAAGTTTAATTTTAAGCCACGAGTCTAGTAACTTTCTAGTTACTTTTGTGTTGCTGCGTTCATTGTGGTTTTTATCTGTCATTCGTGAAAAACAAACATTTGTTTTAAACAACTTGTATTGCAGCTTTTTCATTATCACGATTATATTCAGGAAGGTAAGATAGTATTTTATTGTGAATACTGTTTATAACACTCATATTTATGTATAAAATTGTATAAAAACTTACTTAACCTAATTTCAAATTTAAAATAGATGGCTGAAAAAAGAAATCGCAATCCAAATTATACAAAAGAAGAACAAATATTGTTGTTACACATATTACAACAATATAAATATGTAATTGAAAACAAAAAAACAGATAATGTAACATGGAAAGAAAAAGACAATGCCTGGAATGTGATTGCGAATAAGTTCAACGCATCCTCCGAAACAGGTATGACATTGTTGTTATTAATTATAAATTGTTTCATAATAATTATATTTTATAGGTATATTTCGATGCGCGGAATCACTAAGAAAATTCTTTGATAATTTAAAGAAAAAAACGAGAAAAGAAGCTG
The DNA here is from genome assembly GCA_963422195.1 of Carabus problematicus. Lineage (NCBI taxonomy): Eukaryota > Metazoa > Arthropoda > Insecta > Coleoptera > Carabidae > Carabus > Carabus problematicus. The sequence continues at coordinate 8,769,775 of OY728583.1, read as the reverse complement.
CAGAACAAAAAAATTCTTTTAAAAAAACTGGAGGTGGCGAAGGACTTAATTTAACAGATTCCACTTTTGATCTAACTCTTTCTCTTATGAATAGCAAAAGTGTTTATGGATTAAACAATAATTTTGATTCAGATAGTAATGTTGAGCAAAGTGAAATAATAGAGTTAACAGATATACAAAATACTGTACCAGATGAAAATATTATTATAATGAATGATACAATTAATGTTCATTGTGAAAATGAGACAGCCCAAGCCCCAAATATCATTGATTGGAGCAACAATAAAGCAACTAATCTGAAGGTACCTCGAAATAAGAAACTGGTTAACGTATCAACTCCTACTCGCAGAAGACCCTCGCCTGTAACGTCTACAGCAAGAGATGAATTAGTGGAAATGTATAAGCAAGTAGGTCAGGCCAAGTTAGAATATTTTACTGCATGCTCAAAACATTTGGAAGAAAAGCGACAAAGGGAAAATGAAGAATATTACAAGAAAATTAAAAGAGAAGAAGAAGAACACAAATTAAAACAAGAATTATTATTATTAAAAATAAGAGTAAAAGAGTCTAAACTAAAAAATATGTAAAATTGATAACATAGTAATATAATTATTAGAATTACATTTATTTTCTATTTTGAGATGTGCACTATAAAATTATTTTTCGTTCTGTGATTTGTTATATGATTTACAATGTTATATCTACTATATATTTATAATATTTTTGTATGTTATAATAAAATTATAAATTACTGAAAAAATTGTCTATCAAATTCCTTCTGATATGAAATCCAGTATGTTGCAACTGATTTTGAACAGGTATATCAGGTATTTCACCATCATTGATACGCTGCTGCAGTACATGTTCATCTACATTTTCATCAATGGGAGGTTCTCCTTCACCATTTCGTCTAGCTATGTTGTGTAATACTGCTGTTGCAATTATCATTGTCAGTATTGTTTGCAATTTCAATCGGCATCCATATGCTAAAATTGGAAACCTTCTTTTCCAAATACCAAAAATGTTTTCAATTCGTGCACGTGTTCTTATATGCGATTCATTGTAGAGTCGCTCAGCTTCACTTGTGGGATTTAGAAGTGGAGTCAACAAATATGTTCTGACATTATAACCACTATCACCTAGAAAGTGTAGGCGCGTGAAGGGTTGAGTGAATAATAAGATGTTAGAAGGCTTATTAGACGTTTATTAAACGCGATAACACCTTTACAATGTTGGTTTTGGGCAAGTAGAAAAATGTACAAAGAGAACAAAGCAAGTCGTAGTGGTCAGATATGTACGTTGCTGCTAAGCACGCGTTGTAGACTGGCTTGGTATCGAGAGCGGGTTGTCGCCCTCAACGCTTGGCGCTGGGAGCTTCGGTGGTGTGTCTATTACTTAATAGATGTCGCTACATCACCCCCCTGGCAGTGGCTTAACGTTATATGTCGTAGCGTTCTGGGAAACGCACTCTGCGTCCGGAACGTGTTGTTTGGGTGGTTACGCCCTGGGTTGCTTCTTGTGTATCTGGTCTGGTAGTCGTCAGTGGTGGGGTGCTTGGTGGACACCGGGTGGCCGCGTCACTGTAGGAAAAGATGACAGGAGTTGTCCGAATTTTCCTGTAACGGTGACGGTCTTGATTTCGTCGCCTTGCGCAGAAATCATCTGGGCTGGTGTTGCCAACGTTGTCTCACTGTCGATGATGCGTTGATTCTTGACGTCAACCAGTAGGCCGTAATAGGACAGGAAGTCTGCACCTATAATGGCTTTGGTAACGTCAGCGATGATGAAACGCCACGTGAAATCTCTACGTAGGCTGAAGTTGAGACGTAGTGTGATGTAGCCGTACGTAAAAATCGGTGAGCCGTTAGCCGCTGCGAGCTCGTACGATGACTTGACTAGTGAGTTCCCTGCTGCGTTCCTGGGGAACACGCACACGTCGGCGCCGGTGTCGACTAAGAATCGTCGCTTTGAAACGCGGTCGGTCACGATCAGGCGGCGCGAGGTTGTCGGGCTGCTGTCATCTGCCGCGTTTAATGACTGCCCGTTTCGTTTCCCGCCGAGTATTCACATGGTTTGGTGCATCTCCGGGCCTTGTCGCCAAATGTGCGGTGGTACCAGCACGAGCGCGAGCGGAATGCAGAACGCGGACGTGTTTGTGTGGGGGTGTTTTGTTGGGAGCGGCTTTGTGAAGGACGCTGTAACTCTGCAATTTGCTGTTGCAGTTCGTCGACCTTCCGACGCAACTCGTTCGTTGCGTCAGCCGTGTTTGGTGCACTCGTAGCTGCCGCATGTGTTTGGGGTGAGATCTCTAGCACTTTGTCGGCTAGACGTGCGACGGCGTCGACGGTGGACTCGCTTTGAGTCGCGAGAATGGTTTGCACGTGGTTAGGAAGACGGCTGATCCAGAGTGTGCGTAGCAGCGTGGTGGAAATGGTGTCGCCACCGAGGTCTCTGAGGCACCGTAGGAATTGAGACGGTTTCCTATCGCCGAGCTCTTCGCGTTCTAGCAATTGTCGCGTCTTTTGTTCCTGTGTCGCTGATAAACGCGCGATCAGCTCTTGTTTAATGGCGTCGTATTTACCGGTCTCGGGCGGTGCGATAATAATGTCTTTCACTTCACTCGCGTATTTCGCTTCGAGATTACCGATTACGTACCCGTATTTAGTTTCGTCGCGAGCTACCCCGTTTATTAGGAATTGTCCTTCCAATTGTCCGAACCAAAGCGCGGGATCGGCTGGCCAAAATGGCGGTACGCGTATGGCGACGCGGCTGATGCTGCCTTCATTTGCTGGCACGGCCATTGTTATTGTCACTAACCGTTTCACTACACTACACTAACTGAAAACTCACGTCGGGGTCACCACTTGTAGGCGCGTGAAGGGTTGAGTGAATAATAAGATGTTAGAAGGCTTATTAGACGTTTATTAAACGCGATAACACCTTTACAATGTTGGTTTTGGGCAAGTAGAAAAATGAACAAAGAGAACAAAGCAAGTCGTAGTGGTCAGATATGTACGTTGCTGCTAAGCACGCGTTGTAGACTGGCTTGGTATCGAGAGCGGGTTGTCGCCCTCAACGCTTGGCGCTGGGAGCTTCGGTGGTGTGTCTATTACTTAATAGATGTCGCTACAAAAGTATATTTAGTAATAAATATCCTCAGCATTTTATTATACAACATACCAAGAAGTATTGAGTTGGGGTACAAGCCCAGTTCAAAATTTCTGCGAAGTCTACTATGGTTAAAAATGGTAGAATCATGTGATGAGCCTGGCCAACGTGCTACGATGTCAATTATTTCCAAATGTGCATTTCCCACAACTTGAACGTTAATAGAAAAGTATGATTTTCTGTTTCTAAACACTTCAGCATCGGCACCACCCGGTGACTGAATTCTGATGTGTGTACCATCTAAATAATGAATAAGTTATATATTGCTATGGTGAAATTAATAATATTAAATTACCAATTACACCTATAACCCTTGGGAAAGAGGCAATTTCATAAAAATCATTTTGTGATTTTTTAATAGCATCAGGTGTCGACGGAAATTGTATGAAAGTGCCTGCAAGACTTGCCAGCGCTTCAGATACACGAACTACTATTCTTGATACAGTTGAAACGTGTACTCCGCCAAAATCAGCTAGTGATAATAAATGTCCACCGGTAGCGAATACTCGTAAGCAAATGAGTAGTTGATTTATTGGCGAAACACTATTATTTCTACAATTTAGAATAATATAACATTTTGTACAATATCATAAAGCTACCCAAATATCATACATATCATACGGATATTCTAATCTTTCTTCTACAAGTAGCAACAAGTTATAAACACTTGCTTTGGTTAATCGAAATCTTATAAAAAAGGCATGTTCGTCCAATTCATAGAAATGATCTAACCTTTTATAAATCCTTCTTGGAATACCATGTACAATAAAATCTAAAGCAATATATTCTTCAAAATCATTTTCATCTTCAAAAATGTTAATAATATCCATCCCTGAAATTATTCATTAGGTTATGACGAATTATGATTGCCAAACAGTTTTCCATGAAATTATTTTATTAAATATTTATAAAAATATCAACTTACCAATATTTTTATATGTATAGAACTATAATAACTTCAACAATTGTCAAGTTGTGTGTGTTAAACCGTGGGTAAGCCGAACTACAACTACCGCTTATATTTAAGTTCTAGTTATGGGTTTTAAGCTTAGTTTTGTGATCTGTGCAAATGAAATTTTAAAATAAACCATACTTATTCGAAGCTTAGTTACTAAACTACAGTGGTGCAAATGGCCATAAATGTAGCAGCTTCGTCGTTTTTAATTTATTTTATTATCACTGACTTGTCCGACTTGAACATGACCTTGTCAGGCCATGTTGTTTCATTCGTTTTGTTTTTCTCATCACTTTTAGTGTAAATACTTAGGTATTAGGTAATTATACTTTTAAATTGTTTACTAGTGTATTAGTATTATATTTTATATATTGATTATTTATACAATTTTTCCAGATGTTGCTTTCAATATAACATTGTAATTTTCGCTTTGATAATGGCTACAACCCATGGCCGAAACGTCAGCATATATTGCTAATATATAATTGTTTCTGATCATCTCGTAACAACTTATTGTCCTTATTCCAACTATTTCCGGATTATGAATGCCGTTGTCAACATCACCGATCACGTTTTTTGGACAAAAGAAAATTTAACAACATGAACATTACCACCAGGAAGAGAGGTAGGGATCTTACATTCTTCGAATATTCAACATACATGTACGGTTCAATGACAACCAGGACCATGAAATTGTATTCTACACTTTTAAACAAATTAGCGAAGTTCAATAATAGGCGTACTTTTCTTTTGAAATGTAAGCATCACAACATCATACCTAAGTTTTTCACTTTCACTTCACATTTAAATTTGTCATACTATCACCTTAAAAAGTTTAATCGCACTTGTAGTAATTTTCTACGTAAGCTATTAATATTAGAAATAGATAATACCATCAGTAGATTAAAGTACATCCATCTAGACATCAATAATTGTAAATCTAACCTTAAAAACTTATTACCACCTAGTGTGTTTCATAATTTTGTGAGTTTTCAAAATGCGAAATACGATAAATTGTTCCACAGTATCAAACTTAGAAATTTCAATAAATTCAATAAAATACTTAATGATAATGACGCTTTTAAATATATTAACTTAATTAAAGTCAATTTACACCGTTGGTTAAAGAATAACACTGATATTGATGTTCCGATGGAAGTAGCTTGTATCCTCGCTCTAGGCAGTAAATTTCACTACTATAATGATTGTAATAAAAATATTGTAAAAGCTGATTTATTTAACACTTTATCGTCCATAGAATATAGTCTACATAACTTAGATCCTACAATCTTAAGTAATATTCGTTCGAAACTAGTTCACACTCTTAAATCTCATAATAGTAATATAAATTCATCAAAATATAATAACAGTCTACACTGCTCAGAAATAATTTTACTTAAATATATAAAGATTACTAAAAGGTTTCTTAAATTACACCCTAATATTTTAGTCACCAAAGCTGATAAAGGCAATACCACAGTAATTTTAGATAAACAAGATTACATTAACCAAACTAAACTTATCTTAGCTGACAATAGTACATACAAATTATTAAATAATGATCCCACTTCTAAATTTCAGAATCAGAGCAATAAATTGATAGATGACCTTATTCTCTCTAATCACATTCACAATAAATGTAAATACACACTTAAAATTAATAATGCATTACCACCGAAACTCTATTGCTTACCCAAAATTCATAAAAATAATTGTCCGCTTAGGCCCATAATTACTAATATTAACACACCCAACTGTAAAATCTCAAAATACCTTGCTAATATATTGTCCCCCCTCAAATACAATTCCCAATATTTTGTAGAGAACTCATTTCAACTTATAGAAAAAATTAACGGTCTCAATTATCCTGACAATAATTTCAAATTAATCTCTTTAGATGTTAAGTCATTATTTACTAGCATACCTCATGATTTAATAACAACTACTCTTACTAATAGATGGCCAGAAATAACAACACGTACAGATATCCCTCTTAAAAATTTTATAGATTGTATTAATTTTATACTTAACACATCATATTTACAGTTTAGCACATATTTTTACTTGCAAATTTTAGGAGTTCCCATGGGTTCTCAACTCAGTCCGATTTTAGCAGAATTAGTGATGCAATTTATTGAATCTAGTATTTTAAACCATAATGATTTCGAATTGCTATTTTATTTCAGATATGTAGATGACATTTTGATATGTTTACCTGAAAACCAAATTAATAATATCTTGACAGCCTTTAATAATTTTAATACACATATACAATTTACTTTAGAAATAGAAGCTAATAACTCAATCAATTTCTTAGATATCACCATCATACATTTTAATAACAGTTTCATTTTCGACTGGTACAGAAAACCCACTGCATCAGGTAGATATTTAGCTTATTTTGATTATTCCCCCAAACGCTATAAATTAGCAGTAGTTATTGCTTTAGTTGACCGCGTTTTAAAATTGTCACATTCTTCTTTCCATAAAAAAAATTTTCAATATGTATACAATACTCTCACAGCTAATGGTTATCCAGAAACTTTAATTAAGACAGTGATTAGAAATAGATCTAAAAAAATTCTTAATCCAGATACCAATAATAATAATAATAATAATAATAATAATAATTTACTTACCTCTAATCAAACAAGTAATTCTACTCCTAATTTGCCACAATTCTTAGCACTTCCCTATCACCATAAAAGTTTTCATTCCCTACAAAATATATTTAATAATTTACCTATTAAGCTGGTTTTCAAAAGTTTAAATTCTATTAGTCCTTTCTTTTCTAAATTAAAAACTTCAACACCTCTTACCAAACGTAGTAATGTCATCTATCAAATAAATTGTTCTGATTGCCCGTCTTTGTATATTGGAGAAACTTGTCAATATATCGAAAGACGGTTCTATCAACATCAATATCACCATAAGAATAAAAATGACCAACACAGTGCTATAGTTGAGCATGCTTTACATACTGGACATTCTATAGATTTTGTTAATTTCAAGATTTTAGATTCCGAACCTAACAAATTTAAAAGATTAATTTTAGAAAGTATTTACATTAGCTTGAATAATAACACATTGAACCACATCACTGATTTTCATAATATAATTTCTAATTTTGGCGCTTTAATTTCAACAGTTTAACTAAATGGACGCTAGAGGGCTAAATGTAGCAGCTTCGTCGTTTTTAATTTATTTTATTATCACTGACTTGTCCGACTTGAACATGACCTTGTCAGGCCATGTTGTTTCATTCGTTTTGTTTTTCTCATCACTTTTAGTGTAAATACTTAGGTATTAGGTAATTATACTTTTAAATTGTTTACTAGTGTATTAGTATTATATTTTATATATTGATTATTTATACAATTTTTCCAGATGTTGCTTTCAATATAACATTGTAATTTTCGCTTTGATAATGGCTACAACCCATGGCCGAAACGTCAGCATATATTGCTAATATATAATTGTTTCTGATCATCTCGTAACAACTTATTGTCCTTATTCCAACTATTTCCGGATTATGAATGCCGTTGTCAACATCACCGATCACGTTTTTTGGACAAAAGAAAATTTAACAACATTAACAACATAAATTGACTAAAATAATAAAACATTTTTTTAAATATAATATTAATGGAAAAATTAAACATAAAAAGTATACTTTTAATCGAGCAGGTTGTGCATGATAGTTGCAAAAAAAAGTTAGTATTTTACAAATAAATAATTTTTAAATACACATTTCATATAATTATGTTCATTATACTCGTACCTAATTATCCTTTTATAAGTTCATTTAGATATTCACTATTCTACATAATTAAGAGAAGTATACATAGCTGGCAACAATGCCACTAGAGTCTTGTGGGAACGCTGGCAAAAATTCCTTTTCAAACTGGAAAAATGCTATAGAGGAATTTAATAATCAGAAAAATTGTTAACCACAAAACTGCAATGCTACATGCACAAAAACGTAAAGCTATTGCCGAAAAAAGTGATCCTATTAACATTGTCTTAGACTCAACCTTAAAACAGCAAATTCATGAAAAATTAACATCAATTATCGAAACCATATTTTTTTGTGGTCAATGTCTTGCTCTCAGGGTTCATAATGATTCAGGACCGCTAAAACTAAAGGATACTGTAGAAAATGACGGGAATCAAATGTGGTGATGAAGCACTGAAAATTCATCCAATAATCCAGAACGAAGTTATCTATGCATGCAACAAGTCAATCCTACAAAAGTTAGTTCGGCAAATTTATTTTCCATTTTTGGCAGTTGAAACTAGCGATATTGCTGGTATTGAACAATTTTCACTATGTGTCCGCTATGTCGAGAATGGCACAAATATAATAAGAGAAGATTTTTTGTAATTTTTCCTGTTACCGGTGTTACAGGCAAAGGTCTTGCAAATGTTTTAGTGGCCGCCGTTAATTTTGGAATAGATTGTAAATGATGGAGCCTCCGCAATGAGTGTTCGGTTTCATAGTGCACAACAATATGTCACGGAGAAATATGATTTAGCTGTGTATGTGCACTGTACGTCTCACAATCTAAAAAAATCTTGCTATTTTTGCTGCTTGTGAAATACCAGCTATACGAAACTGCATGAGATCTCTTGGTAGCATGTATAACTTTTTAACACATCTAAAATACAAGTAAAGTCGAGACATAATTCGATTACATACAATACGAATAACATGTTAAATAGTAATTATTTTGAATTAAATTAATATGTACTACAGATATGAGCAATCTGATGTCGGTGAAGTTGACAGCCGATTTCTGGCAGCTGATAACCTGTGAACAGATCACGCAGTAGGTTTAACCATGACCTACGCGATCCTGAAATAATACATATTAACGTATTACCAGCAAAAAAAATATATAACATATAAAATATTGATTGAAAAATATTGTAAGCACGTATTAAAGATTATCATAAATAAAACATATCAAACAAAATGCAATTTAGCAATAATTGAAAACTAATCCAATAAGGCGCCAAATACAAAGGTTAAAACGATCCTTACAAACAATAACAATAATAACATAGATACAAGTCGCTGCGGAACGTCTACTATAAACGTGTAATATTTGTTTTCAGCGTTGGCATTTTAGTAAAAAACAAAATAAAAATAATTTGAAAAATGAAAAATAATAGCATTATTTCTTAACGATTCGGTGAAAAAACCGTACACGAAAACACCGCACATGAAAAAACCGCACACTAAAAAACCGCACATGTAAAAAATCGTACACGAAAAAACCGCACACGGAAAAAAACCGCACATGGAAAACACCGCACATGGAAAAAACCGTACATAGAAAAAACCGCAGGACTGGGTATGGGAGGGTTTGGTAGGGTATGGTAGTGTATGATAGGGTATGGTAGGGTATGGAGGGTAGGGAAGTGGAGTGTATTATTGCCTTACCTAATAATACACACCATTACCCTACCCTAAATAAAAATACACTCCTCTACCCTACCCTACCTAATAATACACTCTCCTATCGTACCCTACCTAATAATATACCATACCCATACCCTTCCATACCTTACCATACCCTGCCATATCCTACCATACCCTACTATACCCTAGCATAACCTAGCAAACTCTACCATACCCTACCCCTACCCAGTTCTGCGGTTTTTTCTATGTACGGTTTTTTCCATGTGCGGTTCTCTCCATGTGCGGTTTTTTCCGTGTGCGGTTTTTTCCATGTGCGGTTTTTTCGTGCGCGGTTTTTTCGTGTACGGATTTTTCATGTGCGGTTCTTTCCGGTCACCTTTATTAACAGCTTTAGTTTAATACAAATACATGTAGTGATTTAATCTCAGTCTCGATCTTTCTCACCATCTCTGAGGAAAAATAAAAACATATTGATCAACGTTTAACAGGAAATTGGTTCCGGTAAAACTTTAGTTTTTCCTGATTTCACCGAAAAGTGACCGTGAATATTCAGACTGTGCAGATCAATATAACGTGTGTGGACAGTGACAGGGGACGCTAAGTGACAGATGTCTCAATGTTGCAACACATTCGTATATGAATTAATAAATAATAATTTACTAGAATTATTTGTCAACATTATATCACCGACAAGTGACCGAGAATATTCAGACTATGCAGATCAATATACCGTGTGTGGACAGTGACAGGGGGCGCTAAGCAACACATGTCTCACAATATTTGCAAAACATTTGTATATGCGTATTGTTCATAATGATAATGGCATCATTAGTTGATAAAAGCCACATTCGAATATAGAGTGCCCCCATGGTACGTATTAGATATATGCCGGACATACGAACTCCACGTCAGTCTACACCGAACTATCGACAGATTAATACAAAGTTTCAATCATATCAGCCGTGATAATGTCCAGGTTCCGAGATGCAGTGCGGCGGGTCAAACATATTGTCAAAAGTATTTTACAAGTTAATAACGTGTATGATTGTACCAGGCCCTTCCTACTAGTGCTGGGGCTATTCGGTGTGGGGGGGACGTGGATGCGTAAAACTGACGGCGTGTACTCGCTGCACAACACCAAATGGAGTTATTTATTAACTGTCATTGTAATGCTTATTGAATCAATATTGTTCAAGGAGAGCATAGCCTTAGTTTTTTCATTGTCGGACCTATTGGCATTATATCTGCGTGTAACTATGTTAATTTCGGCTTTCACATTGTCAGCAGTGATAATTACTGTTGGTTTAGGGTATATAATGACACATGTCTCTTGTAAGCGTGTAAGTATAACTACCAAGTATGCACTGTACATGTGATCACCAGAGAGCTCATACTTACGTGTATTTCATAATCATTTTAGTTGGACACAATGTTCCGTATAATACATCAGATAGACAGTCAGTTGGAGGCGGTGAATGTCAGTGTGAAACACTGGCAAGTCACTCTGAAAGTCACAGTTGTACTTGTCATTATTAATACTATTATTGTAGAACGTGTACTGCGATTGGAAAAAAAATTCTGGGGAAATTTACACGCTGCATTCATGATTTTATTTGATTTATTTTATGTATGGTTTATATTATTCTTGGTGATACTACAGGAGAGGTTTTCGTGCATCAATAAAGTGCTGCAGCAAAATGGTACATACACACTTACTCCGTATTATAAAGTCTCTAGTTTTCATTTACAATTTCTAGCAACAATAACAAATATCCATATTGTTGGAGAGCGGATGCGACACGTCAACTATGTGCTTCGACGGATATCGGTCGCACGGCACGTGCATGAGCAACTCACTGAGGCTGTGCATTTATTCTCAGACTCATGTAGATATCTTGGTGTAGGATTGTTGGTGAAGTTAATGTTACAAATCATTAGTCATGCGTTATATGGATTTATGTTTCAATCTCCCATAGAATATTCAATGCTAGTGAAATGTTTATTCCAAACTGTCCTATTCACTAGCATTTGCCAGGCGAACAAAAATGAAGTAAGTTATTGTGTAGACCGCGTGACCGTGTGCTGTGTGTCACGATGATATTTGTTTATAGCGTCGAGTTCTGTCTGCAAGGCTCCGGCACCTTGTGGCATTCCAAACGAATCGGGAAGTAATTCAACAGGTACAACATAGAGCACAATAGCTCCTAAACAAATATTCTACATGTGGTGTTGATGTTGCAGGTGCGGCAGTACATCATGTTCTACGCGTATTGTTCGACAGGACTGATTGATTTACAGTTTACGGACGTAGACAATGAGCTGTTGCTTACGGTAAACCGCTGTTGCAAAGGAATAATCTACGATAGTTGTTGTTAATTTGTTAACCGTTTCAGATTGTCGATGTACTTGTTTCGAATATACTAATCATTTTCTCATACAATCGCTAAAGAAACACTACATTCACAGTGTTCGTCTTCATCAATGTCCACTGAGGTCTCTGGGAATTGCTTGAATGTTACCGAGTGTTGATTCACGAATTTGTGTTGTGTTCCAAAAAAACTAAAAGTGTGTTATATGTAATGATTGTTTGTTATAGTAGGTTTAGTAAATTTTTAATATTTTATCTTGTTTATTAAAATGTTTGTTTGTTGTTATATTGTCTGAAGATGTCACAATTGTTCACGAAACATGTAGCTTTGCTATCAAAAATAAAGAAAGTGAAATTAAAACAAAGTAATTTATTTATTTACTAGGTTAAATGCCCGTCATACGACGGAAAAAAACATTAATTACGGATATGTACAAAAAACCTTGAGTAACGTAATCCATTTGAAATAATTATTATTATTTTTTGTTGATATTTTATATCTTTAATATGATTTCAATACAGGTCACTTCATATACACTTTAAATATCACATTTTTAACTTACATGCCTTTAAATATGTCGGTACACTACGGTAAGAGCTACCTCAATAGGCAACCCGCTATACTAAGTAGGTAACCTGCAACACGATAGGCGCAAACCCGCGAACAAATGATTTTTGTTGCTGTTTTCTAAATATTAATTGCTATATATATATATATATATATATATATATATATATATATTCTAAATATTAATTGCTATATATATATATATATATATATATATATATATATATATTCTAAATATTAATTGCTATATATATATATATATATATATATATATATATATATATATATATTACTCAGTATTATGAACAGCTACCCTAACAGTATGATTGAAACGCCAGCCTAGCAGTAACCTGTATGATTGAAACGCCACCCTAGCAGTAACCTGTATGATTGAACCGGCACCCTAACAGTAACCTGTATAATTGAACCGCTGCCTAACAGTAACCTGTATGATTGAACCGCCACCCTAACAGTAACCTGTATAATTGAACCTCCCTAACAGTAACCTGTATGATTGAACCGCAGACTACTCTCACGTACAAGCAGTTTGCGAAAAGTTTGAACATGAGACGCTAAGTTACTGTTTACTCAACTTAATGGTAAGATATTTTGCAAACGTTGCTATCGCGTTGATATGTAATATATGTATACAGTTCATATACCTATGCGGAACATATGTTATGATATCATCACCATGTGTGTAGATAGATAATATGTATGTGTGAGCTATATATGCAGTTATAATAACAATGTCCATGATCTCATTTTCATCATTTGTATTAAGGATATACTTAAAGCATTCGACAGGGTGAAGAGATACTATATAGAAAACTTTAGAAAAAAGAGGAGTAGATAAACAAACAACAGAACTAATTAAAACAATGTATAAAGAGAACAAGAGCATCGTGTGAATAAATAACGAAGAATCACGAGAGTTTGAAACAAAGATCGGATTAAAACAAGGATGTATTGTAAGCCCATTATTTTTCATACTAGTGCTAGATGAAGCGATGAAACGAACAAAGGAGAACATGAAACCACTCAAGCTAGGATACTGGAAAATGAAGGAGACCCAGGTGGGAATACTGATGTTTGCAGATGATATGGCAATAGTGGCGGAGACCGAAGAAGACCTACAACACAATAACACATTAATAGACAGGGAACTCACGAAAATAAATATGAAAATTAACATAGAAAAAACTAAATCAATGATAATAACAAGAGGAAATAGAACACACAAGATAACCATACAGGGAAATCAGATAGAACAGGTTAAACAATACAAATACCTAGGAAGTATAATAGAAAATAATGGGAAACTAGACAAAGAAATAAACAAAAGAGTAGGCAAAACAGGAAAAATATTTAACATTATGAAAAGCACATTTTTGGTCAACTGGCGAACGAGAAACCTGTGATCAAACTTATGGAGTTCATAGTTGATGTCCACAGCATCATATTATTTCGTGCAAGAGAGTGACGACAAGATTCGGCCCTACCATATTGGTAGAACTTGCGAAGTCTGTGACATCCCTACCAAAACGCTTCGCCGACCTCACAGATGAGCAGATGCTGGAATTCAGCACTGGCAAATATGCTATAATATTCACGGGAATGGTTGGAAATTGTAGTTGTGTTAAATTCACCAAAATTGACTAGTATAAAACATTGTGAAAATGAGTTCATCCGAAAAAGATATAGATGCCTATGAAAGTTTTGAATATAGCAGCAGTGACAGCGAGGGGAATATAAATTATATTGATAGTGATTATGCAACTGATAGTGCGGGGAGTGGATACTGTGCAGCTGTTTTCCACACACGTAGGCATGAAGATGAAGAACAATCTTACAATACAGTATGCATGCTTTCTAGTAGGTACACAAAACAAGAACGATCAAGAATTACGTACAGTGACAGTAGTTCATCGATTAAACTTAATGAAATCTACGCTTGTGTTATCTGCCATAATTTACATTCAGCTTCCACATGGAGTTTATTTAGCAATCATTTAATAATTTCAAAATTAAATGTTACTGTGAATTTACTCAGATGTTGTTATTGTAGCAGTGAGATAACTCTAATATTCCCTCATAATAGCTGTATGATATGTAAAACTTAAAGAATAATTTATATACTGTTCATCTTTTCTACTGTATGACTCATTGTTTTATGTGTTAATGTTTATATAAAATAAATAATATTTTCTCATAATACTTGTTTAATTATGTAAAAACTTACAATAATTTATATAATGTTCTATTCTCTGATTCATTGTTTTATGCATTACTCTTATAGGTATATAAAAATAAAATTTGAATATTGCGCATGCGCAATAACTGATCTAGCGCTCAAAAACACCAGTCAAGATCCTACACACATAACCTAAAAATCGCGCTCAGGTTTGAGCCTATACTCATTCGTGTGTGACCTAGCAAAATTTGAATTTCCCTCCACTTGCGCCATCTAGCGACCAAAAATGTAATCATTAGCCTGGACACAAATTTTAAATTTCCCACCAGCGACACTAACGCCATCTAGCGGTCAAAAGTATAATCATTATCCGGGACACAAACCCGCCCAGTAGCGCATTTAGTCTAGGAAACTTCTATTTTTCGGAAAAGACATCGAAATTTTTATTTCCCAATTCGGTGAAATACAACGAGTGAGGTGCACGCGGTCGAAAACTCGTGCCGTCGACGTGCCGATGCGTCGACACAATTTTTCACTAGTGGTTCGCCACGTCGAAATTGCTCTCAATACTTTGTTCTATCGTTCCAACACTGCTGGACCGATGCGTCGACACTATTTTTCACTGGTGGTTCGCCAGGTCGACCGCCACGCCCGCAGCCAGAATCACACAGGCTATATTACACGCATATTTTACTTTCACACAGGTTTGCTTTTCACACACAGATGTCTCACTATGGATTTCGATGGAAAGTACAACAAATAATAATTATTTTTTATTTAATTGTTATAGTTTTAAATAAATGATATAAATATAATCAATAGAAATGTACAAGAAAATTATTTTTGACAGATAATTACGTAAACAAACAGGCAATAAGATTAATTTTTATTTAAGATTAATATATCAGCAGGTGTTGATCCTTGCAATCTTGAAGGTAAATTTTAATTCATCAATAACGTAACTAATCAATCTTTGCTTCTATTATCACAAAAACTTCGTTTTTTTTTATGTTATTGTTTGATATATAATTGCTAATAAGATAAATACACTATGAATAACATAATAAAATATCATTTTTGTAATCAATCACAATTTATAACGTCTGTGGAACGTAATGAATAGAGAAAATGTTGTTATATATTCATATATTTTCATTACGAATTGTAATATTCATTATGATCCTTAAAAAGATAGTTTTAAAACACGTCGATATGTATATTTGGTGCAAAAGCAATGTGATACTGTGAAGGACGCATTTGTATCCATTTATTTTTATTAAAGTGTAACTTATTGACATATGTTCCTAAAGATAACAATAATTATTTGTTAAATATTGCCAATTTGAAATCATAGGTAACCATGCAAATAGATATACACAAGAGGTTAGCTACACGATACTGGCTAAATTAATATGTTACTCCTATTATATTGTGATGCAAATACTTAAAACACATTTTTAAGACTTATATGCACCTATCCCAACAATTAAAATGATGAAATATTTACTGTATATCTTAAAATAACAGTAACAAAAAATCTGACATGGACAATCACACGACTTTCTTATACACATGTATCTCAAAATTTCATTTGAACTGACAAATCTGACATTTCAAATGCGTATTTCTGTTCATATTTTGTTTAAATAATGCATAGAGATAAATAAATACATTAAAATAGACTTAATTAAGTTGTTGTTTTTGCAAAATCTTTATAAAATAGATCCTTTTATTATTACGTTTAAACCATCTGTATGGTTTATCCATTATTATACGTAGTATAAAGGAAGTATAGAAATCGTGAAAATTTCAATTGTGAGATTTTGATGAAAATACATATTTTTAAATCCTCTGAGTACGTTGTGATTATTTTCGCAATGCTGTTTGTGTGCGTGTGAATGGATAAATGTGTGTCTATTATGTTTAACGTGACCATACGTCCCGTTTTGAACGGGACCATCCCGTTTTTAGGTAGCCTATCCCGTTGTCCCCAAGCACAGCTTCGGGACGCCGAAATGTCCCGTTTTCAGAAAGAGAGCAACCCACGATAATAATTAAAAAAAAGGCGCGAAAAATCAAATAATTTGACGGTAACGCCGAGTAGTACAGCGATGACGACATACACATGCGCACTACGTCTCACACATTATGACAGTCTGTCAGAAGTCTGCTAGCTCGCTTGCTTCTATGTTGCAGTTACGCGTATTCAGCTCGTGCATCTTTCTTGACGATTGATTATATTGTTATTTTATCGACGTGAGTTATTATAATTAAAATTTCTTGTACGTGAACCTTTCATTTTAACAATGCCTAAACGCAAGTGCATTTTTAATATAAACTTACAAACTAAATACCCGTTTATAAAGCAAAGAAGTACTCCATCGGACGTCAGATGTGAAAAGTGTCGTACAGAATTTAGTGTAGCCCATGGAGGTGCCAGCGATATTGAGCAACATTTAAGATCAGATAAACATAAAAATTCTGATCTTGCTGCCGCTTCGAGTTCTTCAATGCTTAATTTTTTTAAGAAAACGGATTCACCAACTTCGAAAGATCTAGACGTTGCTGCGACAGAAGGCGCCTGGGCTTATCATACGGTACAAGAGAACCATAGTTTCCGCTCAAACGATTGTGCTTCTAAATTAATTCAAACATGTTTTGATCAGAAATTTAGATGTGCTCGTACGAAAACAGAAGCTATTGTTGTAAACGTGTTAGCGCCAATAGTAATAGCTGAATTAAAAGATCGCCTCAGCGAATGCAACTGTGTTACTATATTAACTGATGCTTCAAATCACGGGCCCAAGAAAATATTTCCTGTTTTAGTTCGCTTCTTTTTACCATACGAAGGCACACAAGTCAAACTTTTAGAATTTCAAGATCAACCGGGCGAAACATCAGACATTATTGTCAATTATCTAATGAAAATATTGATAGAAAATAATTTGACTTCAAAAATCGTGGCTTTTTGTGGAGATAATACTAACTGCAATTTTGGCGGATTGAAAAGACGAGGCGTCAACAATGTTTATGCAAAACTAAATTCATCCCTCGGTAAAACATTGATAGGAATCGGATGTGGAGCTCATATTATTCACAATGCGATTAAAACTGCCGCAGATTGTCTACCTGTAGACTTTGAATGCGTTATTGTGAAAATATATTCACATTTTTATATATATTGTGTGCGCGTGGAAGCTCTGAAAGAATTTTGTAATGAAGTTGACACAGAGTATCAGAAATTGCTAGGCTATAGTAAAACTAGATGGCTTGCGCTTATGCCTGCTATTGAAAGAGTTTTGAAACTGTACAAGCCATTACAAAACTACTTTTTGAGTATCGATAAATGCCCAAACATATTAAGAACCTTTTTTGAAAACACTAACTCTGAATTATGGCTTTTTTTTATGCACGCACAGTCAGCAACGTTCCATCAAGCTGTGTTAAAAATCGAGGGTCAGAGTATTTCTGTAATTGAAGCTGCAAAGGAATTAAATCAACTTAAAGACAATTTGGCCTTGAAACAAAGTACTAAGTTTCTTCCCCACTCCGTTCGTAATTTAATGGAACAATTGCAAGAAAGTGGCTGCAGTGGTGTTGAAGAATATATGAAAACTACTGCTTCTGAGTTCTATAAAATAAGCAAAGAATATTTGGAGCAGTGGACTTTATTCTTTGAAGAATTTGAAATATTTCAATGGGCGAATTTAACCAAAATACCTACGTGGGAAGAAATACAAAGTGTAATGGATGTAGTTATTAAAAAGGGATTTATTAATTGTAACCAAGACACAGAAGTATTTGATGAGTTTTCACTCATTTCTAACTACATTACACCGCAAAAAGTGACAGAATGGAACACTGAGAATGTTTCAACGGAAAGTCGTTGGGTGGAATTGTTCAAACACTTCCAAACCAATAATTTAAAACATAGGAACTTTCGTATAATTATTGAATATATTTTATGTCTGCCCGGCACTAATGCACCTGTAGAAAGGGTCTTTTCACTTATGAATAAGTTGTGGACGAGCGAAAAAACACAGTTGCAAGTCGATGTTCTTAAAGCGATATTAATTACCAAAATAAATTTTAAGAAAACCTGTCAAGAATTTCATTCTTATTTGAAATCATCACCAAACATACTTAAACAAATATGTTCTTCAGAAAAATATAAGAACAAATAAATTATTTATATTCACGTGTTCTTTTTATTAATAAATAAAATTATGAAAAATATGCGTTTTCTTAAATACCCATACTATTACCTAAAAATTAGTAGATGTCCCGTTTTGAGGAAAAAAATAAATGGTCACGTTAATTATGTTCATTATCTCAAAAACGAGTACAGAGTTACGAAATTTCATATTTCGACGTTTCATGAATATATAAAGAGCTGATTACAGTTTGCGTATAATTGTAACATCGAATAAGAAAATCAAATATTTCAAATTATTTGAGAAACTGAAAGCGATATTTGAAAATTTATTAAATAAGGCTTGTAGGAAACAATATTCTAAAATCTAAAGAAACAATGTTATGTGCATTAAATTTTAAGTAAAAGATATTTACATGTTCATAGCATAAATTCAAAATATCATATATTCTATGAAAACAAAATATACGCAAAAACAGAAATACGCATTTGAAATGTCAAGTATATGTCGATTTAAATTGAGTTTAGATATATGTATAGGTGTATAAGAAAGTCTTGTGGTGACCACATCAAATTTTTGTATTACATTTATTACATGTTATTGGATCACAAGTATACTACAAGCATTTTTGATCAGTACAAACTTAACAAAATTGTATTTGGTATCAGTACATTTCCAGAATCACCCAGGGGGCAGTACTGTTGATTCCGTTTCCCCTAGATTAGAGTGTCGGAGTTCCCCAAAATGTACGCCGAAGCGAACATTCCAGGCCTATGTAACACTGTTATTGCACAACTATAATACACAGTAATAATTAACAAAAAAAAAGAAACTACTAAATCCAGCTTTACACGAAGATTCGTAGTGGTGGTTGTGTGATAGCTGTTCGGCACTGAGGGCACCTACTGGACGGATCATTATCGAAATTTCCAGCTGACACCCGGAATTGTGTAACACACTCATCACAAATGCAAAGATGGCGGCAATCCAAAAATACATTTGTCCTTTGATTGGTCAAACATGCAACACATGGTTGTTCACGTGGAAGAGCAATATCTACAATGAAGAATATATGTTTAGTATATTTATATTTATGTATGTTTGAATGTTAATTATACCCATATTCACATCGACTGGTACATTGACCACTGCTGCTGCTGGTTCTTGCTCCTGATCTTGCACTGGCTCCGGATCTTGGGCTGGCACAGGACCTTGGTCAGGATTTAGCCCTTGGACTTCATCATCCTCATCGGCTACAAAGAATAGTTGTTTTACTTCAGATATAAACATATACCTTGCCCTCTTGCTAGTATATTATGAATTCGTTCCACGGAGTGACTCATATAAGCTAAAAATCTTCGCACATCGCTTGTGTTTGTTAACATTTCTTGTGCACGCTGGATTCTTTGCTCCAAGATTAAATATCTTAGGCGACGGCGTCTTGGTAGCATCTGGCCTTCGACCAATCGCTCGAGGTCAATAGCTTTACCGTGCTCCATTTGTTGTAGCTTTTCAATGAGCACCCATATATTGGGATGAGGACGAGATACTAGCCTGAAATATATCAATAGGCAACTTTCATGAAATTTTGAAATACGCTTAAAATGTCACACATGCTCCCTTATTAACGAAAATATTTTTTAAAATTTTTTATTTGCTTTATTTTGTCCAGAATAAATTAAAGAAACTTCCTAAAAGTTCGCGCCTTTGAGAATCCAAGAAATTTTCCCCCACTCTCTTGTGACGTCACGTATTAGTAGATCGTTTCACAGTAGTCAAGTATAACCATTTATATCTATTCTTTAACTGTTGTGTTTGGTTATTGTGGTATATTATTC
This sequence comes from Carabus problematicus, assembly GCA_963422195.1. Taxonomy (NCBI): domain Eukaryota; kingdom Metazoa; phylum Arthropoda; class Insecta; order Coleoptera; family Carabidae; genus Carabus; species Carabus problematicus. Next base: position 8,749,105 of record OY728583.1, on the reverse strand, counting down.
TTTGTACGCTATTAGTATTTTCGAAAGCAAGTTTTAGGGACATAATTCTGTTTACATACAGGTACGAATTTTATGGGAGAACATATTTTTTCAACAGTTTTACTTCTCATGTTACACTGAATTACTTTATGTTTGACACTTGGTTTAACCTGAATAGCAATATCTTTATACATTTGATCATTATCTTGTACACAAATACTTTCTTCAGTCTCGCTATATTCCACTGTAGAAGTTGATTGAACTGGTTCAGTTCTTGACGCCGTCTTCATCGCTTCTTCTATCAACTGCTCTCTTCTTCGTTTGATATCATCCTCCCGTTATGGTTTTGAATGTGCCCTTTTTCTATTAGGTTGACAATTAAATATATGAGGAACGACATCATCTTTCATAATTTTCTGGCTTCCCGTTAATTTAAATTTAATATAATTTTCCATATCTTCTTCTAGCTGCAATTATAGTGGTTACAGTTATATAATTTAGTGTATTCAATATAAAATATCTATATACGTACTTTGAAATGATCCTCGTACACAAATAGAATTGATTTCTCTGAAAAATCCGACAAGTTTCGTCCTGTATCTGTCACTCACGATCTCCTTTTCGACAGTATCAATGGTACTTGAAAAAGTATTTTATCCGGATTCTTTTCATTATTGTTTTTGCACACTGGCACAATACGATATTTTCTACATTTATCTTTACGTATTTTTGTTTTATCCATTTCAGATATTATTCAAACTTGTACAATTTGTCAAAGAAGTAAGTGAACGTAAAACTGTCAGAATACAATCTAAAATACGTACTAATACGTGACGTCACAACCAATGAGACGTGTTTGCATGTGGTGGGGACATTTGAATTTTGAAACAAATTTCAAAGTGAATTTATTCAAAAATAGTTAACAAAAAAAATAGTTTCTTTGCATTATATCACATTTTAAGTACGCAAGTTTATGATTTTAGAAAAAAAAATGAAATAAAAATTCCATGAAAGTTGCCTATTATGATTTTTTTTTTAATGCAAACCTATAAAGATCCCTGTGGAAAGATTCTACTAGGTTGTTCGTCCTATGAGACTGTCCATGGACGCTGATGTTCAGTGGTAACCACTGACGTCTTACATAAATTAAAAACCGCAATAACTGATTATTTCCAACGGATAATCTTTGTAATATTTCCATTCCCGTTTGCATTTGGTCTTCCGGGAGCAGTGGAAGAGCCATTGTCATTTTCACTACTCTTTTTGATTCTTGATTATTTTGCAAACCAAGTAGGCGAGATTTTTTATAGAGGGCTTTGGTATAATGAAACCAGCATCCACGAAGCCTGGTTCCTGGCAATATGGTTACAATAGCAATCCTTAATGCTGTTTCATAATCAGCCATTACACTTTCTACACGTATTCCTGGTAGTAATATGTTCTTCAAATAAGTTAGTATACTTTCATATAACTGCTTGGTTTTCCTCGTCATGAGGACATAAATAATAGGAAAAGTCTACAATATAGCAAAAATATATATCAGTGTCTATTGGAAATCATGAAAACAATAAAAAAAATCATTTACCATGTTCATGTACAAGGTATGGATTGTAAACAGCTGATAAATGTTCGTGGTTCGTGGAACGACTTTGAATGTTGCATCCATGTGCGCTATCATAATTCCTTGTTCTCGTACATGGCGCAAGCAGGTCTCTGAACCGAAAATAACTGCTTCAGATCCATCTTCGCATTGCAAGTATGTGCGATAGAACCGATTCGTTGCCGGACTTAAGTCGCAACCATAGCGAGCATTCCACCTGAAATAAAGATTTAAAATAATAAATAAACAATTAAACGAATAATATCCAAAACTATTGAATATGTAGCACCTACAAAAGTCAATTTTACTCTTCATTATTATATTTACGATAAAATATTTGTCGTTAACGAAATATTAAAATTTAGTTTTCTTAATACATATGCAATAAATAACAAATATACTACGATGCGAAGGTCATAAGAGGTATTGAGATTACCCTATGCAAACACTGTGATCTCCGTTAGCCATGAATTTACAATTAATAAACATGTTGCAATATATAAATACAGTTGAACAAAGTCAAAAAGATTTTATTTTATTTATTAAATAAATAACATGCCTTTGGTCCAATACGAATTGCTGGAATTCCTGGAGTGTAGCTGGGAGTGGTGGTGTCCCGGAACGTCTACTCCTGGCCATCGATGATTTCACGTTTACGAATCCGCCAATGTTTCTTGCTGCATTCGGAAAACGTCGCTCTTCATTCCGGAAAATGTCATTTAATGTTGTATTTTCCTGCGAAGCTCGGCGGCGCAAATTTGTCATGAACCTTGCTGTTTCGACTGCCAAATCATCCGCCTCATGATTGTGCGGTGTGGTATGGATGATTCTACCATTATCAAGAATCCGACACCTCGCCATGCATGTATTTCGGAGCCGACACACCAAATACAAATTGTTATTACAAACTTTATTCTTCGTATATAAATAATTTTGCTCGTCCACGTATAAAATTGAGTTTGACCGATATCCATCCAAACGCTCCATTGTTTGCTGAATTTTATAGTTACTTAAATTCTCAGTGTTCGTAAAGACCGTGCACTTGTCAAATTGCCTATAGTATGATAAATACGTAAAAAGTTTTATACATTTTTGTACACTTTTAATGCAAATTTATAGATATCGCCGCCAGATGCGCTACGCTATAGATGCCCATACAGTGACTTTGTGTAGTAACAAAATGATGAACAATGTCACTATATGGGCATCTATAGCGTAGCGCATCTGGCGGCGATATCTATAAATTTGCATTAAAAGTGTACAAAAATGTATAAAACTTTTTACGTATTTATCATACTATAGGCAATTTGACAAGTGCACGGTCTTTACGAACACTGAGAATTTAAGTAACTATAAAATTCAGCAAACAATGGAGCGTTTGGATGGATATCGGTCAAACTCAATTTTATACGTGGACGAGCAAAATTATTTATATACGAAGAATAAAGTTTGTAATAACAATTTGTATTTGGTGTGTCGGCTCCGAAATACATGCATGGCGAGGTGTCGGATTCTTGATAATGGTAGAATCATCCATACCACACCGCACAATCATGAGGCGGATGATTTGGCAGTCGAAACAGCAAGGTTCATGACAAATTTGCGCCGCCGAGCTTCGCAGGAAAATACAACATTAAATGACATTTTCCGGAATGAAGAGCGACGTTTTCCGAATGCAGCAAGAAACATTGGCGGATTCGTAAACGTGAAATCATCGATGGCCAGGAGTAGACGTTCCGGGACACCACCACTCCCAGCTACACTCCAGGAATTCCAGCAATTCGTATTGGACCAAAGGCATGTTATTTATTTAATAAATAAAATAAAATCTTTTTGACTTTGTTCAACTGTATTTATATATTGCAACATGTTTATTAATTGTAAATTCATGGCTAACGGAGATCACAGTGTTTGCATAGGGTAATCTCAATACCTCTTATGACCTTCGCATCGTAGTATATTTGTTATTTATTGCATATGTATTAAGAAAACTAAATTTTAATATTTCGTTAACGACAAATATTTTATCGTAAATATAATAATGAAGAGTAAAATTGACTTTTGTAGGTGCTACATATTCAATAGTTTTGGATATTATTCGTTTAATTGTTTATTTATTATTTTAAATCTTTATTTCAGGTGGAATGCTCGCTATGGTTGCGACTTAAGTCCGGCAACGAATCGGTTCTATCGCACATACTTGCAATGCGAAGATGGATCTGAAGCAGTTATTTTCGGTTCAGAGACCTGCTTGCGCCATGTACGAGAACAAGGAATTATGATAGCGCACATGGATGCAACATTCAAAGTCGTTCCACGAACCACGAACATTTATCAGCTGTTTACAATCCATACCTTGTACATGAACATGGTAAATGATTTTTTTTATTGTTTTCATGATTTCCAATAGACACTGATATATATTTTTGCTATATTGTAGACTTTTCCTATTATTTATGTCCTCATGACGAGGAAAACCAAGCAGTTATATGAAAGTATACTAACTTATTTGAAGAACATATTACTACCAGGAATACGTGTAGAAAGTGTAATGGCTGATTATGAAACAGCATTAAGGATTGCTATTGTAACCATATTGCCAGGAACCAGGCTTCGTGGATGCTGGTTTCATTATACCAAAGCCCTCTATAAAAAATCTCGCCTACTTGGTTTGCAAAATAATCAAGAATCAAAAAGAGTAGTGAAAATGACAATGGCTCTTCCACTGCTCCCGGAAGACCAAATGCAAACGGGAATGGAAATATTACAAAGATTATCCGTTGGAAATAATCAGTTATTGCGGTTTTTAATTTATGTAAGACGTCAGTGGTTACCACTGAACATCAGCGTCCATGGACAGTCTCATAGGACGAACAACCTAGTAGAATCTTTCCACAGGGATCTTTATAGGTTTGCATTAAAAAAAAAAAAAAACTATTGCTTATTTTTGTTCAATCATAATTGATATATTTCAGGCTAGTATCTCGTCCTCATCCCAATATATGGGTGCTCATTGAAAAGCTACAACAAATGGAGCACGGTAAAGCTATTGACCTCGAGCGATTGGTCGAAGGCCAGATGCTACCAAGACGCCGTCGCCTAAGATATTTAATCTTGGAGCAAAGAATCCAGCGTGCACAAGAAATGTTAACAAACACAAGCGATGTGCGAAGATTTTTAGCTTATATGAGTCACTCCGTGGAACGAATTCATAATATACTAGCAAGAGGGCAAGGTATATGTTTATATCTGAAGTAAAACAACTATTCTTTGTAGCCGATGAGGATGATGAAGTCCAAGGGCTAAATCCTGACCAAGGTCCTGTGCCAGCCCAAGATCCGGAGCCAGTGCAAGATCAGGAGCAAGAACCAGCAGCAGCAGTGGTCAATGTACCAGTCGATGTGAATATGGGTATAATTAACATTCAAACATACATAAATATAAATATACTAAACATATATTCTTCATTGTAGATATTGCTCTTCCACGTGAACAACCATGTGTTGCATGTTTGACCAATCAAAGGACAAATGTATTTTTGGATTGCCGCCATCTTTGCATTTGTGATGAGTGTGTTACACAATTCCGGGTGTCAGCTGGAAATTTCGATAATGATCCGTCCAGTAGGTGCCCTCAGTGCCGAACAGCTATCACACAACCACCACTACGAATCTTCGTGTAAAGCTGGATTTAGTAGTTTCTTTTTTTTTGTTAATTATTACTGTGTATTATAGTTGTGCAATAACAGTGTTACATAGGCCTGGAATGTTCGCTTCGGCGTACATTTTGGGGAACTCCGACACTCTAATCTAGGGGAAACGGAATCAACAGTACTGCCCCCTGGGTGATTCTGGAAATGTACTGATACCAAATACAATTTTGTTAAGTTTGTACTGATCAAAAATGCTTGTAGTATACTTGTGATCCAATAACATGTAATAAATGTAATACAAAAATTTGATGTGGTCACCACAAGACTTTCTTATACACCTATACATATATCTAAACTCAATTTAAATCGACACATACTTGACATTTCAAATGCGTATTTCTGTTTTTGCGTATATTTTGTTTTCATAGAATATATGATATTTTGAATTTATGCTATGAACATGTAAATATCTTTTACTTAAAATTTAATGCACATAACATTGTTTCTTTAGATTTTAGAATATTGTTTCCTACAAGCCTTATTTAATAAATTTTCAAATATCGCTTTCAGTTTCTCAAATAATTTGAAATATTTGATTTTCTTATTCGATGTTACAATTATACGCAAACTGTAATCAGCTCTTTATATATTCATGAAACGTCGAAATATGAAATTTCGTAACTCTGTACTCGTTTTTGAGATAATGAACATAATAGACACACATTTATCCATTCACACGCACACAAACAGCATTGCGAAAATAATCACAACGTACTCAGAGGATTTAAAAATATGTATTTTCATCAAAATCTCACAATTGAAATTTTCACGATTTCTATACTTCCTTTATACTACGTATAATAATGGATAAACCATACAGATGGTTTAAACGTAATAATAAAAGGATCTATTTTATAAAGATTTTGCAAAAACAACAACTTAATTAAGTCTATTTTAATGTATTTATTTATCTCTATGCATTATTTAAACAAAATATGAACAGAAATACGCATTTGAAATGTCAGATTTGTCAGTTCAAATGAAATTTTGAGATACATGTGTATAAGAAAGTCGTGTGATTGTCCATGTCAGATTTTTTGTTACTGTTATTTTAAGATATACAGTAAATATTTCATCATTTTAATTGTTGGGATAGGTGCATATAAGTCTTAAAAATGTGTTTTAAGTATTTGCATCACAATATAATAGGAGTAACATATTAATTTAGCCAGTATCGTGTAGCTAACCTCTTGTGTATATCTATTTGCATGGTTACCTATGATTTCAAATTGGCAATATTTAACAAATAATTATTGTTATCTTTAGGAACATATGTCAATAAGTTACACTTTAATAAAAATAAATGGATACAAATGCGTCCTTCACAGTATCACATTGCTTTTGCACCAAATATACATATCGACGTGTTTTAAAACTATCTTTTTAAGGATCATAATGAATATTACAATTCGTAATGAAAATATATGAATATATAACAACATTTTCTCTATTCATTACGTTCCACAGACGTTATAAATTGTGATTGATTACAAAAATGATATTTTATTATGTTATTCATAGTGTATTTATCTTATTAGCAATTATATATCAAACAATAACATAAAAAAAAACGAAGTTTTTGTGATAATAGAAGCAAAGATTGATTAGTTACGTTATTGATGAATTAAAATTTACCTTCAAGATTGCAAGGATCAACACCTGCTGATATATTAATCTTAAATAAAAATTAATCTTATTGCCTGTTTGTTTACGTAATTATCTGTCAAAAATAATTTTCTTGTACATTTCTATTGATTATATTTATATCATTTATTTAAAACTATAACAATTAAATAAAAAATAATTATTATTTGTTGTACTTTCCATCGAAATCCATAGTGAGACATCTGTGTGTGAAAAGCAAACCTGTGTGAAAGTAAAATATGCGTGTAATATAGCCTGTGTGATTCTGGCTGCGGGCGTGGCGGTCGACCTGGCGAACCACCAGTGAAAAATAGTGTCGACGCATCGGCCCAGCAGTGTTGGAACGATAGAACAAAGTATTGAGAGCAATTTCGACGTGGCGAACCACTAGTGAAAAATTGTGTCGACGCATCGGCACGTCGACGGCACGAGTTTTCGACCGCACGGGATGCACCGAATACAACATACAGGGGAAAAGCATAAGCATTTCATGAAAGAAAAAATTAGAAAAAAATTTACACGCGAATTGCAGTTCAAATCGCCATACGTCACGAAATGTAACGCGTTCCGTGAAATTCCAACGGCAATTTTAGAATCTGGGAATTTGAATAACGCGCCAACTCAAACGATTAAAAAAAATATCGAGCGAAACAATTAAAGCGGATGACTTGCACTCAGACTTGTGGCAATTTTTAGTAGAGTTACAAATAAAATCTCAAAATAATGACAGATGGCACGGTAAAAAGATTGGAGGATATATACAGAGCATCAGCTATATGCCATTAATTGTACGAAACAGCTGAGGTATTTAGTATCACTTAAAAAAAAACGACGTGTTTTGTTATTTCGATGCCACGGGCAGTATTGTAGCGAAACCACCGTGGATTGACACGAATTTTTTTTACTAGGCATTAATACTGCCCGTGACAAGAAATCTGCTCTTCCGGTTGCAGAATTAATATCTACGCAACACGACATGCCTACAATAACATATTTCCTTTCTTCCTGAAATCGATATATTCTCGAAATAGACCAATTTCCAAAATTTAAACAGATTTTAGCTTAGTTTTAATTCAATCGGTGTTAACTGCTTTCAATAAAATGCACTTCATGCAATACCTGATATTAACATTTAATTATATAGCGCGACCCGACAAATTTTCAATAGATACGTTTGTTGTTGTACATATTTGTGGATCCCATGTCATGAAAAATACAGGACATAGAATGAATAGTTTAACAAAGAAAAAAATGGATACTGCATTTAGCTAGAAAAATTCTAGCGGCCATTATAAACAGCGCAAATTTTTTCGGAATATCGGTATATTGGGTACACGCTGTCAAGATTTTCGGAATTGCAACCAGGTTTGAGGGGACAAATAATTCAATCGCATATCTAAATTGCGGATCACGTGTAGAGAGGGATTCATTGCCAGGGGAATGTTCGTTGCGATTATTATCCATTAAGAACTAATTCGCCATTCTACGAATATTTCGTCGATATTCTGAATACGACTTTAAAAGAATATAGCGATGTAATAAGAGAAAATATTTTTTTTATTTGCCAATTATTTTACATATAATTCTTCGGCACTTGCTAGCATTTTATCCACTGTGTTCCGGTATAGTAATAAAAAAATTTGGTATTCGTAGGGATTCTAATGCCACGGTAGAGAGTTGGTTTATATGGTAAAAAATAATATTTTCAGGAGTAAATTACGTAGGAAGGTACCGCGATTTATTACATAATGGAAGATTTAATACATCCCATACTTCTTGAACATGTAATTTCTTTAGAAACAACGCAAAAAACGAGGCATGCTAAAATTAATGAGAGTTTAAATGTAACACTGAGCGAAGAAATGTGGTAAAAAAAAGCCAACCTGTACAGGTTATTTTGCTACTTATAGTAAAATGTGTAAAGAAAATTACCCAGGAAAAGAACATAAAGAACTTTTGTTGTACAGTACACCAGATAAAACAGGAAATCCGGAAATATTTCATTGTGACGAGAACATTGCCCCAATAACAAACCAATATAACAATGTACAATCGCCAATAGAACTGAAGACAGTAAAACGCGCGATATTTGAATGCGACAAAAATATTACGCCAGTTACAAACCACGTATCATGTACCGCGCAATCGTCAATTGAATTAGAAACGCATCCGCCATGGGAAGCTTTTTATTCATATCCGGAATTAGAAAAACGCAGTTACAATATTGCCGGCCTAGAACTACATCAAGAGAGCTTAATAACTCTGTATCCGGACTGCTGGTTAGATGACAATATTATAAATAATATTTTGCTAATTATGCAAAAAAAGCGACGGATAATTTTATGAAAGTTGTAGTATTCGACACGACGTGCGCGACTAAAATATTCACGGAAAAATTGTGCTCCCTAGACAGATGGGCTGCAAAAAGAAATATTATGTCTGCTGATATTTTGCTAATTCCAATTCACGTCAATGAGAATCATTGGGGTTTAATCGCTATAATATTTAAAGATGAGAAAATATTATATTTAAATTCCATGCATCGTACTCTGCCGAACCATATGATTGAGAGAATGCAAATATTTATAAGTTTACATCAATTTAGGCAGCACGGGAATTACTGTGCATTTCATTCATGGAGTGTGTATTTTTGCAGGGATATTTCATCGCAGATGAATGAATTGGGAGCGGGAGGTAATTGCGGAGTACATGTCTGCTTCTGGGCATATATTATATGCTCAGTGAAACTCCATATATTTAGTGAGGCAGATATGGGAAAAATACGTATGTAGCTGCTGAAAACAATAATAGAATGGGACAATAAAGTAGATGGTTTCTGCAACAATAACGCTGATGTAAAATCAATTTTAGAAGACGATTCGGTAGCATATATGAATAAAATATTCATCTCAACAAAATCTAAAATATATTATGGATCTCCGAGCAGATTCAGTTCGACGTTAGTATACTGTTCTCAAATCCCAAAAATAATACTTATAGCATCCGATTCACATTGTGCATTCCATGCGTGTACAAAACCTAGCGAAGATATTATATATTGTGAAGGGCAGTGAAAATACTGGTATCACCGTTCATGCATTGGCATGTCAAAAAAAAAGAAGGCCCCCAAATAATTTATTTTGTCCAATTTGTCAGTAGAATATTTGCTTTCCATTTGCCTTACTTCCACTTGCAGTTTATGCACTAATTTCTACAATATATACCTATTATATTCGTTAATTCCTGTAAGTGTAAGTATAATTCTGAAAATATCAGTATTTTTTATGGGGAGCGATTCAGGAAAGAAATCGAACTCCTAGTCGAATTTAAATACTGATTAATATTATTCCGTATGTAGTGTATAGATGCCAATATTAACTTACTACTTGTAGTTTTAGTGCATGACTTGCTCATGAATCAGTGCCTTGACGTGGCGAGCAAGCTTAGTTGAAAATATATTACATATTTTCAAAACCAAACTGATTCTTACGCTAACGTTCAGCAAATAAATACAATCGGCCCTTTTCAGGGCCAACAAATGATTTAAAAAGAATTTACTAGTGTATTGCTCTTATTTGTATGGACACATATGAGCAAAAAATATTGTGAATTACGTGAATAAAATAATTTCCTCCCTTTCTCCTTCAACTATGTTTGGAAAATCAATAATGCTGAGTGAGAGGAATATGTGTGGGGGTGTTGCATAAAAAATTTGGCAATGTAAAAAGGTCTGGGATCTATGTTATTGTTGTTATTGCTTGTACGGGTCGTTATAAGTTTGTTTGTATTTGGCGCCTTATTGGATTGGTTTTCAATTATTGTTAAATTGGATTATTTTACATGTTTTAGTTGCGACAATTTTTAATACGTCACTACAATATTTTACAATCAATATTTCACATGTTACACATTTCTTGTGTTAAAAATCTTAATTATATTGAATTGTTGTATCGACTTGGTCTCGGTGAGGCATGAGGTCTGATCCGTAAACAATTAACAGTATTGCCTATCGGCTGCTGGAAATCGGCTAACAATTATGTGCAAACAAAATCTGACAATCTGGCAACGTACTGTACGTGCTGTTTGCGCCACCATTTTGTTTAATATGGTTGTACCACCATTTATCTGTTCTTCTTTATAACTTTACACCCTCATCATGGGATTTTCACGAACATTGCTATGTTCAATGTTCGCTTACGTTTTTTGAATTACATATTTTCATTTTTTAACTTCTGACACGCTGTTAATACAGATCTTTTGAATGATTGTTGTCCTGATGTCACGGACAAAAACAGACAGAAACCAACCCAGATCCGGCAGACGGGACATTTCTAGTCTGCCGGACATGGGTATATAAACTCGCTGCAAACAGCAAGTATTTGAGAGTCAATTCTGAGCCCAGCTCCTGCTCTCTAGTAGTTCTGAGCCCAGCTCCTGTTTTCACCAGTTCCGAACACAGCTCGTGCCGAATTAGCCCGAGCCCAGCCTCCTAGCTCCCCGCCGTAGAAGCTGACCTTCAGGAGGTCAACAGCAACGCCGCCAAGAGGCAGCGCATACGACCGGACCCGGCCTTCTGCTGACCGTCGTCCGGGCCAAGTCTGTGCCCGGCCTCCAAGCCCTAGACAGCTCAATGGCCAAGGTTGTGAATGAGTTATGATTATGTAATAGGCAGGTTCATAGATGGTTCTCTTTAATTTTAGCATTTCAGTAGATTTATTATTATTATTACTGGAGTCTATCGGGGTAACTAGAGTGACTGATTTGACACCGACAAAGAAGAGACCATACATAGAATTAAATAAGTCTAAGCGGTTAGTCGCTACTATAAAAAAACGAGGCGTTATCAAGAGTTTATTGGGCAATACCGAAGAAATAAATCTATCAGAAAATGTGATAATACGCAACATTGAGAAGTTGGACAGGATGCCCCGTCTGGTCAAAGTATTTATAAAAAACCAGCCAAAGAATTTCAACAAAAGTAAGAAGAGTCGAAGATATACAGAAGAGAAGAAAGCGCTGTTCTTAGCTTTAATGAAGTACAGCCCAACAGGATGCAAATTCCTAAGTGAAATTTTGTCGCTTCCTTTAGTGCGCACATTGAACAGGTGTTTGGCGAATGTGATCATAAGACCAGGTATTAACAATAATTTATTTTCATATTTAAGCATTTTCCCTAACCAGGCTAAGATTTAGACAAATATTGTATTCTACTATTCGATGAAGTATCGCTGGCTTCTTAATTTATGAATTAATGTACAAGCGGCTTTAGAATAAGGCCTGGAAGATTTAGGTACACATAGAACGCCGAAGATAGCGGATCACGCTTTAGTATTTATGATTCTCGGTCTGCATAATAAGTGGAAGCAAGCGGTCGCTATTTACTTCGTGCGCAGTACTGCGAAAACATATGTGCTAAAGTCGTGTATTCAGGAGGTCGTAAAGGCCATTCACTATAAAACTGACTTTCGCATTGTATGTCCGTGTCTGATTTGGCCAGCAACAATTAGGCAAGAGGGGCTAGTCTCGCTGCTGACTACGTACGACAAGGTGGTTGAGATGAGTATATTTATAATGTCGATGGTCATAAAATTATTCATTTGTTTGATGTTCCGCATTTCGTAAAGAGCTTAAGAAATAATTTTATAACCAAAGATGTTATGTTTGATGGCAAACGAGCAAAGTGGAGCGATATTAAGCAATTGTACAGTTTTGATGGTCGAACGGTCGATTCTAAAGTCTCGAAATTAACTTTGAAACATATTGAACCTACAGGTAAAGGTAAGATGCTTATGGTCATTTGAAGTTGCTGAGCAATGCTGAAGCAATCGATGTACATAACACTGCGGATTTCATACTTTTTGTGAATGACCTTTTCGATAGTTTGAACTGTGAACATAAATCTAACAGGCCTTTAGGTTCTAAATTATATGAAAATTCACCTCATTTTGAATTCTTTCATAAAAGATAACAAAACAGTGCCAACTCCACCAAGCGTTTTTTACATACAAAAAATGTAAACCAATATCCTTTAGAAAACTTTTTTGGAATCATCAGGGGACCCTGCCGACGTAATACGAACCCGACATGCCCCGAATTTGTTTCCGCTTTTAAAACATGTATAGTAAACTCAACATTGAAAACTACGAAGGAAACAAATTGCGAGGATGACGGCTGTAATTTTCTTGCCGCTATCCATAATTTACTTTCACCAGTTCCTTCAAATAATCCCACTCCCGATATTCCAATGACCCTCTCCACTCATATTCTAATGCCCAGTTGCACCAACATCTGTAATTAAATTAGTTAATCATGATTAGCTAATTCTTGTTAAAAAGTTAATTCGAATTAAAATGTAACTAGTTGCACCGACATTTTTTAATCGTTGATTAGTAAACAAGAATTAATGCTCTGACGTCATAAATATTAACGCTGTGATTGGTTGAATCAATTTCATTTTAAATAATTGAAAATCAATATTAATATTTAATACCACATGTATCGACAAATTATTTTAATGTGTATGCATATTAGAAAATAAAAAATCAGTTAACTATACGACGAAAGATAAAAGTGTATTGTAATGTAGGAAATCATCATGTCAAACATACAACTGGAAAAGGCATATAAAACTTTTTCGTAAATTCAAAAAAGGATCATAAACTTGTATAAACTAAACTCTTCAGTGAATTCAAACCACATTTGAAGCCCTTGAAAAACAGATACAATTCGCTCGGTTATGTACATTTTTCTGAAAATAATTCCATGTAATATAAATATAACATACATATATTGGCAAGAAAAATTTGTACTTTGTATTTTTCATAATTCAGAATGCAATATACATTGATATCTTTATATGTAACCAACAATATTAACACAGTTATTATAAACACATCTTGTACAAGTTCTGTGTGAATAATAAAAACCAACGATATCATATTAATGCAACTGAATGCAACACAGAATGCCACGGACGATTTATTCACTTTAATTATTACAAATAGTATTAAATTGTTGACAATCACATCATATTAAAAATACTTGTATATTCTATATTTGTTCATCAGTTCTTCAATCGTTTCTTTAGAGAAATTGTACGTCATCATATAATTCAAATAGGTTGTTTCTTGTTCTATACAGATCGGATGTAGTAACACACGAACGATAATACACAAATCTTCATCTGATGATGAAAAAATAACCTAGAACTAGGCGAATTTTGTTCAGTAGACATTTTCAGATAAATTATCGCAATCAGAATATTTTAATATGTATACCTGCAAAGCAAATTGATTAATAATTGCAAGTTTATTCATTAACGAACAATTCAAACACAAATACTTTAGTATGATGAAATATGTCAAGTCGTAAGACGCAATGAACCTTGTGTAGGTTATAAACAGCCTTTTTGTACGCTGGCTGCTATGTTCCAACTAGTAGAAAGAATCAAGCGGTAATTTAAATTTAAATCAACGACTTTATGTATAAAAAATGTGTATAAATGCCGATGACAATAATTGACATTCCACAGCAGTTTGGTCAATACACATTTATCTAAAAATTAAGTTATTTTATGACATAAACAATAATATATGCATATTAAAATATTCGTACTTACGTGTTTTATACGTTTCACATTGAAAACAGCTGTCAAATTCATTAATAAATGCATATTTGCTCAAAAACGAAGAGATGTGGACAGTCAACTTAATCATGATTAGCGATTTAATCACGGAATAACGGCGAATTAGTTAATTCTGATTAGCAAATCAGAATTAGTGCTAACAACGGTCGGTGCAACGCTTTTTGTACTTAACAATGAATTAGTAAACAATAATTAGTTAACAACGGTCGGTGCAACTGGGCATAAGTGTTTGAAATAATAACGCATTTGATAGTGAGCGTTATTCGTATATGAATGGCGTTATTTCGGTTGTTTGCGCATGCATCTGACCTAACGTAATAAGTGCCACTTTTTTGTGAAAGATTATTTATATTTTTGGCAAGTTTTTTTCGTATTCCCTCTGAAAGCTATATTCTTTTATTTTTATTGATTCACATTACTAATATAAACGAAAATAAATAGTACATTCGTTTGAGAAGAGTGGGTTTCCAAACGGAACCACTAAGTCTAAAGCGTGATTTTGACCAAACAATTACCATACCGTCATGGATTTGAGCAACTTTACTTCTGATGACGCCTACGTCCTTATTGATTAGATTCCATCTGATACGGGTTCAATTACTTCAAGTGCTCCATCAACTGATGACATTGCATATCTTGACGCTCTTGACGATAGCGATTTTGCAGAATTTCGGGTTATTCATTCTAACATTGATGATCCTATCACATGGATTTAGAATTCGAAAGTAAAGATGATCTTCCGCTTTCTCATTTTGTTACACAGCCGAAGTCGAAGCCGTGTGAATGGACAAAAGATCGAAGTTTTGTAAATAAGCCTGTTTCATCATTGATGATTCTGGTCCTAATATATCTAGAAATATTGAAACGCCTACAGAAACATTTTATTGTTTATTTACAAAGGAACTTATCGACAAAATAGCATATGAAACAAATTTATATGCAACACTGTAGTTTGGAGAACGATTTTTGCCAACTAATTCTGATTAAATCGAATGTTTCTTTGGTATAAATCTTAGGATGGGACTTACAAAAAAGCCAAGTTATCGGGACTACTGGTCGGCCAAGTTACAAATGAGAGATCCTTTTATATCATGCTATATGCCCCGAGACCGGTTCTGTTGGCTCTTGTCTAATATGCACGTCAATGACAACTCTGTTCAACCAAAAAAGGCGAAGCAGGTTTTGACAAGTTATACAAACTTCGACCACTTCTTGATGCATTATCAGAAACTTTTGGCAACTGTTACAATTCAAACGAAAATCAAAGTATTGACGAGTCCATGATCAAATTCAAGGGACGAATTGCAATTCGCCAGTATATGCCTCTCAACTCCATCAAAATATGGATCCGGGCAGACCAGTCCGGATTTATATCACAATTTCAATATATATATATATATATATATATATATATATATATATATATATATATATATTGAAAAAACAGGAGATGGAGTGGAGGAAGGGCCTGGGTCCAAGAGTGATCAAGGATCTAAGACGCGCGCTAGTGGGAAAGCATTACAAAGTATATTTTGATAAGTTTTTTTCATTTGTGGGACTGCTAGGCGATCTGTTCAAGGAAAACAGGACAATAAGGAAGGGGCGGAAAGACGAACCAAAGGATATAGTGAAAAATAATACTAAGATTGAAAGGGGCACTTTCGACTGGGCAATAAGTACAGAGGGATTACTATATCTGAGGTGGATGGACAAAAAGGGTCGCAATTTCCTGCTGGTCATAATACGGAACTACTAAATAAATAATAAACTACAATAAATAAATGTTTTTGAGTTATTTGTAATGTATTTTCCATATAATCCCATGTGTGGAAACATAATGATTTTCTTTTAATAAAAAATAAAATCCGGCTGGTAAGGGTTAAAACCAGTCAAGAGAGGGTATACAATTTGGATGAGGGCTGATGAGTCCGGCTTTGTGTGCCAATTTCAGATATACACCGGAAAATTTTAAAATATACGTGAAAAATCATTAGGAGTCAGGGTTATTAAAGATTTAACCAAACCTCTTATTGGAAAAAATCACCGGGTATATTTCGATAACTCAGTAAACCTTGAAAGAGAGTTACGAGAATTAGCAATTTACTCATGTGCCACTGCTAGAAAAGGTAGGAGACATGCCAGATCTTACCAACGATAAGAAAATGAAAAGAGCAGATACCGACTGGAAGATAACCAAAGATGGCATAGTAAATATGAAAGATTGATAAAAGGCCCGTAATTTTTCTAAGTAACTTTCACAATCCTGAAGAACTGACAACTGTAAACCGCAAACAAAAAGATGGATCTTCGAAAGCAGTACCATGTCCGTCAATTGTATTGGATTACAATCGACATATGCGATATGTGGATAAAGTTGACATGATGAAGTTTTTATGAAATCGATCGTAAATCTAGAAAATGGTACCATAGATTATTATGGTATTTTTTAGATATTTGTGTTTACAATGTTTACAATTTATTCCAAAAGAACAACTGGAGCTACTATAAACCTAAAAACGTTTCGGCTATGTTTAATCGATGGATTGGTATGAGCTTCCAAATAAATTTAAAGTATCACAAGAAAAAAGAGGATAAAGCTGAACATATGCCGAAACATTCGAGATCAAAGCGTTATGCTTTGTGTAGCACCCATGGCGACCCTCACAGGACAATATAGATGTGTAGCACATGCAATGTTGGCTTGTGCCTAACTGAAAAAAATAAATGTTTTACAAAATTCCATAATAATTTGTAATTCTTTTTTTTTAACAAAATGGACCCCCATTTTTAAAATCAACAGCTCATATATTTAATTTCATATGGTATTTCATGACGGAAACATATTTAAATAGAATTAATAAATCCATAATTTAATGTTTTTTTTTCTGCGGGTGGATGCAAGCACACTGGCGTTTTAAATGTTTATTCATCGTAGACCTGTTGAACCATCACCGACATCAACAGAGTGTTAGTGGCGAAAACCGAAACTGGCCGGTGTTGGTACCAGCATAGAATTTTTATCTTCAAAAGGTCTCGGCACTGAGGATATTCCCCAATTGCAGAAAGCTCTAAATGCAACCTGCGAGTCCTGTCGAACAATTAGATGTACATCTAATTTTAATCAAATTTAAAGAAGACATGGCCTATGTTTTCATTGTACGCTTGGAACAGAGGAGCCTGCATCCAAACACAACAGCAGTAGAAAAATAAACTCAGGTTTAAATTGAGGTTCAACCAAGTAAACGCGTCGACAGTGTACGATGTAGCACACTGGGTGATTGTATAGCAAATTGTAGGAGCCTACAAATTACGGGATACTGTTGCTCTGGAAACAGGACGACTTTTAGAAAATGAAGTACAGAAAACCCACTGCATCAGGTAGATATTTAGCTTATTTTGATTATTCCCCCAAACGCTATAAATTAGCAGTAGTTATTGCTTTAGTTGACCGCGTTTTAAAATTGTCACATTCTTCTTTCCATAAAAAAAATTTTCAATATGTATACAATACTCTCACAGCTAATGGTTATCCAGAAACTTTAATTAAGACAGTGATTAGAAATAGATCTAAAAAAATTCTTAATCCAGATACCAATAATAATAATAATAATAATTTACTTACCTCTAATCAAACAAGTAATTCTACTCCTAATTTGCCACAATTCTTAGCACTTCCCTATCACCATAAAAGTTTTCATTCCCTACAAAATATATTTAATAATTTACCTATTAAGCTGGTTTTCAAAAGTTTAAATTCTATTAGTCCTTTCTTTTCTAAATTAAAAACATCAACACCTCTTACTAAACGTAGTAATGTCATCTATCAAATAAATTGTTCTGATTGCCCGTCTTTGTATATTGGAGAAACTTGTCAATATATCGAAAGACGGTTCTATCAACATCAATATCACCATAAGAATAAAAATGACCAACACAGTGCTATAGTTGAGCATGCTTTACATACTGGACATTCTATAGATTTTGTTAATTTCAAGATTTTACATTCCGAACCTAACAAATTTAAAAGATTAATTTTAGAAAGTATTTACATTAGCTTGAATAATAACACATTGAACCACATCACTGATTTTCATAATATAATTTCTAATTTTGGCGCTTTAATTTCAACAGTTTAACTAAATGGACGCTAGAGGGCTAAATGTAGCAGCTTCGTCGTTTTTAATTTATTTCATTATCACTGACTTGTCCGACTTGAACATGACCTTGTCAGGCCATGTTGTTTCATTCGTTTTGTTTTTCTCATCACTTTTAGTGTAAATACTTAGGTATTAGGTAATTATACTTTTAAATTGTTTACTAGTGTATTAGTATTATATTTTATATATTGATTATTTATACAATTTTTCCAGATGTTGCTTTCAATATAACATTGTAATTTTCGCTTTGATAATGGCTACAACCCATGGCCGAAACGTCAGCATATATTGCTAATATATAATTGTTTCTGATCATCTCGTAACAACTTATTGTCCTTATTCCAACTATTTCCGGATTATGAATGCCGTTGTCAACATCACCGAAAATTGTAGAAGATACTTAAACAATCAGGACTTGTTTTAAGTAGCATGCATCCAATTTTTTAGCGTCCTCTGATGCTATTTCTGAAGATTATGTTGTTGAAATAAGGTGTCCGACTAGTGTAAAAGCTAAGAAAAGGTATTCAACACAAACAAATAAAATAACGGCGAAATTCAACACCCAGGTGCAGTTACAAATACACATGTGCAAAAAAAATAAAGCATTATTTTGCATAGCAGATCCTGAATTTAATAATAAAGTTACTATTATCACAGGTGACTGTGATAAAAGTTATATTGAAGGGTTAATGAAAAGAGCAGAGTCATTAGGCATAAAAAAATGTATTTCCCACAATTTTACTGTATAAAAAATATTATTTTTCGTAATATGTACACTATAAATCATTGTGTAAACATGAATGAGGTCGTAACATTTTAAACTCTCGTATTCTGCGAACAACTCTTTCCACATGGAAACTTGCAATTTGTTTAGTCAATATTACATCTTGTTTTTAATTTCTGGTACCACTAGGGACACTTTTTGTATTCCGCCCACGTCAACTCTTCCTTTATCAGATCATGCAGTTTCTGTATTTGTATTTACAAACAGTCGATAATACTCTGAACATTTGCATACCCGGCTCTAAATGATACCGGTACTAATTCTGCATTTTTAGTGAATGAATTGAAGTTTTAGAAAATATTTCCTCCTGGAATACAAAACAACTTCATCGGCTATTCAACTATTATCTGTAATTAGAAGCATCACTTCGAGTCATCGCGGAAGTCTTTGCAATAACTATACCTCTTACAAGGAGACATTGTCACGACCGGAACACGGATTTGGCTGAATTTTTTTTTAGTGGTAGGTGGACGCTAGTAGTGATTTGTGGTAAAGTAATAGGGCGCAACGTTTTGTCCTTTTCGAGAAAAAGGGCTTTAAAAATATAGCAATGTTTATATAGCTGTTTAAAAGACGCACTGACAGTTGGTGCAGCGTTGCCGAGTGGTTGACGTCCTTATCTGCCACGCGATTGGTCTGAGTTCGATTCCCGCCTAAGTTGTTTTTATTTTTATTTTTTAATTATGAATAATAAATGAAAAACTACTTATAATAATAATAAATTTATTTTATTTTCGTTCATCAGTCTCGTCGTTCTGTGGAGTTTTTTTAGTAGCTTTTGGGATGGCAATCGTCACAAAAACGATTGAAACAGAATCTTTACCACAAATCACTACTAGCGTCCACCTACTACTAAAAAAAATTTCAGCCAAATCCGTGTTCCGGTCGTGACAATGTCTCCTTGTTAGTAGGATGCTACAAACGGAAAATTAAGATTTAGCTGCTGCACTAGAATTGACGGTGCAAGCCAATAATATTCTTAGAGATATTGGAAAGAATGCAGTTGAAGAGTTTAAGTTAAACTACTCTATTTTTAATTCACAATAAGAATTACAGGAAGATGTAGACAGATTAAATATTTACTGCATTTCCAATGACTTAAATCTAGATATTAACAAATGCGACCTTGTTCGTTTTACTAGAAATAGAACACTTATTCAATATAACTATCACATTAACGGGATTATCTTGGAGGTTATAAATACCATGAGAGATTTTGGTATAATATATGAATCAAAATTAATGTTTAACCACTCATATAGACGAAATAGTAAAGAAAGCATATAAATTGCTAGGATTTATATTACGTGTCTATAAATCATTCACGTCAGTAGAATCATTAATAATATTGTATAAGGTGAAGTGGGGTAAGTTCGTAAACGGGGCAAGTGCATATACAGGCTATTTTTATTATAATATGAGAGAAATTTCTCTAGCTAGTATGTAGTAGTGTACTACAAGTTAATATGAGCTATTCGTCATAGATGGCGCGCAAGAATGAACGTATTTTCCTCAATTATCACCGGGTTTCTGAAACTCAGCGTTAACGAACGATTGACGTCACTTAACACTGAGGCGTGAAATCGGCATCTGAAACATCAGCGTTAACGTGAAACGTTGGTTCACGCCGACGTTAACTGACGTCAGTTTTTTCTTAGTAACCCGCTCCAAAAACATGAATTAGACCAATCAAAAGTGCACGTTAGTCAAACTTGCAATTGTTTAAATTTGCCAGTTCAGTATTAATAAAATGTATTAATATTATATTTTTTATTACAAATAATAGTGTATTCAAAATGAATGACGCAATTTTATTATTGGCAGAAGAAGAAAGGAAGAAAACAAAATTAAATACAATAAGAAAAACATTAAGAAATAATTTAAATATATTTGAAATTCCTGAACGAAGGTTCAAGAATTATTCCGCTTTACCCAAGAAAATGTACAGTATTTAATAAATATATTAAGACCACACATGGATGCACATGCTATTGTAGCTGGTTTAAGCCTAGAGAAGTAAAATATTAATCGCGCTTAGATTTTTCGCAGTAGGTAGCTACCAACGATGCATAGGGCAAGATTTTAATTTGTCAGTCAGCCAAACAACAGTAAGCCGATGTATTAAAGTCGTGGCCACAGTTCAATCTCTTAGATATCACTATTCAAAGTGTAAATAACACTTTCATATTCGATTGGTATAGAAAACCCACTTCTTCAGGTAGATATTTACCCTTCTTTGATTATTCTCCTAAACGTTACAATATAGCAGTAGTTACTGCTTTAGCAGACCATGTTTTGGAATTGTCACATCCCTCATACCATAATAAAAATTTTCATTACGTTCATAGCATCCTAATACCCAATGGTTACCCTCATAACTTAATTAAGACAGTGATTAGATTAAATAAATTTCTTAATCCGGATAGCACCAATAATAACAATAGCAATGTAACCAATTCAAATTAAACCGTTATATCTACTATTAATTTACCTCAGTTTTTAGCACTTCGTTACCACAATAAAAATGTCAATTCTGTACAAAGTATTTTCAACAATTTACCTATAATGTAGTTTTCAAAAGTTCAAATTCCATTAGTTTGCTATTCTCGAAATTAAAAGCAATTACACCGAAAGTTAAACCCAGTAATGTCATCTAACAACTTAATTGCGCTGATTGCCCTTCTATCTATATTGGAAAAACTTGCCAATATACATATAGAGAGAAGACTCTACCAGCATAAATACCATCATAAAAATAAAAATGACCAACACAGTGCTATTGTTGAGCATGCCTTAAATTCTGGTCATTCTATTAATTTTGATAATTTTAAAATTTTACAATCTCAACCTAACAAATTTAAGAGATTATATCTGGAAAGCGTTTACCTGAACAATCATACTATTAATCATATTACAGATTTTTGTCATTTAAGATCAAATTATGACGCCTTATTTACGTTAGTTTCCCAAGATGGACGGTAGGGGGTTAAATGAACTAGTTTCATGTCATTATCTTTGTTAGTACAATTTCACTAGTCACCATTTTACTTTCTTGACTGACGTTGTCTTCCCGCATAACATTGCAGGGTCATGACTTACATTATAAAATCATAAGTTTTTTCTCACAAATGTGATATTAGATAGGTAATTTGGACTTTATATTTTAATTTGTTTATTACTTAGTAAGTTTTATATTGTTACTATTTACATGCAATTTTTCAGATGTTGAATATTTGTTTCGTCGCTTTGATAATGGCCACAAACCGCATGGCCGAAACGTCAGCTTTTTAATTATTTCGTATTAATATATTTCGTTCTGCATTTCGAAAACTGCTTGTCTTTATTCCAAGCTTCCTGGATCAAATTTTGCTTGTATTCATGATATATACAAGTTATTTTAATATGTAACTAGATTTGCGATGCAGACCTGAAAATTATAAATATTAATGTTCGACACGCTGGCAGTTTACGTGACTCCTTCATTTTTCGAAACAGTGCTGTATCAAGATATTTACAGCAGTGGTACACAGCAGGGGATCGAAGTTTGTGGCTTTTAGGTATACCTGTTATAAATAGTACCTGTTTGAAATAAAAATTATGTTGTTATAATTTCTTTCGTCCAAAAACGTGAAACGTGATGGACGTCGACATTGAATATGACCTTGCTAGGCCATGATTTTCAATTGTTTTATTTTTTCACTTCCTTCCTGTGATAGTACTTAGGTTTAGATGTTGTTTAAATTTTTTAATGTATTTTCGCTTTGAGAATGGCCACAATCCATATGGCCGAAACGTCAGCATTGTATTGCTCTAATATACTGTTCTGAACATCTAGAACAATTTTGTCTTTATTCCAACCGTCATCGGATTAAAACCTTTGGTAGAAATAAAAATTACTTATAATTACATAAATGAAAAGGCGGCTCTGGTTACGCTCTGCAGCCATGGACTATGACCCCCGTATTCGGTACGGTACGTAATATATGCATATCCATACACCTTGTCATACATGCTCTCCTATTATTTCTGTTAGAATCAGTAGGACAATAATCACGATCTTTTATTGTATCTCCAATGTCTTCGTAAAACGAATCTTCATTATCTGTATCTGTCATTGTCACGAATTTAAATGAAATGTGTTTTCACTGATATCCTTATATCATGAAATTCTAGTTGAACCTAGTTGTATGTTACATGTACAACTTGGTTGTAAAACATATTAATTTTACCGATGCGTATGTCACTACTTGCGACTTTGTTTTACGTAATTTAATGAACATTAATTGAGGCGATTGTAGGGAAATAAAAGGCCTGCTGCCCCAGTAATGGGAAAGGCGTGATGTTATGTAAGTATGATTCTAACAATGACAAAGCAAAGAAAAGCTATTCCAAGTACAGTTATTTAAAGTAAGGTTATGTTGTTGTTTTTTGTTTTAATATAAATTGTATGGAGGAGGATATAATTATTGAAACCGAACCACCAAATGATGAAGAGGAGCACGAAAATTTAAGTGAATTACAGTCAACTGCTACCAATACTGATGTGGCACTGAAGAAAAGAAACATGAGAAAGATGCAAAGAAATCCAGATAGCTGGGCTTGTAATGAGAGGAAAAGGCAATACGATCAAGGACCACAGTATGTTTCATCTCGAAATAAGGTCGTATTTAAACGCATGTATCTGAAAATGTTCTGAAAAAATTACTAATGAGGAAAGAGATGAAATATTGAAGGAGTATTATAACATGAAAACTTCAGAGTCTACACCTACCCGGAGAAGGAAAGGGAAAACATGAAAATTCCAAACGATCAGCCACATTTCTCTATTTTTTACTGTAAAAGATAGCACAACACAAGTATGTAAGCAATTTTATTGTGGCACCTTGTGCATAAGTCAGAAACCAATATACTCTGTACAGAAAACAATCTTCTCCCGCGTATTGAATCGCACTACCGTCGGGCTGATTCAAAGAGTGAATATTTGGATTCATCTCTAAGTATTAGAAAAATGTATAAATTGTATAAGAATTGGGTGCAAGACAAAAATAAACAACCACTGAAAGAATCTGTTTATAGATACATATTTTGTAACAACTATAATCTACATTTTCATGTGCCAAAGAAAGGTCGATGCGATACGAAGAAATTCGTATCATGGAAAAAGGAAAAAGATTGACACAAGATCGCAAGACTATATGATGATCATATCAAAGAAAAATAGCAGTGAGAGAAGTGCGGAATCGCGATAGAGGAGCAAATATGCCAGTACTTTGTTTTGATCTTCAAAATGTATTAAGCTGCCCTAAAGCTGAAATAAGTTTTTTTTTTACAAATCGAAATTTTCAGTATATAATCTGACTGCTCATTTTTCTAGTACTAAAAAGATTTACTGTGCCCTTTGGCCAGAAACTTTATCAGGGTAATCTGGCAATAATATGGCCAGTGCTCTTATGAAGATATTGGAATTGGTATTTCAGGACAATTCGGACATACATGAAATAATTCTTTGGAGCGATAGTTGCGTACCACAAAATATAAATTCCCATATTTCATTTGCCATGGCAGATTTTATAAAGCGACATGAAAACTTAAAGAGCCTTACTATGAAATATTCTACAGTAGGACATTCATGCGTCCAAGAGATTGATTCAGTACATAGCAGTATAGAACGTGTGCTAAGGAAATTTAAATATTTTTCACAAATTTCTCTAATTCGCTTGCTACTACAGGTCAACAGAATCAAGACTTACAAAGTGATACAGTTGCGTGCAGGAAATTTCAAAAACTTTCAAGAATGTGCGACCTTATTCAACTGTGCTAAAGTGCCGTACACAAAGATACAACAACTTAATTTCTCTGGATCTATCTTTAATATTAAATACAAAATTTCCCATGCTCAGGAAGAATTTGTGACGCATATTATAAAACCTAATATGGGGAAAAGGCAGGGCGTTATAAAATCTCATTTGAACTTTCCCGTGCCCAACAGGCTAAGCAATCGCAAAATCTACCCCAAAATAAAAACGCATAGCGAAATTACTTTTCTAGATCGAGTAAAACAAGTAAAAGTGCTTTATTTGTCATCAAAAATATTCCAGCGTAAATTATTAAATGGAGAAAAAATTATGAGAACTTGGGTAGCCTTATTTAATACGGATAGTCTATTCGGTAGCGACGTTTCAATGACTGGAATCGCAAGAATATTCTGGTAGTCACAGACTATCTGTTATGACATTGAAAACAAGAGGTAGTAAACCAGGAAAAATAAATCAAATAATATGTGCGCAAATTGACAAAAAAATTATGCACTAGACGAAAATTCTTAAACGTGTAGTTAAAAAAAAAGTTGCGACCTGCATTGACAGGCGATGATGAAATGTTAGGATCGTCGAAAAATTAAAATTTTATAATGGCAACAGAAAATAATATCGGTATTTGATGTTTTTGTCAGAACACCTTAAAAGATATGAAAATATTAATAGTGTACGCACAAATTATTTATCTTCTTGAATTTATTCAATTAATGAGTAAGAAGTCGGAAGAAGTATTTGTCAGTGAAATAAAAGCGTCTAAATATTATGGGTCACGTTGATCAATTATCTTTTGTGATAAGATATGTACAAAAGTGTGGATCACCTGTAGAAAGATTTTTATTATTTATTCCAAGGCACAAATCGCTGGAACTGGCAAAAGCCGTTACAGATGCGTTGACAATTTTGGGAATGATATATCGTCGGTGCGGAGTCAAAACCTCGTATCTCAATATTTGATTATTTTGAGTTAAGAGGTTCTTGCGGTACAATATTAGCTCCCGGATAAGTTCACAAACATTGTAGCTCTATATCTATGCCCAATAGCGTACTGGGCAATAGTGTAGAAACCACGTATCTCTTTGCGGTATTATTTAAGTTCTGAAAACTCGTATCTCACACAATGTAACAAAAATGAAACATGTCATGTTACATGCAGTTGTGTATATCAAATTTTCTATTATTCCTTGATTGAAAAACCTTCATGTAAGTAGTATCAGTACTTAATTCATAACTTTATGTATATTATTTTGTAATCAGGCTATGTAGTGAGTAGAATATCGTATGAATATTTGGAGTATAACAAAAAGTGAGGTTATGGTTTCAATTTAAAGTTGCAAAAGTCTAGTTTATAGTCTAGTTTTAATTTTTAATTAATCAAATACGTAATCAGACAGCACACTAATAACAAATTCTTAAAATTTCATACCAAAATTACCCTGTTATCTAAATTTTTCATTAATAATTCTGAGATACGAGGTTCTTGTTTTCTTATTTTATTGAAATTTAGCCAGATACGAGGATTTAATATTAATCCAGTCTATTATTTTGGTTGTAATTGTAGGTCATAATGGGAACTCGGGGAGCTAGAATTTTAGCCATGGTCTTTAGTAATAATAATGATAAGGACTCTGCAGAAGAATCCCCCGGAAATACCTCTGGTGCCCCCATGGAATTGAACATTATTGAATCCGGCCAAAATGCAAAAAATACTGGCGCACAAAATTTAAATAATATTGAAGAAGATGATGAGCCCGATGAACCTTTTCAAGATTCTGGATCTAGCTACAAACCAACCGATTCTGAAGATTCTGATACTGGTAAGAATAATATTATACATCCAAGGAAAAGGAAAAATGGTGGAGGTGCGTCAATTATGGAAAACCCAAAAAAGAAACGTGCCAGAAAAGGACATCCCGAACCCGATACATGGAAAAGAAATATAAATCAGACCTCAAGAATGAAGGGCCAAAGCTATTCAGTCGTGAAAAAAACGAAAGATATTGCCAAGACAATAGTAGTAGTAGAAAGAAAACGAAGAGAGTTGGGGCCCCGTTGCAATTCATCAATGTGTTTAAAATCGAAAGAAAAACGGCAATGTTACAAAATATCCGACGAGCAAAGGGAGGTTCTATTTAAACTGTTTTGGTCTGAGATGGATTGGAATCAAAGAAAAATCTTTGTAGCAACCTTGGTACATAGAGTAAATGTAAAGCAAAGAACTACACAAAAAGCTTCAAGCCGCAAGAATTATACTCTAAAATACCATTTGAAAATAGAAAACGAGCTTGTGCCTGTTTGTAAGAAAATGTTTAGTTCTACTCTACATTTGGGTGAATGGACAATAGCTAATTGGGTGAAAAAAAGTACAACAGGGATCGTGTCATCAACCAGTAAATTTTCGAATAAGGTTCAAGCGCTCAACGTTGAGAAAAGGTTGCAAGTTCGAAATTTCCTAAATAAACTACCTAAAATGGAATCGCACTACTGTCGCGCATCAACTAGTAAACTTTACCTTGAGCCAGCAATCACGACTTATGCAGATCTGCACAGAATTTTCACTGAAGAAGTTGGAGGGGGCTGTGCTGGCTGAGATGTCTTTGTCTCTGAAATGCAGGCCATGAACATTGCCATGTTTCAACCTCGTAAAGATCAATGTGATCTATGTTTCAGCCATAAACAGGGAAATATGGAAACTTGCGATTATGAAAGCCACATAATGGATAAAGATAGAGCCAGGATGGAAAAAGAGTTGGACAAAGAAAATGCCCTTCAGGGAAAAGTGACTGTGTTCACGATGGATGTCCAGGCTGTTCAATTGGTTCCCTACTTGCCAGCTGGAATGTTGTACTTTAAACAGAAACTGGCTTGTCATAATTTCACTATATACAACCTGGCTACCGACAAGGTTGTTTGTTATATATGGCACGAGGGGGAGGGAGGCGTAGATAGCAACACCTATACTTCGTGTGTCATTGATTATCTAAATACTGAGTTAGATGAGGAAGAAAAGGTTAAGGAGAAAATCTTCTTCAGCGATGGATGCTGCGCGCAAAACCGAAATTGCCTGCTATCAAATGCATTGCTACGTTATTGCATTGACACCCAATCTACTGTTACCCAAAAATATTTGGTGAAGGGGCATACTCAAATGGAATGCGACAGTGTCCACTCTACGATCGAGCAAAGAAAGAAAAATCGTGAAATGTTTTCTCCTTCAAACTATGTGCAGATAGTTAAGGATGCACGGCAAAAAGGAACTAAAAGAGGAAAGAAGGGAGGATCTAAGGAGAAAGAAGAGGAAGAAAAAAAGAAAGCAGGGCCATATAAAGTTAAATATCTGAACCACACCTTCTTCAAAGACTTCTCTCAAATCCAATATTTTACCTCCATACGACCCGGAAATAAAGCAGGAGATAGCTGTGTAACAGACATTCGGGCATTACAGTACACGTCTGAAGGTATAAAATACAAACTACACTTCGATGAGGACTGGGAAGTAATGCCTAGAAGATTTGTGAAATGCTCTGCAACTGTGAAAAATTTATACACTGGCCCAATACCAATCTCTCTTGGCAAATTTGCGGATTTGCAGTCTCTAAAACCGATTATTCACAAGGACTATCATGGGTTTTACGATGGTCTTGCGCATCAGCAAATATAAGTTTATATTTAGTTTGGTATTTAAGTGTTTATTATAATATTTTCTGTCGTTTCACTCTATTGAACCATTTCATTATAAATTCTAAAACCTCGTATGTTAATAAATATCTACTAATTCAAGATTCAATAACTCGTATCTGGCATTATTTCCAAAATTCTCAGTGCTTAAACAATAAGTTTGATCTTTCTATACGTCATTAAATTCAAGTTAAAAACCGCATGTACTCAGAATATTTTCACCATTTTATTATGCTTGACAGAAAAATAAAGCAGTTTTTAGCCTCTCCTGAAAACTAACCAATTTTGAGATATGAGGTTTTGGCTCCGCACCGACGATATCTAATTGCAGTGGTCAATTCTACAATTTCAACATGTCTGGAATTTATTCGTAACTACAAGCACGAATTAAGGAAATTAATCCACTTGTAGATTATATTTCATTTGCTACACATTCTTTAAACCTTATAGGAACTTGTGCTGCTTTCAAACTGTACAGAAGCTATAACATTTTTAGGTTTACTTCAAGTACTTTTTTTCACTGTATCTACCCTTCATTGGGAAATATTACAGTCCACGATAAAGGGTAAATTGACATTGAAACGTCTATCAGGGGCTCGATGGTCAGCAAAAGATGATATTTCACAAAAACTTAACGAATCGTGAAGTGAAATTATTGAATCTTTATTATTGATTGAAGATGATTCAACAGAATACAGATACACGATTTGAAGCAAAAGGATTACGAATCCGGTTAGAAAGATTAGAAACTGCATTCATGTCCTTTTTTGGGATTCTTTATTAGATCGACTGAATAAAATTAGTAAAAAAGTAAAAAGTGTTGATATCGATATTACCATACTAATTCATTTATATTCTGCATTAACTAATTACATACATACATAATTTATATTTAAAATAGATATATCAGTATATCTTTTCATCTTTTTCTATTTCGAAACGCGCCAAGAATTAACCACCGCGTCGGATGACACGGTGCACGAGGTTAATCTGCGTGTGGCGCAGCAGGTCTGTTATGCGTGTCAGGACAGCGATGATTTCGGGCGGTACTGTACAGTGTGCGGTGTGCGACAGTGGATTTTTAATCGCGAGCCGGTCGGGGAATTTTTAAAATATGTAAACCACCCGCGTAAATCGTTTAAAACCGTGACGTGTATAGCTCATAACGGTCAAGGATTTGATTTTCAATTCCTGTTAAGATACATGTGCGGATCCTTGAAGTGGACGCCGTCGGTGATCATGTGAGGTTCAAAAATTAATTTAATAGAGAATGGGAAACTCAGATTTGTCGACTCGCTGAGCTATATACCGATGGCTCTAGCAAAATTCCCCGACTCATTTGACCTACCGGGCGAAATAAAAAATGGGTACTTTCCGCATTTGTTCAACACGGTTGCGAATGCCAACTATAACGGCCCTATACCGCAGGCTCAGTTTTACGCGCCGGGCTCCATGTTCGAGAAAGACTGTTTAAAGTTTGTACAGTGGCACACGGAGAAAGTGAACACGGGCTACGTATTCAACATGCAGACGGAGATGCTTGAATATTGTGTATCTGATGTTGACATTCTCCGGCGTGCGTGCATGAAATTTCGCGGGTTCTTTATGACAGAATGCGGTGTGGATCCGTTTACCGTGGCTGTTACAATCGCGTCGGCTTGTAATGTTGTGTTTCGTAGACGGTTTTTGACGCCGGAAACTATTCGAATTGTTCCGCGCAACCGCTACCGTATGCGAGACAACCAGTCAAAGATAGCGTTACAGTGGTTGGTTGTGCAAGAACGCGAGCGTGGAATAATTATCCGGCATGCGGGGCGCGATCGTGAAGCTACTGTGGCGGGTAATTTAGTTGTGGACGGATTCCATGAGGCAACAAACACCGTGTTGGAATTTAGCGGGTGTTTCTACCACGGGTACGATATTTGTTTCCTCGCGAACCGCGACAACAAGTTGAACGAGAACGGTGACCCCCACGAATACAATCCATGAACGGTTCCAACGGACTATGTGCAAGTTGGCGAAGCTCCGTGCTCGCGGCTATCATATCGTCCATGTGTGGGAGTGTGAATTTCGGCGTATCTTTAAAGCTAATGCAGAGACGCGCTGCTTTGTTCATCCACTCATTGCGACGCAGCCTCTGAACCCGCGCGATGCGTTCACAGGTGGGCGCACGGGCTGTACGAAGCTATACTCGCGCGCGGATGGCGATACTAAAATTAAATACGTCGACGTTTGCTCTCTGTATCCGTGGGTGTGTAAATACGGAAAATACCCAATCGGTCATCCTACCGTGTACGTCGCGCGTGAGTGCTGTACCATCCTCGGTCCGTACAATGACATCAGCGCTGTGGAGGGACTAATTAAATGTACAGTGCTACCGCCGAGTGATCTCAACCACCCCGTTCTACCGCTGCAGACCGGTGGTAAGCTGATGTTCGCGTTGTGCCGCGTGTGCTGGGAGGAGATAAGACAGAGTGATTGTACACATAGTGAACAACAGCGCGCAATCACCGGGACCTGGGTGTCGGATGAGGTGAAGAAGGCTGTTCAGATGGGGTATCGAATAACAACCATCTACGAGATCTGGCAATACGAGACCATGCTGTACGACTCGGTGACCAAGTTGGGTGGTATATTTTCCGGGGATATAGACACCTTTCTAAAAAATGAAGCAGGACGCTTCCGGATTTCCAATCGAGTGCAGCCACTATGACGCGGATATGGCAGCCCTGCTGAGACGGGGATACGTTAAGTCGTATTTGCGTCGGGAAGGTGTCCAGCTGGATGAGAGGGCTATTGTGAAGAACCCCAACATCGTCGTAAATCACCTCATCCCGGCCGGTGAACGCGTCGTATATGTAAACTGGGAGTATGCGGACGCCAGCTCTGAATGTACGCCAACTGTGAATGTTTTAATCGCGACTTATGCTACGTTTCAGGCGCGTTTAAAACTCTATGAATACCTACAGGCTCTGGATCGTCGTGTCTTATACTATGATACCGACTCTGTGATATTCACGCACAATGCGGGGCACTATGAGCCACCGACTGGTAATTTTCTCGGTGATCTCACGGATGAACTCGAGATGTACGGTGCGGAGTCGTACATTAGCAAGTTTGTGTGTGGCGGCCCGAAGAATTACGCATATACAGTGTACACTGGTGGAACTGATGCGTTATAAACAGCGTGTAAGGTGCAGGGTATCACGTTAAACTTTAAAAATTCTCAGACAATAAACTTTAATTTGTTAAAGGAATTTGTGCTTGCCAGTGATACGAACAATAGTGACGGTGTCGTTATCTCCTCGGACAATATCCGCCGCTGTACCGGACATAGTGTTGAGGACTGAGAAAACGACATTTAACATTGTGTTTACGAAACGACGTCGGGTACCGGACTATGATTCGATTCTGTACGGTTATAAACGCACGAGACCACTTCCTCCTCTCGGTAACACTTAGTGTATTTATTCATTACGTGTATTTATTGTAAGGAATGAATGGCAGACGCAGTCCAAATTGCGTATTGTTTTGTAATATGTGTATGTGTTATTTCTAAATTGATGTCTCTGTATGTATATATTTTTTAATTTCTGTAGTTTTTTGTATAAAATTCATTGTGTTTATTTTGAATTACGTATATATTCATTTTTAGAACATAAATACTTTTTTCGTGTTTATTCATTATTATTATTTTGAATTACGTTATTTAGTTTAAAATATTAACACGTTTTTTTTTTTCTTTTTCGATATTAATAAATGTAATATTGTAATTGAATTGAAATTACAACCGTACTATGAAGACAGTAAATTTGTGACATTAGTGTCTAGTTTTATAAAAAAGAAATACCGATACGAAACGTTCAAAGATGCACACCAGCGTTTCTGATCACCCCGGAGATGCACCATATTCCAGCCCCTGTCCTCGCCGAAACAGCTATTGTCCCGGCCAACCCCCAGCCACAAAGTTACCTCAGAAGAACATAACCTCTGTAGCCAAGTAGGTTCAGATACCACTCCCGTTAGCAGTTTTGCGGCCAAAGGACCATCCGCCTCACATACCTCAAATAATTATTTAAAGATAAAATTGATTAATTTGTCAACCGGTCTAGTTATTTAGAATATCTATTTGAACATAAAATAGAAGAAATGAAAGCAGCGGGTTTTCAAGAACATCAAATTCTGAGGAATATGTGCATCAATTTATTAATCAAATTAATAAAATAAATAACACATAGATTACCAGATAATGTTGATTTACTAAAACATTTTCAGTAGTTAATACTTTGAAAGTCAAAAAACCAACCTTGATTAATTTATGAGAACATTTCAAATATCCACCCGAAATTATTGAAACTCAATGGAGCAAAATTACTTTAATTGAATGGCAATACGTCGATAGCACAACTGAATTTTGGACTGAAGTAATTACATATAAAGATAGTAACGGGGAAAATCCTTTTAAGGGATTGCCAGACTTTGAATTATCTTTTAGTGCTACTACATTCTAACGCAAAAGTGGAAAGACTTTTTAGTCAAATGAATATTATTAGATCTAAACTTATAAATAAAATGCAATTGTCAATGTTAAGATTTACACTTCACATCAGCTCAGGGTTGCAAAGAGAAGAAGTCAGGGACTTATGGCTGGCAAAAGAAGTAAACAAATTATGAACGAATCACTATTGTTAAATATGTTTGCATGTAGGTAACCAAATATCACAAGTAATGTAGTTAGTGAACGTGCGAAATATTTGCGTTCAAAAAATGGCATTGTTAATGTGATAGAAGAGGCTGCGGTAAATTTAACGGAGAGAATACCAAATTCTTCCAGCAAGCAATGAAATACTGAGAGTATAGCTTCCGTTATGCGGCACAATTAATATTTCTAAATGCATATAAAATTTTGTTTCAGAAATTAAATAATTTAAACGAATAAAAAACAGAAAGAGAAGGATGACTAAAAGAGCGAATACTATGTAAGTTTATTTGTTTCAGATAAATTGTCATCAATGAAGGTGTTAAATAAAGAACTGTCTTTTTTATTTCATTGTAAGGAATTGTATATACAACACAGTATTGTTCAATTAGAAATCTTATCTAACTGCAACGTATACATTAATATAATGATGAATTCGAAGAAGCTGAACAAAACTTCGATATTGGACAAAGAAATCTCTAGTCCCATCGTGTTCGCATTCAACGTGTAATCACGAGGTGCTAACGTGAGAGATTCTGTTGCCGCCGCCACCCTGCATCGACGCAAAGCAACGCCCATCAAGCGCACGCCGTCATGATGCGAGTGCAGTTGCGCGACAGACATCTGTAAGCGAAACTGTTCCCGTGACTTCTCCTCTATACAACGTGGAGTCCCACACGTTGCTTACGTCAAGTAGCGTATTCCAATGTGTGCTGACGGACAATTCCATTGGAAGCCGGGCTACACGTTCATGTTGGACACACTGATTAAGGAAAGACTCCAATACTTTGTATTGTGCCAGATGCGCGTGGCGAATTTGGCTGAACAGTTGACCAAGCGAAAGGTTGTCAATACAAGTGTGCAGCGTTCGAATCCGTACAAGCAAAATGGA
Source organism: Carabus problematicus (assembly GCA_963422195.1). Taxonomy (NCBI): domain Eukaryota; kingdom Metazoa; phylum Arthropoda; class Insecta; order Coleoptera; family Carabidae; genus Carabus; species Carabus problematicus. The sequence goes on along the minus strand of OY728583.1, from coordinate 8,714,502 downwards.
ACAGAAATACCTACCACCATGCCGAATTCCCGCAACTCCTGACCAGGGAAGACATTGGATTTGATTGTTATATCACAGAGGATGGGTCGTCAACTGGACTTCTTCATTACGTTGACGGAGAACGACAGCTCTCCCGAACTTTATTCGTGATGAATTGTGCGGAGTTCACAAGCTTGCTGGACGTAAGGAATGAGAAGATGTACAGAAGTTCGGACGCCCAGTAATGGGCCATCACATAGAGACTGTTGAAGCGTTCTACCTCTGTCTGGCAATGATTCGGAAGCGGTTCTTACAGGACCCAGCAGACGTGGAGGACTTTAGGTTACGTATTGAGTACCAGAAGGCTGGTTCTTTAAATACGCACCTCGTAGTCTGGGTGATTGATCGTGACATGGTCGTGTCAGTCGAGATGTCACGCATCGTTGATCCAATGAACAACACATGGCGGCATATTGTTGAGAGTTACCAGCTACATTGTTGCATACCAGAACGAAATAAGAAAGGTTCGTTTAACAAAAAATTGACGCGTTGCAAGTGTGGGTTCCGTTTTGCCGTAAACAATACCCTTCGTCCAGCGAAAACAGGAATCACATATGTACATGTACATTCGACGTAAGGACGTGTAACGTTTTACGTTACTTAACGCAACAGTAGCCACATTTATGTGCATTTCTGAACGCTCTCGGCGACAAGTTCTGAACGCTCCAAGCGACAGGTGACCGAAGGTCAAGCGACAGGTGACAAGAGTTGACGATTTTTAGGGATTCGGGTTCTGACATTAGTAGTGATCGAACGTGTATTTTTTATTTGTAGCAAGGTAATGTAACCGTCCGTTTTCTTTGATATTGCACTTTGGCAAATTTAAAATTCAAGTTAACGTAGGTGATCATTGTTTGTTTCATTTCTCATGTGTAAGATTCAGTAGTTGCAATCTGGTTTAGTTTTGGTTTTTTGGAAAAATTCTGAATAGTCGGTTGCTTTGTTAGACACGTGTTCGCGGAGAACCGGCGCCGTTTTGGTTTAGGGTTTGATTTTTCCAATTTAATGTTGTAGCTGCTGAACGTTTTCTTTGCGGATATATTGTTTATACTGAGATTTAAAACAAGCACGCGCTATTGTTCTATTCATGTCTACGATCACTGCTAATGCTCACTCCGAGCCTCGCTGTCCACGTTAAGTAATTTTTTTGTGAGAACTGTTTTTTTTTGCATTTGCTATAATTATTAAACCTCTTTTTGTAAAGTAATAACCATTAGAGTCAAAATTTAAGTTTTTGTTGTTTTGTAAGTAGCCATAGAGGCCTGGAGTGCCTAGAAAGCTACTGTCCGTTTTTGTCTGAGACCTTAACGATCCTTTGTATCAGCACCGCTGACCCGGAGTAGTCCGCTGTTTGATCGTGTTACTTCACGTGTGGCTTTGTGCCCGCACGTATGTTTTTTGCTTCTTTCTTTTTGCCCTTTCAGTTTTCGGACGATCGGCAGTTGGTTCGTCAGACCGTCATTTGTTTTATTTTTGTTTTCACTAAGTAAAGATTAACCTTCATAAGGTCCTCAAAATTACTGACGTTAACGGTCTTCGGGTCAGATTTGACCCAAGTAGTAAATTTCATATATGGACAATAATTTGCTTTAATAAAGTGTATTATAATATCTTATCTGCTATTTTTAGCTATACTCAGTATAAACTGTATTTTTTATAGGCATTTATTTCAAATTTATATCGATTTTACAAAATTAATACAAGGAATATATGTACTTAAATATATGACATATTATAATTTAATTTTAATTCAATTGTTGTTACATTGGTTGCATAGAGTAATCGTTTTAGAATGCTGTTTGCATACAAATTTTTTACAAGTTATACAGACTAATGGTGTTTTATTATCTGTTTTGGGACATAATTGACATCGACTTCTGTTGGTGGGATTTTTGACCGGTCCGCTATTTTTTTCTTCAGCTTTGGTTGAAGTGGACGGCTGTTGATCTAAATCACGTATTTTCTTTGCAATTTCTCGTGAAAATGATGCTCTTGGTAATGTTTTTCGTTTTTTCATGTAGGGCGTAGTAAGCTGCAAACCTAAATTCTCCAAAAGGTATCGACGTTTAGCAAAGCAGCTTTCGTTCCAGCCATGATTAGCCGATGTAAATAATATAAAAGCATTATACGCTGATATATCCAACATGTTACTAAATACCACTTGAGGCCATCTATTTGTCTTTCTTTTGCAAGTATAACATGCCACAGCTTTATCCAATGTATCCACACCACCTTTACATTTGTTGTAATCTAATATTATTTGTGGCTTTTTGTCTTCGCGAGTACTAACTTCTGAGCTGTGATGCAAAGTGCTGAGAAGATTCACAGACTTATTTTTTTTAACAATGTAAGACACGAGGGTAGTGTCCTCAGTAAACCAAAAAAATGAAGAATATATAGGTCTGCCTTTGGTTGCCAATATCTCTGGTGGTAATTCAAGCTTATTTTTACGTATAGTTCCAACTAAAGTGATTCGTTTTTCTAGTAGTTTTTGTCCAAGTTGATAAGATGTGAAGAAATTATCTGTAGTCACGTTATGACCTTTTAGACCAGTTGTCAAATCAAGGACTACACGCATGCCTTGGTTTCTTTCAGGCATGGTTCCTATTTTTTTACCTGTATACGGTTGAATATTCCAAGCATAACTAGTAGCAGAATCACAAAGAACCCAAAATTTTATACCATACTTAGCTGGTTTGGACGATATGTATTGCCGGAATGGACATCTTCCTCTGAATGCTACCAGCTGTTCATCGACTGTTACATCTTGAGACGGATTATAGAGTTTGGGCAATATGTCAACCCATTGGCCCCACAATTCACGAATCGGTGCAAACTTGTCTAGCATTCGTCGTTCGCTTCGAGTGTCCCTATTGTCAAATCTTATTACTCTCGAAACAATTTTGAATCTTTTCAATGGCATGATTGCTCCAAATATGGGTCTACCTCTCTCAGAATCCCATAAACTTTCGGTACTTTCATTATTTGACCGATACACTCCAGCTAACAAAAGTAATCCAATAAATGCGAACATTTCGGTGTCGTCAATATCAGTCCAATCATTACCAAATACACGTTTACCTTCTTTATTGGTGTATTTCAAAATAGTATTCATTACAGGAGGTGGGAAAAATAATTGAAAACTAGAGATCTCTTCCTTTGTAATTCTCGAACAAGAATAACGTGTCAAACCTGGCATCATGCTGATAATATTTTCCATCCGGGCTCTTCCATGTCTATTCGTACAAGGTTCCTTGGAGTATTTTATTTGGCCATTCTTTGATGTCGTTGTCTGAGTAAGCGCAACTTCACTATCACTCTCACTAGAACTATCACATGGTTCAGTATATTCTAGATAATCTTCGTTTTCTGAACATAGTTCTTCCTCGTCAGATACTTCATTCGCCATGATCTCCATTTCACTATCCGTCATTTTCCCACAAAAAAATATCTGGCACAACTTTCAACCTTAGACGCGTGTTATTTGTTACGTGTTTATTCTACGACTGTAGCAAACTAATACCCCGGGGATTCCCCATTTTCATGCCATATAATGTTAGGCTAGTGTGATAAGAGGAAAAGAGACAGATATATACAAGTTTATTGCGAAAATTATTCCAGACAGCATTACAAAAATTCGTATTTTTACTCCAGGACAAATTTGACCCGAAGACCTTATGTGTAAAAAAAATTATAACTGGAAATATTTTAAATATATTTTTTCAGAAACGTAAAATATCTGTATAGATTTAAAATAAAATCAAAGTCATAAAATATAAAAAATAAAAACTACTTACTCTCAGAAATAAAACAGTTTTTCTCATAAAATGGGTCAGATTTGACCCGAAGACCTTATGAAGGTTAAAAAAGTTAATAGTAAGATTAGCTTTAAGAACCTAGTATTAAGCATTGAGTATTGTTAACATCACTTATATTGTTTTTTTGTTACACGCTTTGAGCGTTATCATTCTTTCTGCCATCAGCATATAAATACTTTCTTTCCTTTTTTCTTTGAGCCTAGAAATCCGCTTGTTCACTAAACTAATTCTGTTTTTGTATTTATTTTGAGTTGTACGAGTCAACCTTGGATAGAGGACAGTACGAGTATTTTGTAACAGGCTAGACCTGCTTAGGGAAAGTAGGCACTGGCAGACAACTCCGGCTGCAGCCCGCAGAGCTTCCACCACCCACTACAGCATCAAAGGGAAGAAGAGGAGACAGGAGAGACCGACCCCTGGAAAGCCAGTACGGTGTCAAACTGTGCGTACATCTCCCAGCGAGGAGGCACCTGCCCGCTTCCCGTGTACATATTTCGTTTTGCCCACCGAAGTCTGTGGTCGCGAGTCCTGTCTGTCAGTGGAGAAGAGGAGGAAGCTAACCACCTCCTTTTACTGTCCCTGGTGAATTCGTGTATGTTTGTTGTATGTTGAGCCAACGGTGGAGTACCTGCCGACTCCATTTGTGCACATACGGCCTTAAGGCAGGTGGCGCCCTCGTAAAGAGAGTTAAGTATTTAAAAATTTCTTTTCTGCTGTCTCTCGATTCCGCTAAGCGGGTGATTTGTAATATTTTTCTTTCTTGCTTAATATGAGTGCTTTTGTTAAAGTGTATTGTAGTTAAATTTTCAAAGAACCCACGACTGCTCTATCCCCTTCGCATCTATCTAGCCGAGCCAAGTATAACGGGTAGAAAACGTTATAGACGATTGTGTGATACCATACAATTTGTCACTGATACTCATCTGACAAGGAGATATTGTCACGACCGGAACACGGATTTGGCTGAAATTTTTTTTAGACACTAGTAGTGATTTGTGGTAAAGTAATAGCGCGCAACGTTTTGTCCTTTTCGAGAAAAAAGGGCTTTAAAAATATGGCAGTGTTTATATAGCTGTTTAAAAAACGCAGTGACAGTTGGTGCAGCGTTGCCAAGTGGTTAACGTCCTTATCTGCCACGCGATTGGTATAAGTTCGATTCCCGCCTGAGTTGTTTTTATTTTTTTATTTTAATTATGAATAATAAATGAAAAACTACTTACATTAATAAGAAATTTATTTTAATTTCACTCATCAGTGGAAGAAGCATCGCTGGAAGAAGCAACGTTGCTGTCAATTCTAGATTTGTTCTGATTCTCGGTTTAAACCGAGATTCGTTTCCTAGACGACAATTCTTTGATTCTCGGTTTGTTTGCTGCGCGCTCTGTGATTGGTTGATTCTCGAATTAAACCGTTGTTTAGACGAAACAAACCGCGAATCTCGGTTCAATTCTCGATTTGTTGCCGTTGACGACGAATTATTCTAGATTCAAACGCTACACCTCCGAGTTATAAACACGTTTTTCTGCAAAAACACAATTGTATATATAGTTTAAGATTAATAAAATCAAAATTCATATATGTAAGTACATTTTATAGAATTTTTTTACACGATATTGGGTTAATTTCAATAATTATTAGTAAATGTCACTTTGCCGCAATGATCAGTGAATCATACAGTATCACTTCACATTTACAAATAGAATTTTTATGGAAAAAACGTTATAATAATAAATGTTAGTATTTTAAAATATAAATTAATATGTGCAAGATTGGTTTTAAGTAGTTTTTGTAATCAATATTAGGTTTATTCAGCAGCACTAATGTCACTTTTTCGCTCTGTTCTATGCTTATAATATCTTCTTCAGGGAAAAAGTAATAGACCAACAAAATCATCAACTAGCTCTACTGATGTTGAGTTTGCAAACAAAAAGAGAAGAGGTCCTACCACCAAAAGTATACTTGGAACAGATATCCGCTTAGATGGTCTTCACCACTACCCTGAAGTCACGAACAGAGGAAGATGCAAAAATGTAAATTGCAAGAGGGCACCAGTATTTAGGTGCAGCAAGTGCAAAGTATCTTTATATAGAAAAAAATTGTCTCGTTCAATTTCACACAAAATAAAATTATAAATAAATAAATTTTGTATTAAATAAAATAAGCTTTTAGTTTGCATTATTATTTTATTCATAGTAGATTTATTTGTCAAAAATTGATATGAAAGGTTTATCCCCAAAGGGTTGGAATGATGACTTCAACTTCAGACGTAAAGAAGTTTATTCAAAAGTTCATATATAAACTTATGCCGACGTTTCGACCTTAAGGTATGAGGTCATTATCAAGGCTACAACATTTGAATAACAACACATGTAAATTATAACAATTCAAAAAAGACAGTAAACGCATTACGAGCTTAACATTACCTTAATGGAAGAAGCGAAGAACAATATTACCACGTGGATTTTACATGGAAGTATAAACACAAAATTGTGAACAAAACATGTTCAATACAATTGAACAGTGTAGAAAAAACGTATGAAAATGTAAAATTAATAATAATGATAACAAAAACAGCTGACCATGGTCGTCAGAATAAAAACGCAAAAAACAAGACAGACAACATAGTTGTCTTGTCAAGTCAAAACTAAAAATGGACGTCAGAAACAACGTACAAGAACCCTAGCGGAAAACACTAACATCAAAACTTGTTTAATAAAGGCGCGTAACATGAAACACTTTGTAAGAAATCCGTTTTATGATTAACAGAATTCTTAGTAGACTGGATATAACAGCTTTCCAAAAACAAACGTTTATAATTATTGTGTTCAGTATGCAAAATATTGACATTGATGAAATCAATATTGTGTCCAGAACTACCAGCATGTTCAACAATGGCACTATGAGAAGAGTTCTTATTTTTTAAATGGTATTTATGATGGTAAATACGGGTTTCAAGGTACTGTCGTGTTTCACCAATGTAAGTGGCAGGACAATTGTTACAGTTGATCTGGTAAACTACATTATTTTTTTGTTTTTAGGGACTGGTGACTTTAAATGAGCAATTAAACTGTGTAGAGAATTGGTACTAATGAAAATCAATTTAGTGGGAATGTCTTTGAACAAGTTAAGTAAAGAACGGCTAAGATTATGATGAAACGGAATAACTATGTAAGGAGGAATGTCTAGATTAGGTGTTAATACAGAATTGTTATCAGAAGGATGTAAGTCAGTGATGGCATCAACATTATTATTAGTATCAGGCTGAGAAGGTAAAGTTAGTTTATTCTTTCTATTATGAATAACACTAATAATAAGTGATTCAGGGTAACCATTAGATTTGAGAGTATCAATAACAAATTGAAAATTCTTTTTATGAAATGACGGGTCCGACAGTTTGATAACTCTGTCCGCTAAACTGATAATAACCGAGATTTTATACTGTTGGGGAGAATAATCAAAGAAGGATAAATAACGTCCGGAAGAAGTAGGTTTGCGATACCAGTCAAAAATTAATCTATTATTACTATGCATGATAGTTATATCAAGAAATGATGTTCCTATTCCAGGTCAGGTCTTGAAACCTGTAGCATTACCACCTACTTATTTTCCTATCTTCTACTTCCCTCCTAATGAAGAGGATCCGTTATATCCTTTCAAAATCTTATTAAAGGCTGCTTCTACTCCAAGTACCATGTCCATGGAAACTGCATTTACTTTGTTTCTTAATATTATGGAACAAGCAACACCAAAGCTGATTAATACTCTTTTCAGACCTCATCTGATAGACATCAACTATGACGTACTGAATGATGTTAATTTCCAAGCCTGGGTAGGCTCTAATGAAGACTTGGGGGAGGAAGACTTTAATGATCTCCAAGATTATGATGGTCTGAACCAGCATCACATCCAAGCTCTCTGGGGGTTGATATACTGTTTTATTGGACGCAATCTCACTACAGATAATGCGACACAGTGGATCAATCGTCGCAAGCAGGCTTTTGCTAACGCCTGTGGGACAGATCCAATGGATGTCGCATATAACGCTTCCTTACCTTCACAGCAGTTTGCTGCTAGTGCATATGCATCAGTACAGGCAAGATTTGAAATCCGTAGGGAATTGTTTCAACAATTGAGAGGCCGCTCAAAGACTAAGGATAATTTTAGCAGTGCTGCTCAGGTCACAATGACTTATCTCTCAGGAACAGAGTTAAACAATTTCCTCTTGATCAATAGGTATATATTAGTTGAGAACCCAATCCTCCTTGCTTGGAATGAACTACAAAAGCATGCGTGGACGATCACGGCTGCCTATAAGAAATGGCAGTCTTTAGGTGAGGATGCCCCATACTGTAAGTTTCTTTTCCATAAAAATGACCTCATGGAGTTCTCTAGAAATAAACTATCAGTATTATCTGCTGTGGCAAGAGGAATTGCCGAGATGGAGGGACAGCAGTCTCTTCAATTTTATAAGGGCACTACTAAGAATGATAATCTTGATTTGATTGTTTCTAAAGCCTTATTGATAGTTGATTATTATGGAGGAGCTCAAACTCATGAGTCATATAGCATTGACAAGAAAGTGCTCACTAGAGACTCAAATGAAGAAATAAGGCGTCATTTGAGGACTGGAGCTAATATAACAGCACCAGAAGAGGATGAAAGTGAAGAAGAAGAACAGAACCCTCAAACGTCGGCATAAGTTTTTATATGAACTTTTGAATAAACTTCTTTACGTCTGAAGTTGAAGTCATCATTCCAACCCTTTGGGGATAAACCTTTCACATTATTATTTTAAAAAATTAATGAAATAAAATTTAAATATTATAGAAATTAAGATGCGTCTTTTTTTATTACGAACTCATAGACAAATGTGACAATTTAGTAACATTTAAAAAAATGCAAATTTGATACCTTTTTCATATATTTTGATTAAATAAAAAAATAATTATATTTTGAAATACTATTATAAAATCAATATGAGTAAATTTGGAGGATTAATTTTTTGCTGTTGGCAACGCTGAACATATTACTAAATATTAGATGTGTACACTTTACTGCTAACGTGTATTGTAATTGTGTTCTAGTGGTTGTAAAATTCATACTTCGTATTGTTACTACAAGTCTGCAACTGTATTCTGTGTTTTGTTTTGTTATATCAGTATGCCAAAATCTCAGTCACGTCAAAGCTAATAGTTTAAAGCTAGTTTAATAACAACATTTGGAAAACGAAAAAAAAAAAAAAAATTCCAGGTCAGGTCTTGAAACCTGTAGCATTACCACCTACTTATTTTCCTATCTTCTACTTCCCTCCTAATGAAGAGGATCCGTTATATCCTTTCAAAATCTTATTAAAGGCTGCTTCTACTCCAAGTACCATGTCCATGGAAACTGCATTTACTTTGTTTCTTAATATTATGGAACAAGCAACACCAAAGCTGATTAATACTCTTTTCAGACCTCATCTGATAGACATCAACTATGACGTACTGAATGATGTTAATTTCCAAGCCTGGGTAGGCTCTAATGAAGACTTGGGGGAGGAAGACTTTAATGATCTCCAAGATTATGATGGTCTGAACCAGCATCACATCCAAGCTCTCTGGGGGTTGATATACTGTTTTATTGGACGCAATCTCACTACAGATAATGCGACACAGTGGATCAATCGTCGCAAGCAGGCTTTTGCTAACGCCTGTGGGACAGATCCAATGGATGTCGCATATAACGCTTCCTTACCTTCACAGCAGTTTGCTGCTAGTGCATATGCATCAGTACAGGCAAGATTTGAAATCCGTAGGGAATTGTTTCAACAATTGAGAGGCCGCTCAAAGACTAAGGATAATTTTAGCAGTGCTGCTCAGGTCACAATGACTTATCTCTCAGGAACAGAGTTAAACAATTTCCTCTTGATCAATAGGTATATATTAGTTGAGAACCCAATCCTCCTTGCTTGGAATGAACTACAAAAGCATGCGTGGACGATCACGGCTGCCTATAAGAAATGGCAGTCTTTAGGTGAGGATGCCCCATACTGTAAGTTTCTTTTCCATAAAAATGACCTCATGGAGTTCTCTAGAAATAAACTATCAGTATTATCTGCTGTGGCAAGAGGAATTGCCGAGATGGAGGGACAGCAGTCTCTTCAATTTTATAAGGGCACTACTAAGAATGATAATCTTGATTTGATTGTTTCTAAAGCCTTATTGATAGTTGATTATTATGGAGGAGCTCAAACTCATGAGTCATATAGCATTGACAAGAAAGTGCTCACTAGAGACTCAAATGAAGAAATAAGGCGTCATTTGAGGACTGGAGCTAATATAACAGCACCAGAAGAGGATGAAAGTGAAGAAGAAGAACAGAACCCTCAAACGTCGGCATAAGTTTTTATATGAACTTTTGAATAAACTTCTTTACGTCTGAAGTTGAAGTCATCATTCCAACCCTTTGGGGATAAACCTTTCACATTATTATTTTAAAAAATTAATGAAATAAAATTTAAATATTATAGAAATTAAGATGCGTCTTTTTTTATTACGAACTCATAGACAAATGTGACAATTTAGTAACATTTAAAAAAATGCAAATTTGATACCTTTTTCATATATTTTGATTAAATAAAAAAATAATTATATTTTGAAATACTATTATAAAATCAATATGAGTAAATTTGGAGGATTAATTTTTTGCTGTTGGCAACGCTGAACATATTACTAAATATTAGATGTGTACACTTTACTGCTAACGTGTATTGTAATTGTGTTCTAGTGGTTGTAAAATTCATACTTCGTATTGTTACTACAAGTCTGCAACTGTATTCTGTGTTTTGTTTTGTTATATCAGTATGCCAAAATCTCAGTCACGTCAAAGCTAAGAGTTTAAAGCTAGTTTAATAACAACATTTGGAAAACGAAAAAAAAAAAGAGGCCCATTACTGGCATTGAATTGTGTAATTGAGGTAATATTAAACGCCTTATAAATAAGTGCGTCCACTTTTAGCAAAATTGTCTTTCACCATGAAGAAGGGCATTCCAATTGTGTCACCGAAGAAAAATAAGCCAAGGTCAAGTACTGTTATTGAAGTCACTAGTTTCACTGAAATTGCTATCAGAAATTTATTCTATGAAATGTGCAAAAGCAGTAAGAAATTGTTCATTTTGCAGCATTATGATTTTTTAAGGAACCACTTTTAATTTGCTGGAATTACTGCAAGAAGGTAGTATTTATGATGGTGGCCGGAACAGCCTCCGGAATCTTTTACACAGAATTTATTTTCTATGGCAAAAACATGATAACAGACGAACTTTCTATGAGCAATCGCATATTGGCAGCGCTCGGGCTACTTAAGGAAATATGTACATAATTTTAAAGCAGCTGCTCCACTCAAATTCGTGTATTTGGATGAACTATGAATATTCCAACGACGATCCGAAATCAAATCATAGCAAGACAACAGTTCACTGAATGTTAAAAATAACCATTGCACAGGGAAAAACGTACATCATTGTATACGCCGAGACTGAAGATGGTTTTGTAGAAAACAGGAGAAATACAAACGTGGCTCAAAGACAACAATCTGCCTTATGATATAAGCATGCTCAAAAATGAACTGCTGGGAATAGTGTCAATGTAAAATAAACCGTCGAAACGGTATATCATTGATGCCAAAGCGGAAGAAAATCGACATTCTGTTCTTCGATTGCCCCCGTTCACTACATTTTCAATCCAATAGAAAATATTTGAAGTTCAGCAGAGACATACAATAATCACATAGGTCGAGATGCTTTAGATACATATGTGGAAGGAATCACTGAGCAAAGTTACACCAGAAATATGGTAGAACTCGGTGAAACACGTGGAGAAAAAATTTTAAGATGGCGGGTGAGAGAAATAAAATCTGACTCGGAAGCAATGTCAAGCGAATCCAGAACTAACACGCTCTGTATTAGTAACATGTGCATATTTACAAACATATTTCTCCGAGTCCGATTCATTCGCCAGGTTGTCTTGGAATCAAATAAATACAGCAACGAAAAAAATTATTTAAATGTTGAACCTGTACCAAAAACAGCCTTAAAAATATACACACGAATCCAAACAGACGAGAAATTATGTGAATGTACTATATGCAAAACATGTTTCCGCCAAAAAGGAAATTTAATAATTCTTATGAGATTGCAAACTCATGAGAAACCATACAACTGTTCAAGATGCAACGAATATTTTAGTGTGATATCATATTTCGTGCGTCACAAGAGGATGTATATTAGTAAGAAACCATAGAAATGTTCTGAATGCAATAAAAGTTTTACTCGGCATTCGAATTTAGTGCATCATATGCGAGTACATACTGGCGAGAAACCATAAAAATGAAGAATGTTGGGAACGTTGTCTGGAACATGTTTAGATTTCAAAAATTTTTACACAAAAAACCCGAACAGACCTCTAGATCGCGAATTAAAACATATGTCCGTATGCATGTCGCTCGCTCGTACAGCTTTTTGCTCTATTAACTACTAAACTATCCAACCGATATTTCTATGATGTTAGGTATTAAGAGTATAAGTCAAGTTCTGTTCATTTTTAGTATAAGCCACTATTCATTTGTTCTTTGGCTATTCTACGTTTGTCCTAAGAGTATAAGTCATAGCTATTTGTGTTACCAGTGTAAACTTGCATTGAACTTAACATGTTAATTCAAAATTATAGTTCCAGTATAGGGATTAACAGTACAAGTCAACTTATACTGTTAGTACCACAAATAAATACCGCGACCTTCTCGATCAGCATTGACATGTACTCTTGAAACCGTGTTGAACAGATCAGGTTATGTTCTACGCACTTTTAATGACGCGATTTAACCTAAATTGTTATGAAGTTGTTTAGCACTAACTGAAAACAATATTAATATTTAAAATGGAAGATAATAACAAGGTTATTGGATTTTATAATCCACAGAGTAGATCAAGTAAAATGTTGCAGCTTGTTTACAAGAATAAACAGGACAATGTTATGGTAGAAGGTAACTCTTCTGAGTCTTTTTCCAGAAATAAAATTTCATGTAAGTATCACATAAATATCGCTTAATTAAATTTATTATAATGTCAGGTAATGAGGAAACAGCAAATAACAGTGAAAAGACGCATTTAAACTCATATGTTGATATGCGTAATATGCAAATAGAGTTTGACCTAGAAAGTAGTAGTAATCAAATTACTGAAATAAAGGAAGTGATTGAAATTCAATATAATACACTACCCGAAATGCTGGAATCAACGGACATTCTATTGGGTAAGTTTGCATTAAGATAAAACTAGTAGGATGCTCTAATTACATTCATAATAGTTCAAAATATTTCAGAAGATATAACGCAAACAAGTGAACATTTAACGATCCAAAAAGAAAAGGATATAGTAGATATTATAGAATTAACAATTCAAGAAAGTGAGCTTACGCCTAATTCAACAAACCATTCTATTTTCTATTTTTCTCACAATGTTTACTTCACTATTATCTGTTTTGAAATAATATATTTTTCAGATGAAAGAGCAAATCAAAGTTCTGCGTGTTCACAACCTATGGTTACACAAAATGATTTACGTCACGAGATCAACGAAGAAATTTTATCTGACGAGAAAGATAAGGATTATATTCCAACTGTAAGTGAAGATTCGAGTGAAGACGAAGATGATGTCGATGTGTTTCACCAGATAGTAGATAACAGTTACAAGAAACGTAAGACTAAGGAAAAGCGTACTTCAAATTTATCAGAAAATGAAAATTTAAATATTGGGAACTTTTCTCGAAAAAGAAGAGCGGAAAAATATAATAAACGCAATACTGGACAGAGTTATACTACGTTGAAAGGAAAAGTAATCCGAGCCAGAGAAATGAAGTCGCTCAGTATCTGTCGTGCTAAATGCAAAGATAAATTGCCTGAGGATATTAGAAAAGCAATTTTCAAAGAGTACTGGGCTTTGGGAAGTAGGGACAAGAGAGTGGCATTTGTTGCTAGCCTAGTAGAATCAATTGAGCCAAAATCCAAAAGAAAACGTACAGATGATCCTGATAAAGAAAAATTTAGAATGCTTACTCACAAATATCATTTCAAAGTAAATGGTGTTCTCATCAATGTGTGCAGAGGATGTTTTATGAAAACTCTAGATGAAACACAAATGTTCGTTACATTGGCTATTACAAACAGTTTAAATTCTTCCACATCTGGTATAACTGAAACAGACAAGAGAGGAAAAGATCCACCTGCTAACAAGAAAACTCCTAAAATACTTAATGAGGTTCGTAAGCACATTCAATCATTTCCTGCTTATGAATCTCATTATACTAGAAGAATAAATGATAAGAAATATTTACCAGCATTTTTGAATCTAACAGTAATGTATTCTCTTTATAAAGAATCTGTATCTAAACCTGTTTGCCGAAATATATATGAGAGAGAAGTTCGTAATTTGAAAATATCATTTAAGTCCCCAAAAGTAGACACTTGCCACAAATGTGATACTATGGCAATGAAACTGAAAGTGGCTACCACTGAAGAAGAAAAAAATGCTATCAAAGAAGATATGGATAAGCACCACAAAGAAGCTGATGAAGCATACATTAAAAAAAGCAATGATAAAACTAAATCTAAAGAAAACATAAGTATTAAGTGCTATACTTTCGATTTGCAACAGTGCCTGCCAACACCATTTGTAAACTCTTCTGTATCGTTCTACAAAAGACAATTATGGACCTATAACCTTACCATGCACGAAACTGCAAGCGGTATAGTACGTTGTTACATGTGGCACGAATCAGAGGGTGCTCGAGGTGCAAATCAGATCGCCACTTGCGTGTACAAAGAACTTACTCAACTTCCTGAAGATGTCAAACAAGTTATATTTTATTCTGATACATGTGGGGGGCAAAACAGGAATTCCCACGTATCTGCAATGTTTCTAACGCACATGCAAAACAGCCATTTGGACATAATAGACCATAAATTTATGGTCAGCGGACATAGTCACTTGGAGTGCGATGTGGATCATGGTCTAATCGAAAAGCAAAAAAAGAAGTTACAAATCCCCATTTCGCATCCACATGACTGGTATCAGCTCGTACGTTCTATTGGAAAAAAAAGGAAATTTGAAGTTATAGAATTAAATCACTTAGATTTTCTCAACTTTGCGGATTTATTTAGATCTACTCTGTTTTTAAGAAAGAAAGATGAAGACGGAAACCCCTTCAAATGGACTGATATTCGATGGTTACGCTATACACGGAAATATGCAACTATTTATTTTAAATGTACTCTAGATGATGAAGCTCCTTTCAGATGTCTGAATCTATTAAGAAGAAATTCTAATGTTACAGATAAATTAGTTCCTATGCCTTGTTACAAGACATCACTTCCTATTTCACGGGAAAAGAAAAAAGATATCTTAGATCTTTTGCCTCTTATAAGTCCATCGTTTCATGAATTTTACAAAAATTTGAAAACTTCTTCCATTGCCAAAACAACTTTGCCCGATGTTGAAGAGTTTGATGAATACTAAGAAAAAACTATACTTAAATAACTTAACATGTAAATGTATTTTCAGTGGAAATTGATTTAAATGTATTTTTCTTTCAAATTATATTAGAATTAAAAAAAAAAACAATTGTTTTCCATTTTACTAACCATTATTAATTTGTTTTACTGTTCTTTGCTTTTTATCTTTAAATCAGGCCTCAGTATAAGTGTAATTATGCAGAAATAGTTGCATTCACAACGATGGATTTAATAGTATAAGTTCCGGTCTTAATAGTATAAGTTTAAAATAATAACAGTTCAAATAGTACAAGTCAACTAAATTTTTAAAAAAAGCAGATTATGCACATTGGTAATATTTCAGTGATAGTTAAAGCTATTAGAAAAGTTTGAGTTACTGTAAACATAAATATATACTCTTCGGCTTGATATTATATTATTTTAAAATGTTAAAACGTCGCTCCTGCAAAATGGTACTTTTTGACTTATATTGTTAATCCCTAACATGTTAGATTTTACAAATGCCTATTATGGTCTAGCTGTGCATGTGACTTTTTGTTTTTAAAAATGTCCTTTCGTACTTGAAAATAATATGTTCCAAAAGATTTGGAGTTTTTCTTTTTACTTTTCTACTTTCTTGATACCGGGGAAACGGTGCGGGCCCTACGAGCGGCAGACACGCTGCGAGCAAGGTTGCGTAACCATTGGACAGCTGCGTTCGTGACAAAAACGAACAGAAACCAACCTATGTCTGGCAGGCGAGACTTTTCAAGTCTGCCAGACATGGGTATAAAAGGCGCAGCACATGGAACGCCTATCAGAGTCAGTCCGAGCCCAGCTCCTGCTCTAGCCTAGTAGTTCCGAGCCCAGCTCCTACTACGGTGAAGTCGACAGTCTGAGCCCCGCTCCTCCGACAGAAACCCAGCTGCCATCAGTACGACCTCATGTCCCAGAGGTCAACACGGAACCGCTCGCGAAGATAGCGCATCCGACCCGCGTCTGCATCGCTGCTAGCCGCCATCCAGGCTCGGAGACCGGCTAGCCTCTCCAAGGCACCGCCGCCAGACCGCTCATCGGACGTGGTGATCTCGTCACCGTCGCTCGCGCTGCCGCCGCCACGCCGAGGAACGGACGACGCCACCGTCAACCCCGCTGGCGCTGGCTCACAACACACCCCGATTGGACCGACTGCTCCCGACCCCATATATCTTATGTGCAAGTGAGGTGAACAGTGACGGAAGAACAAGTGTTTAGGTTATTTAGGTTAAGAATAATTACGATTTGTTTTCCCTGTGTTAATTATAGCGTTACTCGGAAATTTTACATTTCCCCTAGAAAGGGGACTATAAACGGTATCAAATTGTATTAAAAAAAATTGTCGCATATGCAGGATAATATTTTTCGCTTGGGGCCTCCACTTGACTTGATTCGCCATTGTACTTATAGAAAAATTCAGTAATTGAATTTATCGGAAATTTGTACGATAAAGAATCACACTATTACAGGCGGAAATCAGTAAAAATTTATTTGGCGTCTGAATTAGATGTAGCGAGGCTGTACAGAATATATAAGACGTGTTTTGGGTTTGCTCAAATTTAACATCGGTTTTGGGACTCAGGCCACGGATGTGCGTAATATTTGTTAGCAACTAAAGATCAAATTTAAGGAGAAAAGTGTTTGATTATCCGCAAATTTGTAGTCAGGTCGGTGAAGTTAGGTGTTTGGGTCAAGATTGCAATTTATATATAATCTGAAGGCATTCGAAAATTGTTTGAAGAAATTTGGAGGAATACAAAATTTAAAATACAAAAAAAGATATAAAATATATATGAAATGCTGTAAATGGTACATAAGGATTTTCTATCAGCTTTTAGACTTGACGTTAGTAAATTCCTGGTTATTTTACAAACGAGTTCATTCTAAGAAGGAACCAGGATGTAAGTTATTGAATCGAGCCCAATTTCGTGCAGAATTAGCTTATTATTACTTGTGCAACATTACAATTAAATGTATCAAACATTTCCATAGTGAGATTAACAACTGTAAATTCTTTTTAAAACAATCTCTACCGGTTAATATCTTTAAAAAGTTTGTTCATAAACAATACTCTAAATATAATAAGAACTTTCAACAGATTAAAACCAATATCATTATGAAATTTAACAAATTATTTATAACTAACGATGGTTACAGACTTATGAATATTATTAAAACTAACTTAGATTTATGGTTAAAAAACACTACAGATATTAATATCCCTATGGAAATAGCTTATATTTTAGCTTTAGGCTCTAAATTTCATTTTAACGATAGTAATAACTTGTCTGTGATCAGGAACAATCTTCTCAGTACTTTAACAAACATTGAATTTAGCTTGCAACATTTAGATACTCAGCGTTTAACAGATCTACGTTTTAAATTAATTCGAGTGCTACAAACCCATTTCAATAATTTCGCTTGTCATAAATACAAAAACTCCTTGCATTGCTCCGAAATTTTATTATTAAAACATATACAACTTACTAAATTGTTCTTGAAAGCTCATCCAGCTCTGATTTGCACCAAAGCTGACAAAGGTAACGTTACTGTTTTGCTTCTTAGGTCGTCTTACTTTAATAAAACCAAGGAGTTGTTGTCGGATAGAGATACTTACACTATTCTTAGCAAAGACCAAACTAATACCTTTCAATGCTTGAATAATAAATTAATTGATAAACTTATAAGATTATCTGAATTACCAGCTAGTTGTAAGTATACACTTAAGATTCATAACGCGTTGGCTCCCAAATTATATTGCTTACCCAAAATTCATAAAATTAATATTCCTTTACGACCGATGGTGTCAAATTTAAATACCCCCAACTGTAAGATCTCAAAGTATTTAGCCAATATATTGTCCCCTTTGAAGTATTCATCTCCGCATTTCTTAGAAAATTCATTTCAATTAATAGATAAAATCAAATCTACTCAAGTTCCGGATAATTATAGGTTAATTTCATTAGATGTAATTTCTCTATTCACTAGCATTCCCCATAATCTTATTATTCACACTATACAACATAAATGGGTGGACATAACCAAACGCACCACTTTGTCATTCAGTTCGTTTTTTGAATGTATCAACTTTACTTTAAATTCATCTTATTTCCAGTTTAATTCATCTTTCTTCTCACAAAAGTCAGGCGTACCTATGGGCTCTCAATTAAGTCCTATTTTAGCTGAATTAGTCTTACAATATCTAGAGGATACGGTCTTTAAGGACACAGATTTTCAAATTTTGTTTTACTTCCGGTATGTAGATGATATCTTGGGTGTGTTTACCAGAAAATACTATCACTTCCATCTTTGATTCGTTCAATAAATTTAACCCTCACATACAATTCACTTTGGAGTACGAATCTAACAATTCTATTAATTTTCTTGATGTAACTTTAATCCGTTTATCCCATAGTTTGACTTTTGATTGATATCGTAAACCCACTGCCTCCGGACGGTACTTATCATATTTTGATTATTCCCCGAAACAATACAAAATTTCAGTTATTATCAGCCTAGTAGACAGGGTGTTTAAATTATCTCACCCTTCTTTTCATAAAAAGAACTTTGAATTCGTCATTAAAACTCTGAAAGCCAATGGATACCCTGAAAACTTAATTCGTAAGGTTATTTATAATAGATCTAGTAAAATAAATTAATTCCCGACTTAAATAATAATAATTGTATTACTGTTCATGACGTTCCACCTTCCGACAATAATTCCTTGGTCAATTTAACTTCAGATATACCACCCTTTCTGGTTCTACCGTTTCATCACAATTTAATGTATCATTTAATTAACATGTTTAAAGACATTCCGATTAAACTTATATTTATTGGCACAAATTCCTTTCACAATTTATTTTCTCATCTT
This sequence comes from Carabus problematicus, assembly GCA_963422195.1. Lineage (NCBI taxonomy): Eukaryota > Metazoa > Arthropoda > Insecta > Coleoptera > Carabidae > Carabus > Carabus problematicus. The sequence goes on along the minus strand of OY728583.1, from coordinate 8,695,208 downwards.
AAATCCCGGGTACATAGGCAGAAAAAGAGCAACGTTGTCTACCAGATAAAATGTAAGGTTTTCCCTTCTTCGTACATTGGCGAAACACGCCAATATATACAGTCACGTTTCTATCAACATCAGTACCATGTACAAAATAGGAATCCCAATCATAGTGCTTTGGTTGAACATTCGTTAAATACTGGTCACAAATTTGATTTCGAGAGCTTCAATATTTTACATAATGAACCTAACAGATTTAAAAGATTATTTTTAGAAAGTTGTTATATACATTTAACCGATAATAATGTCAATCACCAGACCGACTATAATAACTTAGTTTCAAATTACGCGCCCTTGTTGGACAAACTGTAGTTAGGTTTGTGTCCGTTGTTCTGAGCAGGTTGTTCTTGACTTTACTTTGTTTCCGTGTGACACAGCAACTGGCTGCTTGTCATTGTTGTTTTTACGTTTTTTTATTTTCTGACGGCCATGGTCAGCGTTAGTAAACGTAAATTACTTGTGCACGTTTTCAGTTAAACTTTTCAACATATGTAATAAATTTTTTCAACTTGTTTAAGTTGTTAATTTCCTACCAAGCCGGTTGTGGCTTGGAGTTTAAAATGTATTTTGAATAGATCATATGCTAATTCACACTTAAGGTAATAGTTTTACATTTTCTACTTTATTACAATTTGTATGTTTTTTATTGTACTGACTGTTGTTCTTTCAATTTTGGTTTGAAAATGACCTCTACCCACAAGGTCGAAACATCGTTGTAATTTTATACGAACATGTATTAACAATATAGATTTCCATACCACCAGGATTTTGTCAAGTCGTTATTCCAACCCTCTGCGGGGATAAACTTTGCTATTGTGCAACATAAGTTCAGCTACTACTAAACGTGGTCGCCATAATAATAGTTTAGAGAAAGAAATTGAGAATAAGAGAAAGAGAGGATCAATGAAGCATATACAGCCGGCGGAAGTTCGCGTTGACCAAACTGGGCATTGGCCAATTATTGAAGATAAGAAAATGAGATGCAAGCTGCCTAACTGCAAAGGATTTACCCATACCAAGTGTGAGAAGTACTGTCTAGAATTATGTCTCAACAAACATAATAATTGTTTCAAACAACTTCACATGTAATGTAATGTCATACTATGTACTCAATGCATGATGTTGCCATTTGGCTACATACCCTTTTTTCGGAAAAAATGGCTCAAAATGAAATTTCCGTTTTGTCAAACCTTTGAATTTTTTTAACAAAAAATCGTGCATTAAGGGTTAAAATAGGCAGAGGAAAGATTATCGAAGAACAAATTCATTCAATTATTATTAGATTATCCAATTGTGACAAATCAAAATCGGAAATTGAAAATTTATTAGAATTATTGCGATATAGTGTACGAAATATACATAGATATAATATTTCCAGTTGAGTCGCCACAAAGCCCTGACATGTGAGAAAAAAATAAGATTACAGACACCGAAAGAAGAGCTTTAAGAAGAATTATCGATAAAAACCGGAGTGCCAATTACCCTGAGTTATGTGCTCTGTGAAGTGATGCTGTTGGAAAACGAATTTCAAGATCCACATGTCACATAAAATGGGATTTGGCCTTACAAGGTAAGTTATTTGATTTAAAAAATAAAAATAATGTAAAAAACAGTTCATAAACTTCGCAATTGTCTTTTGGGCCATTCGAAGTGTGTGTTGGAAACAGTATTTGTTATTTGTGTTTTTGTTGTTATACTGTTGTTCAGTATGAGTTTCAAATCAAAACTAAAACATGTCAAAATTACTGGGCAAGTAAGAGAAATTGTCGGGAACGAATTACGTTTCATGACACCTGAGGCCGAAAATGTGAGAAATTTAATATTGACAAATAGCAGCTTTGAATCATTAACCCAAATAAAATGATGTGGGCATTATTGAAGCGATATGTAGGTACTAAAAAAAACATTGAAATTAACTGATACACAAAAGTTGTGCGAAGAATGGTTTTCTGTAGAGGAAAGAAAATCGGAATAGTCAAATAGATGTAGTCACGTGTGTAAAATCAAAGATGAAAATGGCGCGAAAGAATCAACTATAGATGAAGAAATGGATAGAATTATTATAACTTTGGGTGAAGATAGTAGCGACTGCAGATTATAGATGTTCCGTTGTCGAGTATTGAACAATCCAACTATTTTCTCTGTATTGAATACCAGAAACGGGAATCATTACACGCACATCTAGTCGTTTGGGTTCGAATCAGGTACGATTGTACTAGAGAATGTTGTCAATCTCCTATGAATCCAACATGGAGAGACGTTATTGAAAGTTATCAACTGCATCGATGGATACAAAGACGTTGGTTGAAAGGTAAAAAGCAAAAAAAAAAAGTTGACAAGTAAATATGGTTTCCCATTTGCAGTGAATTGTGAATCTGTACGTCTAGTCGCAACTGGTATTCGTTTCGCTCATAAACGACACAATCCAGAAGATACCCCTGTGATACCATACAATTTGGCACTGTTACTACTCTGGCATGGACACATTAATATCCAAATGGTTACGACTGGTGATTGGGAACTGTATTTAGCCAAATGTTGTGAAATCGGAGTAAGTCACAATGATGAGTATTCATTCAACGAAGACGACAACAACGACGAATGAATGTGAAACATACTTGATAAGTCGTCTCGTATTATTATTAACACTCATAAATAAAAACCACACGTTATGAATACAAGGTACAAGTTGTTTACCTACCAGTCGTACCAACACCAATGTATCGAATATTGAAACGTCATGCGGATATGCAGTATCTAAACGAAAAAGATACAAATTTGTACTATGACACGAAATTAGAGAAATATCTAGACCGACCGAAACAATTGAATCATCTGACCAATCCACAATTCTATAAGGAGTATTCTATAATCCATTTCAAAATGACTATGAAATTGTAGATTATAATGATGAATTCGGCAAAGATAGAAAACAGAACAATACCAATAAAACATTAACTGTTCACAAGGATCGAAAATGACGTATATTACGGAAACGTGAAAAACGTCTGGCAATCTTAAGTTTCCGTCACTTTTCACCGTACGGTACGAACCTAGAGAAGTAGTGTTTGGGCAAGTTACTACGCTACCCGTTGATCGGGTGATATTTGACGAACTGAAAACTGAAATTGATTCCTATTTACAGGAGTGTCTCGATAGGAATTTGAATGAGGCAACACGCTTCCTAAAGAGTGCAGCAAAACAAGGCTTCTCATTGGACCGTCTACGTGAGATTGCATCCCGTTTGGTTGCTGGCAATTAGTTTACCACCGTATTGTCCAAACTTTTAATCCAACTGAAATGATATGGACATCATTGAAGCGAGATGTAGGTTCTAAAAATGTAATATTGAAATTAAATGATACACAAAAGTTGTGCAAATAATGGTTTTCTGCAGAAGAAAGAAAATCGGAATGGTCAAATAGATGTCGTCAGGCGTGTAAAATCGAAAACGAAAGTATCAACCACAGATGAAGAAATGGATAGAATTGTTTAAAATTTTGGTGAAGACAGTAGCGATTCGGAAAGTGACACAGAGACTGAATCTAGCGACAGTGAGGAAAGTGATGGTTTATTGGATGTAAACAAGCTTTAAGGGCCTTTATTTTTCATCGATTCTGGACCTGTCACTCGACCTCGATATGACGCAGCAAAAGACAGACACGTGCTTTCCATTGCTTTCTGTGAAGTCAAAATTAAGTATAACTTTATTTTCTCTGATGTTATCTTTGAATGGCTAATTTTGAAGTGTATTTGGGGTACTGTGACCACGTGGGGAGCCGTGACATTTGACACAGAGTCGCCTCTCCTTCAAGAGTTGACGAGGAACGACGAGTTAGCCGAACCGCCGTGCCGCGGAGAAGGGACCCACTGCCCGCCACGAGTATTTGTTTGTAGATGGGTTTATTTTATTAGCAGTAATACTTTCATTATTATTGTTATTATTAATTTGTATTCCCTTATTTCAATTTGTTACTGCTTTTATTTCATGTTTATTAGTATATAAGTGTTAATTTACTAATTTGGGAGGCAAATACCAATCTACAAATTTGTAGATATAATTGTGAAGGTTGACCGTGTTGTGTACTATCTCTGCCTCCCAGCAAGCCCTCCCTACTACATTGAGTACATCGCTGACCGACCAAATCCCGTCACAAAGTTGAACCACAGACTGTACCAGCGGCTCCTAGTAAGTATACAATTATCAATTATGTATGTGGAAAGTAGTAGGAGTCGATTAGATTGGGCTATATAATAGTTGACAGCTGTTTGTTACAGAATAACAGAATCTCAACATGTAGCTATTACAGCTCTTCGTGTTAATGACATTGGTGCCAATAATGGTACTAATACATGCATTCTTCAATGCAGTGTTTCAACATTGTTTCTTATTTTTCGGTTGTGTAACTGTTTTTATTTTTTTAGATGAAGACATGCAAATAGAATTACTTGCTCACGAAATATTATTCAATGATATATCTCTATTTATCAATATCCAATGTAAGTGATTCACAAGATTCTTTTCAAGCTGACATTTGTATATTCTGTAAATAACCTTCGTGTCTTTTGTATCAGATACCACTATGCAGTTTTGCCAGATTTAACCTTTGGAATTATCGTACTTGTGCCAAAAAATGTCATTTTTTAACTTAAATTAGCGTACACATAAAAAATTCTATATAAATAAACTTTATTCAAAATACATGTAAAAAAATTCATGAAACTAATACAAAATTTACAACAAATATTAAATTAATCGGATTCTAAATCACAAATATTGCTATATGTATATGCTGCTACTTACTTGATTTATTAAATCATTTGGTGGATTTCATTTACTGCTACCGCTATTTTTACTAATATATTGCGAAGCAAGCATTGTACCATTAATCGTATTTGTAACAAGTCTGTTTCTAGTTTCAGTCTTTATTAAATTTAACTTGCTGAACACTTTTTCGCATTCTGCGTTGGAATGTGGTAAACTTAAAAGATTCAGTACAAATATTAAACAAATATTCATCTTCTACTTTCAAATTTGACAATTGACCCCAAAATAAATCTGCTTCTAAATCTAAATCTGGCAAGTCACTTTTAGAAAAATTCGATAACCTTCTCCATTCATCATCATTTTTTGCCAATCTTTCAAATTGGCGAATCTTTTGCAAATATTTAAAAATGTTGTTATGCTCAATAATCTGCTATCTAGTGATACTGCATTACGTGGTATAGTGGCACTATGGCAAATTATATTGGGACAAAAAGAAAATCATTTAAATTTTTATGTTCTGTTGCGATATGGCAGTATATACTCAATCAAATCAATGTTGTAAGTAAGGTATTGCAAAATTCAAAATTAAACATTAAATCTGCATTGGAGCAGATAGAAAAACATTTTATTGATTTACTATGTGATGAAAATTTTAATAATGTTCTTCATGAAACAAGACAAATGGCAGCTGTAACCGATGTGGATACAACATTTCCTAACGCTGGGGCGACTAGGGTTAAGTATTGAAGATCCTGAAAAAGATTCTAAAGTTTATTTTTTCTTTTCTATACTTGACACAATTAGTACCCTGCACGAAAGATTTCATCTGTTAAAGAAGCATACAGAAATATTATACTATCAATGTAAGCTTCAAATTTTGTAACTACTTTTATTTTAATTTTTTTTTTTAAATGTTTAGAAATAAATCGTCGAAACGGTACATCATTGATACTAAAGCGTAAAAATTAGGACATTCAATATGGATAATTCAATAGAAAATGTTTGGGGTATAGCACAGACAAACTACTATTACCACATAGGGCGAGATGGGTTCAGTGACGAAAACGCGTTAGATATGTGGAAAGTACCACTAAGCAAAATTACACCAGAAATATAAAAGAACATGGTGAAACACGGAGAGAAAAATTTTAAGTTGGTATATGATAGAAATAATATGCGAGGAGATTGATTAAAAAAGTTAATTAATTTTTAAATTTAATGAATTATAATTCATATTATTATTAGAATGCATTCTACTCACCGTAACAAATGCATATCTTTTTTAAAACCGATTTAGAAGCTCTGTAAACTTATAATACATGACGGGATTGTTTCTAACGATGACCATACATGTGAATCCAGAACTAACATAGTCTGTATTGTTATAAGAAGCTAGTTTGACTTTCTGCTATTGATATAGGAGGGTTGTTTTTGGACGTGTAGAGTAATGGAATGCAATATAGGGATGCATATATGGCTTACCCAAAACACATAAACCCCTTGTACCCCTCAGACCTGTCACAACAACAATACAATCGCCAAACTACCATCTGTCAAAATTCATATCTCAAGTTTTAACTAATATTACTGGCAAAACAGATGACATCTTCCCTCTACACAAATATACCAATAGATCTCATAGCAACAATAATTAACGATAACTGCAACAAAATAAAAGATCACGCTACACTCGAACTTACAGACTTTCAAAATGCAATAGACTTATGCTTACATACCTCATATTTACAGCACAATGACAGCTTTTACCTGCAGATTAACGGCACCCCTATGGGCTCTCCCCTGTCAGCAACCCTAGCCGACCTTGTAATGGAATACCTAGAAGCACAAATCCTGCCCACCCTGAACTTCAATATACCCTTCTTTAAAAGATACGTAGACGATATTATCACCGCAATACCCCACAATGAAGTACAAACAACACTGGATAGGTTGAATAGCTTCCATCCCAAAATCCAATTTACCCATGAAATAGAAATAAATAAACAAATCAGTTTTCTCGACGTCCTGTTAATAAAACAAGCCGACGGTAGCATCATCACAGACTGGCACCATAAACCCGCCCACACAGGTAGATTCCTTCATTACAAGTAAAACCACCCCATGACACATAAGCACAATGTAATAAAAAATCTCAAACACCGAGCCATAAACCTCAGCCACCTCCAATTTCACCAAAAAAATCTTGAACTTATTTTTACAGAACTCAGAAATAATGACTACCCACCAAGTATTCTTAACCGAATATTATACAACACCCAACCCTCACCCACACAAACACCACCCCAACCAGTACTCACTTTTGCCCCAATACCATACACACACAGGCTCTCAGAACTTCTTTCAAGAATTTTCAAAACCCAACAATGTATCAATCGCACATAAACCAGTTAACTTAACGCAACACTTCTTTACAAAACACAAAACTAAACCAGACACCCATTTCATATCTAATACAATTTATAAAATTGTGTCACCCTCAAACACACCTTCAATTTCAACAACATCCAGATACTGGAAAAAGAAACCAGCTATCGTAGAAGAATATTCCTTGAGGCCACAGACAGACAGACAATAACAGTATAAACTTCCACACAGACACACAACATCTATCTACCCTATACAAAAATCTCCTCACACAAATAAAAAAACACAGAAAACAAATTTCAAAAATCATAATTCCCGCCATACAACACTTAGTTGCACAAATATTCTTGCTCCCGCCATCTTGTTTCACCATGTTTTGCGCAGTGCACGTGCAGAGGATGTTTTAGCTAATTTAAGTTGTTATCTGTAAGTTATAACTATTTAGATTATTATTACACATACTTCAATATTTTGTAGCATTGTAACATTGGTTTTTGACATTATTATACACTTTTGTAGATACCGATGAGGCTGGAAAAAACTTTCAGCGAAATATATATATACTAAAGTTTTCATCCCTATATTGCATTCCATGACTCTACACGTCCAAAAACAACCCTCCTATATCAACAGTCTGTATTAGTGACGGATATTCTTTCATATCATCTACTTCGGCGGATATACTCCGTATCATCTACTACTTGTCGATTCCACATATTCTCTTCTTTAATAAAATAATCTTCTAATTTCACGAATACATTTTCCATGTTTTCAATAATTTCAGTCGAATTATGGAATACGATTCATTAGTTATGTTTTCAGGGGAATTATTATCTATCGGATATCCTTCCGTATCTTTTACTCCTTTCCGTTTCCAAGTATCCTCTTCAAAGTAATCTTCTAGATTCACGAGCACATCCTCAAATTCTTCAGAGATTTCAGTAAAATTATTGTCTTGCTTGTCATCAACCTCCTGTTTAGAAATTATCCCTTCTTTAACCAGGTAGTCCTCGAAACCCACGACACATTTTTTATTTCTTTAATGTTTGGTCGCCACTGAAATGTATATATTTTCTCATCTTTTCATTGTATTTCACATTTATCATTAATGTCCTCAATGTGTAATGTTTAATTTTACAAGAAGTTCTGCTTCGTTCCTTGTATTTGATATGGCAGTGATATTTAATTTGTCCCTATAACTTTGCAACAGTGCACTGCTTTTTATACACTTTTCAAGAACCTTATAAGTTTCTCATAAGCGTACACAGCATTCTTCACAAATCAATATAATTCGCATGGTTTTCAACCAGGCCAAGAATATAATATTAAAATAAAGTAACAGTAACACATGAATTGAATTGCTTCTCTCAAAGCAAGGAAAATCATATTTTGAAAGTATTATTAAACAAATTTAATGATACATTAATTTTGTGTAAATTATTTTTGGGGGCGGCATTTTTAATTTTTTCACACAGCGGCCGCGACCGTCCTGATTTTCTGAATAATCTGTTGTTATAAATGGCATATTATAACGTTTCCTCATGTGTAATATTTAAATTTACAAGAATTATTAGATTTGACATTTTTTACTGATGAACCTTGGTTTCATTTAAGTGGGTATGTTAATTCACAAAATTACCGAACTTGGTCTAACGAAAATCCACTTGTTTATACCAAAAGAAGCTTACACCCATTGAAAGTAGAAGTCTGGTTAGCGATGTCACGCCGAAGAATCATCGGACCAATATTTTTTTATGAAACAATAACTTCCGAAAGATATATTAGAATAATTTTGCATTCATATATTGAACAATTACATGATGATGAATTAACTAGGGGCTATTTTCAACAAGATGGAGCTACATCACATACTTCGAATGCAACATTAAATTATTTAAGAGAATTTTATGATGAGCGGATTATTAGCAAACGTCGCTGGCCACCACGATCTCCTGATTTGACACCGCTGGATTTCCATCTTTTCGGCTATTTAAAAACAAAAATATATGCAAACAAAATACATACGTTAGAAGAATTAGAAGACGCAATAACAAATGCAGTTCAAAACATTTCAGAAGAGGAATTAAGAAATATGTTTCTAAATATGCAAAGACGGGTAAACAAATGTATTGAAAGAAATGGAGGTCATTTTGAACATTTGTTGTAATTGTCATTAATTTTACACCGAAAATATGCAAAGACGGGTAAATAAATGTATTGAAAGAAATGGAGGTCATTTTGAACATTTGTTGTAATTGTCATTAATTTTACACCGAAAATGCCTTAGAACTGTACCAAAACTTACTACACCGATGAACTTCACTTATAGCGTGATCACGGTCACCATTTAAAATCACGGTGATAGTAAGTGTTGCGCACTTATAATTCTGTACTGTAGCTAATATGATTATACACTGCAACGTGTTAAATTTTAATATGGCATGCTGTGGTAATTAATACAAGTGTAAAATAGGCCTGAAATGTTTGCTTCGGCGTTCATTTTGGGGAACTCTGACAATATAATCTTTCAGTAACGAGTCGACAGTACTACCTCTTGGAAATGTACTGATCTCATAAATAATGTTATAATGTAACGTAAATATTCTAAATACATAAGAATCTAAAATATTTTCCTTTCATGGTATAAAATTATTTCAAACTTGAACTGATCTAAATTATTTTTATTATAAAAGTATTATATGTCGCTGGCCGGTATAGATCGAGAAGGTCGTGGGCACGCCTATGTATTGTGTTTGTTTCAAATCGTTACTATGGATACTATAGTTACTACTATAGTGAAGCGGTGACTTAACAGTTGCAATAGAGCGGCACGCTTCAATCATTTTTGCTCAGGAGGTCATGGAACAATGTTCGTTTGTTTGTCCCGTATGCGTTCCTATACTACTCATCCGATTGCGATGAATCTTGGTAAGTTGCTGTGCGCACGCCCGCGAGTAATGGTAGATACCGCTTTGGCAACGGGGTCTGGCGCTAGTGAGGGGCGAGGTTCTAAGGCTCATACTCTATGATGATGACCTAACTGAGGGTGCAGGTGTTGAACACATGTGTTTTTAATTCGCACAGGTGTTAGACATGTATCGTACTCTTAAAAAATAAACATGGCTACGGTCCTGTTCTATAGTGCCTATATGCTACAGCGGATAACAAGATGTTTTTCAAAACACGGATGATCTCCAAGTACCTCTGTATTATTTCCTTCTAAGATTCGATTTCTAGATAGGGTTATGTAATAAATCTTAATTTAGGCGCGTGCCATTTTTATTTTCTAAGGGCCTCCAGGAACTTTACTCTGAGTGGTCTTATGTACACTCTTTCTTTAAGACCACACAAGCGCTGGACACGTGTCTTTGATTTAAAAATCTCTCTCTCTCTCTCTCTCTCTCTCTCTCTCTCGCGCTATCATAGTGTTTCTTTATTTACAACAATTTATTCGGGGTGTTCAAAAACAAGAGTAATATGACTGTCTTTACCTGTTCTATATGCTACAGCTAAACTGTATAGGTACAAAGCAATAGTATCATTGTTTTTCAAAAACACTGACCGTCTCCAAAAGCAGGTACCTGTGTATTATTTCCTTTTAAGAGTAGATTTCTAGATAGGGTTACGTAATAAATCGTAATTTATGCGCATGCCATTGTGATTGCATTATATTCTAAGTGAAGTTAACAGGTGCCGTACGCTTTGTATTATTTCCTTCTAAGATTCGATTTTTCCGTTAGGGTAAGTGACACATGGGAATAAATCGTAGCTTTAGGTGAAAACAGTGCCTGAGGCATGTTTTACGGAATATACTTTTCGTATTTAAGCCAAGTGAACTGTAAAGGTTGTATCAGGCCGCAGGCTTAATACACCGAGAACAACATGACTAGCAACACGAGCATCAAAGTGCAAGACGCAGCGATAGCGGTGGAGGTCGTAGCTAAAGGAAGTTCAATATCCTGGAGGATCGGATCATCATGCCAGCCCGGGTCGTCAAGAAACTTCACTTGATGGATTTTATAATGGTGTCATCGGACGAGGAGGAAGAGGAGGAGCAGCAGCAGTACCAAGTGCCGAGGACAGCATCTCCACCGGGAGACGTCCTGGAGGCAGCGCTGAAAGGGCTGTTCAGCCCCAAGAAACAGCCCTTTCAGCCGGAAGAGCATCTTCTACTGGAGCTGATGAATTTTGCTGCGTCTTTCCAAGACATTGAGCTGGAGGGGATAGCCAGGTTTTCCGGCGTTTGTATAGCGGAGGAAGGCGTGGTGACCGGGAGAGAGGCCGAGGAGGGATACACAGACTCCGACGCCACAGAGATGGCCGTAGCAGAGGAGGGTGTCCACGTGTGACGATGCCAACCGATCGTCAACCCCTGCGGGCAGCGATCCCCCGTGATCATACCGCAGGGGGTACAAGCCGGCGATGGCGACGGGGATCAACACTCCCCTGACGCTCAAGGGAACTGGTGGGAGAATGACAGCGAGTGGGAGCGAAACATGGGGTTTCTTCTTCTTCCATCCGTGCGGCCCAGTGACGTCCTGGTAGAAGACGAGGGCACGAGAGCGGCTCTGTACAATCGCTAGATTGTGTTTGGATTCGCTGCTTTATGTAGGGAGTCCGGCTTCCTATGTACAGCAGCAAACATGATCGACACGACAGGCTGCTGTGTGGGCAGTTTGATAACGTTGACACGGAACGGTGTCTATTTCTTGTGGTAGGTGTAGCTCTGCTCCGTGCATTCGACGTTTGTTTGAGGGCTAGCAAACACCCGCACATGCGGTATCTGTCGATGCGAACGACCAAACGACATTTCCGAAGAGCCGAACGGATCGCGCGGATGGCTATAGACAGGGCCGCCGCGTACGATTGTTCATATTGTGCCCCGCACAAGGGCGCCGAGTGAAAGAGGCGCCTGCCGGCGCCTTTTTCACTCGGCGCCACCTCACTAAATAAAAAAAATTAAAATTAAATATAAAAAAATTAAATGATAAAAAAGAAAAAGTGACAAATATGGATTTATTAGAGAGATACTGGAAACGCGTGCGCAACGTATACCTTATTCTACCACGCCATGAAAGCGCGCTCGTGACTTCGTGCGATGCGATCGGTGTAGATCGCTCAACTTCGTTCGACAAAGGCATCACCGCGACGCGCGGCATTTCACATTTACGTCTAGTCAAGTTTACGTTTAGTCAAGTTTACGCAAATTTACGTCTAGTCAAGTAGACCACCACTGCATTTGTCTTCTGCGTAAATCAAATATTTATTGATTTTCATCAGGCATTCATTATAACATTTCAACGTAAGTATAATTTACAATATTAAATAACTAATTATATATTAAATAACAATATTAAATAATTACAATGTATAATAAATTTTAACTTAAAATCCTTAGATGTCTGGAATCGGAAAAAAATCAAAATTATCAGGCGCGCAAAATAAGAAAAATAGACTTCAGCGAGAAGACGCTCGAAAAAAGCTATCAGGTTCTTTAGATAAATTCACTATTAAAACTATTAATCCTACTACGACTGCAACGGAAGAAAATCAAGACCTGAATCTCGAAACACAAAGTTCTTCTGGTGTATCCACAAACTCTACAATAGAAAACGAATCGAAAGAAAGTAATAAAACCGATTCCGATTCCGAAAAAATTGATTTTAACGATCCGGCTACTTGGCCAAAACAAATTGATATAAAATTAAGAGATTGTTTAATAGAAAATGATCCTAAGCAATTAATTTTGAAAGACTTCCCAATAAATGAGTCTGGACGTAAATTTTCTGATAATTATTATTATCGAACTTTATCAAACGGGGAAAAAATTTGCAGGAGTTATTTGCTTTATTCGAAAACTCAAAATTCAGTATTTTGTTACTTTTGCAAATTAATGTCTGGCAATACTACACAACTTACTAGTGGTTGTAATGATTGGCAACACTTAAGCCACATATTAAAAGTTCACGAAACTAGTGTTGGGCACATAAAAAACAGTTCAAAATATAGCGAATTGAGAATGTCACTAAAAAAAAATTGTACAATTGATGCAATGCAACAACGACTCTACGAAACCGAAAAAAAATATTGGCGATCGGTCGTGGAACGAATTATTCATATAATACAGTATTTATCAAGACAATGCTTGGCATTTAGAGGTTCATCTAAAAATCTTTTTCAAAACGACAACGGAAACTTTTTGAAATTAATAGAAACCATAGCTAAATTCGATCCAATAATGTCTGAACATTTACATCGCGTTCAAACGTTTGAGAAAAAGAATATTAGTCATTATTTAGGTGATCAGATTCAAAACGAAATAATTAGCATTATAAGTGATGCTATTAAGAAAAAGATTTTAGAAATGCTCCACTCTTCAAAATATTATTCAATCATTCTTGATACAACACCAGACATAAGCCATACTGAGCAGTTAACCATTGTCATAAGATTTGTTTATCACAATAAATCGAGAAATGTTGCAGAAATTCGTGAGCATTTTTTAGGATTCCAAAGTGTAACTGACACAACCGGTGTAGGTTTATTCGAGTTCATCATTAACCATTTGAAATTAATGAACATTAATATATCAGATTTACGCGGACAGTCGTACGATAACGGAGCTAATATGCGTGGGAGACATAATGGACTTCAACAAAAAATTCTTGAAATAAATTCACGAGCTTCTTTCGTTCCATGCGCTGCTCATTCATTAAATTTAGTAGTGAACGATGCAGCTAAAATTTCATTTGAGACGGTAAATTTTTTTAGTGTGATTCAAGAACTATATAATTATTTTTCAATTAGTGTGAAACGGTGGGATGTATTAAAAAAATACGTTAAAAACTTAACCCTAAAACCACTTTCTTCAACTAGATGGGAAAGTCGGATAGAAGCCCTGAAACCTCTGAAAATGTATATGTCAGAAATTTATCAAGCTCTATTAGATATCACTAATGACCACACAAAAGACATGGATTCTAGAGCTCAAGCAAATAATATAATTTCAAAAATTTGTTCTTTTAAATTTTTGTGTTCCGTCTCAATTTGGTATGATATATTGAATCTTGTCAATATTGTCAGCAAAATAATGCAAAAGCCCACATTCGATTTACAATTAGTAACAGAAAATCTTAATTCAATTTTGAACAACTTAAAAAGTCTTAGAACTGATGAGAAATTTGAAGAACTTGTGACGTCTGCAATGGCTAAAGCTAGAGAACTTGATATTGAGCCTGATTTCCCTGAAACTCGAAAGCGGAAAAAAAGGAAGTTATTCGATTACGAAGCATCAGATGATACAGTGAACGATGCAAAACATGATTTTAAAATTAACTTCTATTTCGCGATTCTGGACACCACTATATCGTCAATTTCAGAACGATTTCAACAATTGCAACAACACAACGAAGATTTTAAAATAATACACAACATCAACCAACTAAAACAATGGGATAATGAGGATTTATTGAAACACTGCAAAGATTTGCATATAAAATTAACCGACGGTGCAAACTTAAACGATGAAGATATTGATGGTATAGCTCTAAACGAAGAATTAAAAACCATTCAATTTTTTATAAAATCTGACTTGTCTCCTCACGAGGTTTTAAATTACATTTATAAAAATGCATTAAATGAGATCTTCCCGAATATAACTATTGTATTACGCATTTTTTTAACATTACCTGTGTCTGTTGCTTCTGGAGAAAGAAGTTTCTCTAAGTTAAAACTAATTAAAAACTATTTACGGTCTACCATGAAAGAAAAACGATTAACGGACTTATCCATAATATCTATAGAAAGCGATATTTTGGATTCCATAGATATTAACGATCTCATAAAAAACTTTGTAGCTGCTAAAGCTAGAAGAGTAAATATGTAAAAAGTATTTTGATTTTTGAGTGATGAATAATTATAAAGTAATCTAATTCTTAATATATGTTTGAGACAAGCAAATTTTATTGATTGCTTAGATTTAGTATTATATATTGTATGTATATAACCCATGCCTGTATATTATCGTATTATATAAGCTGTAATTATTTTTTAAAATAAAAGTATTCATTGGAAATATTCTAATGATTAAATTCATAACAAGTCATAGTTTTTGACGTGGAGGTTCAGTTCAGGGAAGGGCGCTGAAAATAATCTGGCACAAAGGCGCCTCTTACCCACGCGGCGGCCCTGGCTATAGATACGCCCGCGTATAGAGGCCGCTGACCGTGGAGGGCTGAAGTTCAGCCGAGGGTGAAGCAGCGTAACGGTCACAGCCGAAGAAGGAGCAAGTGTTTTTAGTCGCCAGATCGTGCATCCAGGTTAGAGTGGAGAATCTATTAGAAGAATATGACACGTGAATAAGATGCATTTAACCTGGGTGCAGGAGTTGGCGGTAGCAATCATTTGTAAGCAAGGCGAGGCCAGAAGCAGTATACAAAAGTTGCTTCGGGAGCGTTCGCCTCGTCGATTTTCATTTCTTAACGAAATGTACATTTACTATAATATCATGTTTAAATATAATGCGCGTTATATATTTAATTATATAAAAACCAACAATAAATATAATATATAATTTATTTCTGTCATTCATCCTTCTCACCTTCATATTAACTTATACAAAAGAAAATAAATTATAAGTCTGTGTTATGCTCTTTCATTCATTTTTACCTTCATATAAGTAGTAGGTAGTACATTATCATATATTCAAACAGGATGCTGTCATCATTCATACAGTAATAAAATAGCAAAGCTACATTATGATAAAACATTAGTGCAAAATGTTACAGCAAACACATACACTGCACTGGTTCAGCTGAATGGCTGCGCAAACTATGGTTCGTTACCTACCAACTGACACCAATATGGCACGGTTTCCCATTGTTCACCCGAGGCAAGTGCCTCGTTTGTCTCACCCTTGTACCGACTCTGCTAAGTTGCACAAGTCAGCCATGAATACTGCACGTTTTATATCATAGCAGAGGCGGTTACATTAAATTAAACTGGAATACGAGACATAAATGGCTTAAGAATATAAAGTTTCACACTGATGCATATATTATATTATGAATATTATATTAAGTACATTCGTAATAATATGTTTGTTCAAGTGAACGATTCGCAATGAGAAAAACACACGAATTTGAGGCAATCACTTTGCAGAAGACTGTTTTCGTCACACGCCTCGTGCACGAAAACTATTAAACCGTGATGCTGAACCATGTTTAACGTATTTTCTGTAAAATTATTATACTTATTCATTCATTTGAATTACTTTTATGCTAATTAAAAATAAAATAAATTCTAGTTTAACTGTGTTGTTCCAATAATGATATTAACACCGTCAGTCTTAATAATAATAATAATACTCCTGTTATTTAATTATAATATATTTATTATATATACTCGGTTTGTTCTGATATGGTACTTCAAGTAACCCCTGCATGTCCTGTACCTGATCCTCAACCTGAAACCAATTCTAATTTAACTTCTAAATCTAACGCTGCAACGCATGTAGATATATGTAACACGGAACAGATAGACATGTACAAGCGAACTATTAAAATGCTTAAAATTCAAGTAAAATAGTGTTGCAGCCATATTTCTATTAGATCACTAATGCATTTTAATAAGAAACGACAAAATGGTAAAAAATTACAGTTTGACACTGCGTTGTGTGAAGAACAACGTATCCTAAGAAATTCTGCCTTTACCATGTAGAAAAACACCAGTGTAACACGAGTCACAAGTCAAAACTCAACACAAGTCTCGTCGAATATTAAGATGAGTAAACCATCCACCATCACAAAATATCGAGACGCAGAAGAACCACGGATGAATGTATCACCTCCACCTAGAGTTCGGGCGAGTCGTGTTGCCGGTCGAAGGTAATAAATGTGTAAATATATGAATATTTGAACAGCAAAACTGTAACCGTTTCGGTTTCTTTGTTTCTGAGTCCGGGTTTGTCGCTCGGACGTAGTCCGGTGCGGACGGGTCTTCTTGGCCGAGCGATAGGCGAGACAGGTGGGCGCTGCAGAGAGCAAGTGTGCGAGTCGTGTTTTCTTTGATTTATGGTTCTCACTTTGGTTTTGGAATTATTTTGTGAACAAGTGAAGGAAGTACGGTGGTAATCGTCACATTTTTCTAACTCACATCTACATACAAGTTAAGTATTTTGTACAATTCCTTTTCTTTGTTCCCGTGCGGTCAGCACGTGCTTTGATGGGTATTGCTATATTTAGGTTGGATTATTTTGCACGGTTCTCTTTGATATATGCTATGTCTGTTTATATACCCGGCAAATAAAATTACTTGTGTAACGGACTGTATATTAGCGACCTTAAGGCCTAGATACGACCTGGTACGAGTACGTAGACCACGTGGCCGGTGCGAGTGTAGCACGGAGTCAATCCATCCTCGACTGTCCAACCTCGGTTGGGCTGGCGCTCTGAAATAATAAGTGTCGAGACTCGAGATAACCCAATTCCACGGACTCCGGAAGGTCACAGACACTATCGCGGCCGGGACGCATCCAGCCACTACCAGAACCCTGCGCAAGTACCTGCAGTCTGTTAAGCTTCAATCTTTTTGCCGTTTGCCAGTTACTTTAAATTTATTTAGTATGTAATGGGCGCCCCATGCCTAGTTAGATATAAGTTTCATAGTTGTTCTCTTATTTTTAAATATACTGGCCACATACAGATTTAGTGTACCATATTGCTTCCGCCAACAGCACTAATCCGCTCCCTACTCCGCTGAGTTTTGATTATGTTTTACAAACTTTATTTTCCAATGGTTATCCTCGACAATTAATTCTCAAAATTATTCGTTAAAGACAGATCAAATTTACTAATCCATCTCAAAATGTTAACAATAATACCATAGTTATCCCGGTACTAGCTATTAATTCTTGTATTGATATCCCTAAATATCTAGTTTTGCCCTTTCATCATAATATTATAGATTCTTTACGCAGCATTTTCAATAATTTACACATTAGCACAACAGTTTTTACTACAGACCGCGTGCACCAATTTGCTCACAATATATTAACGTATTCAGGCGACTGTGGCCACTCAGGGAATGCAGATACTGTATTTTTATATGGTAAATTAGAACCCCGGTCTGTAGGAAACACAAACCTGTCTTGGTCCGGTAAAAGCGCGCTTTAGTTTTTGTAGGTTAGGATTTTTTTGACGTTTGTATTCCGTTGTGACAACGTCGTGTGGGATATTTTTATTCATTTTTTGTGGTACAAAAGTGTTAATAACTGCGTAAAATGCCTAAAAGATGATGAACTTCGTCGTATATAAGAAGAATCCGATTTCAGTGAATGCGAAATCGATTACTTTGATCTGGATCTCATTTTTCAAGTGCGTGATAGTGAACTTAAGTCGAGCAGTGATGGAGAAGAGCTTAGTAATTCTGTCGATAAAATGGTAATCGGTAAGTTGTTTTTCTTTCGCAATATAATTTTTTGTCTTGATTGTTTGCTTAATTTATAGAAAGTGGTGACAATGTTAGACCACGAAAAAAACAAAAACTGGATAACGACCCAGGTCCTTCTAATGTAGCCGATAAAGTAGTATTCCGTAAGTAGTTTTATTTGCAAAACTTTTTTTTGTACTGATTGGTCTGTTTATTATTTAGAATATGGACAGGCTCCAGAAAGCAACGATTCAAATGGTCGTAATTCGCCAGTAGATAAAATAATATGGACAGAAATAGACGGCTTGGTAGACTACTTGGACTAAAGCCTTGCTCAAAGATGGATGGACTCTCTTAACACAGGTTGGTCAAGAGTTAAGGTAGGGGTGGAGAGACAGATCGGCTTAGTTCGCGAACTACTCCGTTCTGTCATTACGCCTCTGCTATGTCGGTCGCCTCCACGCGGAGAGAGTCGGACGTGCCCTCGAGCACGACTAAGAATCGACAGGCCCGCGGCGCAGCCGGGTTACCTCCCCGGCTGCAATCAGAGCCAAACAAGGGAGCCAAACAAGGGATGGAAAGCCTCGGACTGGCGTGAGTCCGAGCTCGCTCACCTCCGATTCTCCAGGAGCTCATGACGACGACCACGCTACGTCCACTAACCGCGCAACAACCAGAGCCAATCCTTCGGGAACGACTCGAACATCGAAGACGCAAGATCCGACACCGTCTTCATCCGCCCCATGGGCGGCACCCCTGGGGTTGGTTTTAGCTCAATCAAAGGACGGGGCCAAGCGTAATCCTGGCCCTTGACCTACCCTACCAACCGAAGCATCTAGCAGTGATCCCTCACCTTCATTCTACTGTGAGAAGTGCGGTAAGGGCTACAAGCTGAAGTCCTCGCTAGCAAGACATGCCAAGGAGTGCGGTTCTAGAAACCGCTCTAAGTGTCTGTACTGCAAAGTCTCGTTTCCAACGTTTAAGGCCGTGCGACAGCACGAGCACCGAGTCCACCCCGTGGAATATCGGAAAGCGCTGGGGGAGAACTTGGCGGCCCCAGAACCGGTCCTGATGGCCCAATTGGCAGCAATTGAGGCAACAGTGTGCTCTGTTCCGCACATTTCGCTGAGGATGCATTTGTTTGAAGGGCATTGAATATATTTCACTAATATTAATATAATATTTAATAAGTTTTGTTTTATATTGTTCTTTTTTATTTATTTTTCTAATTACACTGGTATACAAAGATATTGTTACAGGAACAGATTTTGCTGATTCTTATGTAATTTTGCCTTCTGAATCCGAATATGCCATCAGAATTTGTCCATCACCCACCATTTTTTTTAGTAATTGTATGTTTTACCCCCAAATTAGTACATCCTTCCCCTTATATTTCATTCTATGAATTTCTAATTTTCGAAACCGCATTTAAACAATACTCAATAGCGGTAGCACAGCGTGTAAATAAATGTTAACGCTAGAACACGTGCACTTAACTTGCCAAAAAATATTTACGTTACCGTTTTCCCGCCAAACCATTCCCGCTAAAAATGTGTGTTCCCAGTCTAGTTATGCTTTCCCGCGCTTTTGCTGGCGACTTGAGTTTTGCCGGCAATGAGTAATTGCGAGGTTAAACGCGTGCTTGCAAATCACGCGTTATGTTCTAAATTGCTCATTTACTTACTGTCGTTTGTGAAGTGCATATCTATACTCTATTATATTTGAGTAACCAAATGTGTGAAATACTCATGGACTCTAGTGGATCCACTAGATGACTTAGAGAGCCAATAAAATAGGCAAACGGACCCTGACTTTGTTGACTTGTCAGAGGATCCACATAAAATAAGCCAGTCAGATTTAAATGACTTAGTCCGTGATCTCAATTTGTAAAAAAATCAAGCAGAACTCTTAGCTTCAAGGCTTAAAGGATGGAATTTATTAGACAAAGGTACAAGAATATGCACATTCCGTAGTAGGCAGCAAGAACTGCAGCATTTATTTTCCAAACAAGATGACCTGGTATTCTGTAACGATGTCAACGCTTTACTAGAGGCAATGGGCCAACATCACAATCCAGAACAGTGGAGACTATTCATAGACTCCTCGAAAACCAGTCTTAAGGCTGTTCTACTTCATAATGGAAATGAAAATCCATCTATTCCCATTGCTCATGCTGTCAACATGAAGGATCTAAAAGTTGTAGCCCTAGTGCTGGGATTGCAGTTAGGCTATACGAAGTTTTGCTGTTTTATGTGTGAGTGGGATAGTAGGGACAGAAAAAATCATTACATTAGGAAGCAATGGCCAAGAAGCAGTAACCTTACTCCTGGTCTTAAGAATGTAATTTGTGACCCTCTCGTCAATTCCGAAAAAATTCTGCTGCCACCTCTTCACATCAAATTGGGATTGATGAAAAACTTTGTAAAGGCGATGAACACAGATGGTAAAGGTTTTCTTTATTTAAAAAACAAATTTCGCAGAATAAGCGAAGTTAAGATAAAAGGGGGAATATTTGTGAGTTCCCAAATCAGAGAACTAATGAAAGATGCCAATTTCGACAATGCCTTAGATGAAAGAGAGGCACTTGCTTGGAAGTCCTTCAAAACTGTGATAACAAACTTTCTCGGAAACAAGAAATCTGAAAACTATAAACAGTTGGTTGATGAACTGCTGCAAAATTACAAAGATTTGGGAGCAAATATGTCCCGGAAGATTCATTTCCTCCATTCACATTTGGATTTTTTCCAAACAATCTTGGTGATGTGAGCGATGAACATGGTGAGAGATTTCACCAAGATATCAGTCAAATTGAATCGCGCTACAAGGGTAAATGGAACGTAAGCATGCTTGCGGACTACTGCTGGGGCCTTAAAAGAGACGAGCCAGCAATGAAATACAGGCGAAAGTCGAATAAAAATATGTTTTCTAAATAAAATACGTCATATTATGTCCTCACATTATTACTTAAAAAAATTTAAATTTCTGAAATTTCGAACGCGTTTTACTCAAAAACCTTACGTGCTAGGAGGATTTGGTAAGCAGATTCGTAATTTGCAGGACATATTCTATAAGAAACACCTTCTTTAGTTCATGTAACATTCAAAAAGTTTAATTTTGTATATCAGTATTATTTGGTATAAAAATATATTTGTATATGGTTCATTATTCATTTATATGCTATATGTGTATGGTAATCCAGGGTGCCAGACTGTACCGTTGTATGACCTCTTCTTTCATAGACTTGGAGGTCTTTTTCAGGTAGGATGTACCGTAGGGGGTTCTCTTTCAAGGTCATGTACCTGGAGATCTTCAGGCGGTGAACTCGGGGAGTCACGTTATCAGGGGTCTGGATCAAGGGTTATGTGATCCAATGAGCCAAGTCGTACACGGAATGATTTCTTTAGGTAGAGTACGGACCTGGTGACGCATGCGCAACGCAGATACACTACGGGGCCAGGCTGTAGCGCTGGGTCACGTTTACGGAGTTATTCAAACCTGTTTCTTAATCATTCCAGGAATTTTACCCGTCGTTTAAGAACAGACATTCTACTTAATATCTTACATAAAGATATTAATAAGTTTCTAGATGAGGAATTTTATTTATTTAAATCAAGCATTAAAAATGCGTTAAAAACATGTTTCATTAAAAGTGAATTTAATATTGTGCTCGGAATTTGTTACGAAAGACATAATAGAAGACAAATACTTCAACACTAAAAACTCAGTGATATTACAATCCACTGAATTAAAGGAATGGTTTAAAACAAACGTGAAAGATGTGCTGCTAAAGAAGATTGAGGAATTCTTTCTTGAAATTCCTCAATCTCAATCAGTGGTTGGACACTAAATAAGATAATAAACTTGGATGTGAATATAAATAAGTATGCTCCGTTATATGCCTCATCTTACATTGCCTTACCGGCACAAATTAAATATAAGCATGCTATTGTTAATGTGAAAAATAACGATAACGCATGGGCTATAATTTCTGCCCAACATCCTGTAAATTCTTATCATGAACATGCAGATAGAATCTCATCATATCCTCATTATGAAAATCATTTATATTTACAAAATATTAACTTTCCCGTAACGTTAGACCAAATTCCGAATTTTGAGAAACAAAATATAAATATATCTATAAATGTTTTCATATTAAAAAAAATACAAATCTAAGTTACGGAAACGTGAATATTTTAATACTGTGCCAGTGTATTTAACAGATGACAAAAAAGTAAATCACGTAAATTTATTAATTGTAGAAGAAAAGTATTACTGCGAAAATGAAGTTGAAGAAGAGGTTGATAAAGAAGAATGCAGTGATAGTGATGTTGAAAATGTGAACAATGAACTATTTGAAAAAAGTTCCATTATTGCTGGATAGGAGGACTCGTCTCGTTTAGTGCACGCAAACATCGTAAAACATTGCAGGAATTATTTTTATTCCAAATATTTATTGGAAGAACATGAACAAACCTGCAGTAAGATGAACAATTGCAAAATTAAGTTACCAAAACCTCGTGAAAATATATTACGCTTTAAATATTTTCATCGTAAAGAAATGGTACCTTTTTGTATTTACGCAGATCTTAAAACTATCCTAAGACACAGATATTTCGAGAACATGTACCATTCAGTATTGGATAGAATTTTAATTGTTTCTATGACAGTTCATTATCATATTACAAATCTTACACTGGTTCTGATTGTCAAACTTGGTTTATAAACGAATTACAACAAATTGTCGAAGATGTTGAACCGGTATTTTCGGTATGTGTAGCAATAGATACTTTAACATATCAGGAACAATTAATCTTCGAAAACTCACGGATCTGTCATATATGCGAAAGGGAATTTGACGTCACACGTGCTGAACAGGGCTGAGCCCTATAACGGCACTCACAAATACACAATTAGCATAAGTGAAATGTAATACCATAATAATTCGAATAAATTACTCTCTTGATTGAGCGTTGGTTCTGGCCCGTGCGGACGTGAATGATCGACATTTTAAAGACACGGTGTCGAATGTGAACAATATGCAAACAATAAAAGCGCGGAAATTTATACGTAAAGCGGAAATACTCGTAACATGAATAGTTACGAATGATTGTTTTACTGTTTTCCTGTGATTTTGTTCTTATCATAAGAATTTTCCACTAATTATCCATCCAAAGTTGGTATTTTGCATCACTGGTAAGTTCTTGCCTATCTCTAGATCAGTGATTCCCAAAGTGGTCTATATCGACCCCCAGGGGTCTATGACAACCTGCAAGGGGTCTACGCCAGCGAAAAATAAAATTGGGGGTCCATGAAATGAAAATGGGGGTCCACGATAGTGGATCTCAACATACACTGATAGTACCTATTTACTTACATTATACTATCTTATAATATAAAGACATATACATTATTTATAAAAGTACCTATGAAGTAAAAAATTTATTATATATGTTTATAAAATTGTGTAAGTTGTAGGATGTAGGGGTAGGCATTCGCTTTGTGGTCGCAATCAAATTTTCCTACATGTTACGACAGTATTAAGTACGAAAACTTTTGGGCATATAGAAAACAATTATTTTGAATAACTTACGGAATAATGCAGGTACAGACACGAATTTTGTTTCATACACTTGTAGGCACACATACTGCACTATGACAGTACCATTGGCGTCATCTACTATCTAGGTTCGGAAATAATTGCACTGAGCCATCTATCCCGCCATCCATCTCTCCCGGAGTTACCCTATACCAGTGTCATCTTGTTACAAGCGCACGCGCAGTCTCAGAGAAACATCTTTGTAATTATTAATGTCTTTGCTCAGAGCTTCGCGAACTTGCACTGACTTGTTCAATTCGTCACTCTATAAATACGAATGTGAGACAAATACGTTTATTCGTTTCCTGAATCTTGAAAAGGAAAGTGCTAAGAAAATATTTAAAAAAATATAAACTCGTAGTTTATCACACAAATTATAGTGAATCAGTGTTATTTTGTTTGAGAGTGCCGGAGAAAAGTAAGTACATTATTTTTTATTAAATTTTAGTTTTGTACTCGTAGTTATACGCCTATGCCTGCCATAAAATCTAAGACCGTACGATTTAAATTTGACTTTGATTTTTTAATATACAGCTGCTGGACTTTATGTCTTATTTATATAGATTAATTTTGCCCACAGATGACTGATGCCATGTCCGAATCTAAAAAGAAATGTAGGCAGTACAGTGTTGATTATTTGAAGTTTGGCTTCATTCCATCATTGTCGGACAAACAAATGCCTATGTGCCTTGTTTGCAACAAAGTTTTGGGCAATGACGCCATGAAACCATCTAAGCTGCAGGATCATCTGAGAAGATGTCACCCTGATAAAACAGATAAAGATTTGAAATACTTTCAAACACTCAAAGATAAACTTCAGAAGAGACCCACGCTGGACAGAATGTTCGCTTCGACGTCACAAAGAAACGATGATGGTTTGCGGGCGTCTTATAATATCTCGCTACTTATAGCAAAATCCGGAAAACCGCATACTATCGGAGAGAAGTTAATTTTGCCAGCCGTTGAAGAGGTTTTAAAAACTGTTTTACACAAACCTGCATCTGATATCATTAAAAGAATTCCCTTAAGCAACAATACTGTTGAAAGACGTATTGATGAAATGAGTTCTGATATTGAAAGCTCCTTGTGTAATTATTTGCAAACGACCCACTTCTCTATACAACTGGACGAGTCAACTTTGCCTGATAATGCAGCATTGTTATTGGCATATGTTCGTTTTATTATGAATCAAGAAATCTGCGAAGAACTGCTCTTCGCAAGAACTTTAACAACCGACACTAAAGGTGAATCAATATTTCATGTTTTGAAGGATTACTTCAGTGAAAAAGCAATCCCTTTATCAAATATAATATCAGTAGCTACAGATGGAGCACCTGCTATGGTTGGACGTTATCGTGGATTTATAAGCTATTTATAACAAAATGTGTCAGGGGTGTTAGCAATACATTGTGTCATCCATCGGCAACATTTAGTTGCTAAAAATTTGAGTGTTAGATTGCATGAATCTCTTCAATTAGTCATTAATGCAGTAAACCGAATCCGAAGCAACGCGTTGAATACGCGGTTATTTGCGCAGTTGTGTGATGAAAATGACGAACACTATCATCAATTACTCCTTCACACTGAAGTACGCTGGCTGTCGAAAGGCTTATGTTTGACAAGATTTTTTGCACTTTTTGAGACTATTTTAGAATTTCTGGATACTAAAGATAAAATTTTAAAAGAAAATTTATTGAAGTGGAAAACAGACATCGCCTATTTAACAGATTTGTTTACAAAATTTAATATGGTTAATTTGCAGTTACAAGGCGACAGTATAAATTTAATTAAAACAAAGTCCATCTTATCAGCGTTTCTTGCCAAAGTTAAACTAATGAAGCAAAATATTGGACGGGGCGAATTTTCCCAGTTCCCTAATTTGTCACAGACAAACTGCCAGGAAGACGACGTTTCAACCTACGTTCAACATTTAAATGCCCTCTATTCAGATTTTGAAACTAGGTTTGAGGACGTTTTGACTATGGTAATACCACCGTGGATAATTAACCCATATGGTGACATAGAAGAAACGAATGTCATAATACAAGAGGAACTGACTGAACTAAGTACAAACGAAGAACTTAAGGTTCAGTTTAGAAACGGATATCAGCAATTCTGGCTGCAAAGCAACATACCCGTTACTTATCCCGTATTATGGAATATAGCGAGGAAATTTTTAATTTCCTTTCCATCGTCATACCTAGTGGAAAGGGGGTTCAGCGCTGTTACCAATCTCCTAACGAAAAAAAGAAACAGACTGGACATCATTAGCCGAGGAGATTTAAGATTAAACCTTACAAAATTGACGCCAAATGTTGATAATTTATTATTGAAGCATCAGGTTCATCCCTCACACTAAAAACATTTACTTATTGCTTAGTTTATTTTATGTTATTTTATATAACAGATACAAAATTTAATTTTGAGTAATTTTAATTTAAATTCAATTAATAAATGTATAAATTATAAAACTGTGTTTTTACTTTAAGTTTTTAACACTAAACTTCACTCCAGTTAGAAATTTATAAAAAATCAATATCAGGTAAGTGGGGGTCTACCCAAAACCGAAAAACATGGCAAGGGGTCCACGACACAAAAAAGTTTGGGAACCTCTGCTCTAGATGGTCAGTTTGCAATACAATAATTTGCCATTTGCAAGACCAAGGGCTGACATAAAATGGACCAAAAGTATAAATTACTGTACTAATGTACTGTCTTTTATGGACTCAGCTGTACCAAATATTCCAGATGTTGTGGAATATCCAGTTGATTTATTTTTATTATTATTTCCTCCAGATTTATTGAAAAGACAAGGATTCCAAACAAGCTTATACTCGGTTCAAAAACATGGCATAGAAATAAAATGTTTTTAGCCATCAACCTACTCATGGGAATTAAAAATCTGCCAAGTTATGGAGATTACTGGTCGTCCAAATCAGAGAGCGCAATAGTTTTATATCGTCAGAATGGCTACTCTCTCATATTCACCTAAACGACAATACATTACAACAAAAAAAAGAGAAATACCCAGTTAGATAAACTCTATAAAGTGCCAATGCTGAACAAACTGTATCATACCTCGTGTCTGATGTCACTACGTGTAATTGACAATGGTTGCAAGTCATGGTACATAGATCTTATATATATATATATATATATATATATATATATATATATATATATATATATATATATATATATATGTGAAAGCATATCTTTTAAAAGCAAGTTTGTGTTATACGTAGAGAGATGGAATAAGAATGTGTACAAGAGCGAGTGAGACTGAGTAGCAACGGCAAAGTTCGGAGTGTGCAGACTCACAACGTGTCATTTTCCTATGTTCTGCCAAACAATGAATTGTGTATAATCTTGTGCATAATACAAATGAACATAAATTATATTCACATAGAATCTAATTAATAAAATTAATATTAAAAGCTTACATTAACTGTAGGATACATTTTATTTATAAAAATATGAAGTATACAACTGGCATTCGCCAGAAATGTACTAAATTAATATTATTTTCTCGAGAATAAAAACTAATAAATATTGAATTACTTTCTTCTTTCTATCATTCACTAACATTTCCTACAGTCATTTTTTTTATTTGTGTCCTCAAACCTGGTTTACCTTTTCTAGTACGTTCAATTCCAAAGTAAATCAATGTAGTTGTTCCAATAGTATGGTTTTAATGTGGTGAAGAAATAACACTGATACAGAATTGGTTAATAGAATTAATTTTTTTTAACTAAATTTAATTGCACGTTGAACTTTTAAAGTTTGAATTATTTCACGACCTTCGTGCTGCTAGTTTGCGCTTGCGCACTGTGAGATTAGTCGCTGTTCTTTATCTCTCTCGATTTTACGCATAACACGTTCTGCATATCCAGTAGTGTATATGTATGATCTAATTCATAGTAACATGTACATTCGTTTATGGTGCTGTCAACATTCATACAGTAATAAAATAGCAAAAGTACATTATGATAGCACATTATTGCACAATGTTACAGCAGACACATACACTGCAATGGTTCAGCTGACCGGACGTGAAGCTACATAAGGGGCTCTGACTGCTAGAATAGAAGCTGCAGAACCGGACCTATGGGTCGAGCGACAACTTATAAAACCTATTATAGACCCACCAAATGTCAATCAATCGACGAATCAATGATTAAATTTAGAGGTAGAAACAGTTTTCACCCGTATATTCCTCTCAAACTTGTAGAGGTTACAAAACATGGATAAGAGCAGATCAAACTGTTTCAGATATATAATGGCAAAGTAAACAATGTGATAGAGCACAATTTAAGATCAAAAGGAAACAATTTAACAAGAGATTTAGTAGGCAAACATTATCATATATACTTTAATAATTATTTCAACTCTGTGGAATTATGAAGAGACTTGCTGAAGAATAAAATATATGCATGCGGAGTGGCGAAGAAAGGAAGAAAATATATTCCCAATGATTTCAGAATTGATAAACATATGAAAGGAGGTGATACTGATTGGCAACTTAGCGAAGATGGTATCTTAGCTGTAAAATAGATTGACAGAATACCTATACTGTGCTTCAGTAATTTCCACAGCCCAAATGGTTGGAAGAAAGAAAAAGGATGGAAACAAAGAAGATATAAAATGCTTGAAGTTGATAAACGACTACAATCAACATATAGGGTATGTCGAAAAGATAGATACATATATTAAAATCCTGTTATAAAATAAACAGAAAGTCGAAGAAATGGTGGCACGGTATTTTCTGGCATTTCTTAGACTTGGCCATCGTAAATGCATATGTATTATACAAACAAAGATCATCTGGGTCTGTGATGAAATTAAAACATTTCATGATATCCGTGGCGACAGGTCTTATAGGAGCCGTTCC
The DNA here is from genome assembly GCA_963422195.1 of Carabus problematicus. Lineage (NCBI taxonomy): Eukaryota > Metazoa > Arthropoda > Insecta > Coleoptera > Carabidae > Carabus > Carabus problematicus. The sequence goes on along the minus strand of OY728583.1, from coordinate 8,666,096 downwards.
TGAAACACCACAAAGAGGAAGGAGAAGTGTTGAAAAACCAGTCAATAGATTTGAAATTTGTGTTCCTCTAGCTTCTCGATATAACGCAGCGAAAGACAGACACGTGCTTTCCATTGCTTTCTGTGAAGTCAAAATTAAGTATAACTTTATTTTCTCTGATGTTGTCTTTGAATGGCTAATTTTTTAATATAACTTTTGAGTGTATTTGGGGTACCGTGACCACGTGGGGAGCCGTGACATTTGATACAGAGTCGCCTCTCCTTCAAGAGTTGACGAGGAACGACGAGTTACTCGAATCGCCGTGGCGCGGAGAAGGGACCCACTGCCCGCCACGAGTATTTGTAGATGGGTTTATGTTATTTGCAGTAATACTTTCATTATTATTGTTATTATTAATTTGTATTCCCTTATTTCAATTTGTTACTGCTTTTATTTCATGTTCATTAGTATATAAGTGTTAATTTACTAATTTGGGAGGCAAATACAAATCTACAAATTTGTAGATATAATTGTGAAGATTGATCGTGTTGTGTACCATCTCTGCCTCTTACCAAGCCCTCTCTACTGCATTGAGTACATCGCTGACCGACCAAATCCCGTGACAAAGTTGAACCACAGACTGTACCAGCGGCTCCTAGTAAGTATACAATTATCAATTATGTATGTGGAAAGTAGTAGGAGTCGATTAGATTCGGCTATATAATAGTTGACCGAGCTGTTTGTTACAGAATAACAGAATCTCAACATGTAGCTATTACAGCTCTTCGTGTTAGTGCCATTGGTGCCAATAATGGTACTAATACATGCATTCTTCAATGCAGTGTTTTAACATTGTTTCTTATTTTTCGGTTGTGTAATTGTTTTTTTTTTTAGATTTAGAATTACTTGCTCACGAAATATTATTCAGTGATATACCTGTATTTATCAATATCGTTTTCAAGCTGACATTTGTATATTCTGTAAATAACTTTCGTGTCTTTTGTATCAGGTACCAATATGCAGTGTTACCAGATTTAAACTTTGGAATTATCGTACTCGTGCCAAAACATTATCGTTTTCTAACATAAATTATCGTACGCATAAATAATTCTATATAAATAAACTTTATTCAAAATACATGTAAAAAAATTCATGAAAATAAAACAAAATTTACAACAAATATTAAATTAATTAGATTCTAACTCACAAATATTGCTAAACATGCTGCTACTTACTTGATTTATTAAATCATTTGATGGATTTAATTTGCTGCTGCCGCCATTTGTACTAATATATTGCGAAGCAAGCATTGTACCATTAATCGTATTTGTAACAAGTCTGTTTCTAGTTTTAGTCTTTATTAGATTTAACTTGCTGAACACTTTTTCGCATTCTGCGTTAGAATGTGGTAAACTTAAAAGATTCAGTACAAATATTGACAAGTTTTTAAATAAATATTCATCTTCTACTTTCAAATTTGACAATTGACCCCAAAATAAATCTGCTTCTACATCTGGCAAGTCACCTTTAGAAAAATTCTATAGCCTTCTCCATTCATCATCAATTTTTTGCCAATCTTACAAATTGGCGAATCTTTTAAAAATATTTAAAAATGTTGTTATGCTCACTAATCTGCTATCTAGTGATACTGCATTACGTGGTATAGTGGCACTATGAAAAATTCTCTTGGGAGAAAAAGAAAATCATTTAAATTTTTGTGTTCTGTTGCGATATGGCACAATATACTCAATCAAATCAGTGTTGTAAGTAAGATATTGCAAAATTCAAAATTAAACATTAAATCTGCAATGGAGGCATTGGAGCAGATAGAAAAACATTTTATTGATTTACGATGTGATGAAAATTTTAATGTTCTTCATGAAACAAGACAAATGGCAGCTGTAGCCGATGCGGATACAACATTTCCTAACGCTGGGTCGACTAGGGTTAAGCTAGCGTCACACGATCAGTTTTTTCATCATTCCGTAAGTGTTTAGAATGATCAGTGTCAATGACTGACGTCACAAGGCCTGGTGTGTCAGTTTGCTCTAATTTAGGACGTGCTCTATTTTTCATCATTCGAAGTGATGCGTTTAGCCTCTGATTGGCCGACGCGTCTCGCTCCATCTCACTCTATTGACAAGGGAAATGCAAATGGTGGCTTAATTGTTTTCAAATGTTGTTTTTCTTGTTCAGTTTTGTCTTCATGCTTGTCTTTGCCTGTACGTTGACAGTCGTGTACCTATTATTAATATTAATTGATACTATATTTCGCAGCTGATTCTGGTAAGTAAATCATTATTATATTAGCCAATTGTATAAATCATATAGTTAACTCTAAATAAATATAAATTAAACTAAAAAAAGTTAACCCAACTTATTCACAAAGTCAATGTTTCCAATTTCATTTATTTTAGCTACCAGTATGTCTTGGTCACGGGAGCAAGTGTCCGCTTTCATTGATATCTACGAAGAATGTTCGGTGCTCTACGACATAAAGAATGTGTTGTACCACAATAAAGGTGCACGAAATGACGCCCTGCAGCACGTGGTCAGCGAGATGTGCAAAATACGGCCAAACACGACAGGTACTGTGTATAAATACAGTGTGTTTACATGACACGATATAATATAATTACTACTACAAATTATTACAGTTGATATGGTCAAAGCGAAGTGGAATACGCTACGTACGCAATTTAACAAGGAATTGACGAACACAATTAAACTGCCAAGTGGTTCGGGGGCGAGCAACAGCACGCCTTCACTGTGGTGTTTCGAACGCCTGCAATTTTTAAGGGACCACGTGGCTGCGAGGAAACCCTGGAGTAGTCTGCCCCAGCTGCTTAGCCCTGGACCTGCGGAAGAAGTAAATAGTCCGCCCGTGTTGCCAAGCACTGGAACTGAAGAACCAGGAAATTCTAACTCTTGGACGGATGTAGCAGAAAGCGTGGAAAACCAATACCGCGATAGTGAACAGGTAAGATTTAAATAAAGATTATGTTTCTTGTTACATAGAAATGTATTAAACAGGTATCTTAACAACTAGAAAACATAGTTTTGTATAGCATTATTTTGCCACGCCACTTGACCACATGTGTTGAAAAACTCTTGAAATTCATTCCTAATTGCAAGTGCTGCATTTCTTGATCTATTCCCTTCTTGCCGAATTATATTTTGCATATTACAGGTAACATTTTCTCCATCGGTTGGTAAATAATTGGTGCTCTTCGCCAGCAAAAAGTTATGTAGTATACAAGCCACTTTTGTAATTAATTCCACTTTTTCAACATTTAAATTTATCGGTTGCAAAAATATTCGGAATCGATTGCTTAATATTCCAAATGCATTTTCTACTGTCCGGCGAGCTCTGCATATTCTATAGTTATAAATTCTTTGCTCATTTGTCAATCCCCTCAATCGATACGGTTTCATTATGTACTCTTTCAATGGGAATGCATCATCTGCAATGATCACGTAGGGAACATTCATTTGCCGCCCAGGTAACGGTGTAGAGGGTGGAATGTTTAACATATTGGTTCTAAGAGCATTTGACAATAAGCTTCTGCTGAATACTCCGCCATCGCTTATTCTTCCGTTCATACCGATATCAACAGCTAAAAATTTATAGTCTGCTGAAACTAAAGCTAACAGTACAATACTATCAGTCCCCTTATAGTTCCTGTAGAATGATCCAGAACTTCGTAGAGGTCGAAAAACAATGTGTTTTCCATCTAATGCTCCTAGACACTTCGGAAAATTCCACTGGTTGTAAAATTGTTCTGCAATTTCTAACCATTCTGATTCACTTTGCGGTGCCTGAAAATCAATTCGCATAACATAAATTTGTTTTCAGGAAAACGTGTTCAGCCCGGAGGCCAGTACACCGTCACGGGCGACTGAGAGACCGCGACCGAAGAGAACGAAGAGAACGAAACAAGGAAATGACAGTGAGATGGAAGAAGTGATGTCCGACATCAGAACAGCTTTACATGAAAATGATGAGTGGGGCGTTTTCGGGATATACGTAGCATCTGAATGTAGGGCTTTAAACAACGAGAAGAAATATGAAAAGGGAAATCATTCGGGTAATTTTGAAGTACCAGGAGGAGCAGGACAACTAAAATATATTGTTATCAAAATGCTAAGATAAATAAATAATAGAGTTAAATAAAAATGAAGTAATTAATGCATTTATAATATATTAACCTTTAAATATTCAGTGCCTAAACATTCTGCTATTGTCGACAGCACTTCCTTTATGATTAATCCTACGGTATTCCTTGCTATTCTTGTGGAGTAGCTTAAGCTTTGGAAAGATTCTCCCGTAGCTAAAAATCGCAAAGCGACACTTAATCTGAAATTATAAGAATTTTATAGGTTGTTTATACGTATATAATTTAAATACCTTTTATGTGCTGGAATACACTGTCTCATACAAGTATCTGCATGAGTTATACTGCTTTCAATCAGAGTCAACAATTCTTTGAAACAATCTTCATCCATTCGTAAATAATTTCTAAAACTATTTACGTCTTCTAACCTCAACTCATCATGTAGCATATTTAATACTCCTCTTCCATCGTTTCTTCTCGCTAGCCACTGACGTTGCCATAGCCGTTTACGCTTATTTCTAATTTTCTTTAATTTTATAATGTTTAATGCCAATAAAGATAACTTCAATACCCTTCTCTTATCCATTTTTAAACGTCAAACTCATCATGCAAACTGATGAAAAAAGCGACCGTGTGACATGGTGCGCCCGCAGCTCCGTAAAAAGCAGGGATGGTGACGTCATTATCTGAACACTGTCAGTGTAGAATGATGAAAAGAATGATCGTGTGACGCTAGCTTTAAGTATTGAAGATCCTAAAAAAGATTTTAAGGTTTCTTTTTTTTTCTTTTCTATACTTGACACAATTAGTACTCTACAGGAAAGATTTCATCTGTTAAAGATGCATACAGAAATATAGTGTCAATGTAAGCTTCAAATTTTGTAACTACTTTTGTATTTATTTTAATTCCTTCTTTAAATGTTTAGAAATAAACCGTGGAAACGGTACATCAATGATACTAAAGCGTAAAAATTAGGACATTCAATATAGACAATTCAATAGAAAATGTTTGGGGTATAGCAGACATACTGCAATAACCACATAGGTCGAGATGGGTACAGTGACGAAAACGCGTTAGATATGTGGAAAGTAGCACTAAGCAAAATTACACCAGAAATAAAAAAGAACACGGTGAAACACGGAGAGAAAAATTTTAAGTTGGTATGTGAGAGAAATAATAAGCGAGGAGATTGATTAAAAAAATTAATTAATTTTTAAATTTAATGAATTATAATTGATATTATTATTAGAATGCATTCTACTCACCGTAACAAATACATATATTTTTTAAAACCGATTTAGAAGCTCTGTAAACTTATAATACATGACGGGATTGTTTCTAATGATGACCATACATGTGAATCCAGAACTAACATAGTCTGTATTCGTGACTGATATTCTTCCGTATCATCTACTTCGGCGGATTTTCGTCGGATATGCTCCGTACCATCTACTACGTGTCGTCTCCACATATTCTCTTCTTTAATAAAATAATCTACTTTCACTAATACATTTTCCATGTCTTCAACAATTTCAGTAGAATTATTGTCCTGCTTGTCATCGGAGTACGATTCGTTAGCTATGTTATGATCCATCGGATATTCTTCCGTATCTTTTACTCTTTCCCGTTTCCAAGTATCCTCTTCTTCAACAAAGTAATGTTTTAGATTCACGAGCACATCCTCAAATACTTCAAAGATTTCAGTAAAATTATTGTATTGCTTGTAATCAACCTCCTGTTTACAAATAATACCTTCTTTAACCAGGTAGTCCTCGAAATCCACGACACATTTTTTATTTCTTCAATGTTTGGTCGCCACTGAAATGTATATATTTCCTCATCTTTTGATTGTATTTCACATTTATCATTAATGTCCTCATGTGTAATGTTTAATTTTATAAGAAGTTCTGTTTCGTTCCTTGTATTTGATATGGCAGTGATATTTAATTTGTCCCTATAACTTTGCAACAGTGCACTGTTTTTTATATACTTTTCCAGAAACTTATAAGTTCCTCGTAAACGTGCACAGCATTCTTCGCAAATCAATATAATTCGCATGGTTTTCAACCAGGCCAAGAATATTAAAATAAAGTAACAGTAACACAAGAATTGAATTGCTTGTCTCAAAGCAAGGAAAATCATATTTTGAAAGTATTATTAAACAAATTTAATGATACATTAATTTTGTATAAATTATTTCTGGGAGCAGCATTTTTATTTTTTTTCACACAGCGGCCACGATTCTCGCGACGGCCCTGATTTTCTAAATAATCTGTTATAAAAAGCTCTTGCACATCGAACCTGTATTAGACCTCGTGTCTGATGTCATTATATGTAATGAACAATGGTGACATGCCAAGAAAGGCACAAAAAGATGTCATTAGGAACATGGGCGTCCGCAGGGGGGGGGGCAAAAAGGGGGCGGTTGCCCCCCCTGTAATATGGTATAAAATCAATATTTGTATTTATCGCCGGGTAGAAACAATAATAAAACGAATAATAATATCAAAGCGCCCGCAATGTCGGCAATGTCAAAGAGACGAATGTATAAACCTATAGCGGCTCCAAATTTCTAACAAATCATGTTTTGTTTGTGGTGGGAGAACATATAGCTGCGTCGATTCATATTGCGCACCGCACTCATCATATTCTAATTTACTAGCAATTTTAGTTTTCTAGCAGGCTGTGTGCGTAAGTGTTAGTGCGATAGTGTGTAAAATATTCTATAATATCACAATGGACATCAGATCATTTTTTAAAAAGAGAAAAACTGAAGATACCATCGATGCCGAACCACATAAGAAAGAAAATAAAACAACGGAAACAAATGCCGGTACATCCTCTACAATTCCTAGTGTTGTTCCACAGTCAACACTAATTAATGAATTTGATATTGGTTTATACGTAAATAGTCAAAAAGCAATGACATTTGAAATAAAAAACGAAATATTAAGTAAATGTTGGACACCGTCAGAGACATACGATTTTAAAAAAGACAGCATTACTGAGAAAAGAGCTTTCCGCCATGCTTGGCTATCTCAGTATGCACCCTGGCTAGCGTACTCAGCGCATTTGAAGGGCGCTGTATGTAAATATTGTGTACTATTTCCCCAAAAAGTGAAAAGGGAAAATCAAGGTGCTTTTATTAGCAAAGCATTCACCAAATATAAAGATTTCAATGAAGATGCACGATCTCATAGTAGTTCTCAATGGCATAAATATTCAACTATTGATGCTAATAATTGTATATCTATAGCAAAAGGTAAGGAACTTCCAGTAGACATGCAAATAAATAAAGCTGCTCTTGACACGGTTCAAGAAAACAGAACAAAACTTGCTTCAATAATATCAAGTATTATTTTTTGTGGAACAAATGATATTCCACTACGAGGAAAAACAAATACTTCTGGAAACTTTCAAAACCTATTAGATTTTCGGGTTGAAGCAGGAGATAATATTTTAAAAAATCATCTTGAGACATGTAGAAGCAATGCAAAATATACCTCAGTGAGAACTCAAAACGAAATTATTGATATTTGCGGAAACATCCTTCGAGATGATATAGTGACCGCAGCTAATGCTGCTATTGGATTTTCGATTTTGGCTGATGAAACAACCGATATTGCGGGGATAGAGCAATTATCTCTAGGTATAAGATTCCCTGAATTTAAGGATGGAAAAACGATTATACGAGAAGAATTTCTTGGATTTATGCCTGTTTTGGATCGCACTGCTGAAGGTATATCTACAGAAATAATTAAAGCATGCTCCAAATTTACACTAAATATGGAAAATCTAGTTGGTCAAGGGTAGTGAGTGGTTCTCGGGAATTCCCGCCCGAGAATTCCCGAGAATTTTTTAAATTTTTTAGCTCCCGTTTCCCGGGAATACTGAAAAATTTCCCGGGAAAAAATTAAACAATCAATGGCAATATTTTACAAACATTTTGCTATAATTGTTATTGAATTCAGAGGTTTTGTACTTTCGCTCTACTTTCATTGATATAATTATACTGCTACGCCAGAGATGTCGCTACTCGATATGTGCCTTACCTGATTGTTTCGTGAACAAAAACAAATTTTATGTCAGTCGTATGCACAGTATAGTTCGCCATGACTGATATAGGTACGCAATTTTTGTGTTTAAACGTGTGAAAATCAATTTCAAATAATATATATTATAGAAAAATCTGTTATAATCCTAGTATATAAAGTGTTCTTTCCAAATGTTTATACACACATCATAAATATACATATTGTAAGTATGTAAAAATATTTTATGGTTATTTTTTTCTATTTTTATTTTTTTGTAGAAAATAAACTTAATAAATAAATAAAACAATTACCATGGGAGATTCGGTGTGGAAATATTTCACAAAAGAAAAAGGAGCAGCTGATAAGGCGAAATGCATAATGTGTCCAAATAAGTTTATAAGTTGTAAGGGATCTTCAACTAGTGGACTATTAAGACATTTACACCATATTCACAATATAAATATATTGAAAAGAAACGCATATGACCACCAAGTTGCTGGTACAAGCAACGCAAAACAAATTGAGAATCAATCGCTTCTATCATTTTTTTCAAAAAGACAATCTATGTCAGAAATGGTGGCAAGACTTGCAGCAGTTGATGGATTTTCAATCCACGGAATATGTAAGAGTGAATTTATTCGGCAATCATTTCATGATAGGCAATATAATTTGCCAAGCACCAAAAAAAATGTCATGAAATTGATTCATGACTATTACAAATTAGCGCATGGTGAAGTGGTGCAAAATATCAAATGTCATAAAGATGTTCATGGCAAATTCAGCCTAACATTAGACGAGTGGACAAGTTTGCGAAACCGACGCTACTTAAATGTAAACATACATTTCAATAATAAGCAGTATATTAATCTAGGATTAATAAGAATTTTACGAAGTTGCACAGCTGAGGAAACGGTTAAATACGTCAATTTAAAGCTGCTCGATTTTGGCTTAGATTTATCTGATATAGTTGCATCAACCACCGATGGTGCTGCCGTTATGGTAAAGTTTGGAGGTTTATCTGGATACATTCATCAATTATGCTACAACCATGGCATACATTTAGCTGTGGTAGATGTAATTTATAAAAAGAATTATATTGATGAAAGTGAATATGTCTCTAGCTCAAATAATACTGAATCTGATAGCGATGAAGCTGATGATGAAGAAAATAACGGCGTGGAACAACGATGTGAAATGGAAGACATTAAACCTGCATTACAAATGGTGCGTAATATAGTAAAGTTTTTTAAAAAATCACCAAAAAAAAATTCAATATTACAAGAACATGTGAAGGAAAAGCATGGAACAGAATTAAGTTTGCTTCTAGATTCCAAGACAAGATGGAATAGCATTGTCACCATGATTGAAAGATTTTTAAAAATTATCGAATCGGTCCGAAATGCATTACATGATTTAAATTCCGCAACGTTATTAAACGACAATAATATTCCAATATTATTGAATATTTGCGATGCATTCAAGCCAATTCAACTAGCTGTTGAAGCATTAGGTAGAAGAGATGCTAATCTTGTGACGGCCGATGCTATTTTAAAATTCTTGTTTGAGACTTTACGGAATAATGAAGATAAAATTTCAAAAAGACTGTTGGAGGTTTTGTCGTTTCGCATTAAAGAGCGAAGAAACCAAAATCTCACATCATTAGCGAAATTCCTGCAAACACTTGATTTGCAATCTACCAGTACCACAACAGAAGATTTTCCTTCCTCGTCAAAGACTGCGATCATTCGTTACGCTAACAATTTATATATTAGATTATTCGAGAAGGAGGTCGAATCCGTTGAATGCGAGGAAATTGGAATGACAATTGATACAGATGATACTTCGCCTGAAAATATCTTGGAGGTTACTAGTATAAAAGATAAATTGGCAGAAGCTATAAGTGCTTCACTCAAAAAGGTAGAAACAAATACATCAGGAAATCCTACAAAAAGTCTTCAGAAAGAGTTTCAAATATATGAGAGTACAGGGAACATTACAAGCAATCTGCAGAAGTTGTTGGATGCTGTGATGACTATACAGCCCACATCCATTGAAAGCGAAAGAGTTTTCTCTGCTTCTTCAAATTTTTGTACAAAGAGAAGATCATCATTGAGCGACTCTTCGCTTAACACCCTTTCATTTTTAAAAAGTTATTTTTTAAATAAACAATAAATAATTAATAATTACATACTAGTTTTTTTCAGGTTTTGTATACTATACAATTTGAATTTATTTTTATGTTATTTAATGTTTTTGTTAATTTCTATACACTTCTATTTTATTGAATTATATTTAGTTTTTTTGATTAATTATTTAACTTCCCGTTATTCCCGAGATTCCCGAGAAAAAAAATTTATATTTCCCTTTTCCCGGGACCAAAAAATAACCGGGAAAAGATACCCTCTAGTCAAGGGTATGATGGTTGCTCTGCCATGGCTGGAAAAGAAGGAGGTGTCCAAGCAAAAATAAGAAATATATATCCAAAAGCAATGTTTGTCCACTGTTCATCTCATCGTCTTAATCTTGTGGTGCATGACTTAAATGATTTATGTGATATCCGCAATACCGTTGGTACTATTAAGGCAATTATAAACTATTTTCGAGAAAGTTCAATTCGAAGGACCACTGTACCGAACATTCCTATGCTATGTGAAACTCGATGGACACAAAAACATAAAAGTATTCGCATATTCTCGGAGAATTTTACAAAAATTGTGAATGAATTGGAAAATTTTTCAAAAGATGGTAATGCAAAAGCGAAACAAACTGCATATCAGCTGTATTCTGCATCTACGAACTCAAAATTTATTATTGCAGTTGTAATAATAAGTAAATATTCGGCGATGTTGGAACCAATTACCCAATCTTTACAAGCCGTTGAACTTGATTTATTTAAAGTAAATAACCATATGCAAGATATATTAACAATAATACAGCACAATAGGGATAACTCAGAAACAATATTTGAAGATTTACTTAATACTGCAAATAGATTGGCAAATGAAATAAATGTAGAAATTTCTGTTCCAAGACAAGCTAAGAAGCAAACTTATAGAGCAAATCATTCCAGTGATTCTATAAACGAATATTATAGAAGGTCAATTTTTATTCCGTATCTAGATTCATTGCTTTCATCACTGCGAGCCCGATTTTCTGAAGAACATAAAGAAACGTTTAATTTGTTTAAATTGCATCCCAGTCAATTGAAAAATATAAATAAAATTGATTTTCACGAGTTAAGTAAAAAAATTCACAGTTTTTATAATATCGAAAATTTTTTAACAGAATCAGACACATGGTATGATTTTTGGGCTTCAAAAGAGTCGAATGATATAACTACCAACTTAGCAATAAGTGAAATTATTGATAATTATACAGAATTTTTTCCTGCAATAAAAACAGCTCTGTTAATCGCTCTTGCTTTGCCTGCTACTACATGTTCTATTGAACGATCATTTAGTACTCTTCGTAGAGTGAAGACATGGCTTCGTTCCACAATGAGCGAAAACAGATTAAGTGGTCTGTGCATGCTGAGCGTCCACAGGAAAAAAATTATTGTAAACGAAGACTTTATTAACCGAGTTATAACTATTTTTGGACAACAGCCTAGAAGAATATTATTCGCATTTAAAGACGATTAATTGAATGTTGTAAGTTTTGTAATATAATTGTATTTGTTTGAGATTATTATGTTACGTTCTTATTGAACGTTGTGACTGATATATGTGTTTATAGTCATATTCCTATTTAGTTTCTATTCAGAGAATGTTTATTAATTTTGTTATAAAACTGTACGAATCTTTTTCTCTATGGGTTAATATAAAATTTTGTTGTGATTAAGTAATTTTTTATTATAAATACATTTCAAAATCTTGCCCCCCCCCCTAGACAAATTTCTGCGGACGCCCATGATTAGGAATCATATTAATTCTATTCCACGCATAGATTCTCATTATTGTAGGCGAGATAGTAAAAAGGAATATTTCGACGTTCAATTAAATTTAGAATATATAAAATTCTTAAAATAGTTAAAAACTATATGAATTATATCTAGTTTTGTATTGATACTCATTGATACCATTATCGACAAATTTGCAACTATGAATTTAATATTGAATTGCAAAATCCCAAAAGAGACCGATGCGATATGTGTGAAGAGTATCGTATTAAACCGAAATCAGATCTGTCTGACATTGAGAAGGCTACTTTTGAAAAACACATTGCTTTTAAAGAAGCTGCCACAGCTGAACGAAACATTGACCGACAAAATAATGATAAAGAAACGGCAATCATCTGCTTCGACATGGAAAATGTATTTGCTAATATTTCTTGCTTCTTTTACTCCAAAATATTAAATATTGACAATTTGACAGCACATTGTAACATCAACAAGCGAGGTTATTGCGCCGTATGGTGCGAATGTACTCATGGTCGTAAGGGCATTGATATTGCTTCTGCACTTATTCGTATTTTGGAAAATGTACTACGAGATCTTCCTGATACCAAAAGATTTATTTTATGGTTCGACTCTTATTCCATTATTGAGCATGGCATTGCTCAAATTTGTGAACCTGGACATAGTTCAATCCAAGAAATTGATAATATTAACAGTCAGATTGAGAAGAAACTCAAAAATGTGGAAATATTTAGCCCGCCAGGCATTTTAAGATTATTGCCAACAGTAAATAGGAAGAATGCACCATAAAAGTTTTCATTCCCTACAAAATATATTTAATAATTTACCTATTAAGCTGGTTTTCAAAAGTTTAAATTCTATTAGTCCTTTCTTTTCTAAATTAAAAACTTCAACACCTCTTACCAAACGTAGTAATGTCATCTATCAAATAAATTGTTCTGATTGCCCGTCCTTGTATATTGGAGAAACTTGTCAATATATCGAAAGACGGTTCTATCAACATCAATATCACCATAAGAATAAAAATGACCAACACAGTGCTATAGTTGAGCATGCTTTACATACTGGACATTCTATAGATTTTGTTAATTTCAAGATTTTACATTCCGAACCTAACAAATTTAAAAGATTAATTTTAGAAAGTATTTACATTAGCTTGAATAATAACACATTGAACCATATCACTGATTTTCATAATATAATTTCTAATTTTGGCGCTTTAATTTCAACAGTTTAACTAAATGGACGCTAGAGTGCTAAATGTAGCAGCTTCGTCGTTGTTAATTTATTTTATTATCACTGACTTGTCCGACTTGAACATGACCTTGTCAGGCCATGTTGTTTCATTCGTTTTGTTTTTTTCTCATCACTTTTAGTGTAAATACTTAGGTATTAGGTAATTATACTTTTAAATTGTTTACTAGTGTTTAGTATTATATTTTATACATTGATTATTTATAAAATTTTTCCAGATGTTGCTTTCAATATAACATTGTAATTTTCGCTTTGATAATGACTACAACCCATGGCCGAAACGTCAGCATATATTGCTAATATATAATTGTTTCTGATCATCTCGTAACAACTTATTGTCCTCATTCCAACTATTTCCGGATTATGAATGCCGTTGTCAACATCATTATTCTATATGAGGGCTAATGATTTCCAAGAATATCAAAAAGCAGCTGAAAAACTAAATTTTAGAAGTATACCTTTTGCTTCTGTAAAGCAGGTAAAATTTAGCTCAACCAATTTTTTTCATGTTGAATATATATAAACTTCAACATGATGGACCTTCAACTCAAGTCTCTATAGTTGCAAGCAATTTTTGTTTACGAAAGCAAAAAGGAACGTCTTCTGCTTTATTGCCCTGTTTGCCATCGGCAAACACTTGCAAGGAACCTCTTTGCTGCCTTTCGACAAAATTTTGCACTTGAAAAAGTTGTTTAAATGTATGCCCCCTACAGACAGCCAATTTATATCAACTTTTTTTAATGAATACAATAAGTCAAAAGTCTTTGCAACGGCATTATCTACACACAAAAGAAGTCAGGAAAATGAACAAGATGTGAGTGTTGAGCTGCCGTCTACCTCATCCAGCCCTCCAGAAACAGGAGTGGATGTGCCTTCGACTTCTTCCTAACTTTACTACATATTATTCTTTAAGAATAGATAACTTTCGAAAATTGATTTGTTTACATTATGTTTATTTTTTTTATATACAATTTGAAGTTTTATTAAAGTCATATTGTTGTATCAGCGTTTTATTGTTTCTTTAATATATTGTGCCTTCGTTTTCCGAAAAAAAATTAATAAAAAAATATATGCATGTTCACAGTACGATACGAGGAAAGTAAAAACATTTAGGCAATTGCATCGTTCCAACGACGAAATATAATTGTCGTGGTTTTAAATTGCTTATAACAAGAAAGTATAAAATTAGCAGATAGAACATTATAGTACTCGACCGACGAAGTGCCTGAGGCATGTTTTAAGGAATATTCTTTTCGTATATATGCCAAGTGAACTGTGAAGGGTGTATCAGGTCGCAGGCTTAACACACCGAGAACATGAGTAGCAACGCAAGCAGCAAAATGGAAGACGCAGTGGTAGCGGTGGAGGTCGTAGCCAAAAAGAAGTTCAATATCCTGGAGGTTCGGGTCATCAGGCCAGCCCGGCCCGTCAAGAAACTTCACCTAATGGATGTTATAATGGTGGCATCAGACGAGGAGGAACAGGAGGAACACCAGCAGCAGCAGCCGCAGTACCAGGTGCCGAAGACAGCATCTCCACCGGGAGATGTCCTGGAGGCAACGCTGAAGGGGCTGTTCGGCCCCGGGGAACAGTCCCTTTAGTCGGAAGAGCATCTTATGCAGGAGCTGATGAATTTTGCTACGCCCTGCCAGGACATTGATCTGGAGGAGATAGCCAGGTTTTTCGACGTTTGTATGGGGGAGGAAGTCGTGGTGACCGGGAGAGGCCGAGGAGGGGTACACAGACTCCGACACCACGGAGATGGCCTTCGACGAGGTCCATGTGGCCGCAGCAGGGGAGGAGGGTGTCCAAGGGGGCGTTGCCGAAGCCCTTACCAGTCCTGATGCCGACACCGCTGTCCCTGCTGAGGACGAGGTCGAAGGGCCCGGTGCGGCCATTGATCCCCCGTGGTCGTGCCGCAGGGCGTACAGGCCGGCGATGGCGACGAGGATCAACACTCCCCTGACGCTCAAGGGAACTGGTGGGAGAATGACAGCGAGTGGGAGCGGAATATGAGGCTTATTCTTCTTCCATCCGAGCGGCCCAGTGACGTCCTGTTTGGGTTCGCTGCTGTAGGTAGGGAGTTCCGGCTTCCTATATACAGCAGCCAACACGATCGGCACGACAGGCTACTGTGCGGGCAGTTTGTTAGCGTTGGCACGGAGCGGTGTCCATTTCTTGTAGTAGGTGTAGATCCGCTCCGTGCAGTCGACGTTTGTTTGAGAGCTAGCAAACACCCGCACACGCGGTATCTGTCTTTCGAGCGACCAAAAGACATTTACGCGATGGTGAAGAGCAGAATGGGTCACGCGAGGAGATAGAGAATGTAAGTTTAATTTTTTAAATAGGAACCGTAATCAATTATAACCCAGTTAAAAAGTGCTATTTTTTCTCTTTACAGTGATGTATTTGTTGACATAAATACCTTGTTACAGATTCGTTAGAATTACAAAAACCTCATAATGAAGATTACCAGACAAATATGACTATTTTGGACAAAAATACACAAGGTACAAACTGCTTCTTATAAAATTTAAACTAACAAAGATTATTTGAATCATTTATTGAAGAATTCAATTAAACATTATTATTTTCTGTAGGAAATTAGATATTAATTAAATATTATGGGTATTCATGACATTATTAATTGCAGTTTCATTAAATGGCAATGAACAACATATGTGGACACTCAAAAAAATTAATCCACAGGCACGTTTTGCGAACAGTCAATATACACCTAACAGATACAGGCAACGATTAGGTGAGTACGGAATTGTTTATATTTTCTGATAGAAATTTTCTAATCAATTATTTTTTCTGTAGCCCCTGTATCGCTAATGAGAAAAATTAAACGTCGTACTTGGTCGACTCCAAAAAAGAACGCTGCAAGAAAACATTTCAATACGTATATTGTTCTGGAATTATAAGAAGTGATTCTGATTTAAGAAACAGAACAGTTAATCAGTTAAAGGCTTGGGTTAGTAACCAATTAAAATTAAATAGCAAATAAGCTTCACTGTAAATATATATTTTCAAAAAAGAGCATTACACCAGTTGTATAAAACATAACTTTGTTATATTCTAAAAATAGTATTTCTCTAGCACTTGTTCACTTATCTAATTTTGGAATTATTTTGTACATCTAATATTTATAAACATTTATAATAAAATTATTTATAATGAAAATTATATGCCTAACATATCTATGATGTTAGGTATTAAGAGTATAAGTCAAGTTCTGTTCATTTTTAGTATAAGCCACTATTCATTTGTTCTTTGGCTATTCTACGTTTGTCCTAAGAGTATAAGTCATAGCTATTTGTGTTACCAGTGTAAACTTGCATTGAACTTAACATGTTAATTCAAAATTATAGTTCCAGTATAGGGATTAACAGTACAAGTCAACTTATACTGTTAGTACCACAAATAAATACCGCGACCTTCTCGATCAGCATTGACATGTACTCTTGAAACCGTGTTGAACAGATCAGGTTATGTTCTACGCACTTTTAATGACGCGATTTAACCTAAATTGTTATGAAGTTGTTTAGCACTAACTGAAAACAATATTAATATTTAAAATGGAAGATAATAACAAGGTTATTGGATTTTATAATCCACAGAGTAGATCAAGTAAAATGTTGCAGCTTGTTTACAAGAATAAACAGGACAATGTTATGGTAGAAGGTAACTCTTCTGAGTCTTTTTCCAGAAATAAAATTTCATGTAAGTATCACATAAATATCGCTTAATTAAATTTATTATAATGTCAGGTAATGAGGAAACAGCAAATAACAGTGAAAAGACGCATTTAAACTCATATGTTGATATGCGTAATATGCAAATAGAGTTTGACCTAGAAAGTAGTAGTAATCAAATTACTGAAATAAAGGAAGTGATTGAAATTCAATACAATACACTACCCGAAATGCTGGAATCAACGGACATTCTATTGGGTAAGTTTGCATTAAGATAAAACTAGTAGGATGCTCTAATTACATTCATAATAGTTCAAAATATTTCAGAAGATATAACGCAAACAAGTGAACATTTAACGATCCAAAAAGAAAAGGATATAGTAGATATTATAGAATTAACAATTCAAGAAAGTGAGCTTACGCCTAATTCAACAAACCATTCTATTTTCTATTTTTCTCACAATGTTTACTTCACTATTATCTGTTTTGAAATAATATATTTTTCAGATGAAAGAGCAAATCAAAGTTCTGCGTGTTCACAACCTATGGTTACACAAAATGATTTACGTCACGAGATCAACGAAGAAATTTTATCTGACGAGAAAGATAAGGATTATATTCCAACTGTAAGTGAAGATTCGAGTGAAGACGAAGATGATGTCGATGTGTTTCACCAGATAGTAGATAACAGTTACAAGAAACGTAAGACTAAGGAAAAGCGTACTTCAAATTTATCAGAAAATGAAAATTTAAATATTGGGAACTTTTCTCGAAAAAGAAGAGCGGAAAAATATAATAAACGCAATACTGGACAGAGTTATACTACGTTGAAAGGAAAAGTAATCCGAGCCAGAGAAATGAAGTCGCTCAGTATCTGTCGTGCTAAATGCAAAGATAAATTGCCTGAGGATATTAGAAAAGCAATTTTCAAAGAGTACTGGGCTTTGGGAAGTAGGGACAAGAGAGTGGCATTTGTTGCTAGCCTAGTAGAATCAATTGAGCCAAAATCCAAAAGAAAACGTACAGATGATCCTGATAAAGAAAAATTTAGAATGCTTACTCACAAATATCATTTCAAAGTAAATGGTGTTCTCATCAATGTGTGCAGAGGATGTTTTATGAAAACTCTAGATGAAACACAAATGTTCGTTACATTGGCTATTACAAACAGTTTAAATTCTTCCACATCTGGTATAACTAACGTGACCATACGTCCCGTTTTGAACGGGACCATCCCGTTTTTAGGTAGCCTATCCCGTTGTCCCCAAGCACAGTTTCGGGACGCCGAAATGTCCCGTTTTCAGAAAGAGAGCAACCCACGATAATAATTAAAAAAAAGGCGCGAAAAATCAAATAATTTGACGGTAACGCCGAGTAGTACAGCGATGACGACATACACATGCGCACTACGTCTCACACATTATGACAGTCTGTCAGAAGTCTGCTAGCTCGCTTGCTTCTATGTTGCAGTTACGCGTATTCAGCTCGTGCATCTTTCTTGACGATTGATTATATTGTTATTTTATCGACGTGAGTTATTATAATTAAAATTTCTTGTACGTGAACCTTTCATTTTAACAATGCCTAAACGCAAGTGCATTTTTAATATAAACTTACAAACTAAATACCCGTTTATAAAGCAAAGAAGTACTCCATCGGACGTCAGATGTGAAAAGTGTCGTACAGAATTTAGTGTAGCCCATGGAGGTGCCAGCGATATTGAGCAACATTTAAGATCAGATAAACATAAAAATTCTGATCTTGCTGCCGCTTCGAGTTCTTCAATGCTTAATTTTTTTAAGAAAACGGATTCACCAACTTCGAAAGATCTAGACGTTGCTGCGACAGAAGGCGCCTGGGCTTATCATACGGTACAAGAGAACCATAGTTTCCGCTCAAACGATTGTGCTTCTAAATTAATTCAAACATGTTTTGATCAGAAATTTAGATGTGCTCGTACGAAAACAGAAGCTATTGTTGTAAACGTGTTAGCGCCAATAGTAATAGCTGAATTAAAAGATCGCCTCAGCGAATGCAACTGTGTTACTATATTAACTGATGCTTCAAATCACGGGCCCAAGAAAATATTTCCTGTTTTAGTTCGCTTCTTTTTACCATACGAAGGCACACAAGTCAAACTTTTAGAATTTCAAGATCAACCGGGCGAAACATCAGACATTATTGTCAATTATCTAATGAAAATATTGATAGAAAATAATTTGACTTCAAAAATCGTGGCTTTTTGTGGAGATAATACTAACTGCAATTTTGGCGGATTGAAAAGACGAGGCGTCAACAATGTTTATGCAAAACTAAATTCATCCCTCGGTAAAACATTGATAGGAATCGGATGTGGAGCTCATATTATTCACAATGCGATTAAAACTGCCGCAGATTGTCTACCTGTAGACTTTGAATGCGTTATTGTGAAAATATATTCACATTTTTATATATATTGTGTGCGCGTGGAAGCTCTGAAAGAATTTTGTAATGAAGTTGACACAGAGTATCAGAAATTGCTAGGCTATAGTAAAACTAGATGGCTTGCGCTTATGCCTGCTATTGAAAGAGTTTTGAAACTGTACAAGCCATTACAAAACTACTTTTTGAGTATCGATAAATGCCCAAACATATTAAGAACCTTTTTTGAAAACACTAACTCTGAATTATGGCTTTTTTTTATGCACGCACAGTCAGCAACGTTCCATCAAGCTGTGTTAAAAATCGAGGGTCAGAGTATTTCTGTAATTGAAGCTGCAAAGGAATTAAATCAACTTAAAGACAATTTGGCCTTGAAACAAAGTACTAAGTTTCTTCCCCACTCCGTTCGTAATTTAATGGAACAATTGCAAGAAAGTGGCTGCAGTGGTGTTGAAGAATATATGAAAACTACTGCTTCTGAGTTCTATAAAATAAGCAAAGAATATTTGGAGCAGTGGACTTTATTCTTTGAAGAATTTGAAATATTTCAATGGGCGAATTTAACCAAAATACCTACGTGGGAAGAAATACAAAGTGTAATGGATGTAGTTATTAAAAAGGGATTTATTAATTGTAACCAAGACACAGAAGTATTTGATGAGTTTTCACTCATTTCTAACTACATTACACCGCAAAAAGTGACAGAATGGAACACTGAGAATGTTTCAACGGAAAGTCGTTGGGTGGAATTGTTCAAACACTTCCAAACCAATAATTTAAAACATAGGAACTTTCGTATAATTATTGAATATATTTTATGTCTGCCCGGCACTAATGCACCTGTAGAAAGGGTCTTTTCACTTATGAATAAGTTGTGGACGAGCGAAAAAACACAGTTGCAAGTCGATGTTCTTAAAGCGATATTAATTACCAAAATAAATTTTAAGAAAACCTGTCAAGAATTTCATTCTTATTTGAAATCATCACCAAACATACTTAAACAAATATGTTCTTCAGAAAAATATAAGAACAAATAAATTATTTATATTCACGTGTTCTTTTTATTAATAAATAAAATTATGAAAAATATGCGTTTTCTTAAATACCCATACTATTACCTAAAAATTAGTAGATGTCCCGTTTTGAGGAAAAAAATAAATGGTCACGTTAGGTATAACTGAAACAGACAAGAGAGGAAAAGATCCACCTGCTAACAAGAAAACTCCTAAAATACTTAATGAGGTTCGTAAGCACATTCAATCATTTCCTGCTTATGAATCTCATTATACTAGAAGAATAAATGATAAGAAATATTTACCAGCATTTTTGAATCTAACAGTAATGTATTCTCTTTATAAAGAATCTGTATCTAAACCTGTTTGCCGAAATATATATGAGAGAGAAGTTCGTAATTTGAAAATATCATTTAAGTCCCCAAAAGTAGACACTTGCCACAAATGTGATACTATGGCAATGAAACTGAAAGTGGCTACCACTGAAGAAGAAAAAAATGCTATCAAAGAAGATATGGATAAGCACCACAAAGAAGCTGATGAAGCATACATTAAAAAAAGCAATGATAAAACTAAATCTAAAGAAAACATAAGTATTAAGTGCTATACTTTCGATTTGCAACAGTGCCTGCCAACACCATTTGTAAACTCTTCTGTATCGTTCTACAAAAGACAATTATGGACCTATAACCTTACCATGCACGAAACTGCAAGCGGTATAGTACGTTGTTACATGTGGCACGAATCAGAGGGTGCTCGAGGTGCAAATCAGATCGCCACTTGCGTGTACAAAGAACTTACTCAACTTCCTGAAGATGTCAAACAAGTTATATTTTATTCTGATACATGTGGGGGGCAAAACAGGAATTCCCACGTATCTGCAATGTTTCTAACGCACATGCAAAACAGCCATTTGGACATAATAGACCATAAATTTATGGTCAGCGGACATAGTCACTTGGAGTGCGATGTGGATCATGGTCTAATCGAAAAGCAAAAAAAGAAGTTACAAATCCCCATTTCGCATCCACATGACTGGTATCAGCTCGTACGTTCTATTGGAAAAAAAAAGGAAATTTGAAGTTATAGAATTAAATCACTTAGATTTTCTCAACTTTGCGGATTTATTTAGATCTACTCTGTTTTTAAGAAAGAAAGATGAAGACGGAAACCCCTTCAAATGGACTGATATTCGATGGTTACGCTATACACGGAAATATGCAACTATTTATTTTAAATGTACTCTAGATGATGAAGCTTCTTTCAGATGTCTGAATCTATTAAGAAGAAATTCTAATGTTACAGATAAATTAGTTCCTATGCCTTGTTACAAGACATCACTTCCTATTTCACGGGAAAAGAAAAAAGATATCTTAGATCTTTTGCCTCTTATAAGTCCATCGTTTCATGAATTTTACAAAAATTTGAAAACTTCTTCCATTGCCAAAACAACTTTGCCCGATGTTGAAGAGTTTGATGAATACTAAGAAAAAACTATACTTAAATAACTTAACATGTAAATGTATTTTCAGTGGAAATTGATTTAAATGTATTTTTCTTTCAAATTATATTAGAATTAAAAAAAAAACAATTGTTTTCCATTTTACTAACCATTATTAATTTGTTTTACTGTTCTTTGCTTTTTATCTTTAAATCAGGCCTCAGTATAAGTGTAATTATGCAGAAATAGTTGCATTCACAACGATGGAATTAATAGTATAAGTTCCGGTCTTAATAGTATAAGTTTAAAATAATAACAGTTCAAATAGTACAAGTCAACTAAATTTTTAAAAAAAGCAGATTATGCACATTGGTAATATTTCAGTGATAGTTAAAGCTATTAGAAAAGTTTGAGTTACTGTAAACATAAATATATACTCTTCGGCTTGATATTATATTATTTTAAAATGTTAAAACGTCGCTCCTGCAAAATGGTACTTTTTGACTTATATTGTTAATCCCTAACATGTTAGATATAATACCCTTTCTTCTCATCATGAATATTTCCAGTGCTTGTTTCACCAATTTACACGCCTGTGACGTTAATATTTTTGAGGCAATTAAAATGACACAATTAACAGTAATTAGGAAAATTAAATATGAAGTAGAGTAGAGAAATATCATAAATTAATATATAAATAGTTTATTATTGTGTATGAAATGAATAAGAACCTGCTAAAATATTACTTTGTGTAGTTTTAAAAATAAATACTTAAGAAAATTGCATATTATTTACTTGATGGTCAATATAACAGCAATATTCTAAAAGAACCTTTTTATATATGACATAAGAAAGTAATCTGTAAAGAAATTATTTCTTCTGTGAACTGATATTATCGGTAAAATATGAAATGCATTAGTTCGTTTACAATTTCGATGAGACATGTAAATCTGTATCTGACACACATTTTGAAACAGATGTTCTTCTATACCGACTGCGCTGGTCCTCGATGTGTGGGCAATATGTATTACATAACAATTTGTTGAAAAAATCAATTAAATTATTATTATTTTTTATTGAATTTGAAATTAGTCGTGTAAATTAGCGTTTTACATCGAAATATATAATAATCCTTATGGACCCGAAACTGTCGCTTCTACACACACACACATTATATATAATATTAGTACATTATACACCATTATACACCTCTTCGTGGGAGGGGTAACTTTGAATCTAAAATAGGAACCCTCATTTTTTATTGCAGATACGGATTCTACGGCTAAATGTACGTACGATTTGAATAAAATATTTTGTTCGGTTCGCTGTAATTGACGAAATTCAATTTTTTTTTCGATTTCTTCTACTAAGAACATATGCCTATGATTCTGCAATACGTTTCAAATAAAAAAAAAATCGTTTTCATTGTAAATACTCGAAATTCGTTGTCAAAAAACAAATATCGCGTTTTCATTGTTTTCCGGTTAGGCTGTTAATATTAACTTCAGAATGGAGTATTTAACTGCACAAGAGAAAATTGAAATGGTTCTGGTTTATGGAGAAGCTGGCAGGAGTCTTGATAATGCTGCTACTTTTTACGCTCAACCAGTGGCGGCTCGTCCATAAGCGCTGCGACACTGCAGCACCCCCAAGCAAAATATATGGAAAACACTTTTTATATTGATATTTTAAAATGACAATATTAGTGATATTTTATGAATTAAAATAGCAATAATTATGGTAACCATTCAACATTTTATATAAATTTTATTAAACACAATCAATTCAATTGATATCAAAGAGAATTATTTTAATCTACGCTCAGAAATCATTTAAATACACAGTCTGACACTGTCGTTTTCACAGTGTCAGAACTCGGAATTCGGCGCGCTTCGTCAATTTCCGCTAAGATTCGCGCGCATATGCACTGCATAGGCACTGAGCTTCTCTATGCATGTAACAAGTGAATTTGGTACTGTGGAATTGACAGCTACCAGTGTTATTTCTCTGTAGTTCTGTTTATTAGGCAGCGTTATAGTTTATCAAATGTTAGATTATTATTAATGAATTATCACTATATTTTTGCTAGTTTCGTTAACGGTAGGCAATAAAATATATTATTATTTTAACTTATAATCATTAATTATTTTATTACAGAAAAAATACAATAATTTGGGCTTTTATCGGTTACAAATACATTTAAGTAATTTACCATCATGGGGGTCAGTGTAGAAGATCTTAAAAAAATTACATTTTCGCAATTATCATTACATGAAAAACTTGAAATAAAGAATAAAGGCCGATCAACCCCAGATATCATTATTAATCAGACAGGGGTTAGTAATTCCAAAAAATATATTAGATCTTTTAACAGCGATTGGTATCAAAAAGTAAAATGGTTGTGTGGATGTGACGTTACAAACAGTTTATTTTGTTTTCCTTGCTTGCTTTTTGGCGGCGAAACTATCTGGACAAAAACTGGATTTTCAAATATAAGCCGAATAAAAGAAAAATGTGAAAAACATGAAAATTCACGAAAACACATGGAAAATGTTGTTTCATTATCGTTTTTAGGAAAAGTTAATATTGCTGAGCAATTAAGCGAGACATATAAAACAGCCACAATTAAACATAATGAACAAGTAAAAAAAAACCGTGAAATTTTGTCTCAAATAATAAATTGTATTAAATTTTGTGGCAAGTTTGAGTTACCATTACGTGGCCACGATGAAAGTAGTTCGTCAGAAAATCCAGGGGTTTTTAGGGGGCTATTAAATTTTATTGCTACTTTCGATCCCGCTTTACAAAAACATTTAGACAATAGTACGGTGTTTAGGGGGACATCCAAAATAATCCAAAATGAATTGTTACAAAACATGTTAGAAGTTTGTCGGGAACAAATAACTTTGGAAATTGGGAAAACATCTTTTGTAGCCGTCATG
Organism: Carabus problematicus; assembly: GCA_963422195.1. Classification (NCBI taxonomy): domain Eukaryota; kingdom Metazoa; phylum Arthropoda; class Insecta; order Coleoptera; family Carabidae; genus Carabus; species Carabus problematicus. The sequence continues at coordinate 8,641,282 of OY728583.1, read as the reverse complement.
AGCGACGATACTACGGATATTTCTGAAACAACTCAAACAGTTATTGTGTTCCGTTATGAACTAGGCGGCATAATATATGAACGATTTTGGGGATTTTTTAAACCCGAGAATATCAATGCAGAAGGCATCTCGTTATGTATATTAAACGAAATTGATAAAGTATTGAAAAATGATCCAAGCAAGTTAATAGCCCAAACGTACGACGGGGCGAACGTTATGAAAGGGGAGCAAGGTGGTGTGCAACATAAAATTCAACAAGTTTATCCAAATGCACATTACATTCATTGTTATGCACATAAACTCAATCTTGTAATGAAACATGTTAGTGCATCAATTAAATCCGCCCGATTGTTTTTTGCCAATCTCTCTGGAATAGCAGCTTTTTTTTCAAAATCTCCTCAGAGATGTGCAACTTTAGACAAATTTGTTAACAGGCGTATTCCAAGATCGTCAAGTACGCGTTGGAATTTTAATATAAGGACTGTTAATACAGTTTTTGAAAATAAAGATAACTTAATAAAGTGTTTCGAAGAATTGCAATCCTTAAAAACGACCGATAGAACAATACAAGCTTCGACAGGCTTGTTAAGCTTAATGAAAAATGAAACATTTTTATTTTGGTTGAAATTGTTTCACAGAATTATGCCACATGTAGAAATATTATACAACCAATTTCAAGCAAGAAATATCGACGCTTATAAAATACAAAAGGTTCTAAATGAATTTTGCAATGCAATTTCTGCAATCCGTAGTTCACCTTTATGCGAATCTACTAGTTCATCAAAAAGTATGGAAAGCAAAGAAGTATGCGATCATATTTGCGAAGAAGCCAAACAAAGATTTGCATTTACAAACCATTTAATAGCTGCTAAATTATTTTATAAAGAAAATTTTAATAAGTACGAAAAGGCGTTACCCATTTTTGAAATTAAGGAAATTTGCGACAAATATCCAACTATTGTTCGAGAAAAATTAAATACAGAACTACAAGTATTTTATTGCAGAACTGAATTCCACAATTTTAATGGATTATTGTCCCTGTTACATTTGTTAAGGGATGAAAATTTAGCGGGAATTTTTAGTGAAACAATAAAACTTTTACAAATGTTAATTACTGTTCCAATGACAACAGAGAGGTGTTTTTCGACTCTAAAAAGAATTAAAACATTTTTAAGAAATAATATGGACCAAGACCGACTAACTGCTTTGTCAATGATTACTATCGAAAAGAACATGATTTCGCAAATCAAAAATTTTAATGAAAAGGTAATAGAAAAATTTTGTCGAGCAAAAAATCGCAGAATGGAGTTTATATTCAAAAAATAGATTAATAAATTGAGTACAATTTCTATATGTTTTTTTATTATTTTATTTATACAGCACCCCCATTTCAAATTGTCACGAGCCGCCACTGCGCTCAACGTAATATTTGTTTTAATATGCTGGAGAGTGATGCAAAATTTCGAGGAACGACTTAGGATGTGCATATCCTACGACATATTTTTAAAATCTATGTAAATGAAATCTTATTACATGTACTATTTGGAAATAAAAGTGTTTTTTATGTACCCTTTACCGTTTCTTTTTTATTAACCTTTCAAATGTGGGACTCCATTCTACTGCACCCTATATCAGACCTGGTGTCTCATGTCACTACGTGTAATGGACAATGGTGACAAGTCATGTTAACATTATACATTCGTTCATGATTCTGTCATCATTCATACAGTAATAAAATAGCAAAGGTACGAAAATTCATTATGGTAATACATTAGTGTATAATGTTACAACAGACACATGTACTGCACTGGTTCGGCTGTCTGGCTACCGTAACTTTAGTTCGTACCTGCCAACTGACCGGACGTGAAGCTACATGGAGGACTCGGTCTGCTAGAATGGAACCTACAGAGCCGGGCCTAGAAGGCACGAGAATAAATGTTCGTACCTAATAATAATTGGAAACTAGTTTATACAACGGCCGCTAGAACTAGCCGCAGTAACTATCAAATAATAACCTCAAATTCAAACGTCACTCGTAGCTAAAGTGTTAATTGAAGCGTTTCAACGGAGTGTGATAGTGTCGTATTATTTAAATACATAAATACAAGCAATAAATTAATCCGGAAAGTCACATAAATGTAATCCTAATATTTTTAGACGAATGGATAAATTTTTGTCTGGCTACAAGAGAAAATCTACGAATAATGAAGATACTAACACAAGTAAAGGTAGTGAGAATACAAGGAACAGGGAACAAGGAGGTAGAACTCCCAAGACAAGAAAATACGATTCATCGTATTTATCATTCGGATTCACAAGTGTCATTATTGATGCCTTGGAAAAACCAAAGTGTTTGTTTTGTGCGAAAGTTTTGGCTACAGATAATATGAGACCAGTCAAATTAAAACGGCACCTTGAAAGAATACATACTGAATACGTTGATAAGTCTATAGAATTTTTTCAAAGAAAATTAGATGAACTTAGCAAACGTTAAAAAAAATCGTTTATTCCATCAAATGATTTGTTAGTGTCGTATCAAGTTTATTACAGAATCGCAAAATGTAAAAAACCACACAAAATAGAAGAAACTTTAATTTTGCCAGCGGCTATCGTTGAATCATATGCGAAACAGTTGATATTAAAGCATTGAGTTGATACATAAGTCTATGTACAAAACATTTGGATAGTGTGTTAATCCATTTTAAACATTATTTCCAAGAGCTTGATTGTACAAAGTTCGCGTGGATACAGAATCCATTTGTCGATGAACAAGACGTTGAATTTGAATTGACAACTGTTCAAAAAGAAAAATTGATAGAATTATCATGCGACACTTCATTAAAACAAAATTTTCAGAGTGAAACACTAGTTCAATTTTGGTTGAATCGAAATGATGAATATGATAGTGTCAAACAAGCAATGCAAGTACTGCTGCCATTCGTAATTACATATTTATGCGAAACGGGATTTTCTGCATTAGCTGCAATGAAATCTGAATATCGAGCCGGTTTAGTAGTAGAAAAAAAGCTAGGAGTGGCACTTTCCTCAATGACCAAGATTTTAAAAACTTTGTACTAATAAACAAGCACATACATCGCATTAAAAACAAAATAATTTATAAATGTATATAATACAGGTGTCCTATTTAAACGGGCCACTATAGAGATCTCGGAAACTATAACAGATACAAAGTCGGTTAAATTAGACAAAAGTTGCGCATTTATGGGCCGATGTTAATGGCGATTTCATATTTTGAAAATATTGCATGGCTCACTAGATAAAGACAGAAAAAGTGGAAAATATCGAAGAAAACTTCAAATAAATATTTTAGCATACATTAGAAGCTTTTCGATGAATTCAATGACATTTTTTACATCAAAATCTCGCAATCGAAATTTTTCATGAATCCTATACTTCCTTTATACTACGTATAAGACAGTAAAAAGGAAACCGATTAACGGATGACTCTTTAAATGCAGTGTGCACTTTCAGCAGTAGTTTGCAGGCTACTAAAAGTGTTGTGGTGAAATATAAAATAACAGACGATCATTTTCAACTGCACAATGTAGCAATGTACTCGTTTAAAAACAAACCAGGGTACATTATTATGTACATATATCATTCCCTATGTTTTATTACACACATATATTTGTATTTTAGGGTTTGAGTTTAAATAAAAAGTTTTTTGTTTATGTTTAAAGTATTTTGAAACTGCGTATGAATCCGCTTTTTAAAGATAAAACCTCAAAAGGGAATTTTGCATCAAAATAGGGAATTTTTAGTGTCCTGCTTGGGAATTTTGAAGATGATAGATTGGCAACACTGCTTGTGCTGCGTGTAGCTTAAATTTTTATTGGAGTTGCAGCTGCTGAATGTTGTACTGAAGCTTTAAATAAACTATTTTAGAATTTTCCCTAATAAAAATATTGCACTTTGAATTTATGTATCAATTCTGGGAACGAATGCAGAAAGTGAACGAGCTTTTTCAACATTAAATAGTATAAAAAATCGCCGTCATCTTTATGAGCACTTTCGTTAGAAAGTGAAATATTAAAACAAATTCCCATTGATAAAATCGTACGAAAATTTACGAATAAAAAATGCCGTAAAGTAGTTTTACCCAATAAGCGATCTTATATTTTTAATGTAATATTTGTGCAACAAATGTGTTTTTTTTTTGTTAATTATAAAATGTGAAAATATTTTTGAATGTTGTTTTTCTCTTCAATTTCTATATTTATGTTTCTCATTTTGCATTTTAAATAGTACGTGTTGCACGTGTTTTACATAAACACATTCAAGCAGCCGAAAAGAGTGACTTGTGTGATGAGTCAGATGTTTGGCCTAGTATAAACTGCTGATGGAATATTTTGCATGTGATCCGTAACAAATGAATTGCTGACTGAGCGAGAAAATGGTATTGCCCCGTATGATTGTGTATGAATATGACACGGCTGGAACAGTCAGTGGGAGCTTGAAAGTGACGAGAGGAAGATCTCCTCAAAAAGTTCAGTGTTGTGTAAAAATCTGTGAGTGCATTATATGGTCAGCTGTGTGAAGTGTAGCCCGGAGAGGGCGAGTCAGTCGTGTACGGTACCAAACCGAGGGCAACACAACCCTTCAAAAACAAGGAAAGCATATTTAAATTTGTATATAGCACAAGAGTACGTTTCATCTTATTTTGGGAATGCTGTCTATTCAACCCACTTATAATTCCAGTAAACAGTGGCCGGAACACTGCTGCACTTGCATTTATTATTATTATAATGTTAGAGCGGCTTCGAAGTGTTGAAATTTACGTAATTCAATCATTATCTGAATTTAATGTGAATAATTTGTAGACAACAGGAATATACTTTCAAATAATGTTAACTTTTCTATTTAGTTTACACCTACGGTGCCCTGTAGCTAACATTCAAATCGGACGAGTCAACATTCAGTACAGTAATCAGTAGCAAAACAGGGAACAAATTACTCTGCAGGTTAAAACTAATAAGTATATCTGTTTACCTGCAGTCAGTGAATCTATCGCATCAGCAAAGCCGGTAAACTGACAACTACCCTCCGTAGTCAACCCGCGGTGAGCCGTGAAAGCACAATCTGTAAGTAGACATACATAAATCAAACATCTTTTTGTATATTTACATTTCACCAACACACCATCCCTAACATTGCTGCGTAAACAGAACGATATTTCTAAAACGCCGGTTCAACACAAATTCGTAAATCAAAATCAAAGAATGTTATATTGACACTATATGTTGCTTGCCAGCTCTCATAACTTTAATGCTACACGGGCACACATTCAGTATTGCGTATTTTGATTTCTGAATTCAAGTTGAACTTCACGAATAATGTAGGAGCTACTACGTACCAAATACACTGGCTTGCCTTCCAACAATTCGCCAGCCTGTTTATTCGAGATTCCGTCATGATAATCCGATTTTCCCAAAGTAATATATGTACATAACCTTGAAATGGACGACGAGTTGGATCCAAGACACTGTAAAATTATGCAATTCTATAACTCTCACTTCTCTACTGTAATATTTGTATTATACATTGAACGCAATACAAAGATGTTACAAAACCATAAACAATTGCATGCTATTCAACGATAGGTTAGTTTGATGTACTTACAATCGGTTTTCCAAAAATTGTGCACACGTGATTTACAATTGAAGCTCATCGTGAGTTTTCAGATATGTAAATCTGTTGTCCTTATTAACACGTTAATTACACACACGCACATACATATGCATACAAAACAACAGCACTGCAAATATCTACAATAATTTGTTTATGCGGTGTGGTTTATATTTACCAGTTATGGCCACTGATGGCGACCACATGGCGACTGTCAAGGTAACGAAGAGTGCGTTCTGTTTTAGACAAACTCAAGGAAAAGTTTAAATTGTTCGAATTATGATTATAATAAATAGATAATTTATTGAAAGTACTGTCTTATTAATGAATAATATAGTTTTTTGATATTAATATTTATATTAAAATTTAATTTTTAAACTAAAATATTACTACGATAAAATATCAAATATACTATACAAATTCGGTGAAGTTGATAGATTCTCAAAACACTTAAGGTCCCCACAGAGTTTACATAGCATAGCATAGCATAGGCAACTATCAATGTACAGCTATCATGCTATGCTAATTTGAGTTAAGGCCCTTGCACAATCAAAAAAATAAGAAATAGGAATAAGAAATAAGTGCAATGCACAATGACTCGATAGGAATAAGAATCGGCCAATCAGAGTGCTAGAATATATTTGACAGTTTCGGAAGCATAACCTGAGATATTAATAGTAAACGTCAAAATAAGTAAGTGTATAATTATTGTTTACTTGACAATACGTATTCAACTGCATAATTATGCGATTCCATTTTCTCAAATATTCTGCTAAACGACGGATGTAAACTATTGTGAACTAGGGTTACGAACTGTCAAGAAACGCGGGAATTCCAGGAACGCTGTGATTGGTTGGGAATAAGAAATAAGTATAAGATTTCCAACGCGTCGGAAATCTTATTTTTATTTCTTATTCCTTATTTCTTATTTCTCCGTTGTGCATTGATATACGCGTTTATATGTGTTGGATTCTTATTTCTTATTCCTATTTCTTATTTCTTATTTTTTTGATTGTGCAAGGGCCTTTATGCATAGTTATGCCGCTTATGTAAACTCTGAAGTGGTATAAGGATATCTGTACATTGATAGTTGCCTATGCTATGCTATGCTACGTTATGCTATGCTATGCTATGCTACGTTATGCTATGCTATGTAAACTCTGTGGGCACCTTTATTGTGAACGAATCATACAAAATGCTACACCCTAGCCCAGTAGATACACAAAATATTTAAAAATATTTTCTGGTTAAATAAATGAAATATGTAATAAACAATACGTGTAAAATGTTACAATACATTGTTGGATAGCATATTAAATATAAAATACGGAAATCAATACCATTTAAGAACAATTTTTATTCACAAAAAGCGGCGCTAGATTCAAACAGAATAAAACTTATGGACTGCGAACAGTTGCACTGCCTTAACTCCTATTATGTACAGAAATTATTCCCTCGCCAATTTTTTTAGCTCATCGACGTCCTGTCGAAGAGCTATAGTGTTTGGCACGATGTCTGTAGCATCTTCCGATTTCAAAAATTTTTGCACAGAAATCCCGGACAGACCCCCTGGATCACGAAATGACTATTACAACATATGTCCGTATGTATGTCGCTCGTCCGCTCGCTCGTACGAGATTTTTTGTTCCACTCAGATCTCCTAAACTACACAACGGATTTTTATGAAATTTTTTCTGCAGATACGTGTTATGGTCTAGTTGTGCAAGGTACATTTTATTTTTCCAAATTTTCCTTCGTACTTGAGAAAAAAAATATTTTCCAATTTTTTTCAGTTTTTATTTTTTTCTCCTTTATTGTTTACTCAATTGTATTCAAAATTTTCTTGCATATGCAGGAAATGGAACAATATTTTTTCATATTTTTTATTTTGAAAAATTATGTAAGACCATTGGAGAAAAAAATATTTTTTATTTAAAAATTGAACAAAAGAAGATCAATGCATTTATAGTCGGCTTAGTTTGCTTTGCTTTTGTCAATAGAAGAAAATGTATTCACACTTGTTTTAAATTTGTTGTTTTATTTGCGACCTAGGCACCTACGATTTTAAAAGTGAATTTAGATAATTAATAATTTGTGATATATTCAGACTTGCACATACGTCGATGAGCTGCAGGCATGTATGTCTGTATACATTCCTAGTCTACACAACACCCCCATGCATATCGCTATTGTTAGGTACGATTTGTTTTTAGCTCATCGACCTCCTGTCGAAGAGCTATAGTGTTCGGTACGATGTCTGTAGCATCTTCCGATTTCAAAAATTTTTGCACAGAAATCCCGGACAGACCCCCTGGACCACGAAATGACTATTACAACATATGTCCGTATGTATGTCGCTCGTCCGCTCGCTCGCTCGTACGAGATTTTTTTGTTCCACCCAGATCTCTTAAACTACCCAACGGATTTTTATGAAATTTTTTCTGCAGATACTTGTTATGGTCTAGTTGTGCAAGGTACATTTTATTTTTCAAAATTTTCCTTCGCACTTGAGAAAAAAAATATTTTGCAACTTTTTTTCAGTTTTTATTTTTTTTCTCCTTTATTTTTCACTCAATTGTATTCAAAATTTTCTTGCATATGCAGGAAATGGAACAATATTTTTCCATATTTTTTATTTTGAAAAATTATGTAAGACCATTGGAGAAAAAAATATTTTTTAATTAAAAATTGAACAAAAGAAGATCAATTCATTTATAGTCGGCTTAGTTTGCTTTGCTTTTGTCAAGAGAAGAAAATGTATTCACACTTGTTTTAAATTTGTTGTTTTATTTGCGACCTAGGCACCTACGATTTTAAAAGTGAATTTAGATAAATAATAATTTGTGATATATTCAGACTTGCACATACGTCGATGAGCTGCAGGCATGGGTGACTAACCCATTCTTTGAATACTAGTTTAGGTTGAGCTTGGAGTCTTCTGCAATGAAATTCATGCACTAGGTCCATATCTGTCAAGTATTCTTTCGTTTCGAAGTACATACTTGTGTCCATTGCGGTCTAGGATTCAGCTTTATTTCGACACTTACGTTCATTATTTGTTTGGGGGACATTATTTTTAATTTTTTTAATTTCGTCTTTCTGATCACCTTGTTATCAGACAATCGAATAAACACTTATGAATAACGGGATAACTGCACTACAATGGGGACAAGTGAGACAACCGTGAGATAGAAATGTGGTGGGAGGTGCATGGGAACAAGTGAGACACTTTGCATGGGAATAACTGAGACACCCGTGAAATGTAGTGCATGGGAACAAGTGAGATTTTATATTTTTTCCAGCATGGGAACAAGTGAGACTGGGAACAAATGAGAATGGCAACAAGTGAGACACTTTGCATGGGAACAAGTGCGACAACCGTGACACAGAAATGTAGTGGGAGGTACATGGGAACAAGTGAGATTTTACATTTTCTCAGTATGAGAACAAGTGAGACTGGAAACAAATGAGAATGGGAACAAGTGAAACACTTTGCATGGGAACAAATGAGACAATCGTGACGTAGAAAAGTGGTGGGAGGTGCATGGGATCAAATGAGAATGGTAACAAATGAGAATGGGAACAGGTGAAACGGGGAATAAATGAGAATGGGAACAGTGAGACGCACTCTATTATACGCATGAAGGTCGTGGCGTTATTGATTTGCCCATCAGTTGTCACGTGATGGTGCAGTGGCAGTTTGGTTGGGGGCGCAACGATCGCAATGTTTGTTTCAAATTCAAATCTGTTTAAATCGTTCCAATTCGTTCATTTATCGTGTTCGATCTTGTTGTGTAAACAGGTGCCAATAGAGAAAATTACTGCGAATTCACATCAAAATAGCAAAAATATGGTAGGTACACATATATACACTATATTAACAGAATATACCAATGAACGCAAGTGATTAATTCGTTTTAACTATTTGTAGTGTCAGAAAATGTTTCAGTAACAAAATTTAGCGGTTCAAAAATATCACCGCACCCGACAAGTATACCGAAACCTGGTGTTGATCAGCAGAAAGAGGCTGTATTCAAGGCTCCAAAACCGAAATCAAGCAATGCAAAGAGTACAACACAACTGAATAAAGTACAAGCAGCGAATCTGGTGAAAATGGCGGGGACCCTGAAGAATTACATGTCTATACGGAACAAAAGTGCTGCAGGTATATATTCCAGCACATTTCTCGCCTGCATATACTACAGTTCTATATTTTAGAGTTACAGAGACCTTTAGTTGCGGTTAGAAGCAACCTAGTGGCCAGAACAACTGCTGTAGATTCAGAACAAAACACCTATGACATGTGTTGACTGATTGTCAGTCTGTGAGCTGATCGACATGTTAAAGTTAAGCAATCCGGCATAGTGTACATCCGCTGGAATATGAACCATGGGCGGCAGGGACGTAGTGGAGAAAGACCATGCCAACTGCGACACGAAGTACAATATGATTTCGTTGAAGTTCACAGGAACAACGGCAGAATTGGGATCAACCAGTGGTCAGGTACAGTTTGAAGATTTGATCAGAAAGACGTGTTAATATCTCAAATGTTGCATTTCCAACAATTAGTTTAATATTTGAAAAGAGCATAGCTGTGTTGGTGGTACTAGTAGTTTTATTATTCGTGTTTTGTCTGGAGGGAATTATTTTATTCACTACAAGTCTGGTTATTGCAAGATCAATTAAATTATGACAGTACAGTACAGCTCATTAAAACTTTACATGCTTTATTTGATATAAAATGAATGCGTTCACCTTCCAAACTGATCCTGATTACTCCTTCAGTTATTGCAATATGCATCCTGAATTTGAATCTGGGAATGCCTGTTCTTTATATTACTTACATAAAGGTGGATTCTGTTAAATAATATCCCAAAAATAGTTTAACACACGTTGTTTTTCTGTACAGAGTGAACCCGCAGTGTGCAATGAAGACCAGAAGTACTTCACGGGTTGGAATAGCGGGCAGCAGTATGACAGATTGCTGATGTACCTGATCTTTAGTGAAATCTCAGTGTACTATGTACCACAGTTGGCTTGTTGTTTCTCCACTGCGTCCCGGCCGTCCATGGCTCATATTCCAGCGGATGTACCCTGTGCCGGAGTGCTTGGCTTTAACTTGTTGATCACCCCGCAGACAGCCAATCATCCAACACATGTCACAGATTTCTTGTTCTGATTCTGTAGCTGTTGGTTTGACGATTAGGTTGTTTTTAACCGCAACTAACAGTCTACGTAACTCTGCAGCACTTTTCTTCCGTCTAGACATGGAACTCTTCAGTGTACACGCCATCTTCACCGGATTCGCTGCTCGTGCAACTTTATTTATTTGTGTTACATTTTTTGCATTGTCTAATTTCTGTTCTGGAGCCTTGAACATGGTCTCTTTCTGCTGGACAACACCTGGTTTCGGTATACTTGTCCGCGGTGGTAGTATTTTAGAACCGTTACATTTTGGTAATCGAGACTTTTTATACATACTGTATTATTGCTATTTTGATTTGAATTCGCCGTGATTCTCTCTCTCTCTCTCTCTCTCTCTCTCTCTCTCTCTCTCTCTCTCTCTCTCTCTCTCTCTCTCTCTCTCTAAAACAATACACGTTGTTCCTAAGAATGAAATATGTAATTAATTTTTTAAGTTACTTTTGACTATAATCTGATGAAATATAATAATAAATATGGTTTTAAATATAATAATTACTGTGTGCATTGCTTACTATTGAATGTTTTTGTGTTGTGGAGCTTCTTAGTTCCATATCTCATGCTGAAAGTGAAGGTATCATTGAAGATGATCACCTGGTGTTCCAGAACTGGTGGTTAAGCCACGTCAAGGTCTCGCTCCACACAGGTAGGCACTGTCGACGCTCAGTAATACACAATTTAATTAGTAGCTTGTTTTACAGATGTTAAAAAAGAAAATTGATGAATACTCATCAATATTTTTTCTAATACAAGAAACATTTCAATTGCATTTAATTTGTGTACTTGAATATGTGCATTTTCGTTATTTTGTGTTGCGCCATAGCCCATTTTACGAGATGCGGCCTTCTTAAAATATTAACTAATACCTTGCAGATGCGGGCAAATTTCTAATTGTCGGTAAGGATTTTAACCAGTCACATGCTTTTCGTCCTCGCCAAAACTTGTAAGTCTATATTAGTTATAATTTTTACTTTCTTATACATAGTATAAGGAAAGTATAGGAATCATGAAAAATTTCGATTGCGAGATTTTGATGGAAATACAGGTTTTGAGGTTCCCTGAATACGTTTTGACTATTTTCTCAATGATGTCTGTGTGTATGTATGTATGTGTGGCCCTATGTTCATTATCTCAAAAACGAATAAAACTAGAGCAGTGGTTCCCAACCACGGTACGGAACACTTTTGTACAAAATTTTTTTTAGCGGAGCACCTAAGTTAAAAAGACGTTTTTGCAAACAATGTTTTTATAAAATAGGAAAATTACAATCTCAAACAAATATTTATTTTTATATCTCTATATAAAACTAAAACAAAAGTAAAACGTGTAATTGGTGTTTTTTTATATATTTCTTGTATGTTGGGACGTAAACATTTCTTCTACATTTTTAAATGTTTCTCTTTTTTTTAGTTTTTATGTTGGTTAATGTGGAAAACCCTACTTCACATAAATATGAAGTTGAAAAACACAGTAAAATGTTTATGGCCTTTTTTGATATTTGTAGGTATTCTTGTTGGGCAGATAAAACTATCAATACAAAATATCTAAGCTTCCTGCACACAATTAATGGTGGGAGGGTAATGCAACCGCACGTAAAGGTACGGTTTCCTAGACGCGATAGGCCGCGGCGACACAAGAGTCTAGTCGTCAGACCAATTTATATTTCCGAACTCGTACGAACAAGTAGGTGCGAAATGTGCGTAATCGGGAAGTCGTGGAACCACATTAATTATTATTACATTTAGAGTTGGGTAGGTTAGCCGGCGGGTAGGGTAGGAGTGTATTATTAAGTAGGGTAGGGTAAAATAGCCAAATCTATAAATTGCACTAACAGCAAATGTATTGCACACAACTTTAGCAGAACGTTACGAACTAAGAACAGGCATGCTCGTATCACGTCGTATTATTTCGTAAACAGACATCGTGTATCTTCGAAAATAAATTGGTCTGACGACTAGACTCTTGCCGCGGCGACCGGCCGATGAAACATGTTGCAGGTCACTTCTATTGCGTAAATTTTAACTACGCGTTTCCTAAACGTGACCGATGCTGGGCGGCTGTGTTACGGTCGTGGCGACCGGCAAATGACTGCTACAGTGACTAGTGCTCTACGACAGCGGCCGGCGACAGAAAATATGCCACTAATTTAAAATTAATAAATTGGGCTTTTCACTCGAAGAAGATGAGATATTATTAGAAACATAAACAGTCGATATTGGTTTCTTAATTCTATTGTATGGGTTCTGTCTCAATTAGAGACAATAAAAAGTCGAATTTCTCATGAATAATACGAAAAGATACACGATACTTCTTGGCATTTGTACTGTTACGTGCCTGATGGGCCACGAACAATTGTCCTCACGAGGGTGAGGTTGCCAGCTTCTCAGTGGAGAAGGGTGTGGTAGAATGACTAAGTTTGGGCACCACGCAATTAAAATTACCACCTGCACCCACCAAACTGCGATGGTGGTGCGGACAAAATGTTCGAAACGCAACAAGACACGGGAAAAGGGGCGGTAAACACAAAAATACTGAAAGCTAGAAATGAATTTAATTTGATTTAAACAAAATAATAAATAAATAAGTACAAAATAAAATAAATTAGTAATAACGTAAGAAAACAAAATAATGAAAATGTGAACTAGCAAAATTAAATTAAGATTATCAAAATAACGAAAAAAAAAATACGAGGATACGGGGTGTTCAAAGAAAAACACAAACAACACAGCTGAACAGAAATGTCAGCACAATGTTAAATAAAAAAAAAATGACCAAATAGACGGCGCTGGTGTACGATCGCCCGACTACTCGTGCGTCTAATCCGCATAGGTAAACAATACGTGAGGGGGGGACGGGGTCCTCAGCTAATCAACTTCGGCTCACAAAAGGTGGGAATAGACACGTTGCCTAGCGGGAGAACACGAAACACAAGGCGCGACAATAATAAATATAATAAAAGAATACACCCGTGTCCGCGAAATACAGCTAAAATCTAAGGATTACAATATACGTGCGCCTGGCGCTTAATTGCTAACAAAATAATAATATTTTAGAACACAAAGATTCTATACATATGTATATTCAATATGAAGGGGGAAAAGAAAGTTAATACAAAATGGTGTCACGCTCACGTGGACGACAACAAGCAAAACAAAGAAGGGGAAGAAAAGAAACAAAACTGGTCTAAGCGGGTCCTTAGCGTCGGATGACCTCGGGAATGGATGCGGGCTCAACAGCGATGAACGGGGTCTCGCCGCGACGTCTCCTCCAGTATTCCGGTCGTGGACATGGACCACGCAGAACAGACAGTTGAAAAGAAAATTGTACGAACAAATAGAAAACTCGTGCCGTCGTTTCTTTCGATAAAATCCCCGCACGCAGGTATCCCGTGGAAGCGCGAACTTTCGCGAACTCTCCACAGCGATCACTTAATGGTCGAAAATCCCTTTAATATAGGGGTGATTTTTGTCTTCACAATGACAAAATTCACTTAGTATGAACCAAAACGTGACATACAAAAGAAAATACTGTACGATGGCTTTCAAGATGCGCACTCGTGCCCAGTCAAAACGAAACTCTCCTTACTTAAATTAAGTAAAGAAGAAGGAAAACTTCCGATAAGTCGGAAAACAAAGAAAGTACATCAAACGATTGTGCCAAGAATACAAGTAGCGCCAAGGTCGACATTAAGAAACATTTATAAAAGACAACAAGGGAATAATCTGAAATACAGCCGAATAAACTATTACTATGAATTTAATTTCGCATTTTATTTATGAAACCCAACTCCCATGAATTTATGAATATTATTAAAAACAGTTAAAATTAAATATAAACGAAATTTTACATAAGCTACGCCAATGGGTAGGTGTGAACGGGTCTGATATAGTAAGTGAAACAATAGCGTTATTATCGGCAAACGTCAAACTTGTTATTGTAAGTAATTATAACCTAAAATTATCTTATTTAATATAGCACGTGGTTTATTGAGGCTGGTAAAAAAGTTGAATCTAGTAAGTAAACTATTTTTAATCTATACATAACTATAATATGACTCTGAAGGAGTAACTAACAACAAACATATATTTCAGATTAAACCAACAGAAACGAAAACAACAGGTAACGAAAATAGACAAGATACAAACTTTAACAAAAAGGGAAGACAAAATTAACAAAATCGTAACAGTACTTAAAAGCTTATTAATTAAAATATTACAAAAATCTTCCTCTTCTCGTGATTTATTGTACCGTTCATTTTGGTATACTTGACACATGACAGCACTAAGTCGCATGCAATTGCCGCGTCTAGGCAAACATCCGTGCTCCGCGACCTGTAGTCAGCGACAAGTCGCGGAGACCAGTCGCCGCAACTTGCCACGTCTAGGAAACCGTACCTTAAAGTGCGAATCATATGATTGCAGTGCCACATACAAGGCAGTACGGTACGGATGGTATATGGCACGGATGGCACTGAACACACGTAAGCTGTTTTAAAGGTACAGAAAGTATTATTGAATTTAAAATTAAATTGTAACTGTTATATACAATCAAGCAATGCCGATCAGCATTTTCCAGGCAACAGCAACTTTAGTAATGCAAATTATCGCGGAGCACTTTTGAAATGCTTGCGGAACACCAGTGCTCCGTGGAACACCGGTTGGGAACCACTGAGCTAGAGTAATGAAACTTCATATTTAAAAATTTTTTGGATTGGCGAAGAGCTGATTAGATTTTGGGTATAATTAGAAAACCGGAAGAGGAAGTTTACTGATCACAGAAATTGTAAATTTCAAATTATTTTAAAAGCAAAAAAGGGTATGTAAAAATTTTTCAAATAAAAATTGTAGCGAATATTATTATGAAGCAAAAATGTTCTATACATTTTTCGTTTATCTTTATCCAATTTTGAGTAAAGCTTATTTATAAATTGACATGTATTTAATTCCTTTTTGGCGGAAACTTAATTTTTCAAGCAGTATTGGTTAGTAGCTACCATGATAAGTATTATCTCCTTTTAAAACGTCCATATTATATATTTATTTATAAATATTTTTATAAGCTTTTATTTAGTTTCACTTGTGAGTCAGTCAGTCAGTCTGTCTGTCTGTCTGTCTGTCTGACGGGGGGATTGGACAAAAGAAGATCAATGCATGTATTAGTATATACTAGATATAAAGTTTTCGGTAAATAGTCGGCTTAGCACCGGTAACAACAGAAATACGACGTTTTTTGACAGTTGTGTCTCGCATTTGGAATGTGCAACAACGATTTAGATATTAATAAAATAAAATTGGTTACAATAAAAGTGATTTATTATAATTATAACTGTGTTTATGTCAGTGTATAACATTAGTATTAATTAGTGTAATTCCCTATCTCATTGCAAAAAATGTGTGAAGTTCTGCGATGTAATAAGATTGCTTTGCTATGACCATTAACAAAGCACAGGGTCAGTCCATAAAATATTCCGATCTTCGTGGCGTTAAAAATGGTAAGCGAAAATAAACTTATCGACCAATTTAAGAACATTTCGTCATTTTCACATTTATTGAAAGTGCATCTATTTGCCGAATATCAAAACAGTAAATCAACTTCAATTTTAATCCAATTATACACTTACCACAGACTAAAAAGAATAAAATAAAATCAATAAAAAAATAATTTTTAAAAATAAGCTTTTATTAAATTGGACTAAAAATAAAAAGCCAATAAATAAAAGCGTGGGGCGTAAATGTTCTAATGTCCAATTTATATGAACATTTACGCCCCACGCTTTTATTTATTGGCTTTTTATTTTTAGTCCAATTTAATAAAAGCTTATTTTTAAAAATTATTTTTTTATTGATTTTTTAATTTATTTACATATGCTTTTGTTTGTTTGATAGTTGCTGTTAGCGACATTATTATAATATAATAATGTATAATAATGCACTCCTCTACTCTAGCCTTCGGCTAATCTACCCTACCCTACCCAACCCTAAATGTAATAATAATTAATGCAGTTCCACGATTTCCCGATTCCGTAAATTTCAGACTTACATCAGAACTATATGTTCGTACGAGCTCGGTTACTTGCGTGGGCCTGCAAACTAGGCTCTTGTGTACACAACTGTCACTCAATCGAGAAGGTCGTGATATATAGAAAAGCCGTTGTCTGTCAGTTGCTGTCAGTCACGCACGAAGTTAGCTGCACTTGCGTAACCTAGGCAACATAGTCAACGTTAATGACAGCGCATGAAATGACTGCACCCCTTAGCAACATAAAAATAAACGATAATATCAACATTTTGACATCCCACACATGCACAAAGGTAGTGTTTGTGAATTTATGTTTAAAACACGACCTTCTCGATTTATACCGGCCTGCTAGCTGAACGATATAACAATAGATTTTTTGTGCTGACAGCTCGGCCAAATGTTAAAGTGTGGTTAAAGTATTAGCGCTAGTTACAGTAGCTACTTGTCACTGTAAAAAAATGGCAGTTAATAATAGGTGTATTCTTTTTACAATTTGGCTGACTGAGTTAAGAACTAAGCTAAGCCAGGCTAAGCTCACTTGACGGTATGTAAAAAGAACAAGATTTTTATTTTTCTCAGATAGTTCACTGGCATGTAAGAAATATAAATTAGCAGAGCAGCAATTTTGCACTGTGGTTATATTGCATATTAATTAGTACCATCCTATCATTAAATGGTCAACTATTTATTCTATGTATTTATTTATAAAAAGTATTTTTTACAAAACTAATGCGTTTGCTACGTTTTCGTTCATAATTATAATAGTGGCATCGTTTGCATATTAGAAATTATCAATTTTTAAACAAGAAACAACAAAATAACTTGAAAATAACCTCACTATTACTCTTTATATCAAACTTTCGCGCGTACAAATGTCGCATAGCTCTTCTAAGCCTGTGTTGCGGGTAGTGCGTCATCGGTAAGGGGGAGGTTGATAAACTGAGCTACGACTTGTAAAAAGAACACGCAAATAACTAAGCCACTGTGAAATAACCGAGCTATTAAGCCAGCTTAGGTAAAAAGAATACACCTATTGTAAAAGGTTGTTGCGTAAGAATTGGACAGTTTATTTTGAAAGTGGTGTAAGTCCATTTTTGAAAAAAATGAGATATCACGTAATTCATGCTTAATTTAATGTAAATTTTTTATGTATAACTAGTCCGTGTTGAATTTCTTAAAAAAGTCCCATGTTTTGACTACTTAAAATCGGTCGGTAAATGAAATTGCATTATCATTGATTATGAAAGTGGTGTAAGTCCAATTGACAGAGGTAGGTGGCTTCGCAGATGGTTGATTTTGGAATTATAGAAATGGCATTGCGAAAAAAATAATTTTCTGTATACACTGCAAGATTATTATGATGTAATAACACAATGTAGAAAACATGACACATTAATTTTATATGAAATGAAACGAGAGAATTTCGTTTCAATAAAAAATCTTCAAAATGCGATTAAAAAACAGATAAGAATAAATACTAATGGAGAACAGGTAAATTAGTTGCAAATATGTTGGATGAGGTTTCTTAGAAGTGCACCATACACTATGTTATATAAAACATCGATGAAGGACAAAGAATTTAAAACTATAAATTTATTACCTACACGTCCTGGAAGACCGCTAAAATTTCAGAAAATCGCCCTGACGCCTTTGTACCAAAATGCCAGGCCAATTACTTATGAAAAATATAAAGACATCAAGCAGTTGTTACCTTATATACCTCCGGTGCATCATGCATATTTCGAAACACTGCCACATGCAGAGCATAAGTAAATACTATCAAGATCTTGTAATTTTGACAATGTAATTATCGTGTAAAATTAAAAATACCACTATTTTATGTCATGTCATGCGTATATTTTAAGTGATATTTCATTTTTAAAAATTGAAATTAAACTATTTTTACAATTGTCTAATTTTGAAAGTGGTGTAAGTCCATTTACAGAATATATATACATATTATTATAGTCTAATTCGCCTAAAACAAATTTATATAATCAAATTCAATATTGATAAAACAGTAGAAACATTGTCAGACTTCATATAATTTGCCTAAATTTTTTAATTAACAGATATGCTAACCTTTAATTTTCTCGAAACAAGAGAAAATGGACTTACACCACTTTCAAAATAAACGGTCCAATTATTAATTATAGATACAAAATAAATAGTGAAATATGTAGACATATTAATACTATCATGAATTTAAAAGGTATTTGATTTTATTGAAACAAAAACTGTAATATAGGTATACATATACTGCAAAGGATATACTTACTCCTATCTTTTATTATTTAATACGCGATTTAACATTGGCGAAACACTAACATTTAATAATTTACCAGTACCAGTATGTAACTCTATACTCTCAAGCCATTTATGTGTCATATTCATGTTAGGCGGGATTTCATGAAGTAAATTTGTTTCTTATCGACTGCAGTTCGGTAACACTTCTTATAATGAACCATAATTACAGTAATTCGTTATTAATATAACACACCAAACTACACTGCAGTTGAAAATGTTGCTGTAAAAACATCTAATAATAATTTTAGTAAAATGAATAATAACACCTGTGAATAATACCAACGCAAATATTTAACAAATAATTAATATGTAATTCCACTAAATGCATAGTTTGTATATCAATTTTACATAAAAGATTCGTGTATTAAACTGAATCAGAACTGAACTTTGTAGTTTGTTGATTAACAACCGTCAAAATCGTATTTTGTTCAAATGTTTTCCTATACAGTGACTATATTAAAGACAGTGTGGACACCACTGTATTCATGCTGATTGGTCGATGAGATTTCCGCCAAATTGCTTTAAATTAAAAGATAGCTTAATAACTTTAAATCTATGGCTAATAAATAATTGTTATAATGTGAATTGATATTTTAATTTATCTAATATATGTATAATATTAAATAATATATTCATTCAGTTTCGTGAAAACGCTTATTTTTTGTTGCTAACATGAGCAAAGCCAGCTATAAAGATGATATCCTTCTTTTGTTACTAACGACATTGGCAGGAACATGGCGGCGTTTTGACGTCTGTCCACACTGTCTTTAATATAGTCACTGTATTTTCCTACGGTTATTAGCGACAGCGGCAGCACGCTGAAACTAGGCCTGTTAGCGGGCCGGAATAGTACACTTTTAATCGAGAAGGTCGTGGTTTAAAACATCTAAAATACTTATACGAAGTCTATTAAAGTTTCCGTATCGAGGGTTAATTTTTTTGAAACCCCCGAAAATAGTAAATATTGTTTTTGTTTTCCTTTGCTATATAAGATTCGGCTGCAATAATGATGGTTAGATGGAGAAAGACAGGAAAGATGGATAAACAGACAAAATCAAGATATTTTAGAGGGTTTGCGACTAGAGGTAAAAAGTTACCTGCAACGTAGAAACAAAAATTTTCAATAATAGTTTATTATAGAAATTTCGAATGTGGGCACATGGTGCTCACGGGAAGAGCCTAGTTAATTAATATGCATGACAGTTAAATAATATTTATTACAATTTTTCCGTTACAATATAGCCTGGTAAGCTTTTGTAACATAATTTCTTCCTACCATTCTCCCTTTATCTATTTGTAATGAATGTTAGACAAATAAATAAAGTACGTGGCAGACTTTGCAAGATTTGCTACGTGGAATATGAGAGGAATACTTGGAAAGGAAAATGAGGTATTGAATGTTATGAAATATTATGGAATAGATATTTTAACATTATGTGAAACAAAAAAGAAAGGATGCAGTGAAAATGAAAAAAAATGGTGTTTTTTGTTTATGGTCAGGTGTCAGTGAAAACATTCATGCAAAGCATGGTGTTAGTGTAGTTATTAGCGAAAGAGTGACACCGTGTATTCGTGAGTATAAATGTGTTTCTTCCCGTGTTTTATATGTAAGACTGAAAATTGGGTTCCATAGAATATTTCTCGAATGTGTTTATGGTCCGGGTCAATGTGAAAATGATTAGGAGAAGGAATGTTTTTGGAATGAACTAAATAATGTGCTTGATACTTGTGTGCCTGGCGAGAGGATAATTGTTTCAGGTGATTTAAATGAATGAATCTCTTCATATCGAATATTTTCTTCAAACAGAAGTCTTCGCATATCTATACATGGCAGAATATTCATGAGAATAGACGTAGTGTGATTGATTTGATAATGTATGATGAGAGATTAAGAAGCCTTGTTGTAGATACGCGAGTAAAACGTGGTGCTGCATTGGGAACGAATGATCATTATTTGGTTGTATCCCGTGTTAAATTGGCTAAGGGCTGGAAAATGAGGATAAAGAAATCTGAAAGAATGACACGTGTTCGGTCATACAGATTGCAGAATGAAGAGGTCCGACTGCAATATATTAATAAATTGAATAACGTTTTACCCATTTGCTCAGACAATTTTGAAGATCTAGCTAGTAAATGGAATACTTTCAGGAACTGTGTAGTAACGTGTGCAACTGAAACATGCGGTGTAACGAAAGTAGGTGTACGAATGAAAGATGATTGGTGGAATGATAATGTGAAGGAGGCTATACGCTTAAAGAAAGAAGCATATCTGTGTTTTTTGAGTGTTAAGGATTCATATGGCGATTTCCGAGATGCATGTTTGCTTAAATATAAAAGTATGCGAGCGAATGCAAAGCGTGTTGTTCTTGAAAGTAAAATGCAATGTGAGAAAGAGAAAAATGAAAAATTGACGAATGACTTTGTTCTGAATAAAAAGATGTTTTGGATATGCGTGAAAAAGCTGAAGGGTGGTAACATGTCTTGTGTAACAGCAGTTAAAGATCATAATGCTAATTTATTGTGGAAAGAATCTGAGATTAGGGAACATTTTCACATGTTTTTCTACTGTTCAATTGTATTGAACATGTTTTGTTCACAATTTTTTGATTATACTTCCATGTAAAATCCACGTGGTAATTTTGTTCTTCGTTATCTTCTTTTAAGGTAATGTTAAGCTCGTATTGTTTTTACTGTCTTTATTGAATTGTTATATTTAACATGTGTTGTTATCAATTTGTTGTAGCCTTGAAAATGACCTCATACCTTAAGGTCGAAACGTCGGCGCAAGTTTTTGTATGAACTTTTGAATAAACTTCCTTACTTCTGAAGTATCAAGTCATCATTCCAACCCTTAGGGGATTAACCTTTAATATCAATTTTTGACTTAAATAAATCTACTATGAATATCACTACCAGGAATCGAGGTAGGACTATGACCTTCTTTGAATACCACACATATGTTTTCGGATCCGAAACATCTGGATCTATGAAATATTTAGCCACGCTTGTTGGAAGATTAGCCAACTTCAACAACAGAAGAACCTACTTAATACGTTGTAAACATTTCAACATGATACCACGGTTTTTGCAAGTTAGTATGAATTGTAACTCAGTACCTAAAAATTTTACCAGATTTAATAAACTTAGACAACATTTTTCAAGAAAATTACTTATTTTAGAGATTGACAATACTGTAAAAACGATTGGATACTTACACAGGGAAATTAATGTTTATAAATCCCACTTAAAACAACTTTTACCTCCTAATATATTTAAAGAATTCACTAACACATAATATTCTAGATATAATAAGAAGTTTCTTAATATTAAATTACATAACATTAACAAATTTAACAAACTTTTAACAGATAGCGGTGGTTTTAGATTGATTAATATAGTTAAGTCTAAATTACAGTCATGGTTGAAGAATGCTACAAACATTGATATTCCTGTGGAAGTGTCTGTCGTTTTAGCTTTAGGTTCTAAATTTCATTTTAGTGATACTAAGGACTCCAATGTAATCAGAAACAATTTACTTGACACCTTAGCGAATATTGAGTTTAGTTTGCAACATCTTGATCCGCCTCGTTTAGCCAATTTACGTACTAAATTGATACAGTTACTTTTAACACATTCCAATAACATTCGTTTACATAAGTTTAACAACAGTTTACATTGTTCAGAGATTCTTTTACTTAAATATATACAAACTACCAAAACATTTTTGAAATGTCACCCTGATTTGATTTGCACTAAAGCTGACAAAGGTAATGTTACTGTTTTACTTGATAGATCGATTTATATGTCCAAGACCTCGGAATTGTTATCAGATATCAATACTTACTCTCCTCTTCAGAAGGATCCCACCAATACTTTTCAACTCCGTAATAATAAATTAATAGATAAAATGATAAATTTGTCGCAGCTACCGGCTAAGAGCAAATACACACTTAAAATTCACAATGCTATTGCTCCGAAATTATATTGTCTTCCTAAAATTCATAAGGTGAACATCCCTCTACGACCAATAGTTTCTAACCTTAATACTCCAAATTGCAAGTTGTCAAAATATTTAGCTAACATATTATCCCCACTTAAATACTAGTCATCCTTTTTCTTAGAGAATTCCTTCCAACTAATAGACAAAATTAAATCTCATTTTGTGCCTGATAATTTCAAGTTAATTTCTCTAGATGTTGTATCTTTGTTTACAAGCATTCCACATAACCTCATCATTTCTACTATTAATCATAGATGGTCAGAGATCACAAAACGTACTACTTTATCCTTGAGTTCCTTCTTAGAATGCATTAATTTCACTTTAAACTGTTCATATTTTCAATTTAATTCATCATTTTTTACACAAACATCAGGTGTCCCTATGGGGTCTCAATTAAGTCCGATCTTAGCCGAGTTAGTCATGCAGTTCCTTGAAGAGTCTGTATTCAATGTTTCCGACTTCCAGTTACTGTTTTATTTCCGTTATGTGGATGACATTCTGGTTTGTTTACCTGAAAATAGCATTTCTAAAATAGTTTCAGCTTTCAATAACTTTAACAGTAATTTACAGTTTACCTTTGAACTCGAGAATTCTTTTAATTCTATCAATTTTCTTGATATAACCATCATACGTAGTAATAATAGTTTAATTTTTGATTGGTATCGCAAACCTACTTCTTCCGGACGTTATTTATCATTCTTTGATTATTCTCCCCAACAGTATAAAATTTCGGTCATTATCAGTTTAGCGGACAGAGTAATCAAACTGTCGGACCCGTCTTTTCACAAAAAGAACTTTCAATTTGTCATAGAAACTCTCAAATCGAATGGTTATCCTGAATCACTTATTATTAGTGCTATTCATAATAGAAAGAATAAATTAACTTTATCATCTCAGCCTGATACGAATAATAATGTTGATGCTATCACTGACGTACATCCTTCTGATAACAATTCTGTATTAACACCTAATCTGGACATTCCTCCTTACACAGTTATACCGTTTCACCACAATCTTAGCCGTTCTTTACTTAACTTGTTTAAAGACATTCCCACTAAATTGATTTTCATTAGTACCGATTCTCTGCATAGTTTATTTTCTCATTTAAAGTCACCAGTTCCTAAAAACAAAAAAAGTAATGTAGTTTACCAGATCAACTGTAACAATTGTCCTGCCACTTACATTGGTGAAACACGACAGTACCTTGAAACCCGTATTTACCATCATAAATACCATTTAAATAATAAGAACTCTTCTCATAGTGCAATTGTTGAACATGCTGGTAGTTCCGGACACAATATTGATTTTATCAATGTGAATATTCTACATACTGAACAGAATAACTATAAACGGTTTTTGGTTTGGAAAGCTGTTATATCCAGTCTACTAAGAATTCTGTCAATCATAAAACGGATTTCTTACAAAGTGTTTCATGTTACGCGCCGTTATTAAACCAGTGTTGATTTTAGTGGTTCCCGCTAGGGTTCTTGTACTTTGTTTCTGACGTCCATTTTTACTTTCTTATACATAGTATAAAGAAAGTATAGGAATCATGAAAAATTTCGATTGCGAGATTTTGATGGAAATACATGTTTTGAGGTCCCCTGAATACGTTTTGACTATTTTCGCAATGACGTCTGTGTGTGTGGATGTGTGGATGTTTGGATGTGTGGATGTGTGGATGTGTGTCTGTATGTTCATTATCTTCAAAACGAGCAAAGGCAGGACAATGAAACTTCGTATTTAAATTTTTTTTGATCATATGAAGAGCTGATTAAATTTCTAGCATAATCGCACAACCGGAAGAGGAAGTTTACTGAAGATCAAAATCGAACATTGTGAATTATTAGAGAAACTGAAAGGAATATGGATAAAGTTTTGAAATAAAAGTTATAGAGAACAATAATCTTAAGAAAAAATGTTCTATGCATTTTTGTTCTATCTTTATCCAATTTTGAGTAAAATGTATTTATATTTTGGCATGTATTTAAAATATCATATATGCTATGAAAACAAAACAAAGACAAAATATTTACAGAAATACGCATTTGAAATGTCAAATATGTGCCAATTTAAATTGAGTATAAGAAAGTAGTGTGGTGACCACACCAGATTTTTAGTTCTGACTTGACAAGACAACTTCGTTGTCTGTCTTGTTTTTTGCGTTTACATTCTGACGACCATGGTCAGCTTTTATTATTATTAATTTTACATTTTCACATGTTTTTCTACTGTTCAATTGTATTGAACATGTTTTGTTCACAATTTTTTGATTATACTTCCATGTAAAATCCACGTGGTAATTTTGTTCTTCGTTATCTTCTTTTAAGGTAATGTTAAGCTCGTAATGTTTTTACTGTCTTTATTGAATTGTTATATTTAACATGTGTTGTTATCAATTTGTTGTAGCCTTGAAAATGACCTCATACCTTAAGGTCGAAACGTCGGCGCAAGTTTTTGTATGAACTTTTGAATAAACTTCCTTACTTCTGAAGTATCAAGTCATCATTCCAACCCTTAGGGGATTAACCTTTAATATATATAATATATAATATTAAATTTTTTGAGTGATTGTAGGGAATAAAGGGCCTACTACTCCAGTAATGGGAAAGGCGTGATGTTATGTATGTATGTATGTATTAATACCTCTTAAAACAATTTTTCCGTATATATAGATTCAGTGCAAATTGTTGGTGAATTCACCGTACACAACGTACCAGAGGACACCAAAGTACTATGACGCTGATGAACTTTGGCATCTGGTCCAATGTTCCTAATAGTTGATACAGTTCCATTACAGATCAAATTAAAGATGTACGAATTCGTCAGTAACGAGTACAGAAAATTCGCCATCAACCTGGAATGACATTTGTGCAGCTATATGGTACTCAAGTACGGTTCGGGGTAATTGAATTTATGATATTATTATAATACTACGAGGACATTGGTGTTTATTTGAATATTCTGCTGTCATTAATGTTGATCATGTTGCCTAGGTTAGTAATTATATTAAAATCAAGCAACATTCATTAAATTCCCCAGTATTATTAACCAGCAGTTCATGTAAGACTATCTCTTGCCAAAATGACAATCTGTACCCTGATTGGCTGGGCACAGGATGAGCTGCATATCATATAAATACTGCAGAACTAGCACAGGCACATTTAGATTCGTTGCAGGCTACAAAAATGAAGCATCTCATAGTTCTCGTCGTGTGTTCTGTGTTGGCAGTCAGTGTCCAGTGTAAGATATGCAAATGTTGCAACAATTATTGTTCGTCGGCCGTTTCGGTGGCGGGTGATTATACTGTTGCTTATATTTCTAGCCTATGTTCAAACTAACACTGACTCGAGTACTGGTTGGAGTACTCGGACAGGTACACCAATTCGATGAACGGTGAATTCAAAATACACTACGTACCAGCGGACACCAAAGTACTATGACGCGCTGATGAACTTTGACACCTGGTCCAATGTTCCTAATAGTTGATAGTTCCATTACAGATGAAATTAAAGATGTATGAATTACTCAGTAACGAGTACAGACCATTCGCCATCAACCTGGAACGACATCTGTGCAGCTATATGCTACTCAAGTACAAGATGATGGCCCATCGCGGATTACGTAAAACGTGGGTCCCTCAAAATGCAATGTTGTCAAGTAGGCAAAAGTGAGCACTTTGGACATCTCCTCTCGGTTGCGTTCAATCAAAGTAGTTGTAAATAATGAACGAGAGTAGACTTATGTTGAGGTCAACTTTGTGTGTGGAAAACTATGTCGTCTCAAAACGGCCAGAACTTATGTTACCACCTAATAGATCACTGGTGTATGGATTTGGTCAATGTCATTATCATACTGAACACAGTATCACGCCCTTCTCCGGGAGTTGGGGTGATAAACGACAGCCAGCTAGTCAAGTCGGCGAGGGTACGAACTGGCGTACGGAGTGGTTCGGATGGGGGAGCTCGAAGTGGGCGCCACGATACTTTAGGTGACTTAAAAGTATCGGAAAATCGATTCACGGGAGTCACTAGGTAGAAGGAACGTTAAGCGTCTCTCGATCACAGAAATAAACAACAATAGATCCAAATAGAATTTAACTTGCCGAGTCGTATATTCAAGTAACAAACTGGAGATAGATTTACAACCAATCGTATGGAGATATAGTCAACATAAGCGGCAGTTGAGAACATTACCAAAGAACATAAATTTAAATGGTGAGGACCGCTAACATGGGGCCGTCCGAAAATCGTCCTTAAACAAACGTTATCCGCGGTCGGGGCTAATCCGATCCTGTAATCGCGTGAAGGAAAGAAGGACGTTCTCAAACGGTCTATGTTAGGGGTGCACCAAAGAGATGTACACAACAGAATGATAATAATAAGAATAATAATAATAATAGTAATAATGATAATAATAATAATAATCAGTTGTCTGTTCACACTCGTGGTGAGCAGACGTGATTTCTTTGCGCTTCGTATTTTCCAATTCGGATTCCGTACGTCCAATGAAAAATCAGTTAAGGGGATTATAAACCTGTTTTGTTTTGTCTCAGCAGAGATTTAATTGTTTTCTTGTGGACTTAGAAAAATTTTCTAAAAAAGTGTGAATATATCTGTTGTTTTCCCGTGTTTCTTTTGCCACTGGTGATGGCGAGCGGGGATTATGGGGAGGGTGGTGACCCTGGTCCTCCTCTCAACCCACCAAAGCGACAAAAGGTAAGCCAGGAGACGGAAGGCCCAGTGCCCCGGTTTTTGGTTATTAAAAACAATGATAATAACAATTTCTTCAGTGTCAGTCCGTTCATTATTAATAAAGTATTGTTTGGTTTAATTGGAGAAACAACAAGCATAAAAAAAATTCGTGATGGCATACTCGTTGAGTGTAGCAGTGCTAAGCAAGCCCGTAGACTGCTCGAAGTTAAAAAGTTTGGTTCCTTTTCTGTTTCTGTGATAGCGCATACTTCTCTTAATATCTCTAAAGGCATTGTAACCTGTCGTGACCTTCTCAACTGTTCGGTTGAAGAGATTCACGATGAGTTGAAATCTCAAGGTGTGATTGAGGTTAAAAGAATGAAAAGTCGTCGTGATGGTGTGTTGAAAGACACCGCATCACTCATTCTTACCTTCAATCAAATCCATCTACCAGACAAAATACGAGCAGCCATGTACAGTCTTCCCGTACGCGCGTATATCCCTAGTCCCATGCGATGTTTTAAATGTCAGTTATTTGGACATACTGCTACTCGCTGTAGTAAGGAGCAAATTTGTGCATGCGGCAACGCTGTGCATGAATGCGTTCCTTGCTCAGAGCCCTATAAATGCGTCAACTGCAAACAAAATCACTTGGCCAGTTCACGTAACTGTCCTGTTTATAAAGAAGAGTGCGCGATCGTTGAATATAAGACACTGAATAAATGCAGTTACATCGATGCAAGGAACCATCTTAAGCGTAGCACACCACGTGCCCATACATCCTACGCGCAGGCTGCATCGAAACCAACTGCCCCTGCACTAAATGTAACCGACATTGCCACTCTACTAATACCGCAGATCAAACAACTCATCGAAGATATTTTTAAGGCAAACTTCAGCTCTATTCTCAAAACCGCTACACCAACTCCTGTGACCCGGTAACACAGTTACCAACATGGACACTGAGTCCAGCGATGCTTCTGTGGACGGAGATGCCGTCGCAAAAGCTCGTCTACCCAAAAACCCGGTCTGTCTGATCGATCCTCGTAGTATTCTCTTTTTCTTTATATCTACTTCTATCTATCACTTCATGTGTAATACTCAAATTTAACAAGTCAGCTATATTACATAGCACAATTTCATTTACTTTTTTCTATCATTTTCTTTATCCAGTGGAACTGCAATGGAATAGTCAACCATTTAGCTGAACTCAAACTGCTGTTAGCTGACTATAATCCCTGCTGTGTATGCATCCAAGAAACGCATCTCAAGCCACTCGAGCCATTTCACCTCAATGGGTTCAATGTCATTCGTCATCATGTTGTGCCCGGTGCCCGTGCACACGGTGGCGTTGCAATATTGTTGGACTCTAGGACACCACATCTTCCTTGTGACCTTCAAACCAGGCTCCAAGCGGTCGCCGTTAAGATCTTTGCGCCTACGAAAATAACAATTTGCAACGTCTACCTTCCGAATTTCATGCGGAATATGAATGACATCATGGGATTGGTGCAACAACTTGAACCACCGTTTCTCCTTGTTGGTGACTTCAATGCGCACAGTACTTTGATTATTGAGAACCTTTTGGACAACAACAACAACATTGTTATCCTTAATACAGGACAGTCTACCTATTTTAATTCACGATTCAGAAGCTTCTCAGCTCTTGATCTTGCCTTTTGTTCGCCAGCTATTGCACCACAGCTTACATGGGAAGTTCTTGACGACCTCCATTTCAGCGACCACTTTCCTATTCTCATAAAATCTTCTATTTCTTCTATTCCCCACGTGTTGAGCAGAAGGTGGCGAGTCGATTTAGCTGACTGGGACAACTTTACAGCCAATGTAGCACCTCCGATTCCATCAAATGACATCAACGTCTCACTGTCTGATATCAATAAATCTATCTTATTGACTGCTACAGACACCATTCCTAGAACATCTTCTCGCCCCAGAAAGCGTACTGTACCTTGGTGGAATAATGACATCGCCATTGCCATCCAAAATAAAAGCGATTTTTAAGAATATTTCGACGGAACCCCACTGTTGAAAATCTAATCAATTTTAGAAAAGCACGTGCGCAAGCTCGGCGTACTATTATCCAAACCAAGCGGAATTCTTGGCGAGAGTACGTGTCTTCAATAACGCCCAACGATCCTCCTAGCCTTCTGTGGAAGAAAATTAGGTACATGAACGGTCACCGGAAATATAACACAATTTCCTTGCTCCAGGTCGATAATGTCGAATGTACAGACCAGGTCAATATTGTTGAACACCTCGCTGATCACTTCGAATCTGTGTCAAGTTCGGATAACTATTGTCTTCAATTCTTGGGCACCAAAGCCACGGTTGAGGTCCCCCTCGATTTTGAAACGCTGGACGAACACCAGTACAACCTAGCATTTACCATGGAGGAGTTTGAAAATGCACTTAAGCATACCGGCAACACCTCTGTTGGCCCGGACAACGTTTCTTATGCTATGTTACGACATCTCCCTATGGTAATGAAGGAACTAATACTGTGTTACCTCAATGAAATTTGGCATTCCTGCAAATATCCCGATATTTGGCGCGAAGCAATAGTTATCCCTGTACTGAAGCCAGGCAAGAACCCCTCTCTACCCACCAGCTATAGACCCATTTCTTTGACGTGTCACCTGTCAAAGGTCTACGATCGTATGATCAGTCTGCGTTTGGTTTGGTTCCTTGAATCAAATCAGCTCATTGATCCGCGGCAATGTGGTTCACGCAAGATGCACTCAACAACTGATCTGCATGTGTATTTCACCAATGCCATACAGAACAGCATTGTGGAGCGCAAGCATCTCGTTGCTGTATTTTTTTATCTTGAGAAAGCGTTCGATATGACCTGGAGATATGGCATTTTAAGAAAACTCCATGACTGGGAATTACGAGGCAATCTACCTCGATTCATTGAGAACTTCTTGTGTGACCGTTCATTTAAAGTGCGTATTGATGATACGTATTCTAGCTCCCATCCTCTTGAAAACGGAATCCCTCAAGGTTCGACCATCAGCGTGACATTCTTCATGATCGCAATCAATGACATCGCCAGCAATCTTCCCAACTCTGTTGACCATTGCTTATATGTCGATGACTTGACCATCTTCACTTCCGCATCTTCTGTTGATGTTTGCAAATGCCGTCTGCAAAACGCTGTTGACACAGTTACTCATGCAGCAACTGTATGTGGCTTTCGCTTCTCAGCCGAGAAGACGAAAGTCGTTGATTTTTGTCGTCTACGGACTCCTCACGTGTGTCCCGATCTTACTATGTACGGTGCTCAAATACAGAAAGATGCGGTTGTGAAATTCTTAGGCCTTTATTACGATAGTTATCTGACATGGCGTCGACATATAATGCACCTCTCGGGTCAATGTCGCATGTCAATGAATGCAATTAAGTGTCTGTCAAGCACTAAATGGGGAGCTGATCGAGAATGCCTGCAACGTTTGTATACCGCTTTGGTTCAGTCCAAGCTGGACTACGGGTGCAATATTGTCTGCTATCCGCTGCGGGTAACATTTCTGTTGTTATATTCACAGACTCTCTCAGTGCTATTTTGGGTATCTCCACTCAATTTAGTACAGACCCAATGATTCAGGCAATATACGAAATTATTAGCAACTTGCATAGCCAGCATATACGAGTCACATTTATGTGGATACCTGGGCATGTTGGAATTCCCGGAAATAATGTCGCGGACCAAGCTGCATCTGAGGCTGCTAACAGTCAGTACGTTAACCGTTATGCTGTAAGGCCCAATGACATAGTGTCTGCTATAAATCAGTTTTGCGGATCTGCATAGCAGGAGGAGTGGAATCTCTCCACTAGCAAACTGAAAGATATAAAGTCTCTCGTTGCTAAATGGCCATGCCCTTGTTCCGTCACCCGACGTGAGCAGGTGCTCGTTACACGTTTGAGGATAGGTCATACTGCTTTGACCCATCGCTACTTATTTCTGGATGATCCTGCACCCATGTGTGATATATGTAACGTAAGGCAGACTGTGCGGCACATCCTAGTCGATTGTCCGCTACACACCAATGCCCGATTAAACTGTGACGTACACGGCACGCTAGCAGAAATACTGTCCAATGACAGCACAAGAATTACAAATATATTAAAATTCTGTAAGACCATCGGATGTTTTTGCGATATGTAAAATCGCACCTTGTTGAACTCTAATTTTTTCTTTTAATTCCTTAAACCTTGTTAATAGCGGCATATGGCCCTGGCAGCCGGTCCGCTCATATTAAATAAAAAAAAATAATAATAATAATCTTAACCTAACTTATAAACGACTTAAGGGGCGAGGATCACACTCAGTGGTAGCCTGGCGTGTGTCAGTATGGAAAAATAGACATGGGGCAGGTGGGCTAACCCAAACCTGTCTTCGCGTAAGTAAATGACACG
Organism: Carabus problematicus; assembly: GCA_963422195.1. Taxonomy (NCBI): domain Eukaryota; kingdom Metazoa; phylum Arthropoda; class Insecta; order Coleoptera; family Carabidae; genus Carabus; species Carabus problematicus. The sequence goes on along the minus strand of OY728583.1, from coordinate 8,608,978 downwards.
ATGCATCCACGCTAGCGCTGAGCTATGGCTCGCCCAATGGGGGGGGGGGGTGATGTTAGGTTATGTTAGAGCAATATTATTACATTAATGTATGACAATTATAATCAAATATGAAATTACTAATTAAAAGGGGGCATCGAAGATTAACAAACGGAATTACAATAAAGTTGAGATGTTTTGTTTACACTGACTTAACTACAACCGGGTGGTGTCTGTCGTAGCACAGGGGTCACTGACTGAACTCACAAAGTCGAGTAGTGGGGGGGGGGGAGTGTGATTCGTCTTCGGGAGAGATCATACGCTCACCCGAAACTGTTCGGTCGGTCCCTGTATTACCGACGTCCGGGAAACACAAGTTGGTGGCAGTTCGAACAGAATTCGGCGGGTTGCCGATGCTGAGCACGTGGTGTAAGATGAAAATCAAGAAAATTGTACTTATCACAGTGTGTGATGAGTCAGAAGTCGAGGTGTGGACTACGAAAATCCCCTCACAAGGAAGGCGTTGGGTTCATCCGGCGAGACGGGAATTCCTCACAGGAATCAGGATCCAGATGACTCCACATTGAGTCGAGATATCGGTGTAGCGGTTACGAAGTAACCCGCCGCTTCATACGGCGTAAATCACGGTCACTTGGCGATAGGTCGTAGAAAGACAATAATGGGAGCAACTCGCGATCTTTTCACACTAACACTTTCCTCGCTCACAACCTCACAACTTAACTCACTTCTTTCTCTGGTAGGCACTTTCTTTTTACGTCCGCTTGCGTTCACGGATCGAGACACTCTCTCGATTCGCGTACAATCAAGTCTTCATTACTAATTCTTAATTAATCGGCCGTTTACCGGTCGATGTACGACAAAATGTTGGCCCTACCTATCTCCAGTTTGTATCTCGGTCTCGAGGCGGCAAATACAAAAAAAAAACGTTACAACAGTTTGGTACAATCGTTACAATGCTCTGTATGTACCGGTTCCATAGCGGTGTCTAAATCTGTATCGCCCAAAAATAAAAAGTGCAAAGAAATTGGTATTTAGAGCCTTATTTAACACTAAAGAAACACGTGTTTTATATTTAAGATTGTGAACTAGGAAGTCGAGGTGTTGTGTTTAGAGGATATTTTCGCCCAACTACAATACTTAGATTCAACCCGATATTAAAGACTCATGTGTCCAGACAAAGTCAACCAATATTTCATCTCTTCAGATGACCACATATTAATCTGGGAACCGCTTCCTAGGAAAGCAACCCTTAAACTTATGTGGAACAGTCAAGTGATGTACGGCATCATTTAGTTACGGGAGCCTCCAAAGGATTATTTAAAACTTTATAGGAAAAGGTTGTTCAGAATCAAATAATACCGTACAGAAATGAATAATACACGTCATTACACATTGGTTAGTCGCACAAATTACATGCAACATTGCATTGTTGTTATCGGACATTACATTATGCAGTGTTTTGTAATGCAATTGCAGACAAACACGTCACAGATAAGAACAAATATTTCACATAATACGTCTGTTGTACGATACAAAGATCTAACGGCCTTATACAGAGCGATCGAGATTAACTGTCCGTGCCGCCTCGTTCTGATTTTTTGTTTGCCGCATCGTTGTCATACTGACTACGATTGACATATCACATTGGCGTACAATTAATTTTTTTTTAAATAAATAATTAAAAAACAACATTTAAAAATAAAATTATTAATAATAAATGTTCAAAATACCTTTCTTCATGCGCAATACATTTATTTGATGCAGTCTAATTTCAAAATTACTTAATTATCTTCAAAATATTTGTCAATAAAATGAAAACGCAAGCTGTCAGTGATTCAGAAACAAAAGTGTTTATTGAAATGGCGGTCACGTAAGCAACAAATAATAATTTTACTTCGGTGGAAGATAGTTTTGATCATATAACGGGAATTTTCAAGTCACGTGACGGACAGTATATCTCGATCGCTCTGTATATTAGACTAGCATATACTCGTATAATATTTTGTATACATGTCAACACATTAATTTACTTAACTCAAAATAGAACAAAAAATGCATTGAATATTTTTTCTTCAGAATATTGTTCTCTACGTTTTTTTTTAAAAGCTCAATAAATTTTCAACAAACAAACGTCCTTGTTTTGATTCGGGAAGCATTGTCCGTTTTTTCGCGGCCAACGCGGTCAAATTCAAATGATTTGAAGTTTGATAAATGTAAATCGCATTTTACTGTGCATCCATCACAATGAATGAACGACAACCAGAGCAACTGAGAGATGTTATTTCAAGATCAGCAGCAAACTGACTGTGTTTAGTCTATTATTCATCTAGGTTTGGATGATACAGGTTTTGGACACTATTAATGACAGTATTTGGTCTATGGAAACAGTAAATACAAAACATTGTAATGATTGCGCCAACCTGTGTTTAATTTCATATTTACAATGACCAAATCCAAATTCTATCATGAAATTATGGAATGGTAATGTTGTTGGATATTTGTCAACGTCCGGTACATAATTGGCGTACGAGTAATTGCCCTGGTAAACATTACACAAGTATAATTAATATGGTGGTCAGATCAATTTATCACATCTACATTAACAGGGGAGGACCTCTGAGTCGAGCTTGCTCTTCTCCATAAGAGCTAGTCACAAGAAACTGTTGAAACTGTACAGAATGATCAAGAGCTGCTGCCGCACACCACCTTATACAACTGTTTTGTAAGAACCTCTAGTAATTACAGACATTACCGGCTTAACAGGACATCTTGGCTCGGGCATATGGGCTCCGCTTTTGAGAAAATCTGGGTAGAATATGATCTTGTACTCAAGATCCATAAATTGGCACAGATCTCGTTCCAGGTTGATGGCGAATGGTCTGTACTCGTTACTGAGGAATTCATACATCTTTACTTTGGCCTGTAATGGAATTATCAACTATCAGTTCCATCGGACCAAATGTTAGAGTTCACCAGCGTCACCGTACTTTGGTGTCCCGTGGTACGTTATATAGAGTGAATTCACCGTTCAGCGCAGTCGTGTTCCTGTTCGGCTTCGTTATCCACACTCGGCCCTCTACATACTCTTTATTAGTTCTTGTAATCTCCGCTCGAGTTATCTTCAGTTTGTAAACAGCCTAGAGATGTACAAACAACAATCAACACAGCCCTCATCTGCCGCAGCAAACCGGCCGACGAGCAATAATTGTTCCAACATTTGCTTACCTTACACTGGACACTGACTGACAACACTGAACACACGAATAGAACTATGAAATGCTTCATGTTTGTAGCCTGCGACAAATCTGAATGTGCCTGAGCTTGTTCTACAGTATTTATATGATATGCAGCTCATTCTGTGCTCAGCTAAATTAGACTACAGATTTGTGGTTGTTACAGGAGATAAGCTTACACGAATTGTTTTGTTACAATGCCAGGAATTTGTTTGACTTGATTATATTATCAATAATATACTCGTATTTAATTATATTTATTAAATAATAATTATCTCGTTTAACCGGAAGCCGAGCCTGTGTTGCTACGGTGTCCTGCTTGAGGTCATTTACGCCCATCTATATTATAACGGAGGACCTCTGAGTGCAGCCTGCTCTCCTCCACAAGTCACAAAATCTGAGGGACTAGTTACAAGAATCTATTAAAACTGTACAGAATGCTCAAGGGCTGCTACCGGTCACTAGATATGCATGTGTTCTGTAAAAACCTCCAGCAGTTGCAGATATTACCGGCATCACAAGAGCATTCGCCGCACGGCACTTTACAGAACATTACCGTCACAAAAGACATCCAAACTCTCGCATATTTGTAACGGGTCACCTTCGAAGCTCAGAATGGACACAGCTTCGAACAATTTCTGTAAATGTGGTATTGTTTTTTTTTTCTCTTTCCTAAAAATACACTAAACCTATTGTATTGAAACGGCATAACCAAATTTAAAAAATATCCTCTGTGTTCAAAATAATGCATAACTTTATTTTACCTGATTTACGAATATCTCGTTGTGTAATTGTATTTTTGTATAATTGTGTATTTGTTTGATGTATGGTGCATGATATTATTATAATTACTAACCTAGGCAACATGATCAACATTGATGACAGTGGAATATAAAAAATAACAATGTACTCGTACTACTAATGTCATAAATTCAATTACTCCGAGTCATGCAATTTATTCAACGTTCAGATAACTAACTAATGTGTCCTTACGTATATATCATTTCATTGCTGCGTAATTGTATAATTCTAAACGTTTCTTTCCTACAACATTGTCCACTACATGAGACGCCCTTATTTTTCAGAAATCCGTTGAAGGCGCCTGTAACTAAACAATGCCGTACATCACTTGACTGTTCCCCATACATAAGGGACTGACGAAACCAGTTCGATATAAGCGAAGTTAATAACCGTCATTACACACTAGTAATTATTGTTGCCGGATATTAGATTATATAGTATTGTGTAATTAATTGCAGACAGACACATCACAGATGAGAATAAATATGTTATATAATACGCATCCACAGGTTTAATATAATTTAATAAATATAATTAAATATAATTATATAATAGTGAAGCAAAAAAAAAATAATCACACATGTGAATCAATATTACATATAATAGACTCCCACAGGACTATGATCGAATATGATTTAATAAATATAATTGAAAGGAACAATGCAAAAAAAAATTCCTGGCATTGTTACAACACAATACACGCAAAATTATCTCTTGTTCGACAAGCCCTATATTCTCATTCTAGCATACAACTCAATCACACAAGACTGGCCCTGCTTTCAGAGTGGATGCAAAAAATGCGTCGAAACATTTAAAAATCTAATTACCTCTTGGCCAATTTACCGGAAATCGGCTCAGTTTGTAGAAAAACACGAAAATACTGAAAAAATATTCCATATTTTCGGCACGCGCATCCAACTTGCGCACACTGCACATCACTGACCAGTGGCCGGTGCGCGCGCGCTGTGTGTGTATATGTATGTACGTATGTATGTATGTATGTGTGGCCGTATATTCATTATTTTAAAAACGAATAAAATGAGTAATGAAACTTCATTTTTAAAAGTTTTTGGGATTAGCGAAGAGCTAATCAGATTTTGGGTATAATTAGAAAACCGGAAAAGAAAGTTTTTATCTAATTTTGAGTAAAATGTATTTATATATTGGCATGTATTTTCAATATCATATATGGCTATGAAAACAAAACAAAGACAAAATATTTACAGAAATACGCATTTGAAATGTCTATCAATCAAGCCTAAATTGATTATAAGAAAGTCGTGTGGTGACTACACCAGATTTTTTCTGTACAATACCCGTTCGTGTTTACACATTTTCATACAAATTAGTAAATCTCGCTTTTTTATACACTGTTCAATTTATAATTTAATGCTGGATTGGAAATGGTGTCAAGTGTTTTTAATTTTTTTATACCGGGTGTCCCAAGAAATCTGGGACATAGCGAATTAACATGTAAAATGGAAAAAGTTGCGATTACTTCTGTATTATACATTTTAGAGCTTTGACATTTGGTACAGGTGTAGGGATAAGTTAGTAGCATTGATTGGTATTAATAAAAATGATCTTAATGCTCATATTTCGGATAAAAATGCTTTCAAAAGGTAATAATTAGAAGGTGTAGTTTTAATATCATATTTTCAAAATGTTATATATGACGTTGCTAGCACAACGGTAAGATGCGTATTTGGTAATTTAAATAATTTATAAATGATATGGTTAGAATCTCGACTATACTTTAGAATGTATTTGAAAATTCAATGAGCTACTATATACCTACATCTATTTTTGTTCTACTTTTATTCAATTTTGAGTAAGTGATATTTTTCTATGTTCATATCAAATATTCGAAATATCGAAATATTAACAGAAATACGCATTTGTAATAAGTCTCAATGATTTTCTGGGTTTCGATATACATGCGTATAAGAAAGTCGTATGGTGATCACACCAGATATTTCATCAGCTAATTCAATTTCATTTACTGCATATGCAACAAACATTGGAATAAAATTAATGAAATGTAATGAAGAAAAACAAAATAAATAAATCAAAACTTAACATTTTTTTGCAAGTACGTAATTCGCGCGAGTAATTCTATTTCATTTGAACAATTCGAGGAGCTAACAAGTTGCTCTGAATATAAAACTGCATGATACATGTCATTATAGTTTCGGAGATCATGGAACAAAAACTCTGTTATCATTAATTGCTGTTTCATTTAACAAAAATACGTACAATTTTTGTTCTATTGCCTCCCGATCCGTCATCAAAATGCAATATTTCAAATGGATTTACTTTATATACTAACATATTTGAGTTTGGGTATACATATGTGCACAACCGGAAGAGGAAGTTTAATGTCCATCAAAATCAAACATTTCGAATTATATATTTGGCAATTTTTTCAAATGAAAGTCGCAGAAAACAATATTCTACAGCGAAAATGTTCTGTTTTGCACAGTTTTGTTCATTGAATATACGTATGCAACCCCAGTAATGGGAAGGGCATGATGTTATGCATTGTGTGAATATGTATTTTCAAAATAACATACATGCTACGTAAACAGAAAACAAAATATTCACAGAAATACGAGATTGAAATGTCTAATATGTGTCCATTTCAATTATGTTTCGATAAATATGTGTATAAGAAAGTCGAGTGGGGACTAATTGTAATGTTTATTGTAAGTCAATAATATAAAAATGTATGCCGTTTCGACCATTATTACCACCACCATTGTTAATACAGTAGTTTCACCTATCTAATGTACGATAGGGTTGGACATTTGGGGTGGGGCGTATGTTTTCGGGTAGAGTAATAATCACAAATTTTTAGAAAATTGTATATAGATATTAATATAATACTTTCACCTATTTAACGTTCGGTTGGACAGGAAAAACGGCAACAGTGTGTGTATTTTTTTGTTAGAATAGAGTAGGCAAGTCGGAGACGGTGTGTGTGTGTATGTGTATTTTTGAGGTTAGGGGTGGGTAGACAAGGCGCGAGTAGAGTGTGTATTTTGATGAGTAAGTAGACACATCTTTGACCAGAAAAATTATTACTTGGTCAGCAGGATTATCGAATTGATCAGCAACAAACTTATGAAATTTAAAACTCATGAATCATCATTAAAATTTTTAAATGATCTTTACCTTATATTTCATAGACGGAAGGGTAGGGTGGGGAGGGTAGGGGAATGTATTATTAGGTAGGGTAGGGTGGGGTAGGGTATGGGAGTGTATTATTAAGTAGGGTAGGGTAGGTAGGATAGGGTAGGGTAGGTTAGGTAGGGTAGGCTAGGGTAGGGGATTGTATTATTAGGTAGGGTAGGGTGGGGTCGGATAGGGGAGTGTATTATTAAATAAGGTAGGGTAGGTAGGATAGGGTAGGTTAGGTAGGATAGGGTAGGGTAGGGGAGTGTATTATTAGGTATGGTTGGGTGGGGTAGGGTAGGGTGGGGTAGAGTAGTGTATCATGAATCATCATTAAAATTTTCAAATGATCTTTACCTTATATTTCATAGACGGAAGGGTTGGGTGGGGTGGGTAGGGGAGTGTATTATTAGGTAGGGTCGGGTGGGGTAGGGTATGGGAGTGTAAGTAGGGTAGGGTAGGGTAGGGTAGGTAAGATAGGGTAGGGTAGGTTAGGTAGGGTAGGGTAGGGGATTGTATTCCTAGGTAGGGTAGGGTGGGGTGGGGTCGGGTAGGGTAGGGTAGGGTAGGGTAGGGTAGGTAGGATAGGTTAGGTAGGATAGGGTAGGGTAGGGTAGGGGATTGTATTCCTAGGTAGGGTAGGGTGGGGTCGGGTAGGGGAGTGTATTATTAAAGGGTAGGTAGGATAGGGTAGGGTAGGGGAGTGTATTATTAGGTATGGTTGGGTGGGGTAGGGTAGGGTAGGTAGGATAGGGTAGGGTAGGTTAGGTAGGATAGGGTAGGGTAGGGTAGGGGATTGTATTCCTAGGTAGGGTAGGGTGGGGTCGGGTAGGGGAGTGTATTATTAAAGGGTAGGTAGGATAGGGTAGGGTAGGTAGGATAGGGTAGGTTAGGTAGGATAGGGTAGGGTAGGGGAGTGTATTATTAGGTATGGTTGGGTGGGGTAGGGTAGGGTAGAGTAGGGTAGGTAGGATAGGGTAGGGTAGGTTAGGTAGGATAGGGTAGGGTAGGGTAGGGGATTGTATTCCTAGGTAGGGTAGGGTGGGGTCGGGTAGGGGAGTGTATTATTAAAGGGTAGGTAGGATAGGGTAGGGTAGGTAGGATAGGGTAGGTTAGGGTAGGGTAGGGTAGGGTAGGGTAGGGTTGGGTAGGGTAGGGTAGGGTAGAGTAGGTAGGATAGGGTAGGTTAGGTAGGATAGGGTAGGGTAGGGTAGGGGAGTGTATTATTAGGTATGGTTGGGTGGGGTAGGGTAGGGTGAGGTAGAGTAGTGTATTATTAGGCAGGGTAGGGTAGCGTAGGATAATATTTAATTTTATTTTCATATCTTTCAATGTTTTCTTTTTAATAAGATCACTATAGGGTAGTCATTAGTTGATTAGCAGACTAAAATTAATTTTACAGCTTATAGCTTATATTTCATGGACGGAAGGGTAGGGTAGGGTTGGGTAGGGGAGTGTATTCCTAGGTAGGGTTGGGTGGGGTGTGGTAGGGAACTGTATTATTAAGTAAGGTTGGGCAGGGTAGGGTAGGGTGAGGTAGAGTAGTGTATTATTAGGCAGGGTAGGGAAGGATAATATTTAAATTTATTTTCATATTTTTCAATGTTTTCTTTTTAGTAAGATTACTATTGGGTAGTCATTAGTTTATTAGCAGACTAAAATAAATTTTACAGCTTGCCAAAATGTTATTAAGTGTGACTTACGATTTTGTTGCAAATTTATACAGTACAATAGGCAAGTCGGAGATGGTGTGTGTATTTTTAGGCTTAGGTAGAGTAGAAAAGTCGAGGATGCTGTGTGAATTTTTAGGTTAGGGGTGGGTAGGCAAGGCGGTAATGGAGTGTGTATTTTGATCAGCAAGTAGACACATCTTCGATCAGCAAGTTTATCGAATTGATTAGCAACAAACTTATGAAATTTAACACTCATAAATCATCATTAAATCTTTCAAATGATCTTCACCTTATATTACATGGACGGACGGGTAAGGTAGGGTAATGTATTATTAGATAGTGTTGGGTAGGTTAGGATTGGATGAGGTAGAGTAGTGTATTATTAAATAGGGTAGGGTACGATAATTATTAATTTTATTTTCAAATTTTTCGTGTTTCGTGGCGTGTGTATCATTAGAGAATGGTAGGGTAGAGTACAAATGAATGTAATTATTAACATAATTGCTAAAACTGGGATGGTGTGTGTATTTTTAGGTTCGGGGAGTGTAGGCAAGGTGGGAGTGGACTGTGTATTTTTAAAGTACGGTAGAGTAGTGTAAAAATGAGTGTAATTATTAATATAATAGTTTCACCTATGTATCTAATGTACGATTGGGTTGGATTGGCGGGGAGTAGGGTTTGTATTTTCAAGGTTGTGTACGATAGGCAAGGCGGGGGTGGACAGTGTATTTTTAGAGTACTATAGGGTAGCATAAACATGGATGTAATTTTTACTTTCTTATACATAGTATAAAGGAAGTATAGGAATCATGCAAATTTTCGATTGCGAGATATCAATAGAAATACATGTTTTGAGGCTCCCTGAATACATTTTGACTATTTTTACGATGACGTCTGTGTGTGTGTGTGTGGATGTGTGTCTTTCTGTTCATTATCTTAAAAACGAGCAAAGACAGGACAATGAAACTTCATATTAAAAAGTTTATTGATTACACGAAGAGCTGATTAGATTTCCAGCATAATCTCATATCATATATGCTATGAAAACAAAACGAAGACAAAATAATTACAGAAATACGCATTTGACATGTCAAGTATGTGCCAATTTAAATTGAGTATAAGAAAGTCGTGTGGTGACCACACCAGATTTTTAAAATAATAGTTTTACCTCTGTATCTGATATATGGTAGAGTTGGCAAGGGGAGGGGGTCGTGTGTATTTTTTGGTTAGCAAAGATAGGGTGTATATTTACGTATTTAGGGTAGGGTAAAAATGAATTCTTATTAATGTAATAGTTTCATCTATGTATCTAATGTACGGTAGGGTAAGAAAGGTGGAGCATGTATAAAATACTGTGCTTCTGCCTGCAATGCGAAGTATGGTGATAAAAGGCAGGACCGGCTTAAAATTTGTAACGGGGTGAAAATTAAAAATAATAATGCTAATATTTTTAATACCAATCGAAACTAATTTCTATATTCTATTATGTCTATCTATTTGAATGCAATCTTCTATTATGTCTATATATTTAACCTCCTATATACTCACACATGCAAGTGGCCGCGCAGCGGCTGCTTGTAATAACGACTACCTATTTATTGTTTAGCTGAGCACAGCATGTACTATACATATATTATATAAATACTGTAGAACCAGCATATACACATTTATATTTATAAAATAAAACATTTCATAAGTCTGCTCCTCTGTTAATGTAGATGTGATAGATTGATACGAAACTGTATTAATTATGCTTGTGTAATGTTTACTAGGGCAATTACTCGTTCGCCAATTTTATACCAGACGTCGACAATTATCCAGGGAATGTACCATTCCATAATTTCATGATGGAAATTGGATACTGGCCTGGCAAGGTAGAAATGGGTCTAATAAAGGCGTATGGAACATTTGATCGAGACGCAGTTATAAGGGAACAGTTCGGATGAGCCTGTAGGAACATGTAGCAGAATTATAGATCACTTCAAATTAAAATAGTTGGCTAAAATTAGTACAATGTTGTGTATTTACTGTTTCCATACATCAAATAATGTCCCTACCAATATCCAAACCTGTATCATTTGAACCTACATCTTAAATGAGACGGGAGAATCTTTGTCCAATAGGTTGGAATAATAGACTGCGTTCTAGGTGTTGAGAACAATATAATTGGCAATTAAATTCATTGCTTACGTTTCGACCATGTGGTTCTGGTCATTTTCAAAGCTTACAAAAAACATCTAGAAAAACCACAAAAAAATATTAAATGTACATACAGAATAATATCTCAAACAATAATAGTTACCTAACTAAGTCAACATTTTTAAAAACATTTACGAGAAAAACTGTTCTCGAATCAAATAATGCAAAACATATTGAAACGTCATGTCAAATGGCGATGACTGAAAACTAAAACAAAGCAATGTTATCAAAGGTCAAACAAACTTATGCGCACCCATCGGTCAACTACGGAGTCACAAAATTTTTAATAAGCGCGGTATAATTGGAAGCTAAGTTACAAAAATCAGTACGATGATTAACAGAATTATCATTTAATTTTATATAAACGCTTTCTAAAAATAATCTCTTAAATTTATTATATTATATTTTCAACTATGAACTACATCTTAAATGTTTATATAACTTGCTCATTACAACATTTACGCCTTATGTATGTCTGTATCCATTCCTAGTTTCTTTTTTATTCATTTTAACTATTCGCTTTAGTCCTTCTTCTGCATTCGGTAGTCTATAAATGATTTTTGTGGCAAGTGGGTTACGGGCCCTCTCAAAGGATTTCTGAAAAATAAGGGCGTCCCATGTAGTGGAAAACTTTTATAATTATACAATTACGCAGCAGTTCTCGTTGTGTATTCTGTGTTGGCAGTCAGTGTCTAGTGTAAGGTAAGCAAATGTTGCAACAATTATTGCTCGTCGGCCGTTTCGGTGGCGGGTGATTATACTGTTGCTTATAGTTCTAGCCTATGTTCAAACTAACACTGACTCGAGTACTGGTTGTAAAATATGTTGAAGAGTACGTGGAGGCCAGGATGTGAATGACGAAGCCGGACAGGTACACCTATGCGATGAACGGTGAATTCAAAATACACTACGTACCAGCGGACACCAAAGTACTATGACGCGCTGATGAACTTTGGTACCTGGTCCAATGTTCTTAATAGTTGATAGTTCCATTACAGATGAAATTAAAGATGTATGAATTCCTCAGTAACGAGTACAGACCATTCGCCATCAACCTGGAACGACATCTGTGCAGCTATATGCTACTCGAGTACAAGATGATGGCCTATCCGGACTACGTAAAACGAGGAGCCCATATGCCCGAGCCGAGATGTCCTGTGATTGCTAGAGGTTTTCACAAAACACTTGGATACTTGTTTGTCAGGGGAATTACTCCTTCGCCAATTTGGTACCAGACATTGGGAATTATACAGGGAATGTACCATTCTATAATTTCATGTTTGAAAGTGGATACTGGCACGGTCCGGCGGAAATGCTTACAGTCTACTTTCAAGGAACACTGGTCCGAGGCGCAGTTATTAGGGAACAGCTCGAATGATCCTGTAGGAACATGTAGCAGAATTATAGAGCACTGGTGTATCGATTTGGTCATTGTAATTATCATATTAAACACAGGTACATTCATTACAATGTTCTGTATTTGCTGTGTTTTCATTCCAGTGTCTGAATCTGTATGAGCCAAAAATGCAATATATCGGGTCAAATGTACTGTTCCCGGATAATTGCGTCCCGATCCAATGTTGCATAAAACTGCAGTGTACCTATTTCCAGCGGGCCATGAGAGTATCCAATTCCCAACGTAAATTTATGGAATGGTAGTGTGGCGGAATAATAATTGACGTCATCTGGTGTGAAATTGGCAAAGGAGTAATTTTAATTAATGCCAGTCAATGCTAATAACCTATCCCTACACCTGTACCAAATTTCAGAGCTCTAAAATGTATAATACAGAAGTAATCGCAACTTTTTCAATTTTACATGTTAATTCCCTATGTCCCAGATTTCTTGGGACACCCGGTATATAATTTGTCGTTTTTACAATAGATAATATTACCCGTATTGCTTTATAATAATGCCGGGAATACAGTGGCACAACCAGGAATTTTTAAAAGGTAGTGCAGAAAATAATTTTTACAATTTTATAAGCTTGATATACATCAATTATCTGCATATATATGCAATTCTGGTTTTGTTAATTTCTTAAACCACTTCTGATTAATTAACAAAATGCGGTATTTAATCAATATATGTATATATATATATATATATATATATATATATATATATATATATATATATATATATATATATATATATATATATATATATATATATATATGTATGTATGTATGTATGTGTGTGTGTGTAATTTATTAATTATGGATTTTCACAAACTGAATGAAAATACTATTTTATATTTACTGTATTTAACTTGGATAATGTTTAAGTATTAAGTCAGGGCGGGAGTGAGGCAATATGCAGCCCCGCTGGTTGCGCCACTGACCTAGGATATATTTTTTGCTTGATTATACAACTCGTATTATAATTATATTATTTAGGGAAGTCCTTGTCTGTCCTGTTAGCAACGCAGACACCATAATTAACAAAAATATCAATATTTTGGCATTCCACCCAGGCGCGCAAAGGAAGTGTTATGTTTGGAGATGCATGATTAAACTATCAAAACAAGACTTATTGATATTATGTTCACTATAGAGTATTCAAATCCATATAGGAGTGACGTCATAAAAAAACAAACGAATTGTTGACAAACTCCGCCCCTTTATGTCGTCTATTCCAGGTCCAGCGTGTTAGTATTATCTTCTCAGTGCGTCTAATTCCACCGGGCGATGGCGAGATATACATACAAGGTGTCCTGCAAAACTAACCGGAATACCGTGCCTGACCCATCGAAATGCAGTTTAAAGGAAAATGTAATAGGAAAAGGTTGTACAGAATTATACAATTATGCGGAAGTTAACGAGACATGTCATTACACACTAGTAATTATTGATACCGGATATTAGATTATGCAGTGCTGTGTAATTAGATTGCAGACACACACATCACCTATGAGAATAAATATGTTATATAATACGCTTCCGTAGTTTAAAATAATTTAATAAATATAATTATGATATAATCAGGCAAAAATAAATTCCTGTCATTGTTACAAAGCAATACATGTAAGCTTAGCTCTTGTAAAAACGACAATCTGTTTTCTGATTAGCCGAGAACAGCATATATTAGTACGTACGGTAGCACAAACATAGGCACACTTAGCTTTGTCGCAGGCTACAAAAATGAAACATTTCATAATAGGCAACTTTCATGAAATTTTGAAATACGCTTAAAATGTCACACATGCACCCTTATTAACGAAAATATTTTTTTAAATTTTTTTTGTGCTTTATTTTGTCCAGAATAAATTAAAGAAACTTCCTAAAAGTTCGCGCCTTTGAGAATCCATGAAATTTTCCCCCACTCTCTTGTGACGTCACGTATTAGTAGATCGTTTCACAGTAGTCAAGTATAACCATTTATATTTATTCTTTAACTGTTGTGTTTGGTTATTGTGGTATATTATTCTTTGTACGCTGTTAGTAATTTCGAAGGCATGTTTTAGAGACATAATCCTGTTTACATACAGGTACGAATTTTATGGGAGAACATTTTTTTCAACACATTTACTTCTCATGTTACACTGAATTACTTTATGTTTGACACTTGGTTTAACCTGAATAGCAATATCTTTATACATTTGATCATTATCTTGTACACAAATACTTTCTTCAGTCTCGCTATATTCCACTGTAGAAGTTGATGGAACTGGTTCAGTTCTTGACGCCGTCTTCATCGCTTCTTCTATCAACTGCTCTCTTCTTCGTTTGATATCATCCTCCCATTATGGATTTGAATGTGCCCTTTTTCTATTACGTTGACAATGAAATATATGAGAAACGACATCACCTTTCATAATTTTCTGGCTTCCCGTTAATTTAAATTTAATATAATTTTCCATATCTTCTTCTAGCTGCAATTATAGTGGTTACAGTTATATAATTTAGTGTATTCAATATAAAATATCTATATACGTACTTTGAAATGATCCTCGTACACAAATATAATTGATTTCCCTGAAAAATCCGACAAGCTTCGTCCTGTAGCTGTCACTCACGATCTCCTTTTCGACAGTATCAATGGTACTTGAAAAAGTATTTTATCCGGATTCTTTTCACTATTGTTTTTGCACAATGGCACAATACGATATTTTCTACATTTATCTTTACGTATTTTTGTGTTATTCATTTCAGATATTATTCAAACTTGTACAATTTGTCAAAGAAGTAAGTGAACGTAGAACTGTCAGAATACAATCTAAAATACGTACCCTTACGTGACGTCACAACCAATGAGACGTGTTTGCAAGTGGTGGGGACATTTGAATTTTGAAACAAATTTCAAAGTGAATTTATTCAAAAATAGTTAACAAAAAAAATAGTTTCTTTGCATTATATCACATTTTAAGTACGCAGGTTTATGATTTTAGAAAAAAAAATGAAATAAAAATTCCACGAAAGTTGCCTATTCTGTTCGTGTGTTTTGCGTTGTCAGTCAGTGTCCAATGTAAGGTAAGCAAACGTAGGCACAATTATTGCTTGTCGGCCGGTTTGCTGCGGCTGATGAGTGAGTTGATTGGTGTTTGTATATCTCTAGGCTGCTTACAAACTAAAGGTAACTCGGGCGGAGGTTACAAGAACTAATAAAGTGTATGGAGAGGGCCGAGTGTGAATGACGAAGCTGGACAGGAACACCAATGCGCTGACCGCTGAATTCGCTGTATACAACGTAGCACAGGACACCAAAGTACTATGACGCTGATGAACTTTAACACTTGGTCCAATGTATCTTGTAGTTGATAATTCCATTACAGGTCAAAATGAAGTTGTATGAATTCCTCAGTAACGAGTACAGACCGTTCACAATTAATTTGGAACGAGATCTGTGCACTTATCTAAGTTTAGAGTACAAGATGATACTCTACCCAGATTTTCTCAAAGCTGGAGCCCATATGCCCGAGCCGAGATGCCCTGTGAAGCCGGTAATTGTTTACAAAACCCTTGCGCTGCCGGACAAGCATTCTGTATAGTTTCAACAGTTTCTGCTTACTTGTTCTTCAGATACTGTGACTTATGGGCGAGAGCAAACTGCACTCGGAGGTCCTCCTCTGTTAATATAGATGTGATAAACTGATATGAAACTGTATTAATTATGCTTTTGTAATGTTTACCAGGCAATTACTCGTTCGCCAATTTGGTCCCAGACATCGGCAATTATCCAGGGTATGTACCATTCCATAATTTCATGATGGAAATTGGATACTGGCACGGCCCGGTGGAAATGCTTACAATTCAGTTCCATGGAACACTGGATCGAGACGTAGTCATACGGGAACAGTACACTTAATCCCTTAATATCATCTAACAGAATTATATATTAGGTGTTAATATTAGTAGTGCGCGCCAAAAGTAAAAGAAATTCGTATAGGATATGTGTCATTGGAAAGAAAATTGTCTGCTCTACAAGTTATTGTGTTTGCTTTTCCGTTACAACCATTATTTTATTTCACTAGAAGCCTTCAAAATGGAATGTTGTCAAGTAGACAAAAGTGACACGGTCCTTAGGTCGCGTCTAATCAAAGGAATCAAACCGCCAAGCAATTCACGATATTTGCGCAGTGTACGAAGAGGATGCTATGAACGAAAGGACAGCTCGTCGACGGTTTTCGCATTTCAAACCGACCGCTTCGTGGCAAAGTAGTTGTAAATAATGAACGAGAATAGCTTATTGACTATGTTGAGGTCAATTTTTTGTGTGGAAAATTATGTCCTCTCAAAACGGCCAGAATTTATGTTAACACCTAATAGATCACTGGTATATGGGTGTGGTCAATGTCATTATCATATTGAACACAGTTTGGTACAATCATTACAATGTTCTGTATTTAGTGTTTCCATAGCGGTGTCTAAACCTGTATCGCCCAAAAATAAAAAGTATAAAAAAACTGGTATTTAGAGCCTTATTTAACACTAACGACACACGTGTTTTATATTTATGATTATAATACTCGATGTCAACGGCGAGATATACAGAGTGTCCAGCAAAAGTAACCAGAATACCGTGCCTGATCCTTCGAAATGCAGTTTAGAGGAAAATTTTACAGGAAAAAGTAGTTTCGAATCAGATAATACTACAGAGGTTAATGAAACACATTTATTAGTTATCTGAATGTTGAATAAATTGCAGGCAATATTGCACTGGTGTTGTCGGACATTACATAATGTAGTGTTGTGTATAACAACTTTAACACTTGGTCCAGTGTCTCTTATAGTTGATAACTCCATGACAGGCCAAAGTAAACATGTATGAATTCCTCTGTAACGAGTACAGACCGTTCACCGTCAACATGGAACGACATCTGTGCCATTTGATTGATCTCGAGTACAAGATGATGGTCTATCCGGATTTTCTCCAAGCAGGAGCCCATATGCCCGAGTCGATATGTCCTGTGAAACCGGTAATATTGGTAATTACTAGAGGTTCTTACGAAACCCGTGTATACTTGTTTACCAGGCGAATTACTCCTTCGCCAATTTGATACCAGACGACACCAATTATCCAACAACCTTACCATTCCATAACTCCACGTTGGAAATTACATACTGGCACGACTCTACTGAGGATTTATGGAGCACTGATCCGAGACGCAGTTATTTGGGAACAGTACGGATGATCCCGTAGGAACATGTAGCAGAATTATAGAT
The DNA here is from genome assembly GCA_963422195.1 of Carabus problematicus. NCBI lineage: Eukaryota > Metazoa > Arthropoda > Insecta > Coleoptera > Carabidae > Carabus > Carabus problematicus. Next base: position 8,591,233 of record OY728583.1, on the reverse strand, counting down.
CACTGGTGTATGGGTTTTGTCACTGTAATTATCATATTGAACACAGTTTGGTACAATCGTTACAATATTCTGTATTTACCGTTTCCATACCAGTGCCCAAATCTGTATCAGCCAAAAATAAAAACTGTACAAAATTACTATAATCTCTCCAAAAAACCATATTTTTACTGCCATTAAATGAGAACAATGCCTCCAAAGGATTTTTTTTTTTAATACGTTCATCCCATATGGGCTTTATGTACTCAAACCTTCGAAATGCAATTTGGAGGAAAACTTTCTAGAAGGTTGTTCAGAATCACGTAATACGTACAGAAGTGGTTAGTTCTGGTTAGTTGCACAAATTGCATGCAACATTGCATTGTTGTTATCGGACATCACATTACGCAGTGTTTTGTAATGTAATTGCAGACAAACTCATCACAGATACGAACAAATATTTCATATAATACGCCTGTTGTACGATGCAAAAGTCGAACGGTCTAATATATTAGCATGTACTCGTATAATAATTGGGATACATGCCAACATATTAATTTACTTGTCTCAAAATAGAACAAAAATTTATAGGATATTTTTTCTTCAAAATATTATGTCCTACAACTTTCATTTGAAAGCTCTTTTCATATCTCAATAAATTTCCATCAAACAAACGTCAAGTGCACGTTTCCGGCAATAACCAAATTTATTTGTTGTTGTTTTGATTCGTGAAGCAGTTTACTGTGCATCTAGCAAAATGAATGACGACAACCAGAGCAACTGAGAGATGTTACTTCAAGATCAGCAGCGCACTGACTGTGTTTAGTCTATTATTCATCTAGGTTTGGACAGTATTTGTTCCATGGAAACAGTAAATACAAAACATTGTAATGATTGCGCCAACCTGTGTTTAATTTCATATTTACAATGACCAAATCCACGCAACAAGTGATCTATAATAACTACAGGCTTATCCGTACTGTTACCGTATAACTGCGTCCCTATCAAATATTCCATAAGCCTTCACTACACCCATTTCCACCGCGCCATGCCAGATTCCAAGTTATATCATGAAATTATGGAATGATAATGTTGTTGAATAATTGTCAACGTCCGATATATAATTGGCGTACGAGTCCCTGGTAAACATTACACAAGTATAATTAACATGATGGTCGGATCAATTTATCACATCTACATTAACAGGGGAGGATCTCTGAGTCGGGCTTGCTCTCCCCCATAAGAGCTAGTTACAAGAAGCTGTTCAAACTGTACAGAATGATCAAGGGCTGCTGCCGGACACCACCTTATATAACTGTTTTGTAAAAACCTCTATTAATTACAGACATTACCGGCTTCACAGGACATCTCGGCTCGGGCATATGGGCTTCGATTTTGAGAAAATCTGGATAGAACATCATCTTGTACTCGAGATCCATAAAGTGGCACAGATCTCGTTCCAGGTTGATGGTGAATGGTCTGTACTCGTTACTGAAGAATTCATACATCTTCATTCTGGTCTGTAATGGAAATATCAACTATTAGTTCCATCGGACCAAATGTTAGAGTTCACCAGCGTCACCGTACTTTGGTGTCCCGTGGTACGTTATATAGAGCGAATTCACCGTTCACTGCAGTCTTGTTTCTGTCCGGCTTCGTTATCCACACTCGGCCCTCTACATACTCTTTATTAGTTCTTGTAATGCCCGCTCGAGTTATCTTCAGTTTATAAGCAGCCTAGAGATGTACAAACAACAATCAACACAGCCCTCATCAGCCGCAGCAAACCGGCCGACAAGCAATAATTGTGCCAACATTTGCTTACCTTACACTGGACACTGACTAACAACACAGAACACACGAAGAGAACTATGAAATGTTTCATGTTTGTAGCTTCCGACAAATCTGAATGTGCCTGAGCTTGTTCTACAGTATTTATATGATATGCAGCTCATCCTGTGCTCAGCTAAATTAGTGTACAGATTTGTCGTTGTTACGGGAGATAAGCTTACATGAATTGTTTTCTAACAATGCCAGGAATTTGTTTGACTGTATTTTATCATCATTATTATACTTGTATATACAGTACTGTGCAAAACATATGCAACTGGAAACGAAACTGCTATTTTGTAAGATTTTCTGACAACAAAAGAGTTTTATTTAGTTATTTTCAAATTCATTTCATTAATGTAGTAGTTTTAAACATAAAAAGCACAAAAAATGTGGTTACATTGAGAACATTTAGAAAAAAAAATCATTGATATTGAAGGAATGCTTATATTAAGCTGTGCAAAACATATGCAACTAACCATAACTATTCATCAGAAGAGTCTTGGTTTTAATATTTTGTCCAATAACCATTGCGTTTGATCACTTCGTCACATCTCTTAGGCATATAGCTTACTAGATTTTTAATTATTCTCATAGGAATGTTTTCCCATTCAAGTTTTAAAGTGTTGAAAAGTGAACTTGATGAAGAAAGTCTTTTGTCTTCTTACGCGCTGCTTAAGGGTATCCCACAGGTTAACTATGAGGTTTAAACCAGGTGACTGTGCCTGCTAATCAAGTACTGCAATTTTTTTTATCATTCGGCCACTTCTTTACGTACTTAGAATTGTGCTTTGGGTTGTTATCATGTTGAAAGATCTACGACAGAAGCATTTCTTCTTCGGCATACAGCAGCATTGTCGTTTCAAAAATGTCTATGTATTTGAATAAATCGACAATTCCTTTAATTTGATAGAGAGGACTGCAGTCTTGTCCAAATAAGCAAATTTGAGGGCTTACAGGACTTTAAAAAAGCCCCTATTGTTTAAAGTGATCATGATATTTTGCTTATGCAACCGAGAGCCAGACTTGCGGCAAACATGAGTTATCCCATCCGACCCAAGAGATTAAATTTGCTCTCATCACTAAACAAAACTGCTTTCCATTTCACAACAGACCAATTTTCATATGTACGGGCAAAGTTCAACCTTAAAATCGGATTCCAGGCTGCAGTATAATTTTCTTACCTTTTTTGGCGACGTTCCGAAGACAATAGGGGCTTTTTTAAAGTCCTGTAAGCCCTCAAATTTGCTTATTTGGACAAGACTGCAGTCCTCTCTATCAAATTAAAGGAATTGTCGATTTATTCAAATACATAGACATTTTTGAAACGACAATGCTGCTGTATGCCGAAGAAGAAATGCTTCTGTCATAGATCTTTCAACATGATAACAACCCAAAGCACAATTCTAAGTACGTAAAGAAGTGGCCGAATGATAAAAAAATTGCAGTACTTGATTAGCAGGCACAGTCACCTGGTTTAAACCTCATAGTTAACCTGTGGGATACCTTTAAGCAGCGCGTAAGAAGACAAAAGACTTTCTTCATCAGGTTCACTTTTCAACACTTTAAAACTTGAATGGGAAAACATTCCTATGAGAATAATTAAAAATCTAGTAAGCTATGTGCCTAAGAGATGTGACTAAGTGATCAAACGCAATGGTTATTGGACAAAATATTAAAACCAAGACTCTTCTGATGAATAGTTATGGTTAGTTGCATATGTTTTGCACAGCTTAATATAAGCATTCCTTCAATATCAAAGATTTTTTTTCTAAATGTTCTCAATATAACCACATTTTTTGTGCTTTTTATGTTTAAAACTACTACATTAATGAAATGAATTTGAAAATAACTAAATAAAACTCTTTTGTTGTCAGAAAATCTTACAAAATAGCAGTTTCGTTTCCAGTTGCATATGTTTTGCACAGTACTAATTATATTTATTAAATAACAATTAACTCGTTTAACCGGAAGCCGAGTCTGTGTTGCTACGCTGCCCTGCTTGAGGTCATTTACGTCCATCTATATTATAACGGATGACCTCTGAGTGAAACCGGCTCTCCTCCACAAGTCACAAAATCTGAGGGACTAGTCACAAGAATCTGTTAAAACTGTACAGAATGCTCAACGGCTGCTACCGGTCACTAGAAATGCATGTGTTCTGTAAAAACCTCCAGCAGTTGCAGATATTACCGGCATTACAAGAGCATTCGCCACACGGTACTATGCAGAACGTTACCGTCACAGAAGTCATCCAAACTCTCGCATATTTGTAACGGTTCTCCTTCGAAACTGAGAATGGTCACAGCTTCGAACAATTTCTGTAAATGTGGTATTTTTTTCTTCTCTTTTCTAAAAATACATTAAACCTATTGTATTGAAAAAATCATCTGTATTGAAAATAATGCATAACTTTAATTAACTTGATTTTCGAATATTTCGTTGTGTAATTGGATGAATAATTAACTTTGTTTATTCTAAAGAAATTATAAATCCCATGGAACCCAGAAATTTACTCTTCGGAAATAATAATAATGCAGAGGTATTTGATGTGTGTTGCCTGATATTATTATAATTACTAACGTAGGCAACATGATCAACATTAATGACAGTGGAATATTAAAATAAACACCAATGTCCACGTAGTATTAATAATATCATGAATTCAATTACTCCGAGTCATGCAATTTATTCAACGTGCAGATAACTTACTAATGTGTTCTGACGTATATATCATACACTTTTGCGTAATTGCAGAATTATAAACGTTTTTTTCCTACAAAATTTTCCACTACATGAGACGTCCTTATTTTCCAGAAATCCCTTGAAAAGACCCGTAACTAACTTGCCCAAAAAAAAAATCATTTCTAAATTACTGAATGCAGAAAAAGGACTAAAGCGAATAATTAAAACTAGGAATGGATACAGACATCCATGCCCGAAGTAATTCATCCACGTCGATTTCCAATTCTGAATTTATCACAAATTATTTACCTAAATACACTATAAATGCATTAACCTTGTTTTGTTGCGTTTTTAATTAAAAAATATTTTTTTCTTCAGTGGTCTTAATTTTGCGAAATAAAAATATCGGAAAATAATGATTCATTTCCTGCATATGCAAGAATATTTTGAACACAGTTGAATGGAAAATAAAGGGAAAAAATAACAAAAACTGAAAACATTTTGAAAAATATTTTCTTTCTCCAAAGGAAAAATATAAACAAAAGCGTGGGACGTAAATGTCGTAGTGAGCAACGTATATAAACCAAGACCTTCTCGATTAAAAGTGTACTATGAATCTAGAAGGTCGTGATATAAACATTTAAGATGTAGGTTCAAATGTTGGGTATTGTGGTAGGAACATTATTTTATGTATGGAAACAGTAAATACACAATAATGTAATGATTTTAGCTAACTATTTTAATTTGCACTTATCAACAATTGTGTCGCATATTACTACAGGCTCATCCGTACTGTTCCCGTATAACTGCGTCTCGATCAAATGTTCCATAAGCCTTCAGTACGCCCATCTCCACCTCACCATGCCAGATTCCAAGTTCTATCATAAAATTATGGAAAGATAATGTTGTTGGATAATTGGAGACGTCCGGTACATAATTGGCGTACGAGTAATTGCCCTGGTAAACATTATACAAGTATAATTAATATAGTGTTCGTATCAATTTATCACATCTACATTAACAGAGAAGGACTTCTCCCCCATCAGCCACAATATCTGAATAACTAGTCACAACAAACTATTGAAACTGTACAGAATGATCACGGGTGCTGTCGGACACCACATATACAAGGGTTTTGTAAGAACCTCTAGTAATTACAGACATTACCGGCTTCACAGGACACCTCGGCTCTGGTATGTGGGATCCGATGCTAAGCAAATCTGGGTAGAGCATCATCTTGTACTCGAGTTCTACAAACTGGCACAGATCTCGTTCCAGGTTGATGGCGAATGGTCTGTACTCGTTACTCAGGAATTCATACATCTTTACTTTGGCCTGAAATGGAATTATCAACTATAAGAAACATTGGACCAGGTACGAAAGTTCACCAGCGTCACAGTACTTTAGTGTCCCGTGGTACGTTATATATAGACTTGTTCTGACTTGACAAGACAACTTCGTTGTCTGTCTTGTTTTTTGCGTTTTCATTCTGACGACCATGGTCAGCTTTTATTATTAATTTTACATTTTCACACGTTTTTTACTGTTCAATTGTATTGAACATGTTTTGTTCACAATTTTTTGATTATACTTCCATGTAAATTCCACGTGGTACATTGTTCTTCGTTATCTTCCATTAAGCCTTGAAAATGACCTCATACCTCAAGGTCGAAACGTCGGTGCAAGTTTTTGTATGAACTTTTGAATAAACTTCCTTACTTCTGAAGTTTCAAGTCATTATTCCAACCCTGTGGGGATCAACCTTTAATATCAATTTTTGACTTAAATAAATCTACTATGATTATCATATTTTCATAATTATTAAGTTTCACTTGGTGGCCTGTCAGAAATTTTGTGTTATTTCGTTATTTGTTATAAGGAAACAAATACTATTTTACTTACATTTGACACAAAACAGGTTCGCTTCCACCAGATGGTTAATGTGTAGAAGCCGGCCGCAATGGCAGCGACATGCGATTTTCTGTACAATGATCTGAATTCCCAAACGTATAACACCAGGCAATGTAGAATACAATACAATACAATACCCTAGCTACCCTACCCTACCCTATCCTAGCCTACCCTACCCTACCCACCCAACATTGTACGCTATGAATTTTGCTTGTTCTATCGCTATTTAATGTACAGTGCACGCCGCTTAATGTGATCACATCGGGACTCGAGGTTTTTGATAACAATAACCGATTGATAACAATAAACGAAGAAAATATAAACACAAAATTTTATCAATTAATTAAAAATGTATATGTGAAACAATAATAAACAGTAAATAAATTATGATAATTGTACTGCCGCATTCCACTGACTCATTTTCGGCAATTTATCATTGTTCTAAAATATTTTTCTTTTAAGCTAAGATCACGTCTCTTTTTTACGTCAGCCATTGCAAAAGGTTAGAATTAAACTGAATTTGTTTTAGTAGTTAAGACCATACAAACGCATTGTCCGAGTTTATTTGTGTTTACAATAAACTAGACAATCAAATTTCTATAAGGTTCTTTGTAAAAACTACTTTATTGTACTGTTGCTTTTAAAATTGCTCGAGAAGAAAACAATCCTAAGAAAAAATTGATAACATAAACCGATGTCATGATTACTATAACCGAAATTTTTTTAATGTAGTTGTATACGTCCGGGCCGTTCTTTGCGAAAGTGATAACAATAACCGATTGATAACATTATCCATGATTCTAATAAGCGGCGTGCACTGTATTTCCAGAAAATTCAGCCAAACAATTGGCATTATACCTTTTGGGAATTCAGATCCTTGTACAGAAAATGGCCTGTCGCCGCCATTGCGGCCGGCTTCTACACATTAACCCACCAGATGACAACATCTAGTTTTTTCAACTGATTTCAGTACAGTCATATTCTTTGGAAAAATATCCTTCCTTTATCCAAGATTCAGGTAATTCGCCAAAATATCATTAGTCGTTTCCAAAATTTAAAGTAATTTGTGCATCAATAAATTCGATGCCAATAATTTGTCCATCGCGCGAAATAGTGCACAAGAACATTAGCCGATTATGAATAGTTTTAAACGAAAAATATTTGCAAACAACTAGAGAAGCATGGTTTAGCCGAATAATCGAATACCGAATATTCGGCCTACATTTTCACCGAAACGCCGAATATTCGGCCGAAGCATATAACATTTTGTAGGTAAAACATTAAAAATTAAAGTCCAGACAATTTGTTCAAGAATAAATTAATTTTACCCAAAGAAAATTATATACAAAATATGTATATTTTAACCCAAGAAAAATAAAAAAAAATTACTTATTTTAACCAAAGAAAATTACATAAAAAATAAAATTATTTTATCCAAATAAAATGACATGGAATACCTTATAATAAAGAATAATTATAGTAAATTTAATAATTGAAATCAAGTTTTGTTAATTTTTGATGTATGAAAAATAATTGTTCGGCATTCTTTGGGAGCAACCTACTTCTCTTCTCTTCATAAATATTTCCAGCCTCTGAAAAAACTATTTCACTATACACGCTGGTAGCCTGTCCGTATGCTAGCAATAAGTTTTTTCGCTTCGGCCGGGCGAATACCGAATTTTGCTACTGCTTCGGCCGAAGCTGAATATTAAAAAAATACGCCGAATCAGCCGAATAACGAAACGAAACCGACGCTTCGGTGCATCACTACAAACAACACAATGGAGTAGTACACTTATGCGTAGTATCAACCATTCTAGACTAGACCAGATATTCTCAAAAATATTCTCGAAAATGAGAAGTAATCAGAATACAGTGCCTATCCATTATAGGAAAAGGTTGTTACGAATTATACAATTATGCGGAAGTTATTGAGACCCGTCATTACATATTATTATATATAGAAAAGCCCTTGTCTGTCGGTCACGCATGAAGCTAGCTGCAATTCTGTAACCTAGGCAACATAGTCAACGTTAATGACAGCGCATGAAATGACAACACCCCTTAGCAACATAAAAATAAACGATAATAACAACATTTTGACATCTCACATATGTACACAAGTAGTATTTGTGGATGTATGTTTAAAATATCTGAAATACGTTATTTGTACTTCTACGAAGTCTGTTAAGGATTCCGTATCGAGGGTTAATTTTTTTTAAATCCCCGGAAATTGTAAATATTGTTTTTTTTTTCTTTGCTACGTAAGATTCGGCTGCAATAATGATGGTTAGATGGAGAAAGACAGGAAAGATGGATAAACAGACAAAATCAAGATGTTTTAGAGAGTTTGCGACCTGGAGACCCAAAGGTAAATGCAATACAGAAACAGAAATTTTCAAAGATAGTTAAATAATTACGCAAGTGGGCACATGGTGCTCACGGAAAGAGCCTAGTTATATATACTTATATACAATTATAATAAAAAAAATAAAAATTCCGCCATTGTTACAATAGATGTAAGATTATCTCTTGGTAAAAACGACATCTTATTTTCTGATTAGCTGAGCCCAGTACGCACGGTGACACAAACATAGGCACACTTAGCTTCGTCACAGGTTACAAAAATGAAACATTTCTTAATTCTGCTCATCTGTTCTGTGTTGTCAGTCAGTGTCCAGTGTAACGTAAGCAAATGTTGGCACAATTATTGCTCGTTGGCCGGTTTGCTGCAAGTTATGCAGTCTGTTGATTGTTGTTTGCACATCTCTAGGCTGTTTACAAAATGAAGATAACTCGGGCGGAGGTTGCAAGAACTAATAAAGTGTATGGAGAGGCCCAAATATGGATGACGAAGCCGAACAGGAACACCAATGCGATAAACGCTGAATTCAGCGTATATAACGTACCACGAGACACCAAAGTACTGTGACGCTGGTGAACTTTAACATTTGGTCCAATGTCTCTCACAGTTGATAATTCCATTACAGGTCAAAGCAAAGATGTATGAATTCCCCAGTAACGAGTACAGACCATATGCCATCAACCTGGAACGAGATCTGTTCCAATTTATTCTTCTCGAGTACAAGATGGTGTTCTATCCAGATTTTCCTTAGAAGAGGAGCCCATTTGCCCGAGCCAAGATGTCCTTTAAAGCCGGTAATGTGGGTAATTACTCGAGGTTCTTACAAAACACTTGTATAGGTGTACCATTCTGTAAAGTTTCAACAGTTTCAGCTGACTACTTCCTCAGATATTGTCACTCTAGAGTCAGAAGTTCTCCTCGGTTATTACAGATGTGATAACCTGATACGAAACTATTCTAATTATACTTGTGTAATGTTTACCAGGGGAATTACTTGTTCACCAATTTCACACCAGACGTCGGCAATTATCCTACAACATTACTATTCCATAATTTCATGTTGGAAATTGGATACTGGCATGGCCCGGTCGAAATGGCTGTACTGAAGTTTTATGGAACATTTGATCGCGACGCAGTTATAAGGGAACAGTATGCTTGATTCTGTAGTAATTATAGATCGCTTCAAATTAAATAATAGTTAGCTGAAATGATTACAATGTTTTGTATTTACTCTTCCCTTCTGCCGAATAATCTCACAAGCAATGTCCAAACTTGAACCTACATCGGATAATACTCTAAGAACACAACTTGCTGCTGATTTTGAAGTAACACGTTAGTTTATAATAAACTTGTTATAATCAATCGTACTCTTTCATGGACCTTCCTCCCCCTGAAATTGACCGTCTTTGATATTAATTCCCAATGGTGTTAATTCAGTTGTACCAGCTGAAACCCTGAAAACCAATATATTTTGTAAGGTTGATATACATCAATTATAATACTGGTTTAATTTGCGACTTGCCAGGGTTGGGTGGGGTGCATATGCAGCCCCGCTGTTTGCGCCACTGGCCTAGGATATATTGTTGCCTGATTAGATTATAATTATATCATATAGAGAAGTCCTTGTATGCCTGTTACGGATGCGGTTAGCGGCTGTGTGCTACTTCGACGCATAATTTACATAAATCAACAATAATAACAACAATTTCGACATCCCAAAGTGCTAGTGTTGTTGGTAAAAACTAGATTTATTGATAACATGGTCTTTGCATGTTTAAAAATGTCTAGATTATCCAAAGAACCGATTAGATTTCTGGGCATAATTGCACAATCGGAAGAGGAAGTTTACTGTACATCACAACCAAACATCTCAATAAATTTGAGCAATTAAAAGACGTATGGCAAAAGCTTTCAAATAAAAGCTGTAGAAAACGATATTCTAATGAAAAAATGTTCTATGCATTTTTGTTCAATCTCGAGCCCAGTTAATTAATAATTCTAATTATTTAGAAAATAAGCTTTTCCGTATCTGTTTTACTTCCTCTTCCGGTTGTGCAATTATGCCCAGAAATCTAATTGGTTCTTCGCACAATCAAGAAACTTCTAAATACACACTGAACATACTGACACACATCCATTGCGAAAATAGTCAAAAGGTATTCAGAGGGCTTTCGCAATCGAAAATCCTCATCATTCCTATACTTCATGTCACGTATAAGAAAATAATTAATGATACGGCGGCATTTGAATGTAAATGTGCGAGTAATGTACAGCAGATACGCTTCGTATTCGATAAAAGTTTGGAAGTAGTAATTAGCGACAAATGTTGCATTAATATCCTCAGACAACACTGCTATTTGCGCATGTCAAAATGTTGTTGTTATTGTTTATTTTTATTAATTATGTTGTCTGGGTTGCTAACTTCATGCGTGACGGACAAAGAAGGACTTCCCTAAATAATATAATTATAATATAATATAAAATATATTCTACGTCAGCATATATATATATATATATATATATATATATATATATATATATATATACCGGGTGTTAATTAAAAAACTGGCCTTAGGCGTTTAACATGTAAAATCAGTTTTTCCTCCTGCATTAGTTCCCAAATTACTTTAGAGAAAAATACTTTAAATAAAAGTTGTAGAGAATTAAATTCTGCATCTAAGTGAGGAATCAGATTTAATTTTTGACATTTCCTAACTGAGAAAATCAAGTTTAAAATTTCATGAAAACACATAATATATAGGAATAGCCATGGAATTTAAACAAAATTAAAAACAATTGTATGACATTGTAACTGTCAAAAAAAATTGTGTTTCGTAATTTTCGTTCAATAACAGATATTTCTAAAAGTATGGAACAGTTTTCACATGAAGAAAAGCTTCAAGTAATAAAATGGTTCTATTCTGGACAAATTTATCTAAATATTCGTGATTTAATAAATTTTTTTGACAGCAAATGTCATACAATTGTTTTTAATTTTGTTTAAATTTCATGGCTATTCCTATATATTAAGTGTTTTCATGAAATTTTAAACTTGATTTTCTCAGTTAGGAAATGTCAAAAATAAAATCTGATTGCTCACTTAGATGCAGAATTTAATTCTCTACAACTTTTATTTAAAGTATTTTTCTCTAAAGTAATTTGGGAACTAATGCAGGAGGAAAAACTGATTTTACATGTTAAACGCCTATGGCCAGTTTTTTAATTAACACCCGGTATATATATATATATATATATATATATATATATATATATTTATATATATATATATTGCCACGCAGATTTTTGTATTTGCGCTCGGCAACAAGTAGTGGGCGACGTTCGCCCGATAATAGCCGGTAGCGTCAGTGGAGTGGGGAGCAATAATAGCAAAAATGCAACATTTCATAGTTCTGTTTATGTGGTCTGCATGTGCAGTCAGTATTCAGGGCAAAATAAAGATAAATCGGGCGGAGGTGACAAGAGCTAATAAACAGTATTTAGAGGCCAGAGTGTGGATAACGAAGCCGAACAGGTTCAACAATGCAGTGACCGGGATAGGCACCATATACAACACACCAGCGGACACCAAGGTACCATCACGCTGGTGAACTTTAACCCTTGGTCCAATGTTGCTTATAGTTGGCAATTCCATTCCAGGTCAAAGTAAAGATGTATGAATTCTTCAGTCTGGATATTTATGGAAATGATACACATCAGTTTAAATAATAATACTGTAAATAATAGAACTGACATAGATAATTTGAATAAAGTTTACATCAATTTGTTCAATAATACGGTGTAGTTGACAACATATGTTCTGCTATGCATTCATTTGTATATTTCACCAGTTGTAACTTAATTATTAATTGCACACTTTAGTGATTCAGTACAATTATACGGTGTTGAACCAATTGTTTCTTGTTCTGATGTCAGTCACTCCCTGGACATCATGGCTGAATGATGTATACATTGTAACAATTAATTTCATAACTTATGAATGGTTGTAATTTCAAATTTCAATTTTCATCATGTTTAATATATTGCCAGACGATCTGATGGTATGTACCTACTGATATTTTGTTGTAAATTTTATTTTACATGTGACGAATTTTGTACCATATACAGTAAAGTCGCGATTTAGTGAACTCTCGATTAAATGAACAACCCGATAGAGTGAACAAATTTTAGCATTGCGTCCCGATATAGTGCACAGCTGTAAACCCCGATACAGTAAACTATGGTATTTGCGATACTTCTCTGAGGGATCCCACTAAATATGAATCTAGATGGCACGTAAACGAAAATACTTGAATTTAAAACAAAAAAAAAATTAAATACTTAATGTCTGGGTAAATGAGAATGTGTGACTGCGTTTTCTAGTAGAATATTGCAGTTTGCTTGTGTTACATGATTTGCGACAAAAATTAGTACAAATTAACCTGAAAAAAAAGCGTAAACAATCCAACATTACTTAATTTTTTTCGCTTCTGCAATAAATAACCTTTTATATGTATCTTCCCATTGCATAATACACGTATAAGTTATAGCCATCAGTATTTGGGTGACTTCACAAAATCCACAATGATAAACTCACTTATCATCATGAGAGAGATTTACTTCTGGTCTGTAAGCCTGTGAAGGTAGTTCATATTATAATTGTATTCTCCATATTGAAGATAAATAAATGTTTTTAAAAACAAATAAATCAAGTTAAATTACATAACTGGCGCAGTCGTGCGGATAATCAGAAACGTGTTATTGTCGAAATCACCTACAAGTGACAAATTCGTTTAAACAAAGACACGGTCGTTTCAACGTTGATTCTGAGTGTAAAAAATACCAAGAACCTGCAGAGCCAGCAAACAGCTAGTGCCAAGGTCATCCACAACTCCAAACAACACCAAGAATAACCTCCAGAGCCAGCGAACAGCTAGTGCCAAGGTCATTCACAACTCCAAATTTCTACAACTCCGAGCTACTAATCCCGGTTCACAAAGAGTCCGCAAAGCGAGTACCAGCACCGTGACCAACAGGGCAACAGAAGCAGATCATCGCAGAAGTCACCAAATGAAAATCGCAATCCCAAACACAGCAGTCTACATAATTTTACTGTAAGTCATAAAAAATTACATATTAACGAAAAAGCCGAATCACTGTAATTATATTCAAATACGTTAGCAATGGCTGAACGTACAACTAAAATTAATTTTGCTCTTAAGTCAGTGCCGACTTATAATGGGGATGCAAACAAATTAAGCATTTTCATAAATGCTGTCAATACGGTTCAAAATTTATTTGGAACATTAAATCCACCTCTCGACGATTTTGACAAATCAATTTCATTTCTAAATATTAAAAGTAAGATAACTGATAAAGCTTTAGATAGCATAAAAGATTTAGAAATTAATAATTGGAATGATCTCAAGGAACACTTGATTCAAAATTTTAAAGACAGAACTAATTCCACAACTATAATTAACGAGTTATTAAAAGTAAACAATAAAAACCCATACAAACTACTCGAGATTACTAAAGAAAAATTCTCTGCTTTTAAATCACGCTTAAGCATAGAAGAAAATAATGCCGACGAAAGAACGATTATTATTAAATTCACTGAAAAATTAATAGTAAATAATTTTATATCTAGTGTAGGAGACCCTTACAGAAATAATTTAGCCACACGAAATCCAGAAAATATAATTGGAATTGAAACTTTATTACAAAATGACTTTCAATACTTAAAAAACAACCAATTTTCACCTAAACCTACATTCACTAATCAAGACACTACACCGAAACAATTACCTACAAATAACTTCCCTACGGGTCCGATTAATTTTAAAACCACCCAACAACCAACTCGAAACTTTGCACCCCGAATGCAAATTAAAAATGCACAAGGAATAAAACCAACACGCATGTCTACTCAGACTAGACAAACTTGGCAACCACAAAGACATACCAACCAATCGAATAATTATTTCACACAGCAGAATAATAGACAACCAAATTATGTCTTTGAAGAACTTAATAATACCGAATTTCAACCAACAAATGATAGCGATAATGTCGAACTTTCACAAAATACTGAAAATGTAGAATTTAACCATAATGAAGTAGAAAATGTTGAAATTTACAATGATTCTTTTTTAGAAGAAGGCCTAGTAGATATAGAGGAGAAATAGTAAACATAATATGCAATTCTGAATTACCGTTCATGGAAGTACGTCATTATTTAATATTATTAGACTCAGGTCCATCAATCAATTTAATTAGTAAAAACTATGTTTGCAATAATAAAAATAAGTTTAAAATTTATAACGAAAAATTCACATTCACAACAGCTACTGGCGAACACACAGGACATGAATATGTTATTTTAAAAATTGAAAAAACAGATATTAAATGCTATCTACATAACTTTCATAAACAATTTAATGTTTTGTTGGGAATACCTGCTTTAGTAGATTTGGAAATCAGTATTAACTTTGCGAAAAATTATATTACACTTTTAAACAAACATTATAAACTTAACTATTTCGATTCAAAAAATAATATAAATATACAGAACAATGACAAAATTGAAATTAGAACAGACCATTTAAATACAGAAGAAAAAAATGAATTATTCAAAATTATTAAAGAATACGAATCACAAAACCAAAATTTACCACACACAAGTGTTATAAAACACGAAATCAAGACAACAGACGAAATACCAGTTTACACAAAATCTTATCGTCACCCCGAATGTTACAAAGAAGCAATCAATAATAGATAAACTTTTAAAAGAAAAAATTATTCAAGAATCGCATTCCCCTTGGTCCTCCCCTGTTTGGATGGTCCCAAAAAAATTAGATGCATCAGGAAAACGAAAATTTAGAATGGTTATAGATTATCGTAAACTAAATTCTAAAACTATTGACGACAAATTCCCCATACCTAATATTACCGAGGTATTAGATAAATTAGGCAAAAATAATTATTTCACAACTTTAGATTTAGCTTCAGGTTTCCATCAATTACAAATGCATGAAAACAGTATCCCCAAAACAGCATTTAATACTGATAAAGGATATTACGAATTCCTTAGAATGCCATTTGGATTAAAAAATGCCCCAGCTACGTTTCAACGTTTAATGAATTTCGCATTACGGGATTATATAAATAAAATATGTTTGGTGTATTTAGATGATATAATAATTCTTGGAACTTCATTACAAGAACATATCGAAAACATTAGAAAACTATTTGCTAAATTAAAAGAATGTAATTTGAAAATTCAAATTGACAAATCAGAATTTTTAAGAAAAGAAGTAGCTTATTTAGGTCATATTGTTTCACAAGAAGGTGTTAAACCTAACCCTGCGAAAATTCAAGCTGTTAAAAACTTTCCTATCCCAAAAACTACTAAAGAAATTAAAATGTATTTAGGATTATTAGGATATTACCGTAAATTTATTCCCGATTTTTCCAAATTGACAAAACCCATGACTAAATGTTTAAAAAAAGGAAATAAAATAAACATAGAAGACAAAGAGTATATAGAATCATTTGAACATAGTAAAATATTATTAATTAATGCACCAATCCTACAATATCCTGATTTTGCGAAACAATTCACTTTAACTACCGACGCCAGCAATTATGCTTTAGGCGCAGTATTAAGTCAAAACATAAATGGCAAAGATTTACCAATAGCATATGCTAGCAGGACATTAAATACACATGAAATTAATTATAGTACAACCGAAAAAGAGTTCTTAGCAATCGTATGGGCAACAAAATACTTTAGACCCTATTTGTATGGTATAAAATTCAAAATTAGAACTGACCACCAAGCACTAACATGGTTAATGAATTTAAAAGAACCTAATAGTAAATTAATGAGATGGAAATTAAAACTTGATGAATATAATTTCGATATAGAACATAAAAAAGGAAAATTAAATAGTAATGCAGACGCTCTATCACGAATAAGACCTAAATTTGAAATAAGAAAAACATTTAACGATATTTTTTAAAAACCATGCAACATAGTACATTGTATCTCTAAAGATAAAAAATTAGGCAAAGGATTTGCAGAACAAATAAATACAAAATTTCAAAGCAAAATTTATTTAAATAATCAAAGGAAAGACAAAGGAGATATTTTTATACAACCAATTTTTGATAAATATAAATTATTCCATTTAATAACAAAATTAGAATATTATTCCAAACCCAACATAACCGACATTGAGAAATGTCTAATTAAATTACGAGATTATTGCATCCAAAATGATATTTTTGAGATACATATGCCTAAAATTTGCGATGGATTAGATAAAGTAGAAAACAAAATTAATTTTGAAATTGTCGAAAATTCCATTAACAAAATATTTAAAGATACCCATATTCAGATAACAGTTCACGAACTAAAAACAGAAGTTTTTATTAACGATAACGAAAGCATGATAGCGCAAATGGATGACGAAGATCTAGAGACAAATCATTCCGCAGACGAAAACGAAGTTAACGGGATTACTTATAAAGAAACTTGTATCAATATCGGTAAAAAACAGATAATAATGAAAACACATGACAATCCAACGAAAGTAGAATTAAACAAATTATTTGGCCAAACTAAACAGAGATTAACAATTTTTCTAAATAAAAATGATTTACGAGAAGAAATATTTCAATTTATTAAAGACTATTTAGTACCTAAAGTAAATTATTATTGTTTAATAGAACAAGATATAGTTTTGATAGTAAACGAAATTTTGCAAAATAAACGATTCATATCGACTTATACAGTGTAAAGAAGTGTTAGAAGATGTAGAGAAAATAGATGATCAATTAGAAACCATCACAAACTATCATTTAGGGAAAACAAACCATAGAGGTATTTTAGAAACATTCACGAGATTAAAACGTAAATATTATTGGCCAAAATTACACTATGACATTCAAAAATTCATAAACAATTGTGAACTTTGTCAGCAAAATAAATATGAACGAAACCCGTTTCAATTAAATGACAACTTTACAGAAACAAGTAAACATCCTTTCGATATAATACATATAGACATACTTACATTAGAAAAAAAAAATATTTAACAATTATTGACGCTTTTTCCAAATTCGCACAAGTTTACCCCATGAAAACAATAGATGCCATTAATACACATATAACAGATAATTTATTAAGTTCTTGTAGTAAATATCAAATACCAAGTAAGATAATACATGACAGTGGAACTGAATTCAACAATAACAAGAGAATTACTCAAAGTTTACAAAATAAATATTCAGTTGACTTGTGTCGATAACCCAAAAAGCAACGGATTAATTGAGAGGTTCCATTCCACAATAATCGAACATCTCCGATTAATTAATCAAAATAAAGAATTTGAAAACACCAAATTTGAAAATAAATTAAATCTTGCTTTAATAGCCTATAACAATTCTATCAATTCAATCACTAAATTTACTCCCAATGAAATACTATTTGGAGCAGATAAAGACAAAAATATTTTCGAAATTAGAAACACAGTAGATGATTATTTAAACAATTACAAAAACAAGTTAAAATTACTACACAGCACAATTAAAGAAAATATTCAGATAGAAAAGAACAAAAGATTTCTTACACAAAATAAATTAGAAGACAAACCAAGTGAATTACCAAATAAAATATTAATCAAAGAAGGAAAAAGAAGGATACAAAAATTTAAGAAACCACTTTTCAAAATGCACGAAATTGAACAATATAATCCAAAATTAGGCGTAATTAAAGTAGCTAATAAAGGCAAACATAAAATTGACAAGATTAAAAGACCCCGACTCCTTGTTACAAATGTACCTGTGCAAAAGGAAACGAAGAATTAGAATTAATCAACGACAACCCTGGAGTAAACATTCTAGACTTGGGTGCTGTTAACATATATATAAACTCATATTATTCATACTATAGCTATAATATTAAGAATATAGAGGAAGAATACCTTAAGATAAGAAAATATAAAGACAATATTATAATAAAATTTAATAACAAAACCATATATCGTAATGAAATAGAAACATATATTAATATACTTAATTTTAATTATGATAGATTAACTGTTAAAATTAATAATCTGTTTATGCATAAAAGGAATAAAAGAGGCTTAATTAATGGACTAGGAGGAATTATAAAAGCAATAACTGGAAATCTAGATGCCGAAGATGCCGAAAAATATGATAAATTGTTTGAAAAAATAAGCAGAAATCAAGAAATATTACAAACTCAAAATTTAGACACAATTCGATTAAATAAAGAAATGATTAACAAATTTAATAAACAAATAGAGAATATTAAACATAATGAATTAACCTTAGAATCTCGAATAGTACAGATAGATACTTTCATACAAGAAAGTATGAGTTGGCAAAACGTTTTAATAATTAAAGATATAATTAATCAATTAATTTTATTAACAATAAATTTACTTGAGATCATATCCGAGATTGAGACTAGTTTAACATTTTGTAATTTAAACAAAATTCATAGTTCTATAATATCTACTGATGAATTAAAACAAATAACTAATCAAATCCATTCAGGAATAAATTTTTGGGAAATTACTTTGCAAATTTCAAGCCATTGTAAATTAAGTAATAGCAAAATAGAATACCTATTAGATATACCAATATACGAAAAATATTCTGAAAAGAAATTATTACAAATAACCCCAATCCCCATTATAATAAAAAATGAAATGTTTATGCTAAATGAAAATAAAGAATTTTTAATTCAAGAAAAGGATCAACTATTGCTAACTAACAATTGTAATAAGATAAGACAAAATTTTTATTGTAAAACTAATTATGTAGAAGCTAATAAATGTTTAAATGAAATTGTTAATAAACATACGAACAATGAATGTAAATATGATAAGATTATTGAAGGTTTTATTGTCAACAAAATTGAAAACTCAAACATTATTATTATCGTAAGCAAAAATGAAAGAAATTTGGATATTAAATGGTCTGAGTATGTAAAACATGAAAAGATCAGAGGAGTGTATAGATTTAAAACAAATAAAAATTGTATAATTAATAATTATAAATCAGAAAACTATATCACCAATGTTAAAGAAATAATTTTTGAAAATATTAAATTCGAAATAAAAAATAAACAATTAAGCAACAAAACCATCGAATTAAAACAAATTAACAAACAAGATATAGTAATCAAAGAAATGCCTTTAATAGAAGGAATAAATGTTCAAAATAACGATCATACACTCATAAATTCTGTTAGTATAATTATTGTAATAATTATCATTTGTTTAATTTTATGTAAGAATAGAATAAGATGTTCTAAAAAACGACATAATACTGAAGAAATAGAAATGCAAAACACTGAAAATTTAACGAGTGAAGCCCCCTTTTAGGATGGAGGAGTTATAGCCATCAGTATTTGGGTGACTTCACAAAATCCACAATGATAAACTCACTTATCATCCAGTTCTCCGAACTATGCTGAAACGGCATAAAATAGATATATTCCTTTGTGAATGAGAGAGATTCACTTCTGATCTGTAAGCCTGTGAAGGTAGTTCATATTATAATTGTATTCTCCATATTGAAGATAAATAAATGTTTTTAAAAACAAATAAATCAAATTAAATTACATAACTTATACATAATATTATGTAACAGGTACATGTATTTTTTTTTTATTATTTTATTGTAGATTTTCTTTTGTCAATTGTAGATCTCGAGAAGAAGAAATATTGAATCCAAAATGATTGGAATAAATGACTATAGTTCAAAATGATAACAGATATGTGACGTTTCGACCAGATGGTTTTTGGTCATTTTCAAGCAAATAATAAAATTCTAGTGGAAAGAAACATAAACAAAAATATTCTCTAATAATTTTTAAAATATGTTTGTACTTTTTGTGTGTAATTCTCAAGAGTTTTTGTTTATGTTTGTTTGAACTAGAATTTTGTTTTTTGCTTGAAAATAACCAAAAACCATATGATCGAAACGTCGTATATCTGTTATCATCTTGAACTATAGTCATTTATTCCAATCATTTTGGATTCAATATTTCTCCTTTTCAAAATCTACAATTGACTAAAGAAAATCTACAATAAAATAATAAAATATCATCTTTATGATTAAGTTTTGAGACGAACAGTTCACATTACCTTGAACTAACCATTTTGGATTTAATATTTTTCCTTCTCTTTTATTATTTTACAAATACATACATAATTTTGTTGATTTAGGTACCTAGAATAAAAGCTGTTTCTCAAAATATCTGAGTGAGACCAGAATCCCGAAAATATAAACACCCCTATAGAGTGAACAGGCTTGGCCGGAATTAGTTCACTAAATCGCGACTCTACTGTAATATGTTTTATATCGCATTCTACAAAAGATACCTATTATTATAGCTCTGAAGATGGTATCAAATATACCGAAACGTCAGCTTAACGTCTGAAAGTGTTTTTATTTCTGACTTTCCTGTCCAAATTCCGACTATTGAACCTTTATACATATATGATATTATTATTTTTATTATTATTTTTCTTTCAGCATCTACGTTTTTACGCACTTATTATTGTGTTTATGTTTCTGGGGATACATCATAATGAAACGACATAGATCAGGTGCTGAAAAGAGGAAGGAAAAACGAGAAAAAGAAAAGGCCAGCGAAGAGCTAAAAAAGAAAAATATTCTACACACATTTTTAGAGAAGAGGCAGAAAAGTAACGAGCTATCTTATGCTGCCGTTGTGTCCCAAAGTGGTTTAAATGAGGCTGCGTGTTCAAAATCAGCCGAAATAAAAAATGTGGAACAGGAGGTACGCCAGACTGATTTTTGAAAAAGAAAAAAGTCCAGAAGGACATCGATCATCTGAGCGTAAGACTTTTCAAATGGACTCGGCGGATACATTTACATTTAATCCAAAAGATCCAGGTGAATGGCCGCAACAGTTTACGGATAGTGACCGACAACTCATCGTGAAATTTGGCTTAAATACTGAAACAAAACTGAAAGAAATGGTTACAAAACTACCACAAGATGTTGAACGTTATGCATTTTCTACTTATTTACTCCAAACAAATGCACCGAACGGACGCGAGAAGTCACCAAGAGACTGGCTTATGGCAAGTTGTAAGACTAGTGCATTGTATTGTGGCCCGTGCAGGCTATTTTCGGCCACTTCGCAGATGAAGCATCAAGCAAGCTCTCTTGCTACAGAAGAAGGGTTTAATCCAAAAAAATCAACATGGCGTAAGTTGTACAGAAATCTTCCAGAACATGAATTGCTATTTAAAGTGGAGATCACTTCAACGTGCTGTTATGGGCAATGGCGCAGCAATTGAATGCGTCTCACTTGTTCCCATTCTCATTTGTTCCCAGTCTCATTTGTTCCCATTCTCATTTGTTCCCTTTCTCATTTGATCCCATGCACCTCCCACCACTTTTCTATATCACGATTGTCTCATTTGTTTCCATGCAAAGTGTCTCACTTGTTCCCATTCTCATTTGTTCCCAGTCTCACTTGTTCCCATGCTGAGAAAATATAAAATCTCACTTGTTCCCATGCACCCCCCACCACATTTGAATGTCGCGGTTGTCTCATTTGTTCCCATGCAAAGTGTCTCACTTGTTCCCATTCTCATTTGTTCCCAGTCTCACTTGTTCCCATGCTGAAAAAATATAAAATCTCACTTGTTTCCATTCTCATTTGTTCCCAGTCTCATTTGATCCCATGTACCTCCCACCACATTTCTACGTCACGGTTGTCTCATTTGTCCCCATCGTAGTGCAGTTATCCCGTTATTAATAGGTGTTTATTCGGTTGCCTGATAACAAGGTGAGCAGAAAGACGAAATTAAACAAAATTAAAAGTAATGTCCAAAATATATTAATATATTTCGATAAAAGTACAGTACAGTCTCGAAACTGTGAACACAAAAAAATTTAGGTTGTTCAACCTACCGCGTTTGTTCATATTTGCGGGGTAAAACTACATGCCTCGGGTTTAATGTTAAGTTTTAAATAACATTATAATAACAACGCAAGATTGTTTTTTAGATTTATTATTAACTTATTACTAATTATTTTTTTACAAAATATGAGGTTATTTTTGTTTAAACATTCTTAACAAAAGCATTTAATAATACAGCTTTTTCGTACATGTTTCTTAAAGAAATAATGTGACTAATGTCCAACTCATTGCATATGGCCCATGTTAATGTTGTTTGCAGTGCTTCCATAGCAGCTGGGTGTGATACTTTCTTCATGGTCCTCATATTCATTTTCGCTCTCTTCTGAACAATCTTGTACAGTTTCTTCAACTTCAGCAATATCCCTATTCCATTCTTCAATGTCCTCGGAAGTGTACTCTTGTGGTTCAATTGCTCCTAGCAAGGTAATAGCATCAAGTACGACATCATCTTGTTCAATTTCCCATTTTCTTCATAACTTGCTTAAAAGAAGTTCATCTTCTTCATCAAATTCTGGATTTTACCATGCAATAATAAATTGTTCCAAATTTTTTTTTATAACTGTTGGATTTAATTGATCTGATGATAAATTAATAACCGTATCTTTTAGGGAAAGTTTTTTAAGACCTTCCTGTATGTTGTCTTTTGTAAGAAGTATCGTACTCAACAGATTTTTTCTGTAGAACAGTTTGGTAAGTTTTGAAACATTTTGATCCATCGGTTGAATGAGTGCTGTGACGTTTTTTTCTTTTAATTGAACAAATCGTCGACTTTGTTACACCGTACCTTTTGGACAGCCCTGTTACACTCAAACCTTTGTCATCTTCCTCCAAAGTTTTTGCTTTTTGGGACAGAGACTTTTTTTAATTTGAGACATTTCATAGCTTTAACCTACACCTTCACGTATAAATGGTTACAATTCTACTGTTTATGAAAGTAGCAAGCTTGCATTAAATATCTAGGGGAATCCCGGATCAATTCCCCAAACTCTTAAATAAACACATTTATTCATCGCATTGTTCATGTTATCGCACCTTGCACACTGTTCACACTACTGAGATACACATTGAAGAAAAAATGTGTTCATATTAGCGCGTTGTTCACACAAACGCAAATTCACATTATCGCGACTGTACTGTATTTAATACACATTTTAAAGAGGCTCATGTACCTATCTGACCGTTTAAAATAATTTAATTTGTACCAAATTCCTTAAAATAGCAATAACAAAAAACGTCTTATATGTACTTAACTATCATTGTGTTTACTAATATGTGTAATGTAACAATTGTATTTCTAGTGAAGTTTTCAGTATTCACTTTATGTTCTGCAACGTTTAACTATCATTGAAAACTATTTTTAGAACTTATTTTCAATCCTTACAAAAAATGGGCATTGTTGCACAGTATATATGAATGTGATATGTTCTTATCTTGAATTTCAGTTAAAAGAAGACAAATATTTATAACATTTGTACAATACTGGATATCAACATGCGGTTTTTAATGAAATGTAAGCTGTAATATGGTGAACAGATTGCATTAATAAAATCATACTATTACAATGGCATAATTCTTATTTATTCGTAAAAATGTACATAAGTTAACAGCTATTTATTTATAATCATGTAACTTATGTATTCGTACAAATTATTAATCTCGATGCAAATCATTTTAGCTAAATATTAATGTACAACCCGTTCTGATTATTAACGTAGTTTTCTTTTAAAAAGTGTATTTGATGGTTTTTACAATGGCGTACTATTTACTTTTTTATAATAATAATATATTTGCTCAATACGATCAATATATTTGATATATGGTGTGGTAAAATCGTTTATTTTACTTTTGTTTATATTTATTATTATTTGATATCATTTTTGTTTATTTAAAGTAAGAGCTTTACGTGTTTTCTTCGAAATTGCGGAACTCATAACTGTACTTTTTTTACACATTAAATGCAGTGAACAGGGGCGGACAGGCAAACGCGGGAAAGTTCGATATTTTTTTTTTATACAATTAACCACATATACACAAGAACCGCAAGAACTGTTACGGCGACCCTACATATGCGAAGTTGAAAGATTTCGAGGAATCCTCTGATTATGTGGTAAAATGCCGTTTTAAGTTCGTTATAACCAAAAACTTTTGCGATTATAACAAAAATTAAGGTTCGTTATATCCGAAAGTTCGTTATAAACGGGTTTTATATTTGCGAAAAAAATAACACAAGTTTAATGATACTTTAGTTCGTACCTTATAGATTGGTTCGTTATACCCGAAAGTTCTTTATAAGCGGGTTCTTTATAAGCGAAGTTTACTGTATATCGCAATCGAAATTTTGCATGATTCCTATACATTCTTTAAACTATGTATAAAAAAAGTGTACTAAAATTTAATAAAAACAGTAACACACCATATATCAAATATATTGATCGTATTGAGCAAATATATTATTATTATTATTATAAAAAAGTAAATAGTACGCCATTGTAAAAACCATCAAATACACTTTTTAAAAGAAAACTACGTTAATAATCAGAACGGGTTGTACATTAATATTTAGCTAAAATGATTTGCATCGACATTAATAATTTGTACGAATACATAAGTTACATGATTATAAATAAATAGCTGTTAACTTATGTATATTTTTACGAATAAATAAGAATTATGCCATTGTAATAGTATGATTTTATTAATGCAATATGTTCACCATATTACAGCTTACATTTCATTAAAAACCGCATGTTGATATCCAGTATTGTACAAATGTTATAAATATTTGTCTTCTTTTAACTGAAATTCAAGATAAGAACATATCACATTCATATATACTGTGCAACAATGCCCATTTTTTGTAAGGATTGAAAATAAGTTCTAAAAATAGTTTTCAATGATAGTTAAACGTTGCAGAACATAAAGTGAATACTGAAAACTTCACTAGAAATACAATTATTACATTACACATATTAGTAAACACAATGATAGTTACGTACATATAAGACGTTTTTTGTTATTGCTATTTTAAGGAATTTGGTACAAATTAAATTATTTTAAACGGTCAGATAGGTACATGAGCCTCTTTAAAATGTGTATTAAATACTTTTATCGAAATATATTAATATATTTTGGACATTACTTTTAATTTTGTTTAATTTCGTCTTTCTGCTCACCTTGTTATCAGGCAACCGAATAAACACCTATTAATAACGGGATAACTGCACTACGATGGGGACAAATGAGACAACCGTGACGTAGAAATGTGGTGGGAGGTACATGGGATCAAATGAGACTGGGAACAAATGAGAATGGGAACAAGTGAGATTTTATATTTTTTCAGCATGGGAACAAGTGAGACTGGGAACAAATGAGAATGGGAACAAGGGAGACACTTTGCATGGGAACAAATGAGACAACCGTGACATTCAAATGTGGTGGGGGTGCATGGGAACAAGTGAGATTTTATATTTTCTCAGCATGGGAACAAGTGAGACTGGGAACAAATGAGAATGGGAACAAGTGAGACACTTTGCATGGGAACAAATGAGACAATCGTGATATAGAAAAGTGGTGGGAGGTGCATGGGATCAAATGAGAATGGGAACAAACGAGAATGGGAACAAATGAGACGGGGAACAAATGAGAATGGGAACAAGTGAGACGCTTCGCAGCAATTGACAATGAACTGCAAAAACAGTTAAGGACCGAAAGAGATAAAATGATATGTTTGCTAAAACGTTTACTTGATGTTACAATTTAATTAGGCTCCCGTGGTCAATCTTTTCGTGGCAGTACAGAAAAGATAGGAGACGTGCACAATGGAAACTTTCTTGATTGTCTCGAATTAATTTCACATTATGACCCACTGCTTGAAGAACACTTAAAAAAGGTAAAGAAGAGCCAAGATGATGGGGTTAAACGACTTCAAGCACACTACCTTTCACGAAACTCAGAATGCGTTTATTGATTTGTGTGGAAAAAGAGTTTTAGACGATATTTTGGATGAATGAGCAAAAGCAATTTATTTTTCCCTTATATGTCATGCAACGCCGGATGTATCTCACATTGAGCAAAATGTATTGATTTTGCGATATGCCTTCAAAGATGCAGATACCAGACAATGGATCATTAAAGAAAGGTTCCTCGAGTTCTTCGACTTTTGCCAAAAAACCGGATTGGAAATCGCATATGAAGTGTTAGGGAGACTGCAATATCATGCCATCAATATTGACGACTGCTGAGGGCAAGCCTATGATAATGGAAGCAATATGTCGAGAAAATACAAAGGAGTTCAAGCTCGAATTCAAGAAAAACCTCCAACAGCAATTTATTCACCATGTGCTGCACACTCTTTGAATCTTGTTGGTGTGTATGCTGCATCATGCTGTCCTGACGCCATAACGTTCTTTGGATGTATTAATCGCTTGTATGTGCTTTTTAGTGGCAGTCCTGACAGATGGAGTATACTGACAAAAAAGACAGGTTGCTCTCTTCACAGACGGAGTGATACCCGTTGGAGTTCCAAAAAAGAAGCAATACGTCCTGTTGCTAGGCACCTACCCAGTGTCATTCAGGCTTTAGAAAAATTAATTGACACCAAACGACAAAAACTCAGCGCTGAAGCCTATTCTGAAGCTGTTGGTTTGCGTAAATATTTTTCATCTTTTAAAGCTATATTAATTGCAGTTACGTGGATAAAAATTTTAGAGAGCTTTGATCAGAGAAATTTAATCTTACAATCAAGAACCATTACTTTAGATATTGCTACAGACCTAAAGACCTAAAATTCGAAATTCAGTCGCTTAGGGAACAATGGCCAACTTTACTTTCTGAGGCCAAGCTTCTCGCAAATAATGTTGGTACTACAGCAGAGTTCCCGTCTGAACGAAGACAAGACCAAGACCCAGATGTATGTTTAAGATAAATGTTTTCCTTGTAATTATGGATTCTATAATAGTAGAACTCAAACATCGATTTGAGCACTTGAAGCGTATCTCTAGTGTGTTTTCACCGCCGCTTAACTTTTCAAAACCCTAATAAAAATGTATCCGAAGGATTTAACGTCAAATTTGGAAAATGAAATTATTCACCTCAAAACCATTTACAAAGCAACATTTACAGATATTGCAGACTCGGCCTCAGTAGGTTCCCTTGTATTATTGAATGCAATTTACAAGATGCAGTTGGAAAGCATTTTTGGAGAAGTATGCATTGCATTGCGAATTTTCTGCACTTTGTCAATAACGCGCGAGCGTTTAGCAAGCTTGCCTTAATAAAAAATTACATGCGAGGAACGATGCTCCAAGAACGATTAAATGGTTTAGCATTGCTCTCTATTGAGCACGAAACTGCACGGAAAATAGATTTTAGTGAAGTAATAAGAGCCTTTGCCTCAGAAAAAGTGAGAAGACTTATATAGTGTATTGAGGTACTGTCGATTTTACCAGAGGGCCCACGAAGAATCAGAGTGACGGGCCCCAGGATTTCTGTCGCCGGGCCTGCACAGACTCGCGTACAAGTCACATAACAATTCTCATAGTTGTTCTAGCACAGTTTCCATGTGTAAATTAATCATATTTACCTTGGCAGAGCATCAGTCCGGCCAACACAGAAGCAAGGAACTGTTATTTCAACATAGTAACTGCTGCAATGGGCGTAGTGACCACGGGCGCAACCAAAGTAGCGTCAGTGGCCCTAAACAGGGGCGCCGTCGTAATTGAGGTACATACACATACCTTACACACATCAGTCAACATTAAAAACAACATAACTCAATGAATTATTCGAATACATAATCTGTATGTAGACCGCTGCAACTGCGCTGCTATCCGTGAACGTGTCGAACCTGGCGGTGAACGGCTGCAATGCGGCTAATTCTGCATACTCCGTCATCAGTGATCTTGTGCCGAAGAAGAACCCGTCCGCCCTGGACATAATGCATCTTGCAACCACCGTGCTGTTCTTTGGCAACGCTGTGATCAACTTCAAGTCGGCGTACGCCATCTATAAACAATCACAGACACGCTCACTCACTGATATGATTCAATCACAGAAGTAAGTTCCACAATACACGGCACAGTGTTGGTTCAATTAGGGAGAGTGTGTTTTTATTCATTTTCCCTCCACACAGAGACAACCTTTGGCAACGTGCCAAGCGTGTATTCTTTGACGCCGACGTCACCACGTACGAGCACAACTCCACCGTGACAGAGGTGAACAGTAACGAGGAGTACTACCTGAGTTCGCTGGGGCCAGTGTTACCTGACCGCCGGATGCCCGTGGTCAAGTCCACCGAGACAATGATACAAACACTGATCGACCTACAGCCCACCGTATCATTCGGCTATATGCTGATAAAGAATCGAGATAACGTACACGCCGTGTTACGAATCATACTGTCGCGCTTCGAACTCGATATTCAAGAGAAATTACTCAAATTAGTCAATTGGTTAATCGGGCGAGTTATTTCTGACGCGTATAAAGATTTGAAAAGTCTATTTCCTGATTCAGAATTGTTCGTAGTGTTCACGAATTATGTCATCAACTGCTTCAAGTTCAACGTTACCGCATTGGAAATTGAATAACAGGCGAAACGGACCGCAGCCAAAGCTGATTTACAATTAACTGATGCAGAATATGATCAAGTGTGTGCCGGATTCAGTTCGAATTGGGAGCGGATGACGCATTTCTTTAAGATCTGCGTCCTGAAAATGTTCAACAATCGCGGGAGTATTGACGAAGTGGTTTGCAGAGAAATGACCCGGTTCTTCTGGGACTGGCTGAACGATCGGATGTTGAAATATCTGGAAAAACGCGAGAAGAAAGCGACGAATTGTGTTAGGGAGAAAGTCTCGTGTAATATTTGCGGGGGATTTTATTTCGAGTAATTAGTATTTTGATGTGTCTAACATTTAGACGTATTATTTAAGTGATTGTGGGTCAGGTATTAAATATATTTTATATTACACTTGCCTATTATTAGCTTTTTTCAAGTTGGATACGAAATATGTAAACAAGCTCATTATACCCATTAATCGACTGGTCGATTGCAAGAGGTTTTTAAGTCGATCGCGAGAGGGTTTTAAGTCGATCGATTACATATTATATTTTTTACATTTCTTATACATTCAATTTATAAAAAGGGCACTAAATAATTATTTAACAATTATTTTAATCTATTATTTATTAATAAAGAAAAGAACATTAAATATATTATAGCTTTCATGTGTTATCCATTTTCTTGTGTGGATATTGAAAAAAATTGCTTCTGGAATATCAAACACGTTCAATTTGGACTTCATAACTATCGAAAATGAGGTCTTGAAAATTATGTCAGATATGCATCTCAAAGCTAGAGCAACAGATAACAAATTTTGGACAAATACAACATATTTAAAGGCATGTAAGTAAAAAAAAATTTATATTCAAAGTATTTATGAAGTCACTTGCATTGAAATCATATTGAAGATATAAAATATCAACAACAAAGACTAATAAATATTTCAAATGGATTACGTTACTCAAGGTTTTTAGCTCATCGACCTCCTGTCGAAGAGCTATAGTGTTCGGTACGATGTCTGTAGCATCATCCGATTTCAAAAATGTTTGCACAGAAATCCCGGACAGACCCCCTGGATCACGAAATGACTATTACAACATATGTCCGTATGTATGTCGCTCGTCCGCTCGCTCGCTCGTACGAGATTTTTTGTGCCACCCAGATCTCCTAAACTACCCAACGGATTTTTATGATTTTTTTTCTGCAGATACATGTTATGGTCTAGTTGTGCAAGGTACATTTTATTTTTCAAAATTTTTTTTCGTACTTGAGAAAAAAAATATTTTCCAATTTTTTTTCAGTTTTTTTTTTCTACGTTATTTTCTATTCAATTGTATTCAAAATTCTTCTTGCATATGCAGGAAATGGAACAATATTTTTCCATATTTTTTATTTTGAAAAATTATGTAAGACCATTGGAGAAAAAAATATTTTTTAATTAAAAATCGAACAAAAGAATATCAATGCATTTATAGTCGGCTTAGTTTGCTTTGCTTTTGTTAAGAGAAGAAAATGTATTCACAATTGTTTCAAATTTTTTGTTTTATTTGCGACCTAGGCACCTAGGATTTTAAAAGTGAATCTAGATAAATAATAATTTGTGATATATTCAGACTAGGATATACGTCGATGAGCTGCAGGCATGTATGTCTGTATACATTCCTAGTTTTTATATTATTTTTCCGTCGTATGACCAGCCGTTAACCTAGTAAATAAATAAAGTGCTTGGCAACGCATATGTCGTAATTATTGTTACGGGCAATTTATTTTTGATAAAAATAATTGGAAAGTGTAATATAATATATTTTGTACCAAAAAACAATTTGCACTGAATCTATATAAGGGGGTATTCATACATATGTATTTTATATGGAATATACTAAATTATTAGTGATAGTTTACACCAGAAATATCTCTGTTTTATAAATAACTATTATATTTAAAAATACATATATACTTTCTATGAAATGTATTCATGGGTTGAAATAAATATATTAAGTTGTAATTTTATTTTATTTACTAAATATTCCTAATTACATTATTTATTCTCTTTAGAATTACGAAAAAATAAGAACAAACTATAAATATAAAAGAGGATGATTTTTTGCAATACTTCATGAAAATAGTATTGTAATTAATATGTAAGATTTAGATGCTATTGCAAGCAAATTAACGTAACGATTTAAAGGAATAATGATAAATCACGAAATGTCACAGTTATGTATTATTTGTAACTTTTAGTTTGAGGTAATTCAAATTCAAATAATTTTACCTCGTAAAATGAATGCGACCAGTTTGAAATATGTAAGCGGAGCTTTAAAGATTTACAGCTCTTTTTAGAATTACTTTTCTAAAATTCATAATTTTCCAAAGGTAAGACCTGTTACCTTAATACAAATGGCCCAAAATAATATTGCAATTTACGTAAGAAATTTCGAAAATTTTACGTTTTTGTAAGATGTGGTTCCTAAATATTTTTGCCAGATTGAAAATACAATGTAAAGTTCCGCAAATGTATATTGCAGTTATTAAAATAGACTTTGTGTAATATTTCCTTGAATTTAACATTTTTTAAAAATTTACATACAGAGTTAGTCAAAATTACCGGAACACCTAAATAATTCTCCTACCGTAAAGAATTTTAAAAAATGTTTCGTACAAAAGTTTTTTGGTTATAAACAAGCTACCGTTTAAGTATTTTTTTAATATACAGGGTGTTCATTTTATTGCGGAAATTAGGTAAACTTTCATTTTTCAAATGGAACACCCTATATTTTTTTATTTTTTTCAATTCTAAGATTAATTCTTAGTATTTTTTGTAGGACTAATTTTTTTATAAAATGCATCATTTTTTAGTTATAAACAATTAATCTGTCGTTTAAATGTCAATTGATTGACTATTTGTCAATTGTTTCATGAAGTTGTGGAGAATTATCAAGCAGGCACATGTACTTTAATTTACATTTACTTTAATTTTATTTATTTAATTTGTTATTTATTTTAATTTTGCAATTTTTTTTATCTCTTTGATTAAAATAAAGGATATGTATGTATGAAAATACTCTTAATTCGAAGTTCAGGAGTTTGGATTAATTGCTTATAACTCAAAAAGTATGCATTTTATAAAAAAATTATTCCTACAAAAAATACTTAGAATTAATCTCGGAATTAAAAAATGTAAAAATATACAGGTTGTTCCATTTAAAAAAAAAAGTTCACCTAATTTCCACAATAAAATGAACACCCTGTATGTTAAAAAAATAAGTAAACGATAGATTGTTTATAACCAAAGAACTCTTGTACGAATTTTTTTTTTAAATTCTTTACAGTAGGAGAATTATTTAGGTGTTCCGGTAATTTTGACTAACCCGTATTATACAGTGCGAATAACGTAAGACTATACATTGGCGACTTTATTTTAGCTTTAATCAATTTGCCCATGTCAGTAACAACTGAAATTACAATGACGTTTGTTTTGGTAAATGTCACTGTTTTCAATATTGTGTTACTAATATCTGACGAGTTTGCGTAATAATTAGTGCAAAAAATGTACATCACAGAAGAAAAGTTTAAGATGTATTCCTGGTATTTAGAAGGGGCGTCTTTGCGAGAAATTTCTGATTATTTCAGCTTTGAATTCCCGGGCAGGCCCATCACATGTCATCAAACGGTGGCAAATTTAGTTATCACCCCCAAGTGATTTTGGAAATGTACTGATACCAATTACAATTTCAGTACTTGAAGTGTACTTTTAATCCAATAACATGTAATAGATTTAATAAAAAATTGGAATAAATTCTGTAAATGATTTAAATAAATATAGTAGTCTGTGGACAAGTGTCTAATTTTACATTATTCAACCATAATAAATTGGAGTTTTTGTATATAATCACCATGGTAACATTAAGTAAATGCCCTATGTCTAATTTTAAATTATTCAACGGGTTGATACTAGCATAGGCAAATTGATTAACGCTAAAATAAAGTTGCCAATGTATAGCCTTACATTATTCGCACTGTATATGAAATGAGTGCGTCTCAGTTGTTCCCATTCCCATTTGTTCCCTTGCACCTCCCACCACATTTGTATGTTACGGTTGTCTCACTTATTCCCATGCAAAGTCACAGGGACGTAGAGCATTTTACAGTGTGCACCAAACAATAGGGTGGAGGAATTGTAGTTTATATGAAGTAGACCCGTTTATACATCTCGCTTCGCTCGGTTCTAGAGATACATACTCCTGCCCGCCGTGACTCGCCCGCTTCGCGGATCACAAATATAATGACCCGCCTGCCTACAGCGGCTCTTACCATTCGGTTTCAAGAGTTTGTTTGACAAGCACTGTGCTTTTTTTCAGCTGGGGAACAAATGAGAATGGGAACAACTGAAAACCGTGACATAAAAATGGAGTGCGCATGCGAATGAGAATGGTGAGAAGACTGGGTGAGACGCTTCGTATGGAATCGTATTGCGGGCAAGTATGCCACTAGGCGTGAACTTTATACTGTTTACACATTGGTTCAATTGAAAATTTCAAAGTTTCCCCCTTGTAAATAACGACAAATGTGATCAATTTAAAGAAATATATTTCTATATACACATCACAGCTTAATGAGAATGTTTACATAACAATAAATAGATAATTAAAATAACTTATCACTATTTTTAACGTTAACTAAAATGAATATTTAGCATGTAGCTATTTTGAAAATGAGACGTTAATTTTTGTTTAACTCCGTATTTGAAGGGCTCAACCGTCAATTAACACTTCAAAATTTCAAAATTGTTAAAACATTTAAAATGTATACAAACAAAAAGAGTGACTGAAATAATTTAATATTAGGTTATGTTTGTTTTGCGTCATTATTTTTAGGTGTTGCATATCGTTTAATTTATTTACATACAAGTTAAATCTTATTTTTTTAAACATGTTTAATATTTGAATTTCAATATATTTGTATAGTACAGTGTTAAATCTCATTA
Source organism: Carabus problematicus (assembly GCA_963422195.1). Classification (NCBI taxonomy): domain Eukaryota; kingdom Metazoa; phylum Arthropoda; class Insecta; order Coleoptera; family Carabidae; genus Carabus; species Carabus problematicus. The sequence goes on along the minus strand of OY728583.1, from coordinate 8,556,924 downwards.
TGTACAAATATACGCATGAAAAAATGAGATAAAATATTAATTCTTTTGATATGTTGTATGTTAATAAATTGAGCATTTTGAGAGTAATTTTTTTTCGTTTTAGTGAAACTAAAACGATTGATGAAAGGAAGCACAATTAACAGGGTCAGTGTATTGCTAGATTAAAATTATAGAATTGCTTTAACAGTAACGTATGTTTATGAATAGGAAACTTGGACAAATTTTCCAATTCTGAAATACGATATTGATGTTGAAGTATTGGAATTTTACACAAAAATGGCGCATTTCAGAATCACATACTAACGCTTAATATACTTAGAATTATGATATACATATGTACGGTGTTCCATTTTTAACTTGGTTGTTCCATATAATATAAACCAACAATTCTACAAGTATGTACATGTACACAAAATACAATCAAGTTATCATACTTGATTGAAATGATATAAACAAAGTTTGTATGGACATCAGCGCACAGTCACTTATAAATAATACAAATTATCAACTGCCTTCAATTCTCCTTGCATTTACATGATCTATTTAATTATTACTTATGTACAATCTCAATTATGAGCAACAAATCTACAGTTTCTTACGTCCGGATTTGTAAGACCAGCACAGAATACACACACACACTCACACACAATAGGTGTATTCGGTTTACAGTTCGGCTGACTAAGTTATGAACTAAGCTAAGCTGAGTTGACTGTATGTAAACAGAACAAGATTTTTGATTTTTCTCAGTTAGTTCACTGGCATCATATGTTTCAGCTGCCAAATTGCAAGAAATACTAATTGGCAGAGTAGCAATTTTACACTGAGGTTATATTGCACATTAATTAATACTGTCGTATCATTAATCAAAAGTATTTGCACAAAACTATTTCCTTTGCCACGTTTTCGTTCATAATTATAATAGTGGCATCGTTTGTATATGCAAAATTATCCATTAAAAAAATAATAATAATAACTTGAAAATAACCTCACTATTACTCTTTATATCAAACTTTCGCGCGTACAAATGCCACTTAGCTCTTCTAAACCCTTGTAGCGGGTTGTGTGTGTGTGGGGGGGGGGGGGAATACGATAAACTGAGCTACGACTTCAAAGAAGAACATGTAAATATCCGAGTCGCTTTGAAATAACCAGAAATAACTAAGCACTTAAGTCAGCTGAGGTAAAAGGAGTACACCTATAAACTCCATACCGTATCTCAATAAAAACATATTCAATTCGTTCAATCACAACACACTATGACGTGCTATCCACAGGGCTGAATACTGACGGCGCTACTACGGATACTACCACTAAATTTCAGCCTGTTTCCATGGTAAATAGTGTATTTTTATAGCACTACTATATAGTAACAGTATCAATTTTAGTAGATCTTTAGTAGTGCCGCTAGTATCGAGCTGTGTTTAGCAGTGTTTACGTATTTAATCTAGGGGTTATTTAATAGCTAATCTCATTTGTAACTGGTTTCGTGACAGTGTTGGAACTTATCTTACAATCAAAGTTGATACTGATACAATAGTTCATACATACATGTACCAAGGCACCCGGAGCAACAAATACATACAAATATCTACATAGCGGACCAAAAAAGAAAACACTCCGGACCATATAATTCAAGAAGTTTTACATAGAAATTCACTAAACTAGCTTTAAAATGAAGTATCATACTTATATGTATATTTGTTTTAGTTAATACTTTCAACAATGACTTCTCTATAAACACTTTAGTCAATCCATTCCGTATCGCATTAAAAGTTCAATATGGCGTTTAATATAAATTATTGGCTTAACAATACTCCTAACAACACGTCGCATTCAAATACACGCAATTTACTTATGAATATCATATTTTTTATGGAATTAAAGTCTGTCATGTGCTCTTTTCATGTTAGTTAACCTTTTTCACTAAGTTTTCTTACAATAATAGAACCTAACCTACAGTAATATAACCTAATATTATGATACACCATATTAAAGTTGATTAATTGATATTTAATTGAAAACCCTTGCCCCTCCGAATATCATAATCGGTTCTTTAGTTATATTTCGTGTTAAAATTGGTCCGTTGTGGTTTTTGTTCTGGCCCACTGTGCATTCCATATGTATTTGCTACGAACTATGTACATAGATTATTACTATATCTAATAATTCAACTGCTCTTTTCCATACTGACACTGCTACTATGGCAACAGTGTACTTCCATAACAACAAACAACAGTTTTACATAATGTTTCCCTTTTGACCAGTGGTAATAATTAATACTATAATATGGTACACTGATTAATATAGTGTAATGTGTCTAAGTTAGTTGTTTCCAAGCATATATTTGAAGGAACATGGTATGTACGCATACATATCTGGTGAAATGTACGTGAAAATACTGTGGCACCTCGTCAATTCTGTTTATTTTTTTGAAAAGAATAGAATTTTAGCGGATAATAATATATGTATTAATAATAATTCCGTACTTTGTATTGAATAAAATCTATATAGAATTTATATTTTCAAATCAGTAATTATAATCTTAAATTATACATTTGAGTATTTAGAATTTCGAAGATCTGCTTCTTAAATTAACATTAAAAAACGTGTATAAACAAATATGCGATTTATAATTAACAGATCTGAGTATAGGTTAGTAGTGTTCTCTAACGACGTACCATACTTACAGGGGAACGGACAAGCCTCTGCTACTTGTGACTAATGGGTCAACAGTGCTTTCATCCGTGGCACAAGTGTGGTCAATCAAGAGATTAAATAATTATGATTTGGTATCTTCAAATCAGTTCATTTTAATGTTAGTATCCGAGTTAGTAATATAGCTACCGTAGTGGTGAGTATTAGTGACATGGGGCGAGGTCATGCCCTATTAGAGTGCAAAATAATATCTCAAATAATTGTCAATTAAAATCTAACAAAGCGCGTTATAAATATAATTAATTATAGAGATTCTTAATATACATGATTGACGGGAATTAAAAGGTCTTTTTCGTTTTGGTTATACGAACCATGGAATGCAGAATGAAGAGAAATGCCGTGTATTGTGTGTGTTCATTGAGATGTTTACACAAATTATCTTCATTATTTTAAACCGGTGTCCCAGATTTCTTGGGACACCGGGAATTAATATGTAAATATAGAAGAATTGTGATTACGCCTGAACAATACATTTTAGAGCAAAAGTGTAAATTATAAAAGCTGTTCACGATTAATAACTGCATGTTAATTCCCTATGTCCCAGATTTCTTGGGACACCCGGTATGTATGTAGAATTTTACATAAATGATAATTGTCGTTCACTGTGTGTGAAATCTAAAAGAGATTAATTGTCAAAGTAAATAAGATCATGAAATAAAAATGGCGATTCTCAAACATACGAAAGGTCCAGCTAGCTGTCCCGAAATTAACACTACTATGTACAGAGCGATCGAGATTTATTGTCCTCGCCGCATTGTTCGGATTTTTTGTTTGCCGCATCGCTGTCATACTGACTACGGACAAATTCACAGTTAGCTTTTTAAAAATAAAGAATTAACAAAGAACATTTAAAAAAAATTGTTGATAATAAATGTTCAAAATACTTTCCTTTATTCTCAATACACTTATTTAATGCAGTCTGATTTCAAAATTACTTATTTAACTTCAAAATATCTGTCAATAAAATGAAAACACAAGCTGTCACTGATTCAAAAACAAAAGTGTTTATTGAAATGGCGGTCAGGTAGACAACAAATAATAATTTTATTTCGGTGGGAGATAGTTTTGATCATAATACGGAAATTTTCAAGTCATGGCGGACAATATATCTCGATCGCTCTGTATAATGAGTATATCAGAATTAGTCATGCCGTAAATTATAACCTAACATTCTAGTCTACGCATACGCACGCCTACCAACCTATATTTATAAACCTAACACAACCTTTTCTCTTTTGGTAAGCAAACTTATTAGCAATAATCAAATAAACTAATTATCAGATTCATTTTAATATCTTCATCGTCATAAGGTTAAAATATGTGAAATAATCAGTTAAAGCCTGTTTTACACAATTCTCTATGGAATATATATATATATATATATATATATATATATATATATATATATATATATATATATATAAATTACTTTTGTCATGTAAAATTCTGTACAGAATTTTCGTTAATTCTGTGAATCCATAAATGTCGATAGGTATAAAATTGTGTACACATAATTCTATAATAGACTTGTGTTATAATAGAATTATGTACCGGTGTTAAACGGGGTTTTTAGAACATCGTAAAAATCCAAGCATGCAGTAAAGTGTATAAGAACGGAAAATTCGTTGTTTTGGAATGAACATAACGGAGTGTAATATCAAACTACTTTATGTAGGTTCAGATGTTTCCGAAATGACATTACGTGTGGCCGACTACCAGTGGTTTGCCAGCGGCGGTGGTGGTGTTGGTGGTGATGACGGCGGGCTTAGTGTGAGATTCAGTAACACATATTACGTTTTCGTACCAGTTTCTTCTTGTCGCGTGCTGTGCCGTCCGGTGTTGTACGCGGTGTCGACGTGAGTTGATCCTTGCACAGGTCCACCAGGTCAGGCTGGTGCAGCAGGTAGAACATTTTGTGCATTTCACGCGGCGTCACCCGGTGTGAGGTGACAATGTTCTTGTAGACGCACTGGTCGAACTTGCGTTTCTCATAACTGAACGCCGGATTATTCTGCGGCTTAATGCGAGCTCGCCGTGAACACATTCCTAAACACATACATAACGCATGTAATATTAAATCCACAATGTGCTGTCTCTAGAACTGACCAATCACAATGAGGAATGCGGCAGTGAGAATGGTAAGTAAAATAGTGAAATACAGGCATTTTTCACGTGGTCTTGTATTCAGATGTGTGTTATGAAGAATGTGGCACGTTGTGTTATATTTCCAATGGTAGTCAGGAATGCGGCAGTGAGAAAGCTAAGTAAACTAGTGAAATGCCCGGACTGTTTCCGCATATACCTGTTATGTATACATCTTCTAGGTGGAATAGCGGCGTGGACAGTGCCGATTTGTACAGTCTGGCCACCGTGTCCGATGCCATGACATACCCGGTGCCAGACAGATAATTCGGGTACACCCTGTCTGCGTACATATACTTGGGGGCATACCTACACACACAAACACAGACACGTACAGATGTTTAGAAACTCCTGTGGTTTACAAGAAGATAAAGTATATTGTCTGTACAGTAGCACCTCGCAATAACGGCTACTCCCGTAACGGCGCTCTGAAATCTCCATCCGCGATACTATAATCCTTAATTCACTTACCGGCGTTCTTTACTTAACGCCGTTATCGCGATACGTGTCTACAATACGTAAGTAATATCTTACCATTTACTCTTCGTATCGGCCACCGGCCGCGCCCCACAAATCAACGAGCCAATCAGCAGCCCGGCCGGCTTCACGCGAGCCTTCAGCAACTTCACAAGTGCCGCCACATTCACAAACATGTCATCATCCGTTTTCATCACAAACTTCACACTGGCCAGACAATGGTTGTTCACCCATTTCAGCATCATGACCGATTTTAAGGTTAGATTGTTGTACGAATCAATGAAACGTTCCTGAATGATATCATCGTACTGTTGGTTCTCTGCGTAGAGTTTAGTCTACAGGTAGGAATATATGTGTGTGTATACAGTATACAGTGTCATTATGATGTTGAGGTGTGTGTGTGTACCTGCGTCGTTTGATTTTCCGTTTGACCCAGGAGAAAGGTCACCTTGACTGTTGCATTCGCCACGAGTGACTCGCTGCCCCAGCTCTGGCGGATAGCGTTCCGTGAGTCGACGTTCTCCACGGCGGAGCACACGATAATCAACAGGAACAGCGGCGTCAGACACAGGTGACTCGGCTGCTGCACTGAGGTGGTGTTATCCGGGAGGATGTACTGTCGCATGTCGCGCGATGTATTGTAATTCCAGCCTGCTATGCCGACTGTAAAACAGCGAGAGTAACGTATTTAGTTGCTCACAGTCACTGTACAATTTTACTATTTGTAACGCACATATGTATTTCTTACATGCAATCAACTATTCGATTCTTCATACACATTTAGAGACGCATGCATGCAAAGTTCGTTACATGACTAATTTGCTAATACATTCATTTACAAGTGGTTTTGTTTGTTGCTCTATACAGCAAAAATGAAATAAATACAGCCAATTGTGTGTGCTCATGCTTCATCTAAAGTTACCAAATAGTCGTATTGGTTGTGCGAAGCCAGCATATCAAATTTAGTAAAGTATTATACTTAGAGATACGTGTACATGGATTTTGTGGACAAGTCTCCTATTTTAATAGAGTTTATTTATTTAATGTGTGATTATAAAACATTTATTTATTTAACATCTAATTTAGTTAGACTGTAAATAGAACAATGTTTAGTATATTTGAGAGTATCTATTACTAAATATAACGATTTCTTTTCTAGTATGTACTATAGCTTACAATTAGTAAATAAAGTATGTATTTTCTTCCACAGCAATGTTAAATGTTATTATTATCCAATATAGAAATATTCCGATAACTTTATGTACAGTATCACCGATTGTGTTATCGAATTAACTGACCGCAACACTCGAGGTCAAATTCTTACCAAAGTCAAACAGAAATAAATCAAACGTTACGTAGACGGTAAATCGTTAAAAACTAACGCGAGACGAATTAATTAGTAAATAACAAACAATAAATATAAGTACAGTGTCATAGTATAAATTACATAATGCAAGTACATACGCGGTAATGTGAAATCATAAATTATTAATGAATATTTACACATACAGACACGTATTACTAATTGAGGTAAATATTCCAGGTATATTTCACTGTATATTCATTCAATATTAACTGTCTAACGGTGTATTTGTAAACTGTACTTTGACGTACAATTCACGATATTATTATTATGCGCACCCAAGGTTTATAATATGTAGTAAATAAACGTTTGCAAAGCACTGTGCATACCTACTAGATCCCCAGGTATTGTCTCACCTATCCTGGTTTGCAACTGATGATAAACGGGAACATACAGCAACAAAAGTACGCCCAAAACGGCACAACAAAAACCTAACCACCACTTTTTACTGGTGACCGCCGCGACATGCTGCTGGTCCAAGCCGCGTAACTCGTACGGCTTTAAATCGGCAGGAAATTGTAGTATTCTCGAACGTTCCATCTAGTGGCAGTTGAAAAATGAGAAGTTTAACACAATATTCACACACACACACACACACACACACACATCACTCTACATACCTTAAACATTAAGTAATTGATATGGTTCTGTTAGTTTCGCATCGTTATATCGAATAGTTCTGAGATTCTTTGCTTCGGTTGGCACTGTCATCGTTCATGACAGGTTACCGGTGAGTTATCGAGTATTCTGTGAGGTATACCATTGAAATTCACTAGTACTGGTTCAGTATACACCGTATTCACATAGTGCCGATATTCGAGTCTTACAATCTAAGTGAATTATTTTACATAATACCCGTATAAACACACGATAACACGGCCAGACGATTTAACAATCATTGGCACTTGTGTCCTTGGACTCTTTTGTTAAACTGACGTGCAAGGCAAACGAGTATTGCCAACCGATAAATACCAAACAATAATCTTACAATATTAAACAAATAACATTCTTGTATAAAACATTAAGTAAATCTAAAAATCACACAACTAAATAAACAAAATCCTATATATTCTAATTAAATATCACACAAAGAAGTAAGAAAATAGTGTAATATTTAACAACTGTCAAAAACTGCGCTGGTTGGCTACACTGAGTAAATGTCATTGCGGAAAATCACTGAGAATAAATGTCACTGCAAAAAATTCAATTGTTATGAAATTTACGAAATAGAATAGTCATGATTCTTAAATGTAGTGTATTAGTCATGCGTTGTTAGTAATTATGAAATTGCAACTCAGATTACAAAGCAAGTATTTTTAAACCACATTTATGGGTTATGTATTAAAGTATTTCAAAATAATATTTTATAAGTTTATAAATAACATAAAATTAATACAATACATTGTGTATTAAGTTACTGGTAAAAATAAAAAATTCTTAATTTTTAGTTATATAATTATCCAATTTAATGTGCCTTTGCCATCTGTGAATTAATAGTTGAATTATAGGAAAAGCATATACCTAAGAAAGAAGAGACCTGCTCTTCAGTTGTAGCAAATGTTCAATAGATGCCACTAGTATGTATATTTAAACAGTATTGTATTAAAAATTCAATAAGAGATATTATAACTATACTATTCTATTACTGATATTTTAATTACATGTAAATATAATTTTTGTAAATGAATATTACAAATATTGTATGATTTTAAAGTACTGCATTGAGTTACATGTATTTAAATTTTAATTCGCCTGTAGTACATGCAACCAATCTTACACTTAACAATGATTGCAGATCTTTCAGGCGTCAAATGTCACTAAAATGTCAGAATTTTAAGAAAACTCAAAGTATACAGAATTTTCGTTGAATTAACCAACTATATTCACCACTGTGTGGACAGTGGCGGTGCATGGGGTTGACTGTGTGGGGCGGGCAGGGTACAGGGTTACGTTCGTTATATCATTAATTAACTTTTCCCGTTCGCTGGCTGCCGCCTCAGATCTCTCGTTCAAGTTTTCAAAAGAATGTTCAATTAGTGTTTTAATTTGTTCGGCGCCCGGTAGATGTCACTCACAGCACCCGGTTACGATGTTCTTTTGGCACTTTTGTACATTTAATTACTTTATATCGATGGAACATAGTCTAGCGTAGGGCGTAGGCGGTACGTAAATAATATATGTAATGCATTTATTACCAGCTCAATTATTATCTATAAATATAATTTAAATATATATATATATATATATATATATATATATATATATATATATATATATATATATATATATTATATCTTTCATTATGTATTACCTACGGTGCAACAATAAAATCAATGAAATTTAATATCACCTCAGGTACGTGTGTACGTGCGTGTGTGTGCATGTGTTTGTTAAATATGAATTTACTGGAATGTTTATTTTAATTGCTTTGATTTATGGCAGGCATTCATAAGTATTGCATTTTTAAACAAGTTACACCTGCATATACACACACACACACTCACATATATATATATACCTACATATAGCACATTAGCTATACCCACACATACATACATAAGCACGTATACCTACACATGCATACATATCCACCAGGTTTAACTAATAAAACCCCAGCCGCCGTGATTATGACGAAATCAAAACATGCATTCGCTTTTTGTATAAGTCTATCCACACGGTTAGAGTGCGGCGCGTCGAATCGCTAAATTGGCAACAGGAGACATGTAATGAAGACCTGTGCGGACCACACACGTCGCCACCGTGATTGGCGGACGCCCCATCCCCGGCCCGCGCTGCAAGTTGGGCGGTGTCAACTGACAGTGCAGTGAGCTGGTAGGGGCGTGGCCTAGCCAGTGCACTATCACACTAGTGTCATAGTGGTGGGGGCAGCACACACACACACACACACACACACACACACACACACACAGTGCCAGTGAGTGATGGGGGGAAACAGCATTGTATAAACAGTTGAGCAGCGGGCATGGGCGTGGCTTAGCACCTCTCCCCCTCTCGCTCTGCTTATCTACTAAACGTTACACAGCGGGCACAAGCGTGATTTATGAAAAATTAAAAACCAAATATCGGCGACCATCTAGTCCATATTTCTTGTCGATAACGTTTGCGGTGTTACCCCAAATGTACATGGTGGTGCTGCATGGTGGAGATATATATGTATGTACATGTATATATAAGGCTCTATTGTAAGGCTGTATAATTTTACAAATAGCTATGCGGTTATCACAAACGTTCTGTTTGTAATTACGAAGTGCTGCCAATATACACGTTACCGGCCACTAATGTGACGGGCCGCATACTTGAAATTATTGTCATTGTAAGGCCCCCGGTCACACACTCTCAGTAATTGCGCCCAACACGGGGATGGAATCAGGAATAATTACATAGTGAGGTGTTCTAATTACAAACCGAGCCGATATAAGAGATATTTATTGTAAATAATGTGTTCTCTTTCTCCTAAAGAGTTGGCAGCTCACACCAAGCCAAGAATAAGAGTAGAAAATGGTTTTGGAAAACGTGGCCTTATTTTTTTAGTAGATAAGATAATATAACACAATTTTATAATTATTTCTAATAATTTTCTTACATCTATCTAAAAAAAAACATGAAAGAAATAATATCAAAAAGTGTTTAGCATCATTTAAAGGGCGTATTATATTCAACCTAATAATTAAAGATAAAGGTAAATGCTGGAAAAATAACAACAACAAAATCACTAACACGGCTCTGCTAATTACTCTGGTGGATCCAGAGCGATAATTTTTTTTCTACACTGTAAAAAAGTGTAGATTATTTGATTTCTAATTGCCACTTTCTATATAACAACGTAGCACTAACACATATATACATATATAATTATGTATTTGAATGCAGGGAGCTATATGAGTATAAAACAGATGTTCCTTGAATCGATACAATTATATAAATCGCTTCTTCTTAATGTTTTCCTCGAATAAACGACGAACATTATGTCTACGTGTGGCATTTCTTCATTTTCAATTAATTGGAATGATAATTACGAAAATTTATTTATATATATATATATATATATATATATATATATATATATATATATATATATATATAAAACTGTATGAAGTCTCTGTTTCGCAGAAATAATTGTTTAATGTGCTGTATTTTTTTTCTGCACTGTCAGAGTGTGACATGAAGAATTATTACTTGTTATATCAAGAGAGATGTGTGTGCGTGTGTTACTTACAGTGCTAAATCACGTTACGAATACTTATTAAAGTGTATTAGTAGAGGTATCTATAAGTATTGAAGGAGAAAAACTTAGATAGTCCAACTGTTAATTCTTAAAATACGTTCTGCATTTGTCAAACATCAAAGCATTGATCAAATCATTTAAATTTGACCATGGTGGCCTTGAAAAAAACGAACAATGCTTCAAACGCTTCATCAATGTTCGTCACGAATCAAAACGGACAAATAAATTTGAAGTATTTCACATTAGTCCATGGCCACTGACACAAACATGAAATTAGGGTTAGTTTGAAAAAAAAATTGATAGCATGTAAAACGCATTTAAAAAAATTGTTATACTTAAACTTGATAAATAGTAGTTTGAAGTTATAGTACTATCGTATTGGAACATAACTACACACACACAAGTAATATTAACAATAATTCTACTCATCGTTAACATGACAATATACCTACCGACAATAATATCTCGATATAACGGACTAAAATGAAATATGTATGAAAAGTTCAAATCTACAGAAAATTTGGCTGATTCTGTGTGATCACGTACTAATCATAAGCTCGAACATTGTTTACGAGCGATTAAATTAAGTGGAAATTGCGTCCGTTAAATCGAGGTCGTTGGTAGAATCGAGTGTTTAGTGTATAGGTATAATCTAGCTAGTCTCGTACTACCAGTAACATGTTGAGGATGCGGTACAAGTAATGTTCTCAGATAGTATCATCCCACGCACACATGGGATACTTACCTCTTACTATCCGTGAGTAATACATACGTGTGTGTGTGTGTGTGTGTGCGTGCGCTATTATGCATTTAATCTACCAATACGCCCGTATCGAAAGCCGCTGTAAACATCACACTTAAACACAAACTATGCATACGGCACTCGAATATTTATTCTTTTATTATTTTTGACCAATATTTACGCAATGAACATGCCAAATATAAATAAACTGTTTTGTCTAAGTACAAATGTAATCCACGGATCAACATAGTAGAGAATGTCTGTGAACTGTGCACTGTTATTATAAGTCATAAGTGAGCAGTACGTGTAATTGCGCTATGCAATATTGATTTGTGAATTTAGATTCAACATTTATACATTCCAAGCAAAGCACGGCATGGCAGACAGAGTAATATACATATTTGTTTTCAGATACAGTAAGACTCCGCTAAACGCAAAGTTCCAATACGATCCAAACGAAACAGCATTAAACAGGGTCATTTTTTATAAATTGATCCATTATTTCCGTAATTGTGTCTTCATGAACCGCGTTATAATGATTCGTTGTAAATCTAGCGCTTTTTTGGGTTCACGGAAAACCACGTTATATCAGCGTTAACTGAGGTAGAGTTAAGCGAGGCCTTACTGTCTTTTAAAAGTATTTGTCATAGTAAATATCAGTGAAATTAATTCGTATAACTCTAGTATAATATTAATATATTTTTAAGTAATATTTCTTAACATTTCAAGTGACTATTTCATGAATATATATTGCAATAAAATCATTTGTACATAGGTTTAAGAAAATTAATACTGTATTTCAATAGATATTTTTAGAAATCAGTTATTAAAACGAATAGGTAAGAATGAAAATAGTTTTAAGAATATTTAATATTAATACAAAAATAAGACTTACAGCTATAATTAAATAACAATGTTATTTACATAACATTAAATTATATTTAATCATATGCTGATACGAGCTAAATGGAGGAAAATATACATACGATGGAACAGTGGTTTTCAACAAATATTCCCCGAAACACTAAACATTTTGTGCATAAAATATAAAATATAGTTAAAATTTTTTTGACAAAAATTGATATATTATTATGGGTTTAATTTTATTCTAAAATGGTTGAACGTCACTGTATTAATAATTACATATCATTTAAGATATCAATTGATTTTAAAGTTTAAAGTTTAATTTCTTAATAAAATCAAGTTTTTAATATTTAATTTATGTACCTACCTCTAACTTGATAATCTGTATTCATATTCATTTAGTAATTATCACTGATAGAGGTAACAGATAATTAGTATTAGCGAGGTGCTAAGCACTTTTTAAAATTAATTCTAATTAATTCTTATGAACCATAATTTTTCAGGAATGTTAACTGTTTTCTTAGAATCTGATATTCTGTTAAAAATACACAAAATCTGATGTGATCGTGGCTAACATTGTGAACGGATCCGCGGAGATGTACCTACATTGTTTTTACCGCCGGACTCCGTGCGGGATTTGTGGTGCACGGTACCTATACCTATATAGGACAACAGTTCATCTTGCGTTCACAGCACTCGCCATTTACGTAATTTCAACAATAATACTTTCTATGTAAAAATAATTATCGTTAAATGTATCACAATCCAAATCACGTTATTGTATTTTAATAATAAATCATTAATCAAAGAGAGAAAACATACACACACACACATTCAGTATAATAGAAATCTGATCCTTACTCGGCGTAAAACCTCTACCTATCCCCCACCACACTCACACACATACACACGTATCCGCCAAGTTCCCAGTCATAAATAACCCATAAAACATGTCAAAACGAGCAGGAACCTTGTTTCTCGCACGCCCATTGGCCAACGTCGATGTCCCGCCCCGCGAGGCCACGCCTCCCAGTCAAACTTAACCCCGCCCCAAAGCAAATCTGAGTGCTCAGATGTGGACAGTAGTTCGTGGTGGAAACATCATAGTAGCCCGTGTGCGGTCGTCGACTGTTTCCATAGCCTACCGCGCGCGCACGGCCTGTAATTTTAATTAAATGTTTACTGCAGTGGGCAGTAATTGGGGGACGCGAATAATATTGTGAAACGGACTGTTTATTGGTAACGGAGTGTGTTTATTTGAGTGAAGCAGTGTTTTGAGTTATTGTTGAGTGAACTTTGCAGAGAACCCTGTTAAGAAAAGTGTGAACTGAATTGAGAAATATCAATTTCTGGACGAAATTCAACTTGTAAGTAAAATTAGTGTACATTTTGGACTTTAAAAACGAGACATTACAATGTAGCTATGCGATACGGCGCGAGAAACGGTTGGATTTTGACTGTTTAGAATGATGTGCGCGAACCGTTATTAAAGAAGACTATTATTGCAAGTAGATTTATTTTCGGTTTAGTATTGTTTTGTTTTTTTCGGGGGAGAAAATTAAAATGGCGACGGTAACAACAATGAACTCACATCATTTCGTCCGGCAGCCAATGGAAAGCACTGACGGCTCGATGGATTCCAATGATATCTCGAATCATTACAGTGGTCATGAATCACCATCGATTGATAACAACAGTTGCAGTAGTGATGATACGGTGTTATCGGTGGGCAATGAGAATCCGCCGGTGACGACGTCCACCACGGATAGTCTGTCGTTTAAGAATATCGAGAGTCACCTGAACGCGATATCGAACTTGACGAACACGACACTCGCCGAGGTAGAACGTAATAAGAACACCATGAACACTATCTCCACACCGAATAGTCCACTGTCGACAACGTTACTTAGTCCGGCAGCGAGCACCAAGTCCATATCACAAAGTCCAACACCCTCCGTATACCATATGTCCGATAGCAAGTCCAGTCCCACGTCGCCAAGTCCACTGTTTCGGCCGATGTGCGGTGCGGATTCTGGTGCGGAGTCTGCCAAATCCACGATGGATTCGTGTTACTTACGACAGACGACGCCCATGCTGAAAACGAACGACAATAATGAACAGAATATTGGCGGGCTGAAATTCAGCATTGACAATATCCTGAAAGCGGATTTCGGACGACGGATAACGGATCCGATTAATATTAAGAAGTCCAAGGTGAAAAAAATCGCACAATCAAAGACGTATGACGAATCGAAAACAACACAACCGACGACAACAACTGCAACAGCATCAACAGCAACAGTTGCAGGTCCCGTGGATCTCAGCAAGACGGAACCAGAGAAAACAGTGTCCTCGTCATCGTCGGAAGGTACCGGAGTGTCACAGCAACCGATGTTGTGGCCCGCGTGGGTGTACTGCACCAGGTATAGCGACCGGCCGAGTTCAGGTAAGAAACAGCTTAATTAATACACACACACACACTCACATGTACCTACTACTATACCTACCGACATCTCGATATAAAACTGTAGATTCATATGTGATATAATAACGAGTAGCAAACGTTAATGTTCGGGCCGGACTGAACGTTTTAAAAAATTAATATTTCGTTATGGTTTATTAAAGGATATTTTAACAGGTCAACATTTAGAGCTGGTTTTTTCGGCTGCCGTAGAATTTAATTACGTTTTAAGTTGGCACAGGCTCGCATTAAGGGTTAATCTGTGGAATTACCAATAATTAAATTTGTGAATGTTAATCTGCGTCGTTTCTAGAATCTCGTCAATTAGTACATAATTTATTTACTTACTACTGATAATATATTTTCTGAATTTAAAATAATTTCTATTCTAAATTGTAACATATAAATCTAGAAATATGGACAATATATATATTTTAGAATATAAAATATAAATTATATTAAAAAAAACATAATAAAAATTACATATATCATATATGTATCTCTCTCCGAACTACATGATCCGTATGAATTAAATAGATTTTTTGTTGTTGTAGGTGTATATGTCAGGCACATGTACATATATATGGTTAACGTGGGTACCTACGTGGTAATAATTCATATCTATCAACACATGCATACACACATGCCATAATAAACAATAGTCTGACCACTATACGTAAGTACAGCTACAATATTGCAGCTGTCTCGCACGTAACTATAAATATATTCCTATTCTCATAGAAAAAAAGTTTCTTTTTATATAAATCTGTAATTTTTGCCCTGTAGCTTAGTACATGATATAGTAATTAGGTACATATATATGTTTGCTTCAGGCTTTAATTGAAGAAATAATTAATTTTCGCATCTTCATTAATTTTATGTGTCGTAAAAAAAAAAGAAATGTATACAGGTTTTCGCAAAATAAAATCTTAGAGTGCGCGGTGCCGTGCCGCAGTGTAGGATTGAAAAGCTCGCGCTAGTTCACTCACAGAGCTTAAAGCCCCTGCAAGCTATCTACCTGTATTATAAAAGCTACAGAACTAGTTTTAGAGAAAAATGTCTGCTATCTTCAGTGGCGCATTGTACTTCATTTATAAACAGGAATACAATGATTATCTGCCTTAGGTATTTCAAGATACAGTGGAATCCGCTTATCTATAGTGAACTTAAAGGAACCAGGAATTTGATTCGCTATAAGCGAGCGTATACTATAACGAAAGTATTTAGTATGTTATGTTATTTAGTTGCGCCTCAGAGATACGTTCATTATAAGCGAGTTTTCACTATATATATATATATATATATATATATATATATATATATATATATATACAGTAAACTTCGCTTATAACGAATTTTCGGTTATAACGAACCAATCTATAAGGTACGAACTAAAGTATCATTAAACGTGTGTTATTTTTTTCGCAGATAACGAACCCGTTTATAACGAACTTTCGGGTATAACGAACCTTAATTTTTATTATAATCGCAAAAGTTTTCGGTTATAACGAACTTAAAACGGCATTTTACCAAATAATCAGGGGATTCTTCGAAATCTTTCAATTCCGCATATGTAGGGTCACCGTAACAGTTCTAGCGGTACTTGTGTATATGTGATTATTGTATGAAAAAAAAATTATCGGACCTTCCCGCGATTGGAGCGGCTCATGTAGAAATTTAAGCATGCCCCACATGCCCTGTCCGCCCCTGTTCACTGTATTTAATGTGTTAAAGAAGTACAATTATGAGTTACGCAATTTTGAAGAAAACACGTAAAGCTCTTACTTTAAATAAATAAAAATCATATAAAATAATAACAAATATAAACAAAAGTAAAATAAACGATTTTTTTAAATAAGATTCATAAAAACTATTGTTAGTGTACATATGTATATGTATTACAAACCAATATCTAACTCAATTTTGAACAAATCTGGATTTGTCTAGTTTTGCAAAAAAGTTCTTCATATTATATATCTACTTGAAACATGTACCTATGCATTAACAAAAATAATGAAATTTTGATGTTTATCGTTTATTACGAACCTCGCTTATAGCGAACTATTTTCGTCGGTCCCTTGAGGTTCGTTATAAGCGAAGTTTACTGTATATATATATATATATATATATATATATATATATATATATATATATATATATATATATATGTAGGTATGTATGTATGTAATACAAATCAAATATCGTAACGGTGATGTCATACTGTTATAGATTAATAACTCAGCGCTGTATGTCTCAAATATTTATTTGTTCCGTGCTGAGCGTAATTTATCCAAGTCTTGGCGTAATTAGTTTACGCTGTAACGGTGTCATATATCTGTTAACAAATTGTGATAGCCCACCCACCCACACATACACATATGCGGAGACATACCTCACATATACAATACACATTGGTACATTACATATACATTTTAGTAATATTATATATATATATATATATATATATATATATATATATATATATATATATATATAATGTTGCAAGGATATTTCACGAAATACCTATATGTGCATTTGTGGGTGGATATATTGAGCAATTCATATTAGTAAATACACTGGAATAGTTTTAATATTGCTGCTATATATAGAACTATAGTATAATTGTTTTTCTCCTGTGTGTGTGTATGTGTTTTTCTTGAGTTGTTATTTATAACATTTATTTAGGAATACCGGATAATTAGTCGCTGGCATAATTTCATTGCGTGTTCCTCGTTTAACGGGAGATATATGAGCAGTTGAAAAATAAATATGCCGGCCAAAATATGTACTCGGTGCCAAGAATTTTCGAAATGCAGGCTCGGCCTGTGCACAATTAATGCAATGATCGTTGTGAGTTTAGTGTGCAAATATAAAACATAACAGTATTTCTTCAACTTGAACGTGTAACGACGGTATAACGTAATATTACATGACATGATCATATACAGGCTGTTAAATGAATAAAATATGGCCATAGACGTTTAACATGGGGAATCAGTTTTTTCTTACGCAAAAGTTACCAAATTATTTTACACAAAAATACTTCAAATAAAAGTTGTAGAGAGTTAAATTTAAAGTTAGCAAACAGATTTATTTTTTTGACATTTCATAAGTGATAAATATATAGTGACATGTGTTACGGAAAGTATTATCCGTTATCGTTATACACTTAACGCCTTTTTTAAAATACATATTTTATCCGTGTAAATATCTGTAATCAAAGAAATGACAATTGTACAATTTATGAAATGAAACATTGCGGTATTTTCAACGTTCCTCGTTCAATTACCTGCGAAATACGGTCCTGTATAATGATTCTCCAGCGTCCAGCAATACCTAGTAATTGTACAGCAGAGGAGCAGGCAGGTTTAAGGTTTAGCAGCGTGGTTAATTTTAGTATGCCTCTATAAGAGGTGTATGTAATTGCTCGCGGCCACTTAACAAGCATCCTAGACCTCCTCACCAAGTCTTTAACTAAACATACACACATACATACATACACAGAGAGAGAAAGAGAGAGCTAGCTACTATCTGTAATCTAGCAAGATACAATTTACATTAAAAACATTTGTTCATAAAATAAGGACAGTGGAATCAGCTTATAGTGAACTTGGAGGGACCAGGCAAGTGTAACACGAGTTTCCACTATATGCGGGTTCACTATAAATATATTTTATTTTAAAAAACTGTATATTATATACGGGGAAACCCAGGTAAAGAACTGATGCTATTTATTAAGTAGAATAATTTCAACACAATTCACGTGAGCAAAAAATTCCTAAGTTGCGTTTTCTATTTTGTTTTTTCGATTAGAAATATACAGTAAACTTTTGGTAATCGATTTAGCTAAAACTATAATCACATTGTTAAATGTGTGGAATTAGAATGACGGCGTGTGATGTAATATCGAATTGCCAATTATTTCGATACATTTTTTTGTGTTCTATCGCTGGTCGGACTTTAAATTTAACAGTTTTCTTAATCAACATTTACAGAGATTCGCAAAAAAAAATAATATCTTTAATAATCCCGAGTGATATTCACCGCTCGATACTAACGGCACTACGTAATCTTCTTGCTATATTTTACGCTGTTACTATCGAATATTGTGTATTGTTATAGCATTAACGGTGTTAGTGTTAGTAGAAAGAATTAGTAGCTCTTTGTAGGGCCGATAGTATCGCGCTGTGAATTGCAGTCTATATGAAAGTTAGTTGTATGTTATCAGTATTTTCGTTCGTTATGTACAGAAGAATTAATGTATTAATTCCTTAATATATAATATGAAAAACATATTTATTTTAATCATCCGTTAACTCTGCACTTTGCTTTGAAAACTAGAATTTCCCATTTTTCCCGTAACACATTTTTGTTGCGTGAATACCTACCTTAATCGGAAAGAATTCACAGGAGCGTAATAAATTATTTTGGGAATGGCCCTTTTAATGCATATTTCATTCATTATGTATGTACGTATGCGTGTGTGTATGCATTTCCTGCGATATAAAAACAAACATTTTCAGACGATAAAAAATGTCCAATATACATTAACAGTATCAAATTTGGATAAACGTGGCCGATTAATTCATTCCAAATGGCTTTATATTTGCACACTAAACACATTTCACGATAACCAAATGTCTGGGGTTTTTTTTTACCATGAACAATACTGAATTTAAATGTTATTACAAGATATTTTTAATTATTGACAACATTAAGGGCCCATTAGACGCACACACACACAAACAATTAAAAAATAAACTTCAAATTCGAAACCAAACCCGTTTTTGTCCATTCCGAGTGAAAAGTCCGAAGACTTGTAAATCAGATGCCGGCATCGGACCGTACGCTTGCCGCCAAGTAGACGGTCGACCACCGGGCTTGTTCACGTACACACACGGGCTACGAGATGATAGTTTTTGCAAATCAATGATATATTGTATTAAAAATAAACATTTACACTTACGATTGTGTATGCGGAGTGATCAGGGGTGGACGGTGGCGGAGGGGGTGGTGTAATTAAAGCCATTCCAGAGGCACACAAACATGGTAATAAAAATGCGGGAACACATTTTGAGAATGACCGTATGGACACAATAAAAATGCGTTATGTCGTTGACCGTTGTAAACATAACCGTTGACTATAACGACCCTGAAGATATTTAAACCAATGGTTATATCCTAGTGGATTTTCATATAAATTCCACGGAATTACCTGATATTTCAAAAGCGTATACTGTTAATGATGATAGTTACCTATACCACTGATAGACGTTGTATACTAAGGATGGGATACTTGGTACAAAAATAAATAAATATGTATGTGCGTAAGTATGTATGCACGTGTGCATGTATGTATGTATGTATGGTGAGGAAGTTAAGGCTTAGATAATCAAACGTTTAAATCTGCAGTTCATAAAAGCGACCCTTGGGAGAGAACTGCGCGTGATCAACAGTAAGAGGGTTGCATCGTATAAACAACGTTCAGTGGCGAGGAGTGGTGACTGCGGGGGTGGACAGTGTTTGTAAAATATACACACCCTGTAGTACATACACACAGAGGGGTGGAACACCACCGCGTACTTTGAGCCTTGTTCCAAGATTTGATTCCTTTTAATGCGACAAACCGAGAATAATTTTATATCAACAAAACTAGTGACTGCAAATGGTTGTTTACCAAATACCATACATACCAAAGTACTTTATATTTTAAACACACACATATATACATGTAGACTCAAGTCTGATATAATTCAATCAGCAAAAACTAAAACGACCGCTCAATTTATGAACTATGGCAGGGGGACAATATAGCGAGAGGGGAGGCAGAGCACGAAACTACTCTTTATTAATTAGTTATGAATCTAATAATAGATATTAAATTATTCGAATCTAATAAGCATTATTGGGTACTGAAAAATATAAAGAAATAATAAAATCAGAACGCAACACGAACCTTAAAATGCTGTTCTATTGCTAAAATAAACTGTCTAACGTAAAAGATATACAGTGGAATCCACTTATAGTGAACTTGCTTATAACATACTAAATACTTTCGTTACAGTGTACACTCGCTTATGGTGAACCAAATTCCTGGTCCCTTCAAGTTCACTATAAGTGAATTCCACTGTAAGTACATTTGAATATAGGTTAGGACGCACAGATGCGACAACGAATGATGTTCTAGAAATAATTACGTTTGTTCTAGGCACTTATAATAATAATAATCAGCATTATTTGCAAAAATTCGAAAATGACATACGAAATATGAACAATATATCATTATATGCAAGTGTGCGTGTGTGTGTGTGTGTGTGTACCACCAACGACGTTACTAGAGTGGTAACACGGTAGTCCAAGCCGGTAACTGTTTGTGAATGCAACAATTGTTATATACACACATATAGGCATAATAGAATGTTAAATGCAATGATCCGAAGCTACACAAACACATACATACATACATATATACATATATATATATATATATATATATATATATATATATATATATATATTGACAGGTATATAGACAGACATATACGTACGTACATACAGGTATATATATATATATATATATATATATATATATATATATATATATATATATATATACGACACATAGAGAGAGTCACCGATTCAGAGGTGATACATACGGTGTGTTTGGAGACGTGATCCCGAATTCAGGGAGCCAATGAATGGAAAAGCCGTAAATGCAAACGTGCGCAACAATGCATTACGGGCTACCGCGAATAATATGTGTGTAGGTACAGTCACCATCTGTGACTCGACACACACGCACACACACACACACACACACACATTAACAGGCCTGTATTCAATAAATTGCAAGTAGCTAAATATTTAATTTTGTCCAATGTATATGTATAACCAAATTGTAACTAAAATCAGACCAATAATGATTGTATATATATATATATATATATATATATATATATATATATATATATATATATATATATATATATATATATATATAAACATTGGCTCATTTTCTATAAATTCATTCATATTTTCGCAATTGTGCATTAAAGAAGGACAATTATAAATGGATCATCATATAGCGAATCAGCGTTAATCGGGGCACTATTAAGCGGGTGTCGTGTTACTGTACTTTACGAATTCAATAATTTAATTTCTATTCATTAGAGAAATTAGAAATAGTTCTAAATACAACCCTGCAAGATGATTATCTATGTGTGTGTGTGTGCGTGTAAGATCTCTCCCCCTTGAATGTTAAACCCGTGAAATGCACACACAGAGAGAGACACATAGGCTGTATCGATGGAAGCATCGTATTGTACCGTTGAAAAGGACCCGTGGACAGCCGGAGCAATATAAATATTGAAATATACACAACACAGCATAACACAGACACAATGTTCACTATAGTAGCGGTTAGTGAGGTGACTGGATTGTCAAAATATTATGTGTGTTTGTACGTGAATGTGTGTGGGGTGGCAATGAATGGATCAGTTGACGCGTGGAAAATATGGATTAACTTATTATAGATACACACAAACACACACACATACATTGAAAGGGAAACAGCCTCTTTGGGAACTTCTTGTGCAGGTAACTTCATATGTATATATGCATGTATGTATATATGCATGTATGTATGTATGCATGTATGTATGTATGTATGCATGCATGTATGTATCAATGTATGTAAGTGTACCTTGTTGTATTAATATGTACTTGAAAACTACAGTTCATAAATATTCATTCTATTAATTTAAAATCTTTGCAAACTCAGTCCCGGAATTGATTATGCAAACAATATGTTAGATGTGGATTAGTAATACTGATTGCTCTTCACAGCTCGATACTATTGACGTTACTAATTGCGGCGAAATACTAACACTGTTACCACCATAATGGTGTAATTTTATAGCATTACTGTAGCATCAGCGACAATTTTAGTGGAGCTCTTAGTAGTGTCGATAGTATCGACTCTTATTCTTATTAACACAGATGAGCGAGCTCATGAAGAACGGGAGGATAAATTGGACAATGAAGTCTGTGCTGAAACAAAAGAATTAACAGCTGTACAACTACCAAATATTCTTAGGACGGTTGAAAACTTGTCAGAGTAGATTATGGAAACTGATCCTAATTTTTAACGCAGCCTTTCAATTCGCAGATCATTAAACAATTGAGTTCCTAATTATAAAAAAAAACAATGTGCAACATCATTACCGCAATTTTTAGCAAATAAAAATTAATTATATAAATATTTATTTAAAGTTATACATATAAACAATTATACATACTGTAATTTTGTAAAATGATTTTTAATAAATTAATTTAAAATGAATTTTTTGGAACCAATTATCAATTTTTGTATATACAGTATTCCCCGAATAGTGCGGATTCAAATAGTACGGTATATGAGCGGAACCGATTAACCGTACTGTGCGAGGTATTACTGGATTTAGTATGTTATGTAGTAGTAATTATTTTTATTTCATACCTCTCGGTGTTGAATTGATTTAGTATGTTATGTATTTAGTTGGAACTCGGAGATACGTTCATTATGAGCGAGTTCACTATAAGTGTATTTATTATGATATAGTAATTCCGAACGTTCTGTGTATGTATACTTTAATTACTGTTTACCGGAGAAAGTAATAATTATGAATTATATCATATGTACACCTGCGTTATATTTTGGTCTGTACATGACTTATCACTTAACATGTATAATAATTAACCCTCTCCACTCTGTGTCCTATACCGTGTTAACTAACGCTATTATAGGTATATTGTACTGTATGTAATACATAGTATGTACGTATGTAATGAAAATATTACAGTAATTAGTTAGTCTAATCTAAATATCATAACATTACACTGTTCTGTTCATGACATGTGACCATTTCACCTCTGTGAAAATTAACATTTATTTATTAGTATACATTTATGTACGAATGCCTCTAACTTGCCGTATATGTACATTTGAATTATGTTTTAAAAGTACGTGCAGCGAATTAAAAGTGAAATGGAAAAATCTTAACACGATTTCTACATTAATTAATCTGCATTCAACGGGAGATTCTTAATCTGTAATCCTTCGTGATAAATTTATGAATATTTTTATTTTTTAAAGCTAGCTAAAATATATACATTTACCGAAATGTGCCGGCAAGTATTTTGTCAAATTTACAACTGTTTATATAGAATTTAGCCGTGCTACTAGACAATACAAATAGAGGTCTTAATAATAATTATCGTAATTTAAAAGATTGATCTTTAAAATCGACAATATCGTAGTATGTAATCCATTTTAAAATCGGAATACGTATTTTATTTGTTTTCTCCATTAGAAATAATTGCCATTAATAATGTATACTTACTGTATTGTATTCTAGATTTATGTTTTCTTGTTGAAATACACTATAGTACAGCTCTGTACCACCGGACTATTCATTTAACTTTATTAATATTACGTGCCTGATTATAGAGATGCGGGGTAACTATCAAATTCTGTAGTTACGGCCTCCGTCGATTAACCAGTACTGAGCGTGCTTATACCAGTAAGTACTGTGTGTACCAGACGTACTCAAACAGTTGTACACCGTACCTACATACTGGAGTATGTAACTTTAAAATTAATGGAAACATATTTTAAACGTTAAATATTATTTCTACGAAATTAAGATACATATCATGATTAATGAATCTACCGTTGGAAGAATTTAAATTTACGTCATTTCTCCCCAGACTACTAAATCCCCCTAATAATCCAGTGGCGCGCGCATAAAAAACCACAATATATATTTGCTCTTGATAGAATTCTACAATATTTGCTAACAACGTCTGATTTTAGCGATAGAATTTTATCTTTGCGATAAAATAATAAAATAAAAATATTGTTAATTGAATTATGCGCGTATGTATGTATGTATGTATGTATGTATGTAATGTGTGTATGTATGTTTGTTATGGATGTGTGTGTATGCTAAAGGTAGTTTAGATTGAATATCACTTGTGTGCCGATGTTGTCACAGTCGAAAGGGATTTGGTTTGTGAACGGCTGATCTATGCTTACAGAATGAGCGAAAGAGGCTTAGTAACGCGGCTCATTCTGTCTGTGTGTGTGTATGCCTGTGTGTGTGTGTGTAACGTTCTTATGCTGCTGTATAGCCCGCGCACGGACCACCCAAGTCGTTCTCCGCTACAGAACAGTCGCTCGGATCTCAACTATGAATGAAGTATACTACATCATCGGGGCATTAGGGACATTCCAGTGCGCAGCCCACACATACATACAGACATACATACTGTGTTACATACACACACACACACACATATATACACACGCACTGTAAACGATAGTTTTGATTCCTTAAATAACATGCAATCAAATTGGAAATGATCACAACGGCAAGGTAATAGACCAGGATGAATTAAATTTTGTTATTTTAACCGTGCTCAGTTTTTGTTTTCTTTAGATTTAAACAATGTATGAATCAAGAGTGGCTCCACACGCTTGTCAAGATCAATTACGGATAATTCACTATTGTAATTGCAACACACATAGCTTAAACTTGCACTAAACTAATCGCGGCAAATAGTTTTTGCAGATCGGAAACATTACAAGTTGAAATAAATGATCGTTTTTTCCCTCACTTATAAATCAAACTTTCAAATTGTAGCACATTTATAACGAGAAAAGGTTAATACCACGAACTGATTGGATTTTAATGTAACTAATTTGTAATATGTCTGAGTAGTGCTGTACACTACAATCCATCGCTGTTTAAATTCTATGGTATATTATATTTAAAGTACCCAACGCTACGTACCAGTGAGCGTTAACCGAGCTACAGTTAGCGCTCATTGATGCGAACCTACAAAAAGAGCGCTAAATGAAACAGCGAGTTTATTTTCTATAAATTCATTCATAATTTCCATATAATTGTGTGTCTTCATGAATCGCGTTATAACGAGTCATTAGGAATTTAACATTAGGAAAAACCGCGGTGTAGCGAATCAGCGTTAATCGAGGTAGTGTTGAGCCAGGGTGTCTTAATGTATATAACGAATTTCGTTATTTGCTCTCATGTTCTGGAGATTCCTAGCAATATTTTGAAAAATATTAGAAATTAATCGTGATACAAGACCGAATATTATAATACATACTAAGTTAGTGACATCAAAATCAATACTGCCAACCTTATGGCCATTAAATAATTACAATGACTGTCCATCAACAGTAGTAAATATTGATTTATTTATACATCCTATAAACTATTTAGAAAAAATATCGTCTCGATATAAATAGCCAAAGGTATAACAATGATTTGTATTTTAGCTGTGCAATAAAATATCTAATTGACACATCAAATTGCTCTTCACAAAAGTGCGCACATAATTATCGTCAGCGCACCCGGCCCTCTATGCACTATATAAAATATTGTCGCGCTTGTCGCTTATTTTTTCATTGAATGTGTACATTTTTATTGGCCCGCCTCGCTCTAGTCGGATCGCTCGCAGGCATACAGTGTAAACCCGCCTTAATAATGGCTAATAATTGTTTACGCTTTATTGCCGGAGTAAGCGCTTAATTTAGGCATAATGTGAATTATGTTTTATTATCATTACTGTATGTAAATCAAACGCAGAGTCTCAACGCGGGCGATGATAGTTAAATTTTGTTACAAGATTATTACCATTTTCCCAAGCGCTGTAACTTCACTGCGAAATATGATAGAGCATTTTTGCGAACGCCAGTGGATTCAGCATACTGTAGTTGACTTGTGTGCCAAGTTTGAATAGAATATATGGAAAAATAAAAGCAAATTTAACCGATTCAAGTGACTATAACTGAAAAGGGGCTTTTAAATTATGCTATTAATTTTCACATAGTTTAATTTATCCATGCATGTATTTTTAATTAATTTACAATTAAAACTGTGATGAAATTGTAATTATATTATAATTTTCGTGAAAATGGATGAAAATGTTGCGAATAATATAGGTATTGGTTTCAAGTGTCAAGTATCGAAGTTTGTTAAGAATTTAATCAATTCTAAGTTGTTATGCTGTCATGGAGTAAGTATTTGATTGAATACTGCACGTGTATGTATCACTCACATATTCACCAGGTACGTGTATCCTTGGGTTTATCAAAGTGAAGCCGCTTATTAGATATTCTATATTGGTTTTCAATTATAAGCATTAACTTGTAATAACACATACGTACAGTTTGATTGAAACGCATTTGGGATTACTTGTGAGTTTAAATACATACTAAACATTACTACTTACAATTTACAATTCTAAATACATTTAACGCAACCCGGAATTATATTGCTTTCATTTCATGCAAGGAAATAGACTTCATTGTAAATATGTCTCGTAAATATGTTTGCATATATGTATATATATATATACTTGTACAAATGTGTAATTTACACATATACCATATACGAACGTTGTAGCTTTCGAGTATTGTAGTAAATACTCTAGTCAAAGAAGAGCCGTATGTACCTGTACAATGTATATATTACCCTTGCATTTCAGCGTTGTATTTAGCATATATTATTACATGCCGCGTTTGAATGTTAAACACATGGTTTATAACGGAAACTCGCCTATAATGAACGTATCACTGAGTCCCAACTAAATGCAATACATGTTAAATACTTTTGTTACAATGTACACTCGCGTATAGTGAACCAAATTCCTGGTCTCTTCATGTTCACTATATGCGGATTGCACTGTACGTACATTTGAATACAGAAGGTTAGGGCGCACAGATGCGATAACGAATGATGTTCTAGAAATAATTACGTTTGCTATAGGAAAGAAATATTTTCGCTTTAATTACAACTGGCATTCCTTGTAATATTCCTTGTATGTAGTGTTCAAGGTATGATTACCTTATTGAAGAAATAAATATTCAATCAATCTATTTCTTATATTGCAATCAGTGTCATACTGAAGCTCGTTTTCACTTCCACATAAGGTGTAACAGTGCCTTTAGTTTAAGATGATAATAACGGTAATACAGTGAACTTCGCTTATAACGAACCTCAAGGGACCGACGAAAATAGTTCGCTATAAGCGAAGTTCGTAATAAACGATAAACATCAGAAATTCATTTTTTTTTATGAATGCATAGGTACATGTTTCAAGTAGGTACATAATATGAAGAACTGTTTTGCAAAACTAGACAAATCCAGATTTGTTCAAAATTGAGTTAGATATTGTTTTGTAATACATATACATTGTACACTAACAATACTTTTTATGAAGCTTATTTGAAAAAATCGTTTATTTTACTTTTGTTTATACTTATTATTATTTTATATTATTTTTATATATTTAAAGTTAGAGCTTTACATGTTTTCTTCGAAATTGCGTAACTCATAATTGTACTTCTTTAACACATTAAATACAGTGAACAGGGGCGGACAGGACATGTGGAGCATGCTGAAATTTCCGCATGATCCGTTCCAATCGCGGAAAGGTCCGATAATTTTTTTCATACAATTAACCACATATACACAAGAACCCCAAAAACTGTTACGGCGACCCTACATATGCGGAGTTGAAAGATTTCGAGGAATCCCCTGATTATTTGGTAAAATGCCGTTTGAAGTTCGTTATAACCGAAAACTTTTGCGATTATTACAAAAATTAAGGTTCGTTATACCCGAAAGTTCGTTATAAACGGGTTCGTTATATGCGAAAAAAATAACACACGTTTAATGATACTTTAGTTCGTACTTTACAGATTGGTTCGTTATAAGCGAAAGTTCGCAGTAAGCGGGTTCGTTATAAGCGAAATTCACTGTATATTATTATTTATTTGCACTGTGCGAAGTACATGCATATTATGTAAAATAATAGCAAACAGAAATGTATTATTTATATCATTTTAAAATACTTGTGTTACAAATTTGAAATAATAAATTCCCGTCTTTTGCACTTGTATGTGACTGGTGTGGTATAGTTTAGACGGTGTTAAAAAGGTCTTTGTTTTCCATGTGACAACACCCAGTGCACGCCTACTCATCAATTCTAGCGATTCATATTTAATAATACGTCTTATAAGTGTACGTAATGGTCTAAGCACCGGGTACGACTGTAAGGGGGGTGGGGGTGGTTATTGTCCGTTTACTTGTGAACCAGGTCGATACAATGACAGGGTAGTGTAGTGTGTATGTGCACCATCTTATATAGTCGCCGCCAGCCCTTCACTGGTAATTCTCCGATTAGTTGCACATGATATTCCACGTACATGTATGTACCAGTGATTCTAGCTATTAATATAACCATACATTCATGTGTGTGTGTGTGTGGTACGTTATTGATCGATTGGTACTGTGTGTATGTGTGGTCACTGGTCGTCTAAAACCGTGTACCTACTGAATTATATACACACGTTACAATTCTCACCATTATTGGAAAATAATACTCTAGCACATGTACCCATTGAAACGTAATCAGATCTGGACAAGTGTAATATTATCAAAATACATAAATACATACGTGCATACACAGTGCCTGTATATGATTATAAATGAGTACTAAATGCTGATTTTCTATGGACGTACTCGCTCTCTTTCTTTCTAGACTGTGTACAGCATTATAGTTATAATGTGGAACAACTAACCAACACAGGTATTATCGCTTATCGACAATTGATAAGTTTGATCCGAAACCTGTACGAACCCGCACTTAATACCTGCAGTTACTTAGAAGCAAATTTAACTCGAGAATCAATGATTCATGAATTCAACCGTAGCCAGCACGAAATACAAACAGATTATTTTTGTTAATTATTTGAAGTTCAAGCTGATTCGCGTCTTACAGACACGATTGTTGCGTTATAATTCTAGAATTAACAACACATCTAGTGGTTGTTTGATTCTCTATTAAAACATCTACTGAATAAAAAATTCACATTTACAGTAATGTACTACGGGAGTTTTATTAGCTAAACTTCCTTTCGTTGCGGAATGGTTACTCTGGCGCAAATATAGGCTATGCGGCTCATTAGTTTATTAGCTATTAGTCAGAAGGCAGAGAGCAACTTGGAAGAATCGAAACAGGCCACGCAGCATACTATACTGCTCGTACATACATACATATATTCGTGTATGTGTGTGTGTGTTTCGTAACGGAAAGGGTAGACGGGCACGGACGGGGAATGACATCGCGTGCCGCTAGACCACACACATCGATGCCCCGGCCACTCAACACTACACAACAACGCAATCCGCTCTCTGTTCACTCTTCTATAGAGCTCTTGGAGACGTACACAGCACCGGCACAATGTACAAGATTCTCTCCAGACTCCAGAGTTTTAGTGTACAGTGTCTCCTCTGCTTGTGCTGAGACAGAGAGAAACTTTGAAACTAGAACATCATACTATACCGGTATGGGATTCTTATCAATTTGTACTTCAATCATTTTAATTTAAAGCGAGAATGAACAGAAGATATTCACTTAGTGGTAATTAAGAAGTATATATATATATATATATATATATATATATATATATATATATATATATATATATATATATATATATATGTATATATATATATATATATATATATATATATGTATATATATACCGGGTGAGTTTTTTAACCTGAGACTTTCAAATATCTCGAAAAATAGGCACTCTACGAAAAAACGTTAATTATCAAAATTTAATCATTCTGAGGGGAAAATACATTAGTGCAAAAAATAGTCCCCCCACCCCTCTCTTTGTGGGAGGGGCGGGGGTAACTTTGAATCTAAAATAGGAACCCCAATTTTTTATTGCAGATTCGGATTCTACGGCTAAATCTACGTACGATCTGAATGAAATATTTTGTTCGGTGCGCTGTAATTGTTTTCCGTTAGGCTGTTAATATTAACTTCAAAATGGAGTATTTAACTGCACAAGAGAAAATTTTAATAACGTTAATAAACTTTTTACAACGAAAACGTGATATTTGTTTTTTGACAACGAATTTTGAGTATTTACAACAAAACGTGATGTTTTTTTTTTATTTAAAACGTATTGCAGAATCGTAGGCATATGGTCTTAGTAGAAGAAATCGAAAAAATTGAATGTCGTCGAACAAAATATTTCATTCAGATCGTACGTACATTTAGCCGTAGAATCCGAATCTGCAATAAAAAATTGGGGTTCCTATTTTAAATTCAAAGTTACCCCCGCCCCTCCCACAAAGAGAGGGGTGGGGGACTATTTTTTTGCACTACTGTATTTTCCCCCCAGAATGATTAAATTTTGATTATTAACGTTTTTTCGTAGAGTGCCTATTTTTCGAGATATTTGAAAGTCTCAGGTTAAAAAACTCACCCGGTATATACCGAGTGGTGACCGCGACACCGGAACATAGGACTTTAACATGTAAAATCATATTTTTATAATTTCCTGCTTCCTTATTATTTCAGAGTAAAAAGCTTCAAATAAATGTTGTAGAGCATAAAATTCCAGATTAGAAGCATTAAACAGAATTAATTTTGCATGCTTTATAACGGCAAAAATTTAATTTATATATATATATATATATATATATATATATATATATATACCGTGTGTCTCACGGCGATCTACACATAGGACGTAACGCGCTCATTTGATTTTTTAATTCAAAATATTAATCTTTTACTATTTAGACAGTATAATTGTCAATTTGACGTTTACTATTTTATTTTATTTGTGACATTCTAACAAATTTTATCAAGAAAAACAAACAGAAAGTGAAATCTAAATTAAAGAAAATGCAATCAACAGCTAGTGCACTAAGAAATAACTATTTATTTGGAGTAGTGTTTGACACTTCAAAACAAAAACAATCAGATTAATATTTTGAATTCAAAAATCAAATGAGCGTGTAACGTCCTATGTGTAGATCGTCGTGAGACACACGGTATATATATATATATATATATATATATATATATATATATATATATATATATATATATATATATATATACATATATATATATATATATATATATATATATATATATATATATATATATGTTATGTATATCTCCACTCCCCTTTCATACCTTAAACCAATCACTTTATGGGTTAATTTTCCATAGCCACCCTCTCCTGTCTGATGGTGGAATTACAAATCAGCAGCAATCATTCGGATTAAAATTGCACGGTGCGCTACATCAATTGCTGATCAAGTGAGTGGCCGATATTGAATATTTATACCCGCCGGTCGGAGGAGGGTGCGCCCTCAGCAGTCCCGGGATCTTCGACCTCATTGTTTGATTAATATCAACAACAGCACCACTCACTCGGAGGCCTTATATAATGAACATTATAGAAAGTATAAACATACGTACATACAGACATACATAATGAAAGATATAATATATATATATATATATATATATATATATATATATATATATATATATATATATATATATATAAGGGCCCCACCTCACCTCTCAGAAGCCCTGATATCGAGTACCGACGTAGAGAACTAACTTGTAAATATTGAAAAACTATAATTACTTTTGAACAATACATTGTAGAACAAAAGTGTAAATAAAAAAGTTATTCAGAATTAACAATTGCATAATATGATGCCATATTCAGTGCTTAAATATGTTCCTATACGAAGTAAATCAATTTGGAATACTGCATTTCAATGATGGATCAGCAGGTAATGACACACAAATTTCAGGTTTTTTTTTCTGTTCATTAAAACAACAAATAATCAAAACGCAGCGTTTTTGTTTCATGACCTCTTAATTTGTCATTAAAATGCAATATTTCAAAATTAATTTACTCGTTACATAAACATATTTAAACGCTAAATATGACACCCGGTATGTATTCGATATTGTGAAGTTTCAATTTAAATTCAGTTAAGATAGTTAAGAAATAAAACATGAGTTTTATATCTAACGAAACCAAATATTCTACAGGGTGGCCCCGAAAATGTGCGATACGATATCAATTAATGCTCAAAAGGAGTATCGAGAGTCAACATCTAAATTTATTCAAAAGTGTAAAAATCGAAGAAAAAAACAGGTGTGTTAAAAGTCAGGTAGCTAGGACCATCAACGAATAACAACCCTCCCCGCGCAACCTTAATACACAAACCAACGGACACACAGACAGACATTAACTATCAGCTACCTATTATATTGTACAATATAATGAATTCTGATGTTGCAAATTTTCTGTTATTTTTTTTCTCTGTAGTGCTTTACTGATATACTTAACCCTCTGTACACCGAGGTGTAGGTAGTTGGTCAGTGTATTATTCGACATGGAATGTACGCAAGCACCATGGACATTACACATTTGGACGTGTGTATGCGTTTACACTGTAATGATTTCATAGACACACGTAATATGTCGCTACTAGCTACGACATACGTGCCAGTGGTTCTGTTGATATATGTAGTTCAATAATTTACGAGCGTATACAAGGGTGCCTGCTACACACACACACGTACGTACGTGTGTGTGTGTGTGTATTCTTAGAATT
Organism: Carabus problematicus; assembly: GCA_963422195.1. NCBI lineage: Eukaryota > Metazoa > Arthropoda > Insecta > Coleoptera > Carabidae > Carabus > Carabus problematicus. Next base: position 8,523,390 of record OY728583.1, on the reverse strand, counting down.
TTTTTACAACTTTGCATAAATCATTTTCAGCATAAAATGTGTCGCATATTTATAAAATATAAATTTAAGAAATTACCACAGTTATAAGTTTACAGCCCTGCATACATGTAAATATTAATTGGGGAAATGAATTAATGGAACATTAATAATTACCAGAGATTTGATACACATAGAATAGGTACCTATATGATTAAGTTGTATAATATTGTACGTTGTTAATATTTTCAATGTTGGTATGACTGTGTGTGCGCGTGCGCCTTGTCTGTCCGTTATAGCACGTGTGCGTGTGTAAGACACGGATGCAGTGAGCAGGTCACGTGGGTTTTTGTTACGGTGGAGACCTACCACAGAGTTTTGGTGACAATGTGGACAGATGACTGAATTTAGAATTAAAAACTCAGTGGCCGGGCCGCCGATGCTGCTGTTGTGCTATTAAAACAACACAAACACTCAATTTATATATCATGTGTTCTTTTTAGCTCATCGACCTCCTGTCGAAGAGCTATAGTGTTCGGTACGATGTCTGTAGCATCTTCCGATTTCAAAAATTTTTGCACAGAAATCCCGGACAGACCCCCTGGACCACGAAATGACTATTACAACATATGTCCGTATGTATGTCGCTCGTCCGCTCGCTCGCTCGTACGAGATTTTTTTGTTCCACCCAGATCTCCTAAACTACCCAACGGATTTTTATGAAATTTTTTCTGCAGATACTTGTTATGGTCTAGTTGTGCAAGGTATATTTTATTTTTCAAAATTTTCCTTCGCACTTGAGAAAAAAAATATTTTGCAACTTTTTTTCAGTTTTTATTTTTTTTCTCCTTTATTTTTCACTCAATTGTATTCAAAATTTTCTTGCATATGCAGGAAATGGAACAATATTTTTCCATATTTTTTATTTTGAAAAATTATGTAAGACCATTGGAGAAAAAAATATTTTTTAATTAAAAATTGAACAAAAGAAGATCAATGCATTTATAGTCGGCTTAGTTTGCTTTGCTTTTGTCAAGAGAAGAAAATGTATTCACACTTGTTTTAAATTTGTTGTTTTATTTGCGACCTAGGCACCTACGATTTTAAAAGTGAATTTAGATAAATAATAATTTGTGATATATTCAGACTTGCACATACGTCGATGAGCTGCAGGCATGGGTGACTAACCCATTCTTTGAATACTAGTTTTAACACAACCCCGCGCCCCGCTATCTTCTAACACATTGGAAATGTCACTGTGTGTTTAATGGGACACATGTGCAATGGTTTCATTGTCATTGTGTGTACTGCACATAATGTGTCATTAAAATTGATTAATTGAAGACTATATGGACTTTTACACGGAAACTAATTAATCGTGTGGCCTAATTAAACACAGGAGAGTTATATTTATCAACACCAGAAGCTATACTGTCTACAAAAGCAGAAGGTATACTTTGTAGGTGGACTTCTAGACACTTCTAAATGTTCTACATTGCTGGAAAATGAACAACACATTTAAATCTAAACTAAAAATAGACAATAAAAGTGATTTTAAAAAATAGTATTAGTTGAAAAAATATTATGTAGGTTTACTTCTCAATATTCACGTTTGAAAATAATAATTATGTAAAACGAAAAAAAAAAATATGTATACAAAATTCTCCCATAATTATTAACTGCCCACTCGGCTGTCTGTAACATTTTGATCTGAAATAGATGATTATTAAATAAAAAGCTATAATCATTTTTTTATTTAACCTGCGGTATTTTTGCGACGGGCTATTTTGAAATTAATTTCTGTTTTTTTTTTGCTATATTCTTTGTTATATTTAGGCCTAAACAGTGCTTATATTATTTACATATGATATTGTTAATAATTTAATGATTATATATTTAAGTGTGAAAAATTCAATGTTGGATAATAAAAGCGTGTGAATTGTATCCCGCGACTTTCTATTAATTACCGATGTAAGTGATTGTACATCATCAGGCTGTTGCATAGTGTACAGTATAACACATATATGTATGTATGTATGTGTGTATATGTGATAATAGAAACCAATTACATCCAATTATAACCTTTATATTGCCACAGTCGATAATATCGGAACAGGTAATTACACTGTTATTAAGCTATTACACATGTCGACAGATTTACGACGATTTATCTAGTTTCTCAGTTTTCAATTCGGAGAATTGGCCACGTGAATTACACATTACATATGTACGTACATATTTAAACCGTTTAACTTGGACAATTGCGAAGTGACATTTCACGTTGCCACAGCAACACACTGTACACTGTTATTGGGAGAGGCACGGGCAATGACGCGCCGGAGGTACCTAATGTATACACGAAACCGCAACATCGCAAACGGTATATAATTTTCACATTATGTTCATTCCCGGCTAACTAAACGTCCATACGTAATGTCGGCCACTGGTATCAAATGTTTGTCACTCTGCAAGTTCAAATCGTATCAATATTTCACCTGTTCGGTGACTTATTGTAGTATTAATTAACAATTTGACACGTTATAGCCAAAGCAAGTATGTTGCAAAAAATACGCATGTATTTTACAATGCGATAGTGTGTTACAGGCATACCTGTACAAGATTATTGCATACATCATGTAGAATATTTGCTTATAGACATGTATATACTTGACCTGCACATGTACACACACATATATACATGCATACATGTTTACTACTGTAGATATATATGTGTTTACATACACAGAGAGAGAAGTGTGTGTGTGTGTTTGTGCGCGCATGTGTCTGTGTGTGTATAGTCGACTTGACGTGTACATCTATATTACAAAATGCCACCCACCACGCTGGACAGTCAGAGAAAAATACGGGCCCTTGGCCTCATCCATATGGGGCTCCACACACACACACACAGAGGCAAAGATATCGGACACAGTCAGCCGGTACGACACTCACAGTCATACATCCGCGAGATCACAATCCGCTAATCATTGTGTGAAACTCTGCAGTTATTAAAATTTAACACTTTCAAACCGTATTTATACATTTTGCTATTACAAATATTGATCTGGCAACAATGATGGTTTTAGTATGAAGATTATGTAATGTTATACACACATACATACGTTTGTATATGTGTTAATACAGTGATTTTACAAAGAAATCCCACTATTTATTCTGCCTCGTCTGTATATACATATATATATATATATATATATATATATATATATATATATATATATATATATATATATATATATATATATATATATGGTATATACGTGTGTGTGTGTGTGTGTGTTAGGCCCCGGAGGGGCCTGTGGCATGTGGGTCTATGGGGCTCCTCCGACATGCTTTAGATGTCTTCATCAAGCAAGTATTTATGACGTCACCGTGGCACACACACACACATACACACCCCGCTGTATATATGTAGATGCTATTACTAAAGAAGAGTTAGGTGACTATAGTGTGGTAGACAGAGAGGTATATATTACGGAGAAAGCAAAGAAATGACAGGGTTGAAAAAAACACACACACACGCATACATGCATATACATATATTGAAAATTGTATGACTAAGATTTAAAATATTTTTATTATAATAAAAAATCGGTTTTTTTGGACGTTGATAGGCACTTGTATAATATAAATAGTTCTTTCAAGAATCATATAGCACACATTTATATATACATACAGCGCACACACACATGCACACATCATACACAAAACTACATACATGCAGACAGGCATAGGATATATATATATATATATATATATATATATATATATATATATATATATATATATATATATATATATAGTTGTTGAATTAAATTGACTTATTTAAAATAGCCGTCAGTGGATTAATGAAACGATTTTTGTCATTCCTCCGTGTGACTGACTGCCTCTTATTTTCCCGTCTCTCTCTCTCTCTCTCTCTTAAGCTATATGTATGAGTGCGAGAGAAACACATACACACTGTTATACTCGTATAGAGTGTACACACACACACACGTATACATGTATATATGTACGTGGGACCACCCATAGTGAAGACGGTGCATTCAAATTTGTTATGATGTAGTGTTCTTCTGTTGTTCTTGATCTTCTTTTGTTTTCACATATCGCTGCTCCCTTGTTTCCGTCCAATGCGCACGCACGCATGCGCACTTGTTTAATTGGGAATTATTCACTTGTTTTTTCATCTTCTGATAACGTGCTGTTGTTTTTGTTTTAACTGGAACAGGAAGTAGTGTAGGCTCGCTATGTTTATAAATAGGTAGAATTTATATAATTTATTTTTGTACATTAAATAAGATATTATTATTTTTATCATACTGTATATTATTTTATCGTTCATATAAGAATCCTATAAGATGATTTTAATTGTAGTTAATGAAGTGATGTTAATTTTATTGATGTGTTTACTTTATTTAGCATGTATGTGTTTGTAGTTAAATCAATAAATCTTTAAACATCTTAATTAATATTTCAGAATGTTTTAATTACTATGTGTTAATAATACATCATAATTATTAATTAGCATATGACACATACATATACACCGTGTCTGTTAATTATGATATTATAAACATACATGTATGTATGCTTGTTAATATGTTTCATAAAAAACCTATAATTATGAATATTCAATAACGATTTTTTGTGCTATATTTTTTTTGTTAAATATTTCTTGATAACCTTTAACAAATTTCATAAATATATTTTCAATGATATTCAATCATTGATAATTGCTAATAAAATTTGCCAATATGGCATTTTCATTAATTTGACGTAAATTTCAAGCAATCTAAAATTTTAATCTTGAGAACCTTGCAATTTTTTGTTCACAAATTCTTAAATGACAAATCTTTAATTTCGATCTCAAACATTTTTCCGGTTTAAAATTGCTTTTAAGCCGTGCTGCGTCCCTATCGCAGTATGCCATGCATTTAAGGTTATGTCTAAAACAAAAGACGGGGGTCATTCCATTAAAACATTTATCTAATATTTGTCTTGTTAGAGAGATAGCAGGCGCTGCTGCTGCTGTTGTGAGTTTCAACTGTTTCTCTCTGACTGTGTGTGTGTGTGTGTGTGTGTGTGACAGAGGCACTAGTATATGGGGTGTGTGTGTGCCGGAGTGAGATATACACACACACATACACGTACGTGTACGTTAGGGGCCACACATAGTGTTTTTCGGAGGAGAGTCGTCCAATTAAGGATGTGAAGCACATTAATTTGCTTTATATACATGTATATGTGTTCCACACAGCCAACTTCGACCTAACGTCCTCCTCTCACATCCGATTATTTCTGACTGTTCAACTGTTTTAGTTTTCATTTTTATTTCACAAAAATATGATGTTTATTCGAAATTTGCCGATTACTAATTATTAAAAAGTTTAATGTAAATTTCACACGTTCATAATTGGATAAATTTTTTTATTCCCGAAAAGAAAGTTTCTAAATTATTATATTTACTATGTTTGTTTATGTGAATGTTATCAAATTAAATTTAGTGAAATTCGAATTATTTTTTGTTGCTAATTTCTAATCAATTGGGCATATACAGGTATATTAATTGAGCTATGCATGTGTATATGTGTGTTTATGTGAATTCCAATACATAATAGACACATACTGTTTTTGCAAATGTTTTCACATATGAGTAAGCGGTGTCAGAGATATGCAAATGTTGTGTTAAATATTAGCACTTAACATATCTCTCACATTTCTCTCTCTCTCTCTCTCTCTCTCTCTCTCTCTATGTGATGATGACACTGTACCTTGATTATTAATGACAAACGTCATCTGTGTACATAATAAAATGAAAACCTACACAACAACAGTTATACTCAACATCGCGTTACCTATGAAAGTAGTACATTATGTAGTACTATCGTTGCGATATTGTTCTTGCATTACGCTACACGTAATGCAGTGTGCCAGAGTGCGCTGGGCGGTTGTTTTAACGGTTGTGCTGCGATATTGTTTGGCCGTGAAGAAATGAAACATGTAATACAGTAGTTAATTTTCCGTTGTGCATTTTAACGGACGACAATAAAAATATTGTATGTACGTGTGTACATGTACATGTGTGTGTGAGGGCGGGTTGTTGTGATTTCACGCTGAATTTTGTACAGTGTACACCCGTGTACTTGGACCTGTATGTATGTATGTATGTATATAATGCTGTCTCGCTCCGCGTGTTCCCGCTATCTTTGTCGCTCTTTGAGGTCTCAATGTATTTATTGCGCGTTTATGAGTCGCCCACCCAAATTGCCGGCAAGGTTGCAGCAAAAACCGTTTCAGCAAACCAGCCTCCGAACCACAACCACCACTATGTATGTATGTATGTATAAGGAGTGAGTGTATGTGTTTGTGTGTGTGAGACAATACCAGATTTAGTGCCATACCGGTACACACTGGCTCGCTCGTAAAACCACAGAATGAGTCTATAAGATTCGCCAATCTCACTTGCAAGTCTAATATACGGTACACAACACTACACTGCCTCCATGCATGTATGCATATACATATGTATGCACGTATGTATGTATGTAGGTAGACAGTGTCCAATCTGTCTGTAACGTATGTATATTCAAAGTGTTTTTGTATATCCGTGCATGTATGTATGGATGTATGTATGTTCTAATATATGTACATGACCTTTATACCGGGTGTCCCAAGCAATGTGGTACTGTAAATCTAGAAATATTGTGATTATTTCTGAACGATATATTTTAGAGCAAAAGTGCAAAGAAAAAAGTTGTACAAAATTAAAAACTGCATATGTGCTCAAATATGTTTGTATATCGAGTAAATAAATTTGGAAGTATTGCATTTTGACCGAGGAATAAATGGATGAATATGAAAATTATAAGCAGAAGTAATAGGAGAGCATGTATGACAAGGTGTATGGATATTAAAGAGGCGAGAGAGATATTTAAAAATAGGAGTCAGTGGCGAGCAATTGTTAGAAAATAAGGAATGAAAGACTTCTGTGGCCGGATTGCGCTGCATTGCTGGCGAAAACTTAGTCCATCGCAGAAACTGCGTAGTGTTTTGTTGAATACTTAAATGTATTTTGAGGTATGTGGCGATTGATTGTAGGGGAATAAAGGGTCTGCTGTCCCAGTAATGGGAAAGGCATGATGTTATGTATGTATGAATCTTTAGTAAAATTGCCGAGTTCATAAAATGGACATATTACCTCTTATTAACGATGAAGTTCGGAACTGACAATATTATATATACTCTAATGACATTAGATTTTGTTAAAGTTCAGTGTAGTGTAGGTGTGTTAGTTTAATGCCGCAGGATGTAGAATTGAGAATTCATTTACCAAAGACACTATTACGGCCAAACAAACCGGACCGATTCTGTCACCTTGCAACAGTGGAACAAGATATTTGGATGGACATAACGTGAAGATGAATTTAGCTTGAATATAGTGTATCATATTTACATATTTATTTCAGTTAATACTTTTCAAAGTACCTACTTAGTATCTCTTACAGAGATTCCTGTAATGGCCAGTTTAAAATAGACATTCCACATTATATTATCTACCTAGGTATGATAATTTTTTCAATGTCTCGACTGTCGCCATGATATATATTACCGTTATCTTTTGCAAATGTATTAACAATTTTTCTTTAAACACAATGAAACATTATGTTTATATAAAATAAAAACATGAATACATCTTCTTCATTGAGAGTGTATTAATATGTTTATTTATTCAGGAATAACTTGCCATTATACTTGATTCCGAATCAATGAATATTAAATAATTAGTATATGCATATGTGCATGGGAATAATTAAACATGTACGTCTCTCTCTCTCTCTCTCTCTCCCTCTGCGTGTGTGTGTGTGCTTATAGGTCTAATTGACTAAATTCAAAAGCAGAAAAAACATTCTAATCAAGATATATGAATTGTATATAGTCGAACGGCAATTATGTTCTTTGAAAAATTAAGTTTACGATAATTTTATAGCCATTTTAAGCGAAGCACCAGCATAAATTAAGTTTAAAAGCAGAGTATCATGTCACACACACACACACATACACATGTATGTACATACACCTATGTGCACACATGTGTGTATGTATGACGTGAAATCTACCTGTGCTATGGTTTACCATTATACCAAATATATTTAGTAATAAAAATTTTGTTGTCAAACTATATCGTGCGGGGTGAGTAGGCTGTGCACGCGATACGTCTTATGTTTGTGTATGGTAGTGTACAAACAGTTCTGTATGTGTACAGTCTTAATTCATGACAGCGGTGAGAGCACAACTACTCCACCGTGTCAAGTGTTATATTGTTGGCAGCCCTGGACAGGACAGACACAGGGCCGGGCCTTGTTAACAACCCGCTCACTATATATATATATATATATATATATATATATATATATATATATATATATATATATATATATATATATATATATATATATATATGCACAGAGGTAGTTGTTGACATGACCGCAAATAATACACGTTGAATATATAAAGAAACTACACTATTAGATACACCGTACGATTGATTACATTATGCCTGGTTGACAAGGTTTAAAAAGTGAGAAACAACAATTCTAGAATTAAACCGTTACTAAGCCAAACCAATCCATTTACTTATGATGTTAGTTATTTGAGTTTTCAACATAAAATCGACAAAAAAACAACTGATTCCCGTTGTTGAAACGAATGTTTTAGAATGAAAACAAATCTAGATTCATCTGATTCTCGAATTAAACCACATTCATTATTATAAGAATTTAAAATTTGTAGAATATTTGTTGTTTATTTTGCGTGACGAATTAATTGTATTTTTATTCATTCTTTGCAGTATCCAATAATCTTGCGATCATGAATACGCTTATAACTAATAACTACACATTAGCGGGTAGTGTGTACGTATAATACCCGTGACACAAGGGCACTAGCCGGAGGGTGTCCGCCCTCCCCCCACACTTTCTCCCTCTCATGGTGTACCGTGAAATTAATGTACTTGATGACATGTTCAATATATTCCCATATACGTGTGTGTATGTGTTGTTAGAGTATGATGGCGGGACGGTGAGTGTGACGCCAGCGATAAGCCCGGCCCCGGAGGCACGGCCCGGAAATGCACCCGGAGTAGAGATTAACCCGCCGGTAACTATGTCAACACTACATACATGGTGTCTTATAAAACCGGCCGGGATATTTATTAGTCTTATGACAAGCCGTTTTCGGAGCCCGTTATTTTTTAATAGCAAACACGAAGAGCACAACTTGCATTTTCTTATTATACAGGATGACCTGTATAATCCGAACTAATAATTGCACTGGTTAATCTGGATTACCAAAACATTCTTCCAATAAAGGGCTCTTTGTTTTAAAATAAAATGGAAAATTGTATATTTTTTAGTATTTCTATAGTAACAGTGTCGAATTTCGTAGAAACATTTAGCAGCTGTTAGTGGTGCTGTTCGGATTACAGGACGTTTGGAGTTGCGCATGTTCGGATAATATGAACCTCACCAAAAAAAAATGTTTGGTGAGAAAATCAGAGGAATAAAAATTAGTCATGATTAAATAATAAGCAGAATATAGCAGATGATAATCATATCTAATGTGAAGATATTAACTACATTCTCATTTAATTTCTAAATACAGTAAGACCCCCGCTCGCCGCGGAGTATACATTCCAACAAGTTCCAGTGCTAAAGAAAACAACGTTAAACCAGATCGGTTTAATGCTGGGACGTTTTCTATAAAGTGATCCATAATGTCTGGTAATTGTGTCTTCATGAACCGCGTTATAACAAATCATCGTAAATTTAGCGCTCTTTTGGGTTCACGGGAAAACCGCGTTATATCGAAACAGGCGTTAATGGAAGCCTTACTATATACAACGCTGAACGCGGTGATTTTAGCATTGTCTCATTTTCTGTAAATTGTGCCGCATTATAAATGGATCATTATGAATTTACGCTTTTTTGGGGTTTCAAGAAAAACCGCGTAACAGTGAATCAGCGTTAATCCGGGATAGCGTTAAGTGAGGGTCTTGCTGTAATACATTTCTTACTACTGTAGTTTGTGAATACAATAATATATTTATTTCTAAGAGGAGAAATTTCAATGAAAAATAAATTGTGAAATGTTGCTTTTCACAGAAGATGTAAATTTATTTAGTTGTAAATGGGATTACTTTATTTTTTGTAACATTTGCCATTTCTGTAGCCTCCGGAAAGGTACAGTTGTATCTATTACACAAATGTATATGTGTGTGTCTGTATGTGTGTGTGTGTGTGTGAATGGGGCTGTCTGTTGCCAGTCAGATCGTGGTTTAATTAAATATTAGCCGGGGTCTGTCAGACGAGGGTTATACCATCATGTGGTACACACACACAAACTCGTATGCGCTATTTGTAAATTTGTTGAACTGTCAAGTTAGTTCCTTTGTAATCGTACACCTCTAATCCGCGACAAAACAAAGAAAATACGTATGAAAAATCAACGATATTACAACAGGAACTACACACATACCTACCTACATGTAACAAACACACACACACACACACACAGAGAGAGAGGGAGAGGGAGATAGGGAGGCAGAGAGAGATTTTTCAATATTGTTCACGTTTAAAATTTCCCCGTCACACAAAACAAATGACTCGGAAAAAAGGTTTGAATTTAATTGAGAAAACGTACAGTAGGCCGTGGTGGTCAATTGAGTGTATGTAATATTATCAGCAAGTGACACACCCGAACACATTTAGAACGAGCGAGCGTTAAATGTATTGTAAACTATCAAATAAAATTAAGAAATTTTTATTTCGCGTTATTTTTTCAATGTTCACACTCCGTCAAAAATACGTATATACCGGGTGTTGCATAGGGAATGCAATATTATTTTTTTACACGTCCGGTAGTGGAATCGGTTTTTATGGCGTCAAAATCGGGACAGAAGTAAAGCATTTACTCCCTAGGAACGAAAACACTTTCCGTAAGGGAGTTTTTATTATAACAAAGGTTTTTGTCTGTTGTCATGGTACGGGTTGCTTTCAAAGGCTTCTAAATATTGCAATTTCGCTCCGATTTATTATAAATCATTATTTATGAAATTAAGTGTTTCTACTCCCGAACGTGGAAAAAAATGGAAAAAACTCCTCGGTAGACACCACCATTTTTTTTTTATTTAATCAAGAGAAAATGTTAATGCGTCATTTTCATGATAATATATCAGATATGAAATCCATAGCTATCTAATATATGGATAACAAGATTATGGTTATTGGTTATGGATATTGGTTAGTTTATATTATTGTACTTCAGGAATATATCAAAATTATATTAATTTTTGAAAATACTACTTGTATTTAGATGTAAGTATTGATAGATACGAGTGTGATTAATCGTAAATTACATACCGCTAGTGCGGTAATTACCTAGAATTACACATTAATTATTAATAAACAGCTTATTGACTCCACACACACAGCCATACACACACACAGCTCAGCTAATAATAATAATTAAATTATTTATTTCTCTAACTGTACATTACATTCAACAATATTTATTACTAATCCGTATTTATAAGTATATTAATCACGTATAATTTCAAGTAAAGGCTATTCAAAATGGCAGCCGGCTTTACATGGACGGTGTTAACCAGTAACGGTAGAAAATATTACCTACATATTCTGAAACAAAAACATAATGACTATTTTAACTGAATTTTGTGTTTATTATGAAATATACTAATTTGATGTTTTTTTCTCTATGTTGCAGGAAGAAGTAAGTACCGAAAAAAGTCAACTGAATACAACACTGGATTGAACTGTGAGACAAAATTTTATTAACTTTTCTATTGAGTGTCCTGTTGATTTACCTACCTACCTACCTGTATTTATCAAAATAAAATAGAAAAATTATTAAAGTGAAGGTGGTATCTGACGTCGTGTAGGTTCAGAGTTAATAATTTTATTCTGATATCGCGAATTATCAGCAATTGATTTATTACTTGTCCTGGTTGATTACGATTTTGACATTGTTCGTCGTACGTAATTTATATGTTTTCCAATGAACATAATTGAAATAACATTCAATTTTGCAAAAATTCGTTTTCTGTAAATTGGTTCGGGCACTAAAATTGCGTTAATGGTCTGTAAAAAAATGTCACTCGCATTGAACGTAGGCATTGTATAGTAAAATTGTGATAACAATATTTATCTCGCGATTTTTCAATCAACTCCACTGATGTAAAACTGTTGCTGCCGTACGTATGGTGTTACTAACTCCCCCAAACAGGGGGCACTGCCCACTCAGTCACTTTAACCCCCTACCCCTCCAGAGGTTAGTTTACAATGTAACGTGCTCGGATTTTTGCAAATATAATTATCAAAGTCGACTGTTTGTATTTATTAATTTCTATATAGGTCTCGCTCTCTATCTCGCTCTCTCTATTAGTCTGTCTATGTTTGTGCATACAGGTTAGGAATAATTGCTTTTGCAAGTTTACAAGACGTCTCTCCTAGCGCCGTCACTGTTGCTCGTCCCGTGTGTCTTTGTCGTACAACATTGTATGTATGTATGTACGTTTTGAACTATAACAGGGTAGGGTAGGGCCAGAAGGCGCTGCCAGGGCTGGCGGCAGGGCAGACGAGGGTGGGTTAGGGATGATATTTGAACGGTGGAATTTCCTTAGTAAGTCTTTAGCAATTCCGAGCGTGTATTTCGCTAATTGCTAGCGGCCTGTCAGGCCATTGTCTTACAAGACGAACCAATAAACGTCTTATCTTCACACACATACACATATACATACATAGACACTGACAGTATAGATAATTACTTCAGCAAATACACATCCAGTGATCGCTTACATCCCTAATCCGGCAACCCCACGTCACTTCTGATAGTTAGACACACACACACACTATACTATACTATATACTTCACATGATAACTTTAAATATGCACCGCAGATTCATGTGCATCGGACACTAGACACCGCTAGGGAACATTGGAGATATGAATGCACGAGTAAGACACAAGTACCTATTGTTGTTGTAGTAGTTTTGTGTTTAAGAATCCGACTTGTGAGTGAGACAAACGACAATTAAATGCTGTAAAATTACAATAGTCAGAAATTAGAAACAAAGTCTATACGTGTGTATGTATATCTATGTGTATGTGTGTGCATTTGGAATTAACTTCCATACAGTTGTCATTAATCATTCCGTAATGATTGCGCCGGCACGTACAAGCAAACGTGCGCGCACATACCCCACTTGCCTCTGGGTTTATCGCGCGCAGCCATGGACGCAACGAACTGGAGGTACAAATACATGCGCGCGCACACACACACACACACACACACACACACACACATGCATGCATGCATATACACATACATACATATACCTAACAGGTATACGTACATGGATATAAGGGTAGTGTCTTTAATCATACCGAAGGATCAGCAATGCATACAGAGTGCGAATATATACAGATATAGGAGACACACACACTCACATTTTCATTAATATACATACGAGAACATATACGCAAGCAATGCTGTAAGGTATTCTATATATTCAAAAATATAACAATTTTGCACTAGTATATATAGGGATTACATATTGTATCTTTCATTTTGTAGAAGAAATATATAAATAAGCAACAGAACTTAACACAAATAAGAAATTTCGCCCGAATACAGATAAATAAACTATTGCTAATATTCATTCATATACCGGGTGTCTCATCAAAATGGTGTTACATACAGGAATGTAATGTTATTTTTTACACGTCTGGGAGCAGAAGTCGGCGTCAAATTCGTAACAGAAGTGAAGCATTTACTCCTTCGGGACGAAAACACTTTTCGTAAGGGAGTTTTTATTATAACAAAACTAAGGCTTTTGAAAATAAATGTCTGTTGTCATGATAAGCGTTGCATGGAAACATTTATAAATGTATCTAAATATTGCAATTTCGCTCCGATTTATTATAATTTATTATTTATGAAATTAAGTGTTTCTACTCCCAAACGTGGAAAAAATAGTATATACACCTCGGGAGAGACCACCATTTTTCCCTCGATGTATTTGAATTCAAATTACACCTCAGGAAAAATATGAAGTTTCTCTCCCTTGGTATAGAACGTTCCCTAGCATATTTAGAGCAAAAATTTAATACAAATGTTGTCCTGAAGCAAAACCGTACATCGAATAAATTCAAAGTCTATTAAATAATATTTTTACACGTCCGGGTGTAGAAGTCGGTTTCTATGGCGTCAAAATCGGGACAGAAATGAAGCATTTACTTCCTAGGGACGAAAACACTTTTCGTAAGGCAGTTTTTATTATAACAAAGGTTTTTGTAAATAAATGTCTGTTGTCATGGTACGCGTTACATGGAAACATTTCCAAAGGCTTCTAAATATTGCAATTTCGCTCCGATTTATTATAATTCATTATTTATTAAATTAAGTGTTTCTACTCCCGAACGTGGAAAAAGTAGTATAGACTCCTCGGGTGAGACCACTAATTTTCCCTCGATGTATTTCTAGCCCTCTGGCTTCAAATTACACCTTAGGAAAAATAAATAGTTTCTCTCCCTTGGTGTACTATCTATCGAGGAAAATGTTAACACTAGAAAATAACGACAAATAGGTTGTTTTATATTATTGTCATGGTTTTGTTCCCCACAGCTAATACTATATTTATAGGACAAAAAAGTGCTAAATCGACACTGTTTTTAATTCTGTATAACTTTTATATTACAACTATTGCTCAAAATATAATAGGGTACGTAATATCGTCTCGTACAAATATTGTGCCGAATTCAACTCTCAAACTTAACTAAGTTCGATCCTAAATAATAACAACAAAAAAGATGAACTTATATGCATTTATATTAGATAAACAAGGATACTACACGTTACCATGGAAATTAGGGTCTATCCTAAAGTTAGGAATGAGAGCTGAATTTGGCCCAGTGACATTAGATGCCTTATGTAACACATTGCGATGAGACACCCGGTATATATACACTATAAAAATATCTTCCTAATTGAAGCAAGAAAACTGGGTACTAAGCCTGCATTCTGATAACTTTAAGTGATAATAAAAATATGCCAATTATTTTAAATACCTGCACATTGCTATAACAGTTTGTCTGTTTTTCTATATCCGGTTATAGACATATAATGTTTTTTTTTTTTTTAATGCGGGATTTTACAAACTTTATTTCGTATCGGACAGCTGACAGTCAAACAAAGCAACTTGATATTGTATATAGCGTATAGAATTTTCCTACTATATTATACGGTACATTTATAATAATTATAATTATGTAACGACATACTAAGTATTAAATCGTGTACATTTTTTTGCTGTATAATTTAGCACACATTTCTTTTAAAATATGCTTTTATTGAAATTTTCTTCGAAATTGAAAATTAGCAAATATTCCAGAAACTCGTCAATATACGAGCCCCTTCTCATATAAGTTGACGCAACTTATGATTTTTCAGAAATTCGTCTTTAGAGAGCAAAAATACAATGCAATACAATGCTTCAAAGTGTTTTATTCATTTTACAACATGTTTAGCATCTCTTAACCACAAGAATTACCTGTTCCGTGACTAAAACCGATAATTAACACAATATATATATATATATATATATATATATATATATATATATATATATATATATATATATATATATATATATATACGACGTTTATTGTGTGTGTGCAGACTACGAAGTTAAAAGTTTCTATAATTAAGACACTATTTTTACCTGCAGGTCCACGATCGCGGCGCGTCAAAAAACCGTGTCCAAAGGGCGCCCAGGGCCCCAGTCCCACGGAGGAGAAGCGACCGCGGACCGCGTTCTCTGGGGCCCAGCTCGCTCGGCTCAAGCACGAGTTCGCCGAGAATCGTTACCTGACGGAACGACGTCGTCAGCAGCTCAGTGGAGAGCTGGGACTCAACGAGGCACAGATCAAGATCTGGTTCCAGAATAAACGGGCGAAAATCAAGAAGGCCTCGGGCCAGAAGAACCCACTAGCCTTGCAACTGATGGCCCAGGGCCTGTACAACCATTCAACAGTGCCGCTGACACGGGAAGAGGAGGAACTACAAGAAATGCAGAACAAGAGTTCATAAAGAGAAAGAGAGAGAGACAAGTTTTATAAATCATTGTGTGCGTGTCTGTGTGTGTGTATTACGATATATTTTGAACGTTTTGTGTTATCTACAAATAACAGTTTGTACTATTAAAAAGAATTTTGTGATGAACAAATATGTAACAGTGAACAATAACGAGGCCCGTCTCTTTGCAATGATGACAACAATTATAATACACGCCTAGGGGAATTAGTGATTTTTTGTTGTTGTTAAAATTTATGTGGCTTTTAAAAATATGTTCCCAGAATTTCATCATACAAAATAACATTTCAGATCAAGACATATCTCAAGTATTTTATACAAAAAATGTGAAAATATTGCATGAGTTACAGTTACCGGGTTATGCGGATGGCGGTTGGTAACAACTGCTCCCCGGTTACAGTTGTAAAACTACTTTTTTTACCGTCGTCTCGGTTACCAGTATGTAGAAATACTGTGAACGGTGTTTGGTTTTTTGCTCTACTGCTGGTTGGTAATTCATCGGTCACTTCACGAGCACTGTCTCCCAGTCAGTAGTGGAAAAACTGTTATTAATGCCCGTTTACACCATCCATTTATCGCGGATGAAACATTGTCTAAAGTCGCGGATACACTAGTAAATTGAATACAATTGTTTTAAAAAAAATCGTTTTTTAACAGTAATACATTAAATACTTTTGTATATGTCTTGCTAAATTATTTATTGATTTTTATACGCGAAGATAATCATATATTTTTATAAATGTATGTGTGTGTGTGTGTATGTATATATGTGATATTAATTATTACCTGCTATTAAATGATTATGGAAATGTGTTTGAGGAAAACTAGAAAAGTTAATAATTTGTCAAAATAATTTTACCAATACAATAATCATAATAATATATTATGCTTATCACATGTACATACACACAGGCATATAGTACAGTGGCGGACTGAGAAATATTTCTCGCCTGAAAGAAAATTATATGTGTTTATGTCAATTTGGTATATGATGCGTTGAAAATTTTAAAAGATATATTTTTGAGCCAATTATTAAGATACCCATGGCCGTATCGATGTAAAAATACACAATTACATGCATGAACATTTGTATTTGTGAGAGATTTTTGAGAATATTCTGTGGAAAGTCGTGATGTGACTTTCTATATCAAGTTATTGTACATATTATTATTTTTACAATTATACCTTATTGTCAAAATTATTTATGAAAAAATATGCTATGTGATTTTGAAATGACTGCAGATAATAATCAATATTGTGTTTTCAAAATCGTATACATGTATTTTCAGGAATAATATTTGCCAGACTCGAAGCAATATTTATATTATACATACATATACAGTATATATATGTATATATATATATATATATATATATATATATATATATATATATATATATATATATATATATATATATACTATATATACTGTATATAAGGTTTACTATATATACATATATATATATATATATAGCGTTGTACATTAATTAGGCAACCCTTGTAAAAAGTTGATTAAGTATTATTATATAAACTATATAACTTATGTACTATTAGAATGAATAACATTGTCTGTGAAATATAATAGTAGCCTATATATTCCTATATGTTCTCATCATGTAGAAATTCAACAAAAATAATTTATTTCTCATCATATTATCATTAAAAATAATAAATAATAAAAAAACAAAACACAATCAACCATTCATTTCTGTACGAGCGATAAAATATTCTCTAAACCTAGGGCGACTTTGATCTCGGCAATGCAATTAAACAATATCGAAGCGGAAACACTCGAAACTTGATTCGATATTGTTTCAACTCGTTGAAAATAAAATCGCAACATTTATCGCTGTACCCCGGTGCACTTCATAAAACAAATGATGCGATTTGATTTCGACGCGGCTCGGCTGTGTAGTGTGCCATGTTACAGACTTGGATGGGCGTCATACCGAATGGAAGCGCATCGCGTACATACGTAGTAATTGTATATTATATAAATGCATACATACATATAATATATGGAATATATGGCTCTTTACCTAAACTTGTGTACCTAGAGAGCGAGATTGTTCATATATAGGAAATAATTAATTATCAATTCTAGATGATGAAACCATTGTAAAAATTACAAAATCATAATAATATTGAAATAAAAAGACAAACGTTGAAAAATTATGACCGTTTATATTATTTATTTTTTGTTATTTATGCTTCCCGTTATGTAATCATACCGCCGTCCTTCCTATTTTAATTTGAGATATTCTGTTCAAGTATTTGTCAATATTGAACTACAATTAGTAAGTGCCCTGTAATATTCGAGCGGAAAACAAACACGGTAAGGTTTAACCAATATTTAACCAGTGATTAACCGGCTCTCGTATAACCGCGGTATTAGAAAACGAAGGTAATCGCATTATAATAACTTGAAAATTGTGGTTATCAATGAAATATGCAAAGGAATTGTATAATATCGAACATACAATAATGTGATTCTTATTAATCATAATTCATAATAGTTAGGTTTTTTAAAAAAATATTCAAATACACAAATGTCTAATGGTTTGAGATACCGTATTTGAAAATGAAAAATGTGCAAATATGTTGTGACATAATGAAGAAATACATATTAGTAAAAAGGTAGGGTAGGATAGGGTAGGGTAGGGTTGTCTGAAATCTACAATACGTGTGCCTGTGTTTGTATGTGTGTTGTTTTCAAGGGGCAGGACGTCGCAATACTTGGAGGGCTGAACCTTCAGGGCACAGATTCCTGCAACACCACACGTGTCAGGAATCAGGAAATGTAGGCGACAGGAAAAAAATGTGACAGCCCTCGCAGGACCGGCCTGCACACACACACACACACACACACACACACACACACACACACACACACACACACACACACACACACACACACACACACACACACACACACACACACACACACACACACACACACACACACACACACACACACACACACACACACACACACACACACACACACACACACACACACACACACACACACACACACACACACACACACACACACACACACACACACACACACACACACACACACACACACACACACACACACACACACACACACACACACACACACACACACACACACACACACACACACACACACACACACACACACACACACACACACACACACACACACACACACACACACACACACACACACACACACACACACACACACACACACACACACACACACACACACACACACACACACACACACACACACACACACACACACACACACACACACACACACACACACACACACACACACACACACACACACACACACACACACACACACACACACACACACACACACACACACACACACACACACACACACACACACGTACATGTATACGTAATTATACCTGCACACATACATATATGTACAGGTATGGTGAGTAGTGTATTGTTTATTGTTTTCATTATGATATTTATTACGTTTAATGATATTTTCCAATACGGGACACACACACATGTACAAACTACGATAAGTACACTTTTATCTGTATTTAATGAAAGTTAACAGTTGATTATTAATTAATACGGTATACAGTGCTAGAACGAACGTAATTGGTTCTAGTACGTTATTTGTTATAGCGTCTATTAGTCTTTAGTATTATATTCAAAAGTATATATATATATATATATATATATATATATATATATATATATATATATATATACGTGTAAAAAATAGTATATACACCTCGGGAGAGACCACCATTTTTCCCTCGATGTATTTGTAGCCCTCTGGCTTCGCCCTCGGGCTTCAAACTACACCTCAGGAAAAATAAGTGGTTTCTCTCCCTTGATGTATAATGTACTATTTTCCACGTTCGGGAGTAGAAACACTTAATTTCATAAATAATGAATTATAATAAATCGGAACGAAATTGCTATATTTAGAAGCCTTTGGAAATGTTTCCATGCAACGCGTACCATGACAACACACATTTATTTACAAAAACCTTTGTTATAATAAAAACTCCCTTATAAAAAGTGTTTTCGTCCCTAGGGAGTAAATGCTTCATTTCTGTCCCGCGTTTGACGCCATAGAAACCGACTTCTACTCCCGGACGTGTAAAAAAACATTAATATAACTAATAATGTTAATAAATATTTCTATTAAATTATTTTTCGGTTTTTTTTAACCAACTATTTAGCTCATCGACCTCCTGTCGAAGAGCTATAGTGTTCGGTACGATGTCTGTAGCATTCTCCGATTTTAAAAATTTTTGCGCAGAAATCCCGGACAGACCCCTTGGATCACGAAATGACTATTACAACATGTGACCGTATGTATGTCGTTCGTCCGCTCGTACGGTTTTTGTTCCACTAACTCCTCCTAGACTATCCAACCGATCTTGATGAAATTTTTTTTACAAATGCGTATTATGGTCTAGTTGTGCACCTGATTTTTTGTTTTTCAAATTTTCCTTTAGTACTTGAAAAAAAAAATATTTTCCAAAAATTTTTTAGTTTTTATTTTTTTTCTCCTTTATTTTCCACTCTATTGTATTCAAAATATTCTTGCATATGCAGAAAATGGAACAATAATTTTCCATATTTTTTATTTTGAAAAATTATGTAAGACCATTGAAGAAAAAATTATTCTTTAATTAAAACATGAACAAAAGAAGATTAATGCATTTATAGTTGGCTTAGTCTGCTTTGCTTTTGTTAACAGAAGAAAATGGTTTCACACTTGTTTTAAATTTGTTGTTTTACTTCGACCTGGGCACCTACGATTCTAAAAGTGTATTTAGGTAAATAATTTGTGATAAATTCAGAATTGGACATACGTCGATGAGCTGCAGGCATGGGTGACTAACCCATTCTTTGAATACTAGTTTTATTTAGTTTTTACTAATGGCAACGCTGAAAACAAATATATTACACGTTTATAGTAGACGTGTGTTAACAACTTATATTGTAAATATGTTTTCGTGTAGCAGAACATTGTTTAATCCGTTTTAGAACTCGTGTGAACGTAATCGAACAAGACGTCATAATTTCTAGTGACATTGCAATTTTGGGTCGCAAAAGTTTAAAAACGGGTCGTATAAATATTTAATAGATTTAGGATAATGAACGGATGTGGAAGCCAACGATTTATATATTTGCTAAGTCAGAATATGTGCTTAGTGTCTTTTAGGATGAGGTAGACGGCACAGGCGCTGGTATAGTACGTCCCAAAATAATTGAAATTGACATGACTTCTTAATAGGTTTAAACAAAAAATTTCTGAATACATCTCTGTTTTTTGTGCATTTACTACCGGTCATAATCTGGAATAATCCTTAATGCTGCATTAATACTCCGAGAATCAATTCCAAATATCTAGGGACAAACAATATACATTTTTTTAAAAGCCAACACCCTAATTTTTTATTTGGTCCTGTAATTTTAAGAAACTCCAGCCCCCTCTCCCAATATACCGTCTCATATGGGTCTCCTTACATTTGAATTCATATTTTATGGGTCACCAGATAAAAAAGGTTGCGGAACGCTGGTTTAGACAATTTACTCCAGCATGAGAACATCTCTTTAAGGTTCCTTATAGTATCTATGTTCGACATAGCATACTGATTTTACTAATAACATCATATATATATATATATATATATATATATATATATATATATATTGTATGTGTGTATGTACAACTGACGATCAGATCAGAGACACGATACACTTTAATCAGATTGTTGTTCGTTTCAATTGAAAATTAGGTGGACCAGAATTGGATGACTGGTGATTTTGGGGGTCTAGCTTATAACACATACACAACAGAAAGCGGCATAGTTCATACATCATCTCTGCTATATGTGTATGATAAGCTAATCATAGTATCTATGTATTTTATTAAATTATACCGTATAATTCTAAACAGCTTGTACATGTACAAATGTCCTGCGCCTATTGTGTGTATCTAATTACACTGTATGATTCTGTACATGAAAGTGTATGTGTGTGTGTGTGTGTGTGTGTCACAGGCATATACTATATACGTGTACGGCATAACCAATGTCCGACAGCCGAGCTGCTGCAGCGGCCATTGTTACTCACGCCACACTCCGTATAAAATGTTGTATCGTCAATTAATTCTCCCGCGGAGTACTTGCTGGTATAAATAAAACAAATCATCACTCTCCGCTACACTTGTAGCTGATATACAGTAGAATCCACTTATAGTGAACTCGCCCATAGTGAAAACGCACTTATAATGAACGCTTCTCTGAGTCCCGACTAAATACCTACATAAGATACTAAAGACTTTCGTTATAGTGTACACTCGCTTACGGTGAACCAAATTCCTAGTCCCTTCAAGTTCACTGTAAGCGGATTCTACTATATGTGTGTATTATCATTCTTTTCTCGGTGCTAGTAACCAAAACAAATGGACAATATCGAAATAATACTTGGGTGCATTTGCTACCTTACCGTGATTAACTGAGCCTAGCATTCGGAATATATTCAAGCTTCCGAACTAGAAAGGGATGTATGTAGATAAAGATAGACTCACTCTGTCTCTTTCACACACGCACTCTGTCTTCTGTACGTGTGTATGTGTGTGTAAGCTAACATTAAATTCACACGTAGAATTAATATCACATACACACACACGCATATATATTCTCGGTCCAAACCCGCTATTTATAAGTGAGAAAACGGAACACAAAGTTAAATTATTAGCTTCACGAGTGGCGGAAGGGTGCGGACGCGGGGATCGGCTGGTGGAGGTGGTGATATCGTGTCCACACACCATATTTCCACCGTCACACACACACACACCGCCGCAGCACTGATATAGGGTCACGCCATGACTTTTCAAACTTGTAAATGTTTTTTTGATTTTTATTATTATAGTTTTACGATATGATATATATATATATATATATATATATATATATATATATATATATATATATATATATATATATATATATATACAGTGAATTTCGCTTATAACGAACCCGCTTACTGCGAACTTTCGCTTATAACGAACCAATCTGTAAAGTACGAACTAAAGTATCATTAAACGTGTGTTATTTTTTTCGCATATAACGAACCCGTTTATAACGAACTTTCGGGTATAACGAACCTTAATTTTTGTTATAATCGCAAAAGTTTTCGGTTATAACGAACTTAAAACGGCATTTTACCAAATAATCAGGGGATTCCTCGAAATCTTTCAACTTCTCATATGTAAGGTCGCCGTAACAGTTTTTGCAGTTCTTGTGTATGTGGTTAATTGTATGAAAAAAAAAATATCGGACCTTCCCGCGATTGGAACGGATCATGCGGAAATTTCAGCATGCTCCACATGTCCTGTCCGCCCCTGTTCACTGTATTTAATGTGTTAAAGAAGTACAATTATGAGTTACGCAATTTCGAAGAAAATACGTAAAGCTCTTACTTTAAATAAATAAAAATAATATAAAATAATAATAAGTATAAATAAAAGTAAAATAAACGATTTTTTCAAATAAGATTCATAAAAACTATTGTTAGTGTACAATGTATATGTATTACAAAACAATATCTAACTAAATTTTGAATAAATCTGGATTTGTTTAGTTTTGCAAAACAGTTCTTCATATTATGTACCTAATTGAAACATGTACCTATGCATTAATAAAAATAATGAATTTTTGATGTTTATCGTTTATTACGAACTTCGCTTATAGCGAACTATTTTCGTCGGTCCCTTGAGGTTCGTTATAAGCGAAGTTCACTGTATATATATATATATATATATATATATATATATATATATATATATATATATTTATATATATATATATATATATATATATATATATATATATATATACTGTATACCCTGAGTTACACGGTATTTTATTTACACGATTTTACTTTTACATAGGTTTTAAAATAACGGATTTTTAAAAAAACTAAAAATAATCATATTTACATATTTCTACGGCCAATTTCGAATTTCATGCGATTGTCATACCAATCAGGAAAAAACGATTAATAGTCTATGAAAGTGATAAAAGCGTTTAGTTCCATTTGGTATGTTATTCTTGTTACTATAATGAATTATGTATATATAGTATTAAATTTGTCATCTCAATGAATTTATTGATATTTTTATATTTTTCTTGGAATTTTAGATTTATTTTACGTTGAAATAAGTGAATTTAATTAAATATATAACTGACTCAATTATGCACATATTGAGTTGTCTTCGATTTACACTGTTTTATATACAAAAACCACGACTTCGAATTATATTGTCTTAATCTGAGGAACCGATCTCCCGTGCAAATCGGAGGATATACATATATATGTATATATATATATATATATATATATATATATATATATATATATATATATATATATACATATATATATATATATATATATATATATATGCAGGTTGTCCTATTTAAACAGGGTAGTTACAAAAGTTGCGCACCGCAAGATTCCAGGTGGAAATATGAAATTTATATCATACGTTTTGTATGTAATTGCGATGGAGCAAATGACATAAATACAACACATATGGGTACGGATTCGTAAGTACCGAAAAAGGAAAAAAACCGTTTGGACACGCACTGGTGACATTAGGTTGGCAACAGTGATTACATAAGGGCAGACTAAATATTGTGAAAATGATCGGACATTATAGCTGTTATATATAACATACAGAGAACGTTCACATATAACTACCTATAAATATGTATGTACGTACGTACGTACGTACGTGCGTGTACACCGTCATCATCATCATTGAGGCCGGCCCTGCTCATGTTGGCTATGGGCCACGCCCCCCTTTATCACGTAAAGTGCCGGGCGACACATACATGCCATAAATTAACCTATTTTTCGTTCTTACACACCGCCTTGATACGAGTATATTTTGCCAGAAAAATCACATAATTCAATCATTTGCGATAAACAAAAATTTTCCAACAAAGCAAATAATATTGATATTCTCGTCGCATTTTGTGATAAAAGAAAATCAATTACAAATAATGGAAGAACACCGGCCGGAGCGTGATTGGGTAGGGTAGGGTAGAGTAGGGTGAAGGTAAAAATCAAGCAATCAGTGTAGTGTAAAATCAATATCACCGGCTGTATGGATCTCTCGTGCCAAGCGGCTGTTTAACCAGCGATGCCCGAGAACGTTCACACCCTCGCCGAGGTGATATCAGCACACCAACACACACCAGTACAGGGGTAGAGTAGTAAAATTATATATACACAGAGAGAGAGAGAGAGAGAGAGAGAGAGAGAGAGAGACAGAGCGCTATATTGTCATTGTGGTAAGCCAAGTTAACTACACATACATACAGTGCGGGTTAATCTTCTATATTAGGGCAGCTTATGAAAAGGAATATTTACACGCTCCTGCGGACAGGGCTCGAACCCGGCTACTTTTAAATAATACTTTATCGTCTAGACGAGACACTGTAGAATTGAATTTACAAATGCAGTAATGACTGTTAGCGCGGGTGCTTCTAGCCGTTTATTTAATAACAATTATCTTATTATGTCAAATGAAATTTTATACAGAGTGATTCACAAAGAGTGTAATATTTTTTAACACCATATTGGGGAGGTCATTTTGAGGAAAATAATGTCATATGAACATGGGGTCCTATTCTATTTGATTATGTAACTACAAGAGATGAAAGTTTGACGAATGTACTAATATCGACTTATAAATGCGCAACTTTTGTCTAATTTAACCAACTTATAGTCTCTAAGATTTCGTAATGGTAATATGCTGAATTTATTAGTACATTCAACAATTGATCTCTTGTAGTTTC
Organism: Carabus problematicus; assembly: GCA_963422195.1. Lineage (NCBI taxonomy): Eukaryota > Metazoa > Arthropoda > Insecta > Coleoptera > Carabidae > Carabus > Carabus problematicus. Next base: position 8,497,355 of record OY728583.1, on the reverse strand, counting down.
TTAACCAAATGGAATAGGTCCCATATTCATATGACATTTTTTACTCAAAATGACCTCTTCAACATCTTGTTATTTTTTTATACTCTTCGTGAACCACCCTGAAGAGTAAATATGAATGCAATTCACAGTCCGATAGTAACGGCGGTACTAAAGAGCTACTAAAATGCACACTCCTCCTACATATATAGTATTGCTATAAATATACGCACATTTTCATAGTAGGGTAAAATTTAGTAGCTCCATTACCCGCTAACTCAGACAATGCTTAATTAAACAAGTAAATGATTTGCTTTGATTCTGGAATTAAACCGAGATTCGGTATCTAAGACGTGAATCAGTTGATTCTCTGTGATTCGTACTCAAATAATTGACAGCAAATTAATTGTTTATTCTGTCTTAGTAACGGTTTAATTCTAGAATCATTTGATTCAGGAGTTAAACTTGGAGCAAATGGGCGTTGTTTGTATCTAGATGTTATTTTATTAAACTCCATTTTGAAAATTATTAATATAGACACATCACTAGTGAGAGTCATGTATTTGACAAAATTCACCTATATGAGAAAAAGTTAGAAATATAAATTGAATTTGATAAATTTCCAACAAAAATATATATTCTACACTAAAATTTATTTCATTCCCTAAATTGGAGAACCTTGGTTTTTTTTCCTTTGAAATTTCTGGATCACCAAGCTTAAACTCCTAAATATTCGTTCTAATCTACGGCCTGGTCACAAAGTTGTCTGCACTGTTTTATATGGCTAGGCAATGTTGAACGGGACACGAACTTTGTGACCACGTCAGTGTGTTTATCTACACATCCGGGCATTATTGCATGTCTAATTATGTAGAGAATTATTCGTTCGTCGCTCGTAAAACCATAATAGCTGTCTAACGCATTATATCTGTTCATTAGCCTCTTAATATATAAATATATATATATATATATATATATATATATATATATATATATATATATATATATATATATATAAATGGGGCCCCTGTCCAGGTGAATTATAAACAGTGTCTATAAAATGGGAATAAAAACTGTAGTAAAACTATTAATCTATATAATTACAAACACACACAGAGAGAGACCTACATGTTAGATATCCCGAAACATTTATGACGAATCGTATTTGATGTGTTTTCTCCTGATATTGAAGATTGTATTCTACCAAACTGTTTCAAGAACGTGTAGTATTTTGCCAAAAACTCCAAGGTTTATTTGTGGCGTCTGGTGTTATCTTCTTAAGGGCCGTAATAAAACACAATGGACGGTTGGCGCCCGCTAAATGATTGTTTAATTTACAATGAGGGTTGCATCAGATGATGGCACAAGGGTTAAATATACAGCACCATCTCTATAAAGCTAAATTTTTTTACAGCTCCGTCGCATCTAACTGTGTTTTACTGATTGTGCATGGATTGGAAAACATAGCAAAGTGCCTAGAACAGTGAACATATATTCCGACAATAGTCTGAATATGCCAGTACCGGCTGTGGCATATAGTACTATACTGACAGTGGTACAAATAATGCATTTCTTGAATCTGCCAATCAACAATAATCTGATAACACTAAACCAACATGATGATGAAAAAGACACGCATTGTTTCGTTTTTATCGCTTACACTCGAATACAGTAAGACCTCGTTTAACGCTTTTGGAGTGTTCCAGAGCGCTAAACGAAACAGCGTTGTACGGAGTCATAACACTGGGTTAATTTCTATAAATTGATCCATAATTTCCGTAATTGTGTCTTCATGAATCGCGTTATAACGATTCATCGTAAAGGTAGCGCTTTTTTTGGGTTCACAGAAAAACCGCGTTATAACGAATCAGCGTTAATCGAGGTAGCATTAAGCGGGGCCTTACTGTACGGAGTATTAATTGTTTAATATCGAATTTCAGTAGATGTTGATACAATTACGCCAAACGTTACTATTAGTGTTAAGCGACGGGCGGCACTGTACCGGGTATGCACACAGCCATATGTGTGAAACTAGCTCGGACATGCAAGTGTGTGTGTGTGTGCGGTGGGGTGGGGCGGTGTCGCAGTGACAGATGCACGGGCCACAGGGCCTCCTGGGTGGGCTCGCCACTCACTCTGTCCAGCTCACACACACACACATGTGCAAGCATATACTACATATATACGAACGTACGTATATATGTAGTATGCGTAGTGCAGTTGAATGGACAGCCACCCGCACAACAGTACACATACATACATACGCACACACATATGCATACTAACATGCATAGATGAATAACACAAAACCCATTTTATAAATTAGATATCAGTTGGACTTCAGCTATATTGTTTATGCCAAATTATTATCTAACGATATATTGACATTACTTCTTGCTCTTACGCTATATACCGCAAATAAATATTAACATGCAATACACATGGTAAACACATGAATATGTATTAAGATACTTTAAGTCTTATAGAATCGTAAATGTTAGAATTTAAATCATATAAAAATGCGATCTGCATTACGCACGCTGAATCAGTATGCGTATGTAATATTGTCTGACTATGGACCTATGTGTATGTATCTATATAGTGTGTATGTGTGTGTGCATGTGTGTGCGTGTGTGTATGTGTGTATGCATGTGTGTGTGTGTGTGTGGAAGGAAGCATGTCTGTCCGCGGATCTGATCAGTTCGCAGCATTGGCGTCGTGTGTGGTCCGCGATATCACACACACATACACATGCATTCAACGGGTACGTGAGGCATACATACATACATACATACACAGTCACACGGATGCCATGCGGTAACTGATACACACACACACACACACACATTCAGGGTAGACATTTATATACATACATCATAGATACACGATGGATACTTATGAGATCTTAAAATATATACATATGTATGTATATATGTATGTATGTATGATTGACTACAAATATGTATATTATATAATAAAGTAGGCATGTATGTACGTATGTATTGTAAGATTGAAAAAAATTGTGATTACTTCTGACCGATGCATTTCATTGTAAATGTGTAAATAAAACATTTGTTCTGAATTTAAAAATGCGTAATGTGATGCCATATTTAGGTAGTGCATTTTGATAATAATTTTCATAGGATATCCAGTAAGTATGTTTATTTATAATATGTATGAATGTATGTATGTACGTAGGTATCAACTTCTTGTATGATAAATTAGTATTTACGTACTTTATTTATCCAGTGAAATTTATGCATAAATATACAGTGGAATCCGCTTATAGTGAACTTGAAGGGACCAGAAATTTGGTTCACTATAACCGAGTATGAAAGTATCTACATATCTACTCATACATATATATTTATTAATATACAAAATAAATATTATTCATTTTTTTTTAAATAAAAGATTATCAAATTTTGTATAAATATGTATGTACAGTACATATATGTACTAGGATGGTCGTTAAATGGAATTTGAACGAATTCTTTCAGGTCGCCCTTCAAATCGACTACAAATTAAAAAATACTGTAATTATTTCAATTTTTTCATTTAAACAACATGAGATTTTTGAGATCTTTACAATTAGTATTTTATTGCAAGATTATTTATCGGCCTACAAATTTCAATAAGTTACAAGGAAACTCATTTATGTAAAAAAATTGCCGCCCCCTATCATTTAAATTTTTAATGCATTATCTCTTGCCAATATGATGTCATTTATTTATTATATTACATATTGTTGCTCAGAAACATTGAAAATATGTTTATCAATGTTAAAGTTAACATCATGAGGAAGTATCTCGTATGTCGTGCCTAAAGTTACCAACAAACATTAAATTCATTCATAGACAACCTACCCCAGTACGCATATAGTGAACTTAGTCCAATATGTATATCCAAAAATTTACTTTATGCGAATTGATTAACATTAAGTGACATATGCATTTAGTCGGAACTCAGAGATACGTTCATTATAAGCGAGTTTCCACTATATGCGAGCTTACTATAAGTGGATTTCACTGTATTTAATATATATACAGTATGGTCGCGATTTAGTGAACTAATTCCGGCCAAGCCTGTTCATTCATTAGGGGTGTTTACATTTTCGGGGTTCTGGTGTCACTCACATATTTTGAGAAACAACTTTTATTCTAGGTACCTAAATCAACAAAATTATGTATGTATATGTAAAATAATAAAAGAGAAGGAAAAATATTGAATCCAAAATGGTTGGAATAAATGACTATAGTTCAAGGTGATGTGAACTGTTTATTTCAAAACTTAATCATAAAGATGATAACAGATCTGCGACGTTTCGACCATATGGTTTTTGGTCATTTTCAAGCAAAGAACAAAATTCTAGTTCAAACAAACATAAACAAAATCTCTTACACTCAAAAAGTACAATTTGATGATAAAATTTAAGTGTTCACTCTACCGGGTAGTTCATTCAATCAAGAGTTCACTAAATCGCGTATAAGTTGTACTATACCAAATTTATATGGCACACTATAAAAATAATACTTTACATAATATTTTTCTTCGAAACTAAATAGATATTTATATAAACCCGTGGATCATAGTAAAGAGCAAAAATATTTAACCGCGCTGAAATTAACTGTGGTTCCTATTTAATAAATTCAACAACTTACGAGCTGTATTCAACAAATATCAAGTAAAAAAAAATCATCGAAAACCTTGTTATCTATGCTAATATATTTGTTTGAAGCATTTTTCAATATTTTGAGTAGCTTCTGAGTTATAAAGGAAAATTAAAATCAAAACAAATCACACTTTTTATCATTATCTAGTGAGCTGTGCAATATGTTCAAAATATGAAATTACAATCAACATCGCCTCATAAGTGCGCAACTTTTGTCTAATTTAACCGACTTTGCATCTCTTATAGTTTGGGAGATCGCTATAGTGGCCCGCTTAAAATAGACACACTATTCAAACACGTCTGAACTTCCGTTAACAAACGTATACAGTGAAATTCGCTTATAGTGAACTTAAAGGAACCGGGAATTTGGTTCACTATAAGCGAATGTACACTATAACGAAAGTATGTAGTATATTATGTATTTAGTACTACATATATGCGAATTCACTATAAGTGGATTCCACTGTATTCTAAATGATGTACTACTGCATGGCTCAGAATTATTGTCCGTGCCGCTTTGTTCTGATTTTATTTTTTGCCGCATCGCGGTGGTAGTGATAGTGAACTGTGTTTAGAGAGATAGCATTGGCGTATAGACTATAGAGTATGGAATAAAGTTTTGACCATAATACCAGCTCTCTCCGGTCAATCATTCTGAACCGGCCACACCGCATCACATATATAGGTGATCATTGTTGTACTCTGTATCTAACCCTATAGTTATATAGTTTTCACGGACCATTATAGTATTCAAATATCATTAATAACAAGTGTCATTTATTATACTAACTTATAAAGCAACACTTGGAAATCAGTATGTATGATGCATCTTCTTTGCTGAAAATTCTTTCAAATACCAGAGAAAAATAATCATTAATATCCGACTTTGTATTATAAAGATGTCACAGCTTCACACATATATATCTGGTGATGTTGTGTCTCTGTGTAAATGGTGCTTTAGACATTTCCCCTGGGATTAATCCACACACACAGACACAACAGTCTAAAGTACACTTTTACAAACTTCTGACACTTTCTGTGAAAAATGACAAAATAAATATTTCTTCTCTACAAATCTTCGAATAAACATTTTAAACATCAAATGTACACTTATAAATAATATATTTATAACATTCACAAATGTATGTATTCCAATGATGTAATGTTGAAAATATTATGAATTGAAGTTGTAAAATACTTCATAATTCGTACATTTGAAGCGTGCAAGAATGTATATACAAAAAAAAACAATAACAACTTGATAGTAGATTATGTAACAATTGTTTCCAATTAAACAGTGCCGTTTTGGTAACAAAAATAAAATAATAGTAAAAAAAAACGGGTGTTGTTTCTTTACAGTGGGACTGCTATTCTATTAGCGGGGTGGTGTGAGGGGTACAGGGCAGTACTAGGGAGGGTGTTACAGGCGCGAGTATTTATGACAGAGAACACAGTAACTAATTATGTGTAAAAAGCTTTAATTACGTTTCATTACTGTTTTTATTGGACTTTTAATTATATTCCGGGGTGTGCGTTAGTTAGCACCGAGACGCCTAATTACTTATAACGACGCCCCACGTCATCCGGAATTCACAACCTCCTACCCCTATCGCTTGTACTCTCAAGCTGGCTGCTGGTGAACGTGCCACAGCATCGGATGTTCATTAATTCAATATGCAAATACGCAGCGGTGTTTAGAAGTATCACTACTGATACAACATTGATATACTAAGTATTCAATACTAGCGACCAGGCCCTATCAGTGTGGTTGGGGGGGTCAGGAGGGTCATTTGACTCGGGCCCCGACTCATGGAAGGCTCCTAAATTTATTTATATACATATATATATATATATATATATATATATATATAAATGATAACTTTTAAAATGTAATATGTCATGTGTTTTTTTTTTTCAAAATTTTCTTAGCGGAGGAGCGCCCCCAGACCCTCCTCTTTCATGGGTGATAGTTCCATAGCATAATCAAAATCTAAATCCATCGCTTTTGCTCATGTTTTAAATGACAATGACAATATGGTTACCTTAGTTTAAAAAAAGTTGTACTTTAGTTTTGTGTTTAGGATTCAAAGAGACTGTTACCGTTTAGTTTTTTGTTTTTTACTTTTCAGTGATATATTTTTATTATTATGTTTCAAATAAATAAATAAACTTTTGTTGTAATTCAAGAAATTTAATATACCACACATTTTTAAATTTAGTTTTAACATGAAAGACAATTGCTTATATAAATGTAAATAATAAACTAAAATAAATAAATGAACTAATTTGTATAAAATATATGCATATATTATTTATAAGGGCCCCAACAACATAACTGACCCGGGCCCCATCTCACCTCTGGAAGGGCCTGTTAGTGACTGGCATCACAGTTTGATACTAACGGTGTTACTACTAAATTTTCCTCTGAAATTTGACTCTTTCGTTATTGAAAATTCTGTACCGTAGCAGTAATATTTGTTTTAGTAGAACAATTTAGTAATTTTGCGCCGTTAGTATTGAATTGTGAATAACGGTCAGCCCGTTGGCACACTGGGCATTGTCTATTCAACAAAAGTCTAAATTTTAGTTACATAATCATTATGAATAATGACAAGTCAGGGGACAAGTTAATATTGTCAAATACTCCTACATTGTTTAAATGTACGAGTATACCATACACACTTATTACGAATGTACATAAGTAGTGTATATCAAATACTGGACTGGAACCCTAGCAATTGCTAGTGAAATAATTACATACAGTCCGTGTACGGTACACGATGCTAGAAACATAGAGTTATTCAATTTAAAAGTTCACTGGTAGCTGTAGAACGTGTAACGAATCAGCGATTTGCAATAATTTGAGATGTCTGTCAGCTAGACGCCCTTCGTGTGTCATTCCACGGGCACTGCTATAGGTGGGGTTGGTGTGTTGTCTAAACTTAATCAACTTTTATTAGAGTCACACCCTTCTCGAAGGGGTTTCTGATTGCCTCCATCCACCCCGCCGTATACCCCTGCCACGGGGGCACGTCACTGGTCTTTTTTACTCCAAATAACTCGGATTAAATTGACTACGCGCACACTCATTCTCTCTCTCTCGCTCATTCTCTTTCTCTTTGTGTGTGTTACACGCCTAAAATAACATCAGAGACAACGAATTGGTTTTTGAGTTTAATTCGCCGATTGCAGTAACTGATGCAAGTGAATAATTGAAGTGTACACGTAAACTATATTAAATACTTGAGGAGACATCACTGTTTGAACACGCACCTTACATTTTTCCTAATCAGAGCAAACAAATTTCGCAATAGGCACATTAATAAATACGCCGAAGTTCGTAAACAATAAGTTGTTTATGGTTGCTTAATAACATGTAATATACACGGTTTATCAAAGCCAAACTACGTTATTTACCTGTTAACGAATACTAACAATTAACTAGTAGCTAGATGCAATATAATATTATTTGATTCACGGATTACACCTTATCTTGGATTTAAACAGCTGTATCGGCCGTATCCATTGTGTGTAATAATCTTCTGAAATATAATTGTTCCTACGCTACTTATGTTAACTAGTTAAATTTCTATGATCTGCTAATTGAGAATTTTCTTTATACAATTAGTGTATCTGTATATGATGTACGTATGTACGTACATATTTATCTATATATGTATGTACGTATGTAAATATGTATCTGTGTATGTACGTGTGTGTATGTATGCGCTAGTAATGATCCAGTCTATATATGTATGTATGCATGGATGCCTTTTGGTCTGCTTACCGTAATAAATGTGATGATCTGTAAGTGTGCCGTAAAATTCAAAGCAGGCCGTGCTCATTAGCAGAAGACACTGAAGACACATGACACACCATCCATATAGTGTAAAGAACAACCACACACACACACATACATACTTGGCTACTTATATACCTACCTAGATATATACATATATACATATATACATACAAGTGTAATGTTTTCTAGAAATATGAACAATGACAATTTTGTTCTACACTATTCTAAATGATACATAATATAGAATGTATTATATGTAGATTATAGTTAGAGATTTATTTTAACCTAACTAATTGTAGTTGTAATAATTTTTTAGTATCTGAAGATGCCACAAAATAGAGACGAAACGTGATAATAAAATATAAGAGTTTTTGAATCAGCAATACCAATTCTAATTCCAATCAACATCCATTCATCCAATTACTACATTGGCTTAATGATAATGGCAAAATGAATATTATATTTTTCATTCATATGTCTATAGCAATGAGCAATAAACAGATAAAATGAACTCTGATAAATTATAAATATCATACACATTCACACGCATACACAAATATTCACATATGCGTTTTGAAATATCTTTCATAAATGATATACGGTGTGCCAAATGTGTACAATATCACTGACCGGGATATTCTTTTGATATCTCCGCAATAAATTGTCATTATGGAATGTCTTTGATGAGTATAATTAAATATGATTTAAAAGACCTCCGGTTTCTACAATGAACAGCACCTAAAAATATTGTACGCAGTTGATTTTCACCTGCCAAAGCTTGAAAAATGTCTCAGTTCTCTCCTGTTTTTCTTTAAATTAAGGAAACTTCACTGTTGTAATTGTTTCAACCAAAATTATCAGTAATTACTTAGACTGTGACAATACTTGTACGTTACACACAGCACACATAGCACTATATACCTGCCTAATATTGTCACAGTCTAACGCCATTGTTGGGACCGGAGGTTTCGTTTGAAATTGTGGAATTTCAACTATTTCACATTTTGTCAACTAACTAGGAAATTTTAAGGGCCTTGGCACATTTGCATTGGTCAAATAGAGGCGGGCCTTTTTATTTTTTTATTTCTTAATTATAGCCAAAAGGGCACGCGGAGTTTTTGTTGCCGATACGGAGTAATTAGGCTCATTAACATGGATGAGTTTCAGATAAGCTTCTTATAATTAAACATGTGGGTAAATTTACACTATATACCTGATGTATATATTATTTAACGGACTATGAGCGTAAGTCGTACAGTAAAATCTCGGTATTACGGACTAAAGAATGTATGAAATGTTTAATTTCACAGAAAAGTTACTGTTACTAATCTATCCGTTAAATCGAGGTCCACACAATCGAGGGTCTACTCTATTTTTATTAAATGCGTGTAAAGTTTCACGTTTCAATATTATTATTTCACGTTCTGTAAAAGCCCAGAATTTACTGAATACATTTCCAATTGAGCCGTAATGTAAGTTGATGTTAAAATTTACCTAATTATCATTATCGCCAAATAATAGCCTACCAGCTACGTGCTAAAATAATAAATTACCTATTTAATGCACTAATGATTGTTGTTGCATTGTGTTCGTTAATGAGTTGCGGAAAATTATTTAATCGCTGGCTACTTAATGATCCGAATTCTTTTTTGTGTTAACTATTATAACTACATTCTAGCAGTGTGCATATACGTATATACATGTATGTGTGTGTGTGTAGTGCAAATTATTAATATTAGCATGTACATACTGTTTCACAGGTTTTGCTTGTTAATTAACACACCTTAACCACCCATCGTTACGTTATAATCAAGTGTCTGTGCAAGGTGAAATGGCCGACAGTCACGACATTTTTGAAGATAATAATACAGCAGATCAATAGCCTGCGATCTGTGATATTTAATGTATAATTGTGTCAATTATTTTACTGTGTATGCATCTGTGTGAGGAATTATGATGGATGGCGGTGATATTTTGGCTGTGCCAGTTACAAATTACAGTATTTCATATGTGTCTGAATCCGTGTGTGTATATATATATATATATATATATATATATATATATATATATATATATATATATATACCGGGTGTTAATTAAAAAACTGGCCATAGGCGTTTAACATGTAAAATCAGTTTTTCCTCCTGCATTAGTTACCAAATTACTTTAGAGAAAAATACTTTAAATAAAAGTTGTAGAGAATTAAATTCTGCATCTAAGTGAGCAATCAGATTTCATTTTTGACATTTCCTAACTGAGAAAATCAAGTTTAAAATTTCATGAAAACACATAATATATAGGAATAGCCATGGAATTTAAACAAAATTAAAAACAATTGTATGACATTGTAACTGTCAAAAAAATTTGTGTTTCGTAATTTTCGTTCTATAACAGATATTTCTAAAAGTATGGAACAGTTTTCACATGAAGAAAAGCTTCAAGTAATAAAATGGTTCTATTCTGGACAAATTTATCTAAATATTCGTGATTGAATAATTTTTTTGACAGCAAATGTCATATAATTGTTTTTAATTTTGCTTAAATTCCATGGCTATTCCTATATATTATGTGTTTTCATGAAATTTTAAACTTGATTTTCTCAGTTAGGAAATGTCAAAAATGAAATCTGATTGCTCACTTAGATGCAGAATTTAATTCTCTACAACTTTTATTTAAAGTATTTTTCTCTAAAGTAATTTGGTAACTAATGCAGGAGGAAAAACTGATTTTACATGTTAAACGCCTATGGCCAGTTTTTTAATTAACACCCGGTATATATATATATATATATACTTTTCTCAATGTACATGATTATGTGTATGTATGTATATATAACTCTGATTCTATGTGCACATCTGTACATTTCGTATACACATGTATGTGTGTACGTACGTGGTGTGTGTGTGTGTGTGTGTGTGTGTGTGTGCTTGTTAACATTTTTGGCGCTCGGCAGCTCTGGTGCTCTGGTGCTGGTGTCCGGTTGCTGGATCGTGCGGGTGGTCCCGTGCACCGCGCCGCCTCGCCTAGTGATTTATTATGCCGCTAGTTAGCGCTAGCACTGCTCGCGACAACTTTAATTGCTGCAGGAATTATCACCAACACACATACACGTACACATACACATATGCATATGTATGTATAACGTTGAACCATAACATACAGTATCAGTTCAAGTTGGGACAGTAAGCGCAGATGCATTATCTACATACATACGTATATGTCTAAAATAAACCTAAATCCATCCCTGCCGCCAGCAGTAGTAAAGTGACATTACTCACCTGGGCTACTGCTGCTAGTCCCGGGTTCGTACCTCGGCTCTACGTTTTGCTAAATTCGTCGAGCACTGTATTCTGACTGCGCTATTATTTCCAGAGAGATGCGATCTTCTATTGTTTCCCTAACCATTGCATATATATATATATATATATATATATATATATATATATATATATATATATATATATATATATATATATATAGCCGACTCTCTCTCTCTCTCTCTCCCTGACTCTGTGTGTTGACCACTACCTACCGATAATACGTTAACGTCGATGAAACAAAAGGTAATTTATACCGACAACACGAGAACAGCGTTTTTGCATTTTTCTCCAGAGAGACAAACATTCACGCACACACACACACAGTAGGCTTTGTAGAAAGGTATTAATGTGCAGGGTTCCACAGTAGTAGGCTGTGGCGACAATGGTTCGATTTTGTCGTAACGAATGTTGGGTTATATTGAAGATATAAATATTGAACTCTGTACTAGCTACTACGGTAGTTAACTATAGGTAAGTTGTACATTTTATTTAGATACAACTAAGTGAATACGTGTTAGCTGTATAACTAGCTATGTGTATATAAATGACATGTCTATTAGTTAATTATCATTCTCTGCTAATCTAACGTGTATCGCGAGACCTGTGCTAGGAGCTGCTATTATATGATTAAGATAATTCCAACGAGACACACACACACACACACACACACAGAACAGTAGATAAAATCTTCAACAAAGCATGATGCGAAACATAATTACATACGTACGTACATAATGAAGCACTTACTTATAAATCTTCTGGTTTGTTTTTTTTTTGTAATATTAGACCAATTTTATTTATCATTACACTAGGCAATATTCCATATAAAGAATAAGAATGTATTTGAATAATTGTCACCTGCAGCTATGATCTACGAAAGCTATTATTAATTATATTTTAAATGCTACTTGAACGCCCGCCCACGAATTAGTATAATTATTAACGTAATGGAATACATTACGGAATAATACATGATTGGATATTGAATGTTATTATATGTTGTAACAACGGGTAGGTACAGTATACAATGATTTTTCTTGAAATTCGCCATTGTCGCTTACAAATGAATATTGCGCTTACAATCAAACAACAAACAATAATCCATACATGCACATGTGTACGTGAGTGTAATTACACTTGGACGCCATTGATGGTGGGATATTAAATGGTGAATATTTTAATTAATATTATTTACAAAACTCACCATGACAGTGCCGCATAGCAGGCCCAGGAAGTTGACTGTTCTGTTGTTGCTGCAATTACAGCGACAATATCGCATTCGATTATTGAAAGAGAGAGTAAGAGAGGGAGACAGGGTGAGAGAGAAGGAAGAGAGAGAGAAAGAGAGAGAGAGAGAGAGTTGTATTTGTGATTTTATTAATAATTAGCTCACTGCAGCTGCATACTTTACCTGTTTGAATAATTACTAATAAATTACTGCGAATATTCAACAAATATTTAGTCCACTGAATTAGACACTCACATCCCCTAAGTTTTCAACATACACTACCAAGGCCTACTATTAAAAACACATCAACATAATAATGTAGACATAACAAGGTAGAGTAGTGTAGCATAAGAGACAAGAGACAAACACACACACACGCGCGCACACACACACACCCACACACACACATATATATATATATATATATATATATATATATATATATATATATATATATAATATACTTAAGGGATCTTGGAATTACGATGTCGGTTAAATTATAGGCCGATGTTGGCAGTGACTTTGTATTTTGAAAATTTTGCATAGTTCAATAGATAGAGACAAAAGTTAATTTTTTTTCGATTTTTAATTATCCTTTATAACTCCGAAGGTACTGAAAATATTAAAAAAAGCTTCAAATACATATTTCAGCATATATTAAAGGTTTTTCGGTGAATTCAATGAAATTTTTTTATTGGATATTTCTGGAGATAACACATGCAAGTTGAGTTGAGTTTTTTGAATGAGAAACATAGTTAATTTCTATCCAGTTAAAAAGAGCTAATTTCTTTATGAAAATGTATTCGTTTATTTAAATATCTTTTTCAGTTTTGTAGAAAAAGTATGGTAAAAAGAATGATTTTCGTAGCGTGCCATGCTTATTTGGTGTAAAACAATTGCATCTAAATATGTTAGGAACATGCAAAACAATTGAAATTCAATAGTATTTGATGAACAAAAAATTATAGACAAAAAATAATTTATGTAGGTATGACTTCATACGAAAATCCGTGTAACAACGAATTTTGTCTCGTTTATCAAATATTATTGAATATCAATTGTTTCGCATGTACTAAACATATTAAGATGCAATCGTTGTATATCAAAATTTCATGGCATACTACGAAAATCATTTTTTATCATACTTTTTAGTTTTTCTTCGAAACTGAAAAAGATATTTATGTAAGGAGATACATCATTGTAAAGAGAAAAAAAGCAGTTTTCAACTGGACTAAAATTAACTATGGTTCCTATTAAAGAAATCGATCATGCATGCAGGGCCGGTCCTAGGGTAGTCGGCGCCCTGCTGCGAAGTTCTTTTATGCGCCCCCCCCCCCCCCAAACCCCATATTATTTTAAACACAATAGTGGCTAATTTTCGGGTAATACAAATAAACAAAATATAATATTGTTATTAATAATTTAATTCAATATAAATCTTTATAGAGTAAAGTCTATTCAAATCCATAAACATAAATACTACATAGGTATTAAGCAGTATACATAAAACAAAACAAATTTACTTGTATTACAAATTCTTAACAAAATTAAATTTAAAAACGAACAAAATATTTAAATTTTACGTTTCTTGCTTTTATGCTGGTAAATTCATCAATAATTTCCTTATTACTAAGCATAGTAGCAACATCATGTTCTATTGCAGTTATTGATAAGCCTGTTAAACGACCTTAATTTTTTATTATTTTTAGTCTCAAGAAAGAACTATCGGCAAAAGCTGCTGTAACAGGCAAAGTTAAAAAAATTCGTAAAACAATGGTAACATTTCCAAACAAACACTTCAAATTCTTCACATCTTAAAAAAATTGAAAATAATCAATGTGATTTTTAAGTTGACTAAATCTTTCTTCTAAAGAGTTCTGTATCTAATATAGTATTGAAAAAAAATATTTTAAATTTATTTTTTGTATCAATTGATGTTTCACCGGCAGATCCGTAACTGAATTGTTGTTTTATATTACGTTTTCGTACATTTATTGACGGGATAAAATCTGGCTCAATTTCTAACTCTGTAGCTAAAATTATATTAAAACCTTTATCTCTTCCTTATTTCTCTATGAAACATATTAAATTGTCTAATGCATCTAATGCACTTTTTAAATGTTGCTTAACATCCATGTGGTAAGTAAAATACTTACCACATTTACATTGTACTTTGGAACATCCTGACTCATATGTGACATGTGACGATGTGAGAAATCACTTGATCTATATAGTTGCAAAATTGCTCATAATAAACAGCATACATTTTATTTAAAAAAAGAATCGTGTAAGGCGCCCCCTTACGGTGGCGCCCTGATGCTGTGCATCACTTGCATCATGCCCTGGTCCGGCCCTGCATGCATGCTGTAACTCCAAAAACATGTAGTAAAAAAAATTCCTCAATCCATCGAAAAGCCTGTTCTCTATACTAAAATATTTATTTGAAGCATTTTTCAATATCTTGAGTATTTTTTAAGTTATTAAAGAGAATTAAAATTCGAAAAAATCGCACTTTTGTCGTTATCTATGCAATATTTTAAACATATGAAATCGCCATCAACATTGGCCCATAAATTGGTAACTTTTGTAATTTAACCGAACTCGTAACTCTTATAATTTCCAAAATTCCTTAAGTGGCTTGAAAATTTGTTAATACTTAAATTAGTGATTGATTTTATTTGCTTTAATGCGTCATCTATGTGCATTTGTATTACTATTTCGTATTCAAAATATCGGTTACTAAAATGCACTTATTCCATCTCCGTTACGGTGTATTTGCGATGGTTAATTATACACTGGAATACTATACACCCTCTACGGTTATTGGGATTAATTTTTGAGGCCAGTATTTAATAAGGATAGAATTTGTTCATAGAATGTGTATTGTTGAGATCTAGCACCGGCAATAACCGAATCATTTCAATTCAAAAAGTCAGGAATATGAACTTGGAATAATAATAATACTGATCACACGGTCATATTTATATGATTTAAAAATTATATAATGTTTTTTTTTATTTCATCTACTTACCAATAATAGTAATTTATGTACTAGATGTATTCTTATAGTACTTGAAGTACTGTAAACAAGTACCAAGTATCAAGTATTACACACAAGTACTTGATGAAGCAAGTACAAGTACCAGATATTGAAAGTACTTAAAGTATTTACTGGAAGTACCGAATGTACTTGAAGTACTGAGCAGCTATATATATATATATATATATATATATATATATATATATATATATATATATATAATATATATATATATATATATATAGAAAGAGAGAGAGAGAGAGTCAGTTAGAGAAACACATGGTGTACTTGATAAATCATTTATATATGTATATTTACAGTCTGTACACATACGAGAGATGAAAACAAAACAATTGCACATGCCACTAAATTCTAATATTGTAAATCAGTCTATTTATTAATAAGGCTTTCATTAAATTACATACATACCACCGCCCTCTTAATAACATACACACACACACACATGTACACATATATATATATATATATATATATATATATATATATATATACATATACATAGATAAATAGATTGAAGGTTTGAAAGGGCTTATGAAATACACACATACAAATATACAGCAGTGTATGTATGTTTAGTGAGAGGTCACTGTAAAAGTTCAAATACTGAATTAACAGTATCTAATCCAATTATTACACTGTGCTGGCCAATCAAAAAACACATCTCGTGCATACATACATACACTCACATACATTACAAACATAATAAATAAGTTAACAATAACATTTCTCAACATTTTCACAATTCATTCAAGAGCAAATAATTTGTGACATTATTACTGTAAAGCGCTATATTTTATATACACAATTCAGTGAGAAAATGAATATATTGCACTATAACTTTATTTTTTATAGATCAGTGCATCTTAATAGCTATCTTATATTAAACATTATCATTCCAATTATTGTTTTCTTCATTTATAACCACATGTCGTAGTTGGCTACGGCTCAACACGTGTGCTCATGTGTACAAAGCAAAAACAAAGTCGCTTGATATTAAACTAGAATGATCACTGGATTGTACAATATTGTTCACTGATATTAACGTTCTTCAATGTTTAAGGTTTCCTGAAATACTTGTGTATATGTTTTTAACTCATAGAGTATTTAGTTTACAACACCTTGTGACTCCTTACTGCTCAGTGGATACTGGCAGAGGTGTCAGAGGCATGTCATCTTCATCGCAGGCCACTGTTGAATGGTTGTACAGGCCCTGGGCCATCAGTTGCAAGGCTAGTGGGTTCTTCTGGCCCGAGGACTTCTTCAGTTTCGCCCGTTTATTCTGGAACCAGATCTTGATCTGTGCCTCGTTGAGTCCCAGCTCTCCACTGAGCTGCTGACGACGTCGTTCCGTCAGGTAACGGTTCTCGGCGAACTCGTGCTTGAGCCGAGCAAGTTGGGCCCCAGAGAACGCGGTCCGTGGTCGCTTCTCCTCCGCAGGGCTGGGCTTACCAGGTTTCTTCATCCGCCGTGACCGAGGTCCTGTAACAGAAGAAGGACTCGTTTGAACAAAACGTATTCTACGAAACAGACAATTCTACAAAGTATATATGCTACATGTTCCCCTCAATGTGTATTAGGGTATGCAGAATGTGGTGCAATAATAGCAGACTGATTAACCCCTAGTGCCCGTATGGCTGACGATATTTCAGCAGCACACTGCATACTAGCGTCCCTAATGTCCCCCGGGAACCTCCCTAAACGGTTGACAATTGCTCCAATTAGGAACAAATGTGTCCCATTTAAGTCCACGGTGCATTCCCGCTGTTGCCTCTAAATAAATTACACAAACTGGCTACTATGCATGTATCATCTTTAGTACCGCCCTGCTCCCTAAACCCTCTCCCTGTACGCCGCTGACTCTCTTGTGGGCCGTAATAGAATTATCCTAACCATTGAGTGGATATGTATTAAATAAATTATGAATGCTGTATAACCGCTTTAGAAATAGAACTGGATGCTAACCTTAATATAAACCGTCCTAATTCCAAATAGGAATAAAAACAGGTCGCTGGACAATGATTCGTGGGTCCTTTCAAATCTAACGGATTGCAAATCACGATTAGTTATTTAACTTTCAATTTATTGTGTAATTAAATAGATTTTCGCGTTTTTTTGTTGTTACTGAGAGCAAGTCAAGTGGAACAACAGAGTTACCTTGCAATTGTTGTAAGATAAATAAAATACGATGATGTCTGACAAATTTACTCGAGCATAAACTTACAAATCATTTAGTTTTTCAACTAATCTATCAATCTGTACTTATTGCTTTGTATATATATATATATATATATATATATATATATATATATATATATATATATATATATATATATATATATAGACTGCAAGCAATAATCAACTTATAAACTGTCTTTAAAACACATTTATTTCCCATGAAAATGTAGCATCCAAATCACTGATACGTTTATTATAACTTTAACTAACATTTTACTGCCTTTAAAATGAGTGTGGGTAGTCATTTTTTGTTAACGATATCATTAAATAAACTAGGATTTACAATTAAAATTAATAACCAATTACTCTCAAAGTCGATACTAAATTTGTCGTGATTCTAAATTTATCGTATGCGCATCAAATAGGCCATGAACGATATATGTAGAGTACGTATGTATTGACAGGTAATGCGTCATCTTTCACTAGAGTCACTTACATTTACGAAAATAACAAGAATTTAGAAATTTTAAGTAAATCTGTTCGCACGGTACTAAGTGCTTTTTAAACTCTGTTCATAATTCAACCGCGCGCACACACACACACTCATATGGTGCTATTTTTAGGCAACATATTGAATGATATATTGCCGGCAAATATAATTTAGTACATGTTGAAATTATTTCACATGCATATTGCACTCTCACAGGAATATACCCAATACAATTATTAATAATCATATACATTAAGTTCTCTCGTTCCTTCTGACTATTGATCACACAGCGCATACGTGCCTGATTGTTTCCCAATAATTACAAATTACAAATAATCGTTTTGTCAACGACAAAAGAACAGCGACATTTCCTCTTTATTTCTTTCGTTCTTTCTAGGGAAATATAATCATAGTAGACCATGTATTAAGTGCAGCTGTCCTCGGGAAATTAACAATATTAAAATTAGCGGACAGAGAGAGAGAGAGAGAGCATTGTTTTAAGTGTAATTATACAGTGTGCTGTGGAGACAGTAGTTAGAAAAAAATACGGGGGAGGTTTTGCGGGAGAGTATTCATTAAAATAATTACCATTAAATCCACTCACCGAACCGGTCTTGTTAACTGGAAGTTTAAATTTTTAACTACTACCCCCTAGTCACACACACACACACACACTCTCTCTCTTTCTCTTGAGAGGTATAACATATTGTACAGTTTTGTATTTATTTTTAATATTCATTGGTCATTGAAAATGCTTCTGAAATATTTATTCTCTATAATCTCTATATATGTATGTAGTGTGGGCGTTCGTTAATTATTTTCCTATTTATTTTCAAAATGAAATACGTCCTGTTTGTATATTATATTCATTGCGGGTTGGTCAATGCATATATGAAGTATATATGCACGTGTGTATGTACATATGTATGTGGAACATGTTTCATTGATCGTTAGATTATTCCCCGTGAATAGAACATGACAGTGATGAATTAACTGATAATTTTGTCAACATAAAAGGAACCAGAACGGCGTATTTCCCTAAATGTGTATTAATTTTCCAAACATACATACATACATACACACACACACACGGCCGGGTTAATTTCGGATATTAACCTTATCAGATAGCGGGTAATATCTCGTATAATATAGGTACACACACACATATACATACACGTTTATATTATTAATGTATAGATTACAATAGATGTGTATTCAAATGGAAATAACATATATACCTATCTAGACCAGTGTTTCTCAAACAATGCGTGTAATATATGTTATTATTATCAAAAATATATTTTGTACTATTAAAAAACAATTTGAATTTCGATACATACCACGCAAACGGATATATAGACACACATACATGTAATATATATATATATATATATATATATATATATATATATATATATATATATATATATATATATATATATATATACATGTGGACATGATGGACATGATACATCTATACAAAACATGAAACAGACAGGACATAGATAGACGGACGGACGGACTGACAGACAGGGCGATTAGTCAAATTGTCAAAATGTGTATCTGATGTATCGACACGTCAACAACTCGGCTGTACCGCTTCGCCCGCCCTTGCACCGGCCCTGTACGTAAAAAGGTAGCATTTTTCACTCTAATGACACGAATTCATCAAAATGAAATCGGTCTATTGTTTTCGTGGTTGACATTTTTCTTAAGCGAAAAAAAAGGTAACCGTCAATTAGTCATATATGTGTACACATGTAGCTACTGTATAACACACACACACACACACACACATACATACAGCTAGCCATCTATCTATCTATCTATCTAGATAGCTAGATTATACAGATAAATGACTTACTCTTTTGTCACTCAGTTCGTCATGAAAATGAGCGCCGATTGAAGACGCTATGCATGTACATATTCGTATTTATAAAATAGAATATTCTCATAGGTAGTGCAAGGTAGGTATGTTATACCTGTATGTATATAGTGACATGTGTTTATTAGCAGTTTAGGTATAAATGCTGTGTGGTGTATACATGTGTGTGTGTGCTGTATTGTAAATGATATGTTATTAAATTTAACAGCTATTGGTAAACATAACGGAGTGAG
Source organism: Carabus problematicus (assembly GCA_963422195.1). Lineage (NCBI taxonomy): Eukaryota > Metazoa > Arthropoda > Insecta > Coleoptera > Carabidae > Carabus > Carabus problematicus. The sequence goes on along the minus strand of OY728583.1, from coordinate 8,476,513 downwards.
TGAATATTGAATGTTCTGTGAAGTGCACACCGGAAATATACAGGCGCCCGCGACATACACAGGTGTGTCTAACAAGGTGGGCGTCACATACATACATACAGACATACATACACATATACTTGCATACATACATTCATACATACATACTTTACACTTATATGAAACAGTACTTCAGTAGCTTACATTACAAGTAAGTATACCACAATTATAATCGTACAGGTATATACATACACATATACACTGCAACAGTGCATTAATAATAGAAACTCCAACTGGTCTCGGCTGTGATTCTCTAACCAGCTTACCATACAATTATATCTTTACATTTTCCAAACTTTTGTCTGTAATTCTGTTATTCCTAAATTCAGTTATTAATTATAACAATATGTAAGATTAGAAGTGTGTTGTTTCATTTTGCTATGTGGCGTTTTAGTGGTGTGCAATTATGATAGACAGGCCTGTGAATTGGGTTGCCGTGTCTCAAGGGGCGGTTGTCCCTCCTGTAGTCTCACTTACCTTGTTACCTGCACGCAAAATCAACATACGTTTTCTTCACAACAGAACATGATACAAACATTTTCTTTAAAAACTTTTGCATACTTAATACATATCAACTAAATATCACACGAGAGTTTTCTTCTAAATATGAATTTAGTTAAGAATTAATTGCGTACTAATAATCGCTAAGCAAACAGGTACCTATTATTGTTAATTACACAAATTTTGAATAAATAAAATTCGCACCAAATTTTACTTTCAAATAAATACGGGCGATTTTTAAAATTTCGTAAAATATTATCTGATTCTTACCTGAACTGGGCCGGTCACTGTAGCGTGTACAATAGACCCAGGCGGGCCATAATGTGGGCACTTTGGGCTCATCGGATTTCAGCCCGGAGTCCTCAGAACTGGAATCAACCGCGGCAGTAGTAGTTGCAGCCGATGTTGGTGTAGATTTAGTGGTTTCTAGGGATTTGCCAATCTGCGATACTGCCTGACAGAGGCTTCCCAGTGAAGCAGATGAACACGCTATTGCCGCTGTTGAAGATGAAGGCTTCTTCTCGTAAGGTTTAAAGCCAACACCCGCACTTTTCGTACGCAATACGGCGTTTTTACCAAAATCCGGTTGCAGGATATTGTGGATAGAATACTTGAGCGATGAACTCGGTTCTGGGTACGGTGATATGGGCGATTTGGGCCGGTCCGAAGCGAGCGAATCGCCATCATCCGAGGTGGCTACGGACGAATGTACAGATGACCGGTACACTTCATTCTCATCCGGTTTGGATAAGGCGAATGTCGTGATACGAAATATTTTTGTATTATTATTGTTGCTGGTGGTTTGTTGGAAATTCATGGGTCTCGGGTCCCCCTCGGCCAAGGACGAGGTGATGTAACGGGTTTTTGGTGAGGCTGGTGATTTGTGAATGATCTGACAAGTGTACGGTGACGTACGACTGGATTCGGGAGAGTCTGGAGGAAACTGGTTGCCTCCAGAATGAGGACTGGTCGCTGTACTGGGACTAAACCGATCTTCGAATGCCATTTTGACCACACTTTTTATTCACTTGGAATTAGCTAAGTATTTTTTTTAATTTTTAGAACGACATTTAACGTAAGGTATATAATATTAATGGTAAGCAGTAATATAGACGATATTTAAGAGACAATATTTAGAAAATTAATTTAGACATGTTTATTTGATTGTTTATAACGTTGAATATTTTGAAGATATATTAAATTTTAAACATGTATCACGCACACACGCAGGCAACACATAAAGATAAATATTATCTTGTCACTTGGCCGATGATACAGGTTAATTTATATAAACAAGTTTTGTCCTCTATCTCTGTCTACTTCACACTGTCCTTGTAACACACTCGCACGCACGCAGGTACATATATATTGAAGAATATTTTAATTGAAAGAATTTTGTTTTCCGTCCTAGTTATAAGTTAATAATATTTGCTACGGTTTGTCTACGTATGTCACACTTGACGTATGCAACGTTCGTTCCTGTGTGCAAGTACAACACTCATCTAAAACTGTGCGCTGTCATACTGAGTGAGTTTTCAAAATAGTCATCTTTATTACACACAAGTCTCCACAAACACTCTGACTCCGCCCACCCGGTTATGGTGTCGTCTCACTCGCACCCACACAGGTCGCAGTGTTGGCGTTCTCTGTCACGTGCTGGTGTAAGGAAGGCGTAAGGTGCCACGGGTGTGTTGTAAATGTACTATAGTGTTGTCTCTCTCACACACACGCACACATACACATGAACATGCAGAGCTAACTATACACTGTGTATGTGTTGTACATATGTATGTCCTTGTTTAGTTTTCCATCTTTCTCTTAAGCTATACTGCAGTAGTGTATATACGTATGTATGTCTATCCTTGTTGCCTGTTTCAAGACACTTTGTGCATTCTATTGCATGTGTTGTCCTTGTCTACAGCAGTGTACGTATGTATGTATTGCATCTCTGTCTCTACTAATAAGTGTACATGTATGCATGTGTGTGTGTGTCTGTTCTTTTTGACTGACACGATGTAATCTTGGCGTATTAGTTTCGTAAATGACGTTGTCTCCGGCAGAGAAGAAACTGGTTTGGCGTACTCGAATCACAAAATTGGAAACTTGAAATATACACACACACGCATGCATGCACATCTTCTAGTAGCTACATTGTTCATTGTTTGGTCAAACTATATTGAAGCCATTTTTTTTTTCATTATTTTTCAACAATGTATCAATTTATATCAGAATTTCTTTACATCAAGGTGTAGGTATTGTATTGTTTTAACTTGATATAGGTAAAAATATTCAATTTATAGCATATTTTCATACTTCTTTCTACCAAATGTGTAATTTTCATAGAAATGTCTACATGTATAATGCCGTGATCCGAAATATATTCTGTGATTTAGTTTACTAAATTACAACTCATCAAAATCTCAGCAGTAAATTACCCGAGAACGACGTGGCCACATTTAAATACAAATTATTTCGACAATATGATTAATTATAATAATTAAATACACATTTGGCTACTAATTACCTCGGTGTATTAACTAAATGATGTTGGAATGAAGTTTTCGTCTTTAATTAAGGCTCTCACATATACATGGTTACACGATTTTTACATTAATCCATGACGGTATTTTAATTCTATCAAAATCGTGTAATTTCTTTGTTAATTTCAAAATACCCGTACATCTATATAAGTAGTTACAGGAAAAATAATTTATTTTCCAAAGAGAAAAAATCTTCCCCTTAATGCAGCGTCTCGAATGCAGCCCCTCATCCATAATAGCTTCGATTTTGTTCCATCTCACTTGTACACATTGATTTTTCCCATCCGACCAGGCTATCACGTTGTCCTTGTCTGGCGCATTGTTTCATATACGTCTCATTTAGAAGCCGCGAGCGCATGTGGCCAATAGAAAAATCCAGGCGGTGGGGCGAGCCGACCCGCTATTGGCCAGCGTGACCAGTGGTGGGGGTACGTGCGCCAGATTGAGACGTAAATATGTTTGTTTTTGTATATCGCTCGAGTCGCAGTGGGCGTGGCTACGCAATGTAAACGTTGTAATTCAATATTGCGTTACACACACACATACACACACAGTAGATGCATAACTTCATGTATATATGTGTATAATAAGAAAATAACAAAATGTCTATGTATGTCTGTATATATGTATTGGATAATGTAATATTCTGATGTGTCTGTCTGTCTGTACGTCCAGATGTCCGTCAACATAAACGAACCGAGGAATTAATAACATTATTAATGGATTTTCGAGTTTTCTTCTGATTATTTCTTACGATCCACGCAACCATTGGTTCATTGTTCTATTGCAGATGTTTATATATATATATATATATATATATATATATATATATATATATATATATATATATATATATATATATATTCGTCATATTAAAACTATAAAACTGTTAGTAGTCTTATAATTAAATATTTTTTGTTTGAAACAACCATTATTAAATGTTCCTACAAATATTAAAATTCTGTCAATTTTTTAAAATTATGTATCGGCTGTTTTTGCTGCTCTTGACCTATTTTCCCCCAAAAATAAGTCACATATATTAAGTTAAGAAATTGTGTCAAACTATTGTGCTTAGCAAAACTAAGGCACTATTTACGTTTCATGTTGTCAAAAATCCTTCACCTGAATTTATAAACTGGTTAAAAATTCGTCAAATATACCCACTACATATACATGACGGTACAACATTCATTGACAGCCACCGAAATCAATTCGCCAAGGTGTCGCCCTCACTATCCATTGTAGATGTCACCTCTGTTCACTCGTACCAAATACATTTTCACGCCGACGTTTTCTCATATCCGTCTTAAGGTTAATTTTTCACGCAGACAGGTATGTATTCAGTTATAATTCCCTCGCAGGCACACTGTTAGCGCATACGTACAAATGACACTTTAGTCCGACCCTTGTGTTCACCTACACGGCTGTACGTTTTCAATGTACAGGTACCTATGCAGTTATAGCTCGGCTATGTAGGTATGTGTGTGTGTGTGTGTTGAGTAGGTAAATATTTTGTTCTGTTTTGACACGGCCCGTCAGAGTGCCATTTAGTCACGGACGTGTGCACGTAAATTACAGGTGTGTCCAAATATTTTAGGAAACTTCCCCAAATTGGACACCAGAGTACACCATTACTAAATAGGTATGCATGACTTTCAAAAATCGTAATTTTTTTTCATTCTTCCAAAATATATCTTTTCACTCTTGCCAGCTCACAGTGAATATTGCCATACATTAATACAATATTTTTAGCAAAATAATAATTATTTTAAATCCCCGTTATAGTGAACTTGAAGGGACCAGGAATTTGGTTCACTATAAGCGAGTGTACGAAAGTATTCAATATGTTATGTATTTAGTTGGAACTCAGCGATACGTTCATTATAAGCGAGGTTCGACTATAAGCGAGTTTACTTTAATTGGATTTCTCTGTAGATAGGCACATATAGATAAACTTATTACCAGCTCACACCACTAAAACATATGTAAAACAGAATTTAATTCTTGCTTTTCAATTCGAAAAAAAATCAATTCGTTTGTTTCACCCTCCACGGGTAACTTGATTTCACGCCGTGACAATTGAAAGCAAAACAATTGGTTAGGTTGTCGTGTCGTAAACAAGAGAATACCGGCGCACATTGCACAGCCACCTAACACCTTTACGAATCGGTGAATTTTTAACTAAAACCTTGACGAGGAAATATATATGTGTAGTGTATGTATATGTACCTATATATCTAGTAAAACATGATTCGGTGCGGTTGTCCTGCAGACAGATGCATTGAACACTAACCACAGGACACTAGATACGTCCTATGGGCAGGTAGAAACAGTTGAATATACACCAGCGTACATGGCTAACTAGATACACAGGTAGGTACCTACACACACACACACGCACACACAATATCTAAACAGTGGACGGACGGCAGGGTTTGTTAGATCAAGATACCCATGCGTCAACAATATCGCAGCGGATATAACCCTAACCTATAAGTTAGTATAAACAGAATATCACGGCAGACTAGATCAGTGATTCGCAATTGTTATTTTAGTGAATATTCATCATTTTTATAAACGATATATGTATGTACATGAATGTATTTATAATTTTTCGCTACAGCATATTATCGTAATGTTATGTCCATATTTCAATTTTTATTATTTTTGTCGTATAAATTTTCCGAAATGAATGCGGTGGGTAATTAAATTTTGATGATGTTTTTCAGTAATAAATTCTTGTGTGTGAAACAATAGCATTGATTTATAATGTTTGCTCTGGGCCGGTCTAATTTAAAGTGACATTAATCTAAAATGTAAAAAGCGATTGGTTTTATATGTGTGTTATTTAATAGTTTATTACTAATTTCTGTTACGGTTATTGTACCTATTTATATTTTAAACCAAATACATTATGGCTACATCCCCTCTCCCTCTCACATATCGTACATATGTACATGTATGTATGTAATTGTAATTTATTAATAAAATGCTCTTATCTTGATAGTACATACCACTAAATGTAAATACATACATACATCTAGTCAGCCATGTACAATTGAAAACAACAGACACTCGACACCCTTCTACTAGTGTTATTATTATATTGTTCGGTGCAAGTGGAAATGTGAGCACCCTAACCCTAGTTTTTCCATCGCGGCGTCACGGCCACCGTTGATACGGCGCGGCACTGTGTGGCCGTGTTGATGTGCAGTTGTTGGCGGTGTTACGAGGCCAGATCGATGCGCTTCTGTCCTCTCCTCCGCACACGGCACAGCACACTCTGATTTTATTTACTAGTGATGTAGAAAATTGGATTCCACACACCCAAGTCTCGGGGGGCCGCGTCAGGAACGAAAGCAAGGTGTAAGATACCGACCCCTCGCCCCGCGCAGGAAAGGCACGGGGCGGGGAATCAATCGATACACGATGCAGCGGCGTACTTGGTGTTTTTTTTGCAAAAATTTCGGAATAAATATATGTGACGAACATTATCGAGACAGGATGTGTAAGAATTATTGTTATAGGATACCGTGTGTAGAGTGACTTTATCCCAGAAGATACTACAAGTGATGTACGGTTACTTTGCAACAAAGAATATTTACTTTTTTGTGTAATACTGATAAAAGGTACCCCGCCACTGGCCTTATTCAATCGTGCCACCCTCTCTACGCTATTAAATAGCTGCGGCCTAATAAGGACGTGAATCGCGCGCGTTAAAAGGCGACGCAAACAAGACCGGCAACGATATCAGCCGTACCGCCGGTAGCAAAAACTCGATTCGCTTAAAACTAAATACATACATACAGTACGTATATCGATACATTACATGTATGAAAGTGTGTGTGGTAGTAGTTTATATAATAGCAGAACACAGGTTCTATTCCCGGACTATAGATACGTAGTCCTGGACTATGAGTAAATAATAAATGAACAGTCAGCAGATTGGTATAACAGAAAAAATTACACTTTTCTCATTATCTAATGTCTAATCATTGTCTAATGAGCCATGCAAAATTTTCAAAATATGATATCAACATCTGCTCTTAAAATGGTAACTTTTGTCTATTTTGAATTTTAACTAGCATCGTAACTTATAGTTTCAAAGATCACTTAAGTGGCCCGTTTAGACCAGACTCTCTGTATAATAATTAAATGTAATATTTGGTACGAGACAACACACACACACACACACACACACACAGAACTACAGCAATCATTACATACATACATATGTAGGTACAGTCTATTTAACACAATACACACATACATATACATATATATATATATATATATATATATATATATATATATATATATATATATATACACCTATATTTGTAGACAGAGAGATTCGTTCGTTCCGCTGGCTCGATTACAAACTACATATATACAATTAAATTGTGTACGTGTCTAGGGTGAGAAGACGCGTTTATCCGCAGCACGCAGGGGGCGGCTCCAGGGCACGGGGGCGAGGGGAGCATTAGGGTTTTTTTTACATCCGCGAGATCGGAATGCCACTGCACTCACGAAATTGACAGACGAGCACCGTGGGCCAACGTTGCGAACATGCATTCACACGGCGAGAGAAACACAGTAGGTTATAGCAACTAAAACAACACGACTCTTAGCGCTAGTGATCAACTGTTCTACATCCATCCAAAGGCATTAATAATTTACAAAGAAAACCATGTATATCTCCTATGCATGGGCACTAAACTAGAGTACACTCTCAGTACACTGTAAGTACATATTTATCCTGCAATGCCTCTGTGTTTCAGCCAAAGGTTACTACAGGAAACAGTGTTCTCGCAGGGCAATTGTTCACAAAAACGTGACAATTATCCGCGACAAAATACACAATTTGGTTTTATCAATTATGTAGTGATCAGAGATAGTGTGCTGTATTTGCGTTACTGACGTTTACAGGAAGCGTAACTTCCTGAATCTGTACACACGCACACACGTGTTTGTACATTTATTTTAAATCGATCTACAATCGACGTAATGCGCAATGGATAGAATTACGCGAGGATTTTTTTTATACACGTAGTCTGTGTATGTATGTATATACAGTATAACCTCTTTAATCCAAACTAATGTGATTTTACTCTGTTTAATATTTGGTTTTTCTGTCTTTTGAGCTCATTGTATTTTTCATTTCGGATAAAATTTGAATGTGGTGTTCCGATTCAGTATTATTTTTTCGAAACTTCTGACTGCTTCTTTGTGCTTCTTATCACTTGTATTTCTTCGTCCGAGCTTGATTCATTCTGAACATGTTCCAAAATATCCATATCGTTTATGATTCCCATGATTCTTCTTGTCCGATGGCCCATTCAAGAGCTTCTTGTCTTGTACAATCTTCAGAAATATGGTTTATCAGTGCAATATTGCACATTTATGTAGCGGGAATTACTTTGCTGTTCGCTGTTCGGATTAAAGAGACATTGTTCGGATTATAGCTGTGAATTTCTGCTGTTCGGATTACTGGAGATTCGGATTAGACCATGTTCGGATTAAAGAAGTTATACTGTATATGTATGTTTGTATATAATGTGTGCATGCACGCGCGCGCGTGTGTGTGTGTGAGTACTTGTGTGTGTATGTGTGTGGGCGGTAGAGTATAGGACAATATGGCCATCATGTCACTACACACACAAACATCCCCACAGGTAATTTATGACCCCCCTCAATTCACTTGCATCGCCGCCGCCACTGGCCAGCTTGTTGAAAGAACCTCAAACTGTTCTTTAGTGTCCTTTGAGAGCTGTCTTAGGCACCGCTTACAAGATGTAAAAATAGAAATTTGTACGGAAAATGTTTAACTTTTAAATGAAATACTACGTGAAATATTCAATATGTTGATGATTATTTAGTCAAACTTAAAATGTACCGAAATAGGAATATATTTATATTTATTTAAATTATTCCAACTCATCCGGATAGAATATTTTTCCTATTTCAGTACGAAAATCAGTTTTTTAGAAGTCAATCAATTGTCCGAGGCCCTTATAATCGTCTAGGGCCTCACAAATATTTGCAAGTCCGGACAAATCTCAAAAAAAAGATTAAAACAATAAAATATTGTATCAACCAGGCTTTCTCCTCCATCAGGCAAACAGACAAACACAGCGAGTACACTGTAGAGTGGAATCCTTTTATAGTAAACTTGAAGGGATGAGGAATTTCGTTCACTATAAGCGAGTGTACACCATAACGAAAGTATGTAGTATGTTATGTGTTTAGTTGGGACTCAGAGGATACGTTCATTATAAGCGAGCTTCTACTATATGCAAGTTCACTATACGTGGATTCCACTGTATATACTTTAGATTAGATGTTGCTCGACATCTCTAGCTAAAGATAAATTAACAATAGTGACATGGTATCATTAATTCTGTACAATTTGCACAATTATAAACTCTTCGTGAAACGACAATAATCAATTCAGTGTTGCTGTGGCAATTCGTGGTTTCGTGATCACAATAGAATTTCTCTCAAAATATATAATGTACTACACATTTCACGGTTTCAAATCTATACCTATAGTTATTCTCACAACATTCCACACACATGCACTAAACACACAGCACAAAATGGAAGATTCATATCTGTTTGTCTTTTGTCGGTATAGGTTTTTTTGTTAAATATTTCCAAAAGTGATATATCTTACACTGATAGTGATCGACCCTTTAGGGCCTGTCTCTTTCTCTCTCACACTCTCTCTCTGTGTGTATGTGTGTGCGCGCGCGCGCGTCTCTGTCTTATCAGTACTGTCTTAAGGGGTAAGAATTTTTGTGAGCGCAGGGAATCTTACAAAATGACAAAATTTAACGATTTAAAAGTTCCTAACAGTAAACACACATGCGCCAGCTGATTTGCGGTGTTTCTACTTGACGTCTTTTTCTCACTTGCCGTTGTTTCACATTTACGTCGTTTTACTGTTATGTGTTATATGATTTTACTTTTCTGAATACTTTACAGAAATTCATGTTTCCAATTACGTGGGTAGCGACAGAGAGAGATGAGAATTTTCTTGTTAATTACGTAACCAGTCCGGTCCTGTTTATGTGCTTGTACATATATGTATGTGTTACTATACACACACATACATAGAGACACTATTAGATAATTGACGGAGGCATTTAGTGATGATGTGATTAAAATAACTAAACTCCCCTTTTACCACATCACACGGGCTCACATTACCATAGGTTTTATGACTTTTGTTTGACACCGCGCATCGTCAGGCATTTGTCTCTCGCCGTATCACGTTACCACAGCCACTCGGTTACAGATAGTCGATTGTTTTATTCCACTTGGCGAATCGATAGAGATGACAATCAATAAAATAAAATCTAACAAAAAAAAAAAAACGTATAATATTTTTGTACACGCAAATACGGATGTACGTATGTATGTTATAGGTACTGGCGGTAGGGTACGTGTGAACATTCATCCTTGTCCAGTTTATAAATATAAATGGTTATCATTGTCCTATGTAACATTACTTAATAACCATGCGTATATACGTATGTATGTATGTGTGTGTACGTACGTATGTCTGTATGTTTGTATGTGCGTGTGTGGGATTTAACACAATAGGTGTTACACCCCTGTGTCATTTATTATGTGTAGAATTACACCGCCGCGCCGTCTGTGCCTAAAGAATGCACACACACACATATATCTGTGCGTATGTATATAAATGATATTACAGTACCGTATTGTTTAATAATTCCGTAAAATATATTTACATTACACGTGCCTATTATTAGCTTTTTTCACGTTGGATACGAAATACAAAAACAAGCTCAATATGCCCGCTAATTATAAATTGTATTTTCCAACTTCGAGTCAACAAATATTTTGAAAACTTTTTCATAAATTGCCTTCGATTTCGTGGGTAATCAATCTTCGGTAGCTTTCTTCGCTCTGGTTAAAATATCTTCTAACATACCATCAAAAACACGTAATGCAGTCGACGCGATTTTGAAGAATTGACTGGGTAAATACATAAATAAATAAATAAAAATCAAAGTCCAAAGGTAACGCATATGTCGTAATTATTTTGAACTGTCACGTGCAATTTAGTTTCGATAAAAATAACAGGAAAGTGTAGTATAAAGTCTTGTATACACCACGGGTGACATCCTTCCCTCAGGTCAGAGTCCTTCGGACTGGAACCTCCTCACCCTCCGGGCATAACCATCGTCACAACACCCTTGGTACATAAATAACTATATCGTCCTTTTAATTTGGTCGAATTGACCATTTTCGTGCAATTAAAAATTTCGCCCGTAAAAACAAGAAACAAAAAACAAACAATCCCAGACACGGCCTACTCATGCCACACGCAACAAGCTAGAAAAGTTTTGGAAAGATCAAAGCAGGCGTGTAGTATAGCAGGCGAATCCAATTAAATTCAATAAAGGAAAATCGAAATTGATATATACACATTCCAGCCAGCCGTGCACACTGAGTGACTGAGGATCGAAGAGTGCGCGCGCGCACACACTCTTGTTTAACGAACGTAAAAAATAAAAGAGCATCAGAACGATGCTTGCGGGGTGAAGGGGGAGCGGGCGGGTGAGAGAAAAACGAAACAAATGATGGTCGTTGTTGGTCACACGGTGAATCGGCGGCGGCCGTGGCATCTGGCGGCGACAGCACGAACCACAAAACGAGCGAACGTCGTGTGTGGTCCGGGCAAGTTACGTATTATGGACAGAGAGAGAGAGAGTGGTTGATGGTGGGCCTGGGGTGGAGTGAGACGGGTATATTCACTAAAACACACACACAAACACACGCACGGAGAGACACTATAGTATACATACACTCACAATATATAGGATACATACCTTGAATGCAAGGATATAGGATACATATTTGGAGAGTGTATGAAATAAACATGTATTTCAAATCATATAAAACGTCATTTGATACACAAGTGATTTACTCGTAACATATCTGAGCACAGAATATGACCTCATATTATGCAGTTTTTAATTTTTTTATTTACACTTTTGCTCTAAAAGTATGTAATATGACTGAACCGATCCTTTTACTGTAACACATGAGTTACATTTTATGTGTTTCCATTACATTTTCTAATATGTAGTTATAGTCAGATTACATAGATCGCACTACTGGTTAAATTTTTTGATATTCGCCACATCCCCACGGACATTCTTCCAAGTCTCATTACAGTGTATTACTGGAATGACAGTATCAAAGTTGTACTCGACTTGTTGTGCTGAATGATTGACTTTTCGTCAAACCCATGCCTGGTTATCGCGCATGTCAGTCACTCGCTGAATGCGTATGTATGTATGCAGGTCTGATATCAGATAAAGATGACACGCGTGTACCTTGTATTTGTCCCGTATGTTCAGAGCGTGATGAGATGACAGAACACCACACACAACATACATACATACATATACAAGCCATTCTCTCAAAATTACAAGGAATATTGTGTTACGCTTCAAGTCTCCCGGCTTTAAATATACATTCTTACACGTTTATGAACCATATAGTGTTCCGCTAGTTTATTTTGTAATGCACGAAACAATTGGAAGGTTAATTTATAACTATATATACACACACGTAGGTATATACGGGATGTTTCACTAAATTGTGTTAGAGAATGCAATGGTATTTTTAAAATTTGTTGTTATCACATTCCCTATCATATTTAGAACAAAAGTTTTAATACAAATGTAGTGCAGAATAAAAATCTACATCGAATAAGCCCACATTTGTCTCTTCAACGAGAGAGAGAGAGAGAGAGAGAGAGAGAGAGAATGAGAGAGAGAATGAGAGAGTGCTTATGGATACGGCGTGTTAAGAAATCAGTGAACCGCAAATTTTCACTCAGTGTTGAAGCGTTGAAAACAGAGTGATTACACTCGGCTGTACCTTGTAATTACATTGTCATACATACATACGTACGTACATACATACGGCAGTATACTTGGAGTAGAAAATATACATGCATACTTGGACAAGACGTTGTGGAATGAATACTAGGACACAGCATATACCATACATACACTTGTGAGTTGTTTGTGTCAGTATGTTCTATATGTTGATTTATGAAGTGTCGATTGAACGGCTAATTGCTACATGTATAGGAAAATGATTAATTCTATAAACATCATCACATTTTACATGCATACACTATACAGATTCATTCATATATATATATATATATATATATATATATATATATATATATATATATATATATATATATATATATAATAACTAGCAATTATGACACAACTTCTAAAACAAATTAATATAATAATTATATTTATTACGCAATTGTGCTTGTCCTGTGTGTGATTACCCACAGTGTAATTAGTGAATGAGCAACATGATTACCGAGTTTTATTATAATTGTAGTTATTTCTATGCACTGTTAACACCAATAGTTCTCACTATGGTTTGAAGGTGTGTACTTGTCGAAGTATAGCTGGGACACAACATATACTCGTATTTTTGTATTGTCGCTGGAAGCGTATTGGGAGAGTCATCACACAGGTTACAAGGATGAGGTGGTGCTCTCTGTGACTTGTGAGACATGATAGACACACTAGTGACATATGTATGGACACACCTGTCAATCGCTTGTCACATATATGTACACAGCACTGGCAACTGGCCAGTGCAGAGGATTCCCGTGCATGAACATTTATTAAATATACGAATATTTACATAGTCATACATAGTGATGTTGATGTATGATATTTATATCTGCTAATAATTGTCCATGTGTGTGTGTGTGTGTGTGTGTGTCCCACGTACAGGTACAAGTCAATTACGAGAACACCCACGGAATAGTTTGAGTGCCATATGTGTAGGTTTAAACACACAATGAAGACACAGTAATTCTGAAAATGAATTTTTTAGAGATTCTCTAAAAGCTCAGCGCTAGGTTTGTAGTAACACATAACCTGAGCGCTAAACGGGATAGGCGGGCAGGGGAAGAGGTATTACTGTATATTAAAACCTAATTAAAATATAACTATCGAATTAATTTCAGTACTAAGTTACAATTTTTGAATGTATTCACCGGATACATGTATAAGTATGTATCAAGATAACATACATAGTACAATGGATACATTACATGCTGTAATGTTCTCACAATATTCTCGTAACCATGTAGGACATTAGCTATATGTTGTACCGCCCCGGTGTGGGGGCCCCCGTCACTCCAAGTGTGATGAGACACCGCCCTAATCTTGTACATTGTCAAAAAAAAAACCTTCAACAACATACACATAATAGTAACTACATACATTTGGAATAATAGCTTGTACACGCATGTACATACTGCAATTACATATGTAGGTACGTGTGTGTTTCAGAGGCGGCTCGTCGATAAGGGCTGCTGGGATATATATATATATATATATATATATATATATATATATATATATATATATATATATATATATATACAGTGAGAATAACATAAGACTATACATTGGCAACTTTATTTTAGGTCCATCAATTTGCCCTTGTCGGTAACAAGTGAAATTACAATGACGCTGATTTTGGTAAATATCACTGTGTTTTCCAATATTGTGTTACTAATCTCTCACGAGTTTGTGTAATAATTAGTGTAAAAAATGTATATTATAGAAAAAACGTTTAAATTGTACTCCTAGTATTTAGAAGGCTCGTCTTTGTGAGAAGTTTGTGATTATTTCAGCGTTGAATTCCCGGGCAGGCCCATCACATGTCATCAAACGGTGGCAAATTTAGTTATAGTTATCCTCGCCTGGATGATTCTGGAAATGTACTGATTCTAATTACAATTTCAATACTTGAAGTGTACTTTTAATCCAATAACATGTAATAGATGTAGTGTAGTCTGTGGACTAGTGTCTATTTTTACATTATTCAACCATAATAAATTGGAGTTTTTGTATGTAAATACCATAGTAACATTAAGTAAATGCCCTATGTCTAATTTTAAATTATTCAGCGAATTGATACTAGCATGGGCAAATTGATTAAAGCAAAAATAAAGTTGCCAATGTATAGCCTTACGATATTCACACTGTATATAGCGGGTGATAATTAAAAAACTGACCATAGGCGATGTAAAATCAGTTTTTTCTCCTGCATTAGTTCCCAAATTACTTTAGAGAAAAATACTTCAAATAAAAGTTGTAGAGAATTAAATTCTGCATCTAAGTGAGCAATCAGATTTAAATTTCATGAAAGCATTTAATTTATTAAATCACGAATATTTCGATAACTTTGTCCAGAATAGAACCATTTTATTACGTGAAGCTTTTCTTCACGTGAAAACCGTTCCATACTTTTAGAAATATCTGAACAAAAATTACGAAACACAAACTTTTTGACAGTTACAATGTCATACAATTGTTTTTAATTTTGTTTAAATTCCATAGCTATTCCTATATATTAAGTGATTTCCTGAAATTTTACACTTGATTTTCTCAGTTATGAAATGTCAAAAATTAAATGATGATGCAGTGCGCGGTCCCTCAGATTTTATTTTTTTTGTGTCTAAACCTTAACAGATATCAGTACAGAGAACAATAACAAAAAAAAAATTACTATTGAATGTCTCTTTCTGAAACTATTTTTTTTTTAAAGTTATTGGCCTTAACATTAAAAAGTTTTTGACTGATTTATGCCGGGTTACCTGTGTTTCGTACACAAATGGTTCACTGATAATAACCTTAAAAGATGACCTACATCTGCAAGAAGTGCAGTACCGAATATTATCCAAATCGATCCAAGCGTTCTGTCGTTAAATAAAATAAGTTTTTCTTGAAAGAACTTTGAAGCAGAATACTAGCTAAACGAAACGTAATTGCATATAGGTAAGTTTAGTTAAATCGTCTTACTTTCGAACCAGGAATCTGTGGTTAAGTGATGTCCACACATTTTAGGGACTGTATATATACCGGCAGCGCTCGATGAACGTACATACTGCGTGCACAAATTTCGGTATGTTAAATGAACGTACGTTAAGCGGATGATGTATTTTGAGTGTATTTCCGTCGGATTTGTGTCAGTTTCTGTGATGTGATGTACATTCGTGTGGATCATGAGTACGGACTACGGACAGAGAGTCGTAAATAATCATATATATATATATATATATATATATATATATATATATATATATATATATATATATATATATATATATATATATATATATATTATATATACTTATATATATATATATATATATATATATATATATATATATATATATATATACCATTGACCTTCTCTCATTGAAAGAGGCAAAAAAAAAACAAAATACAAATGAGATTTCTTAATTAACGCCAGGCGCATACTAGATGTTGACTGATGTATTCATTTCCTGCTTCTATACACACGGATCCAGTGGTGCTGTGATATCATCGTCGTTCATATGTTGTTTATAATGTTGAATTATTATGCGAGTGGCGTTTTGTGAAGTTGTTTATTAATTTTTTAATTAACGGTTATCCAGCAATGGAAGCAGCACCTCACACACACGCGCACACACATCGATACAGGCATTAAGGTAATTATTTTGATTTGTTACACATGAAACATAACACAATCGAGTACACTGACCTCTCGTATATAGCCGAATTATCTGCCAAATTCTAGACAGCCATGACTTGGCTGCATGTTTGTTTTTTGTTTCCGTATCATAGACCAGTCAACGCCTGCTATTTTAGCTAATGATCTATGATGCGTTTTTGTTGAGACGAGAAAAATGTTATAATTTTTTGTGTGGATAGTTTTATATTTTAATATTAAGATATTCGAATAGAGTTTATATTTTTGCGGACATGAATCACGATGGTATTTTGTAAATATACATATGTAATGTTAGTCAACACTCACTTGCAATGTAACTATCTATGTACATGTATAGTTAAGTGTGTGTGTATTTTTGTAATAATACTTTCTTTCAAATGCTATTTTTTTTGTTGGAGTGAAAACTATACTTTGGTAACCAGAGTTGAACTCAGAGATATTCCATAAACACTCACATTCAGGAACGGATTGTGGCATAGTTTTTATGGCGTGCAGCCCAGGACTCACTTGCTGAACGGCTGGCTGAAAGAACTGAAAAAACTACATACATAGAAACGAAAACTTATGCTCCAGGTCCGGCTCTGCCACAAACTGTATTCGCCCAAGGCTTGCAAAGTTAACGGTCCGCCCCTGGTCACATCAGTGTTGTATTGCAAAAGTGTCTGTGAAACATTATGTAAGATTCAAGAACCTAGATAAATAATCATCTAATACCCCCTGCCTCCGCTTAGCCCAGCGGCCTGTCGCAGTGTGTGTCTGAGTCCTGTCCTGACTATCACACTGTACAGATAATATTCGGCGGGTGAGTGTGAAAGATACATATATACATACGTGCGTGTGTATGTGTGTATATTCAACATATAAGGCGCGCGCGACGACAAACAAAAGCACATGTGGGAGTGTGGCCGAGCAGTGGACGCGATACAGCACGTACCAACCACCACCGTGTGTACCCACCTACAGTACATACATACACACATAGCGTACCAATATCCGCCATATTGTAATACCTATATATATATATATATATATATATATATATATATATATATATATATATATATATATATAACTGCAGGATGTCCTATTTAAACAAACCCCTACACACAGAGATCTCGGAAACTATAAGAGATGCAAAGACGGTTAAATTAGACAAATGTTGCTATGTTAATGGCAATTTTATATTTGGAAATATTGGATGGCGCACAAAATTATTATTTTTGCGAATTTTAATTTTCCTTTATAACTCGGGAGGTACTGAAAATATTAAAAAAATATTTCAAATAAATATTTAAGCATAGATAACAGGCTTTTCAATGAATTTGATGTAATTTTTTTTACTTCATTATTCTGGAGATACACCATGCCAGTGCAATTTTTTAAACCACAGTTAATTTTTGTTTAGTTAAAAAATGATATTTTTCCTCTTTGTGTATTCATTTACATAAATATCTTTTTTTAGTTTCGAAGAAAAACTAAAAAGAATGATTTTTGCAGTGTGCCATGAAAATTTGAAATAAAACATATGCATCTAAATATGTTTAATACATGCGGAATAATTGAAATTCAATAATATTTGACAGGGATGGGGAGTCGGTAAAAAAAATTGCCGACTCCCGACTCCGACTCCTGAGTCAGAATTTTTGATAATCGACTCCGACTCCGACTCCCGACTCTTTTCATTAATAAAATACAAAAATACTGAATTAACATATTTACATTTAATTACAAACAAATTTAATCGGCAGTAGTACAAAACAAACTGAAACAAAGTACAGTTCCCCAAGTGTGAGAAATCTCATTGCTTTGACTGATGTGTTCGTTCGGCACAATCGAGTTTCTTTTGAAAATCAAAAACAGAATTTTAAGCCGATTATCTGTTCACTAAAACGGTGTAGATTAGTTTCCTTAGTCTATCTTTTCCTGTATGTATATAAAATGCAATTGCTGTTTTAATTTACGTTCTTTAAAACAATTCCGTCAAAGAGTCGGGAGTCCATAACTTTTTTTCGACTCCCGACTCCGACTCCCATTTGACTAAAAACCATCGACTCTTCGACTCCCGACTCCGACTCCGACTCCCCATCCCTGATATTTGATGAACGAAACAAAATTCGTTGTGTAAACTGAAAACTATTAGACAGATTTTCGTATGTAGCCCATATACCTACATAAATTATTTTTTGTCTCTTTGTCTTCTGTTTGCCAAATATTATTGAATTTCAATTGTTTTGCATGCTCATAACATATTTAGATGCAATTGTTTTATACCAAATTTTCATGGCAGACTAGGAAAATCATTATTTTTGCCATACTTTTTAATTTCCTTCACAGCTAAAAAAATATTTATATAAACGAATACATTATTGAAAAGAGAAAAAAATAGCACTTTTAAGCTAGACAAAAATTAGCTATGGTTTCCATTTAAAAAAATTAAACTTACAAGCTGTATCTCCAGAAATATATATATGTATTAAAAAAATCTGGTGTGGTCACCACACGACTTTCTTTTACTCAATTTAAATTGGCACATATTTGACATTTCAAATGCGTATTTCTGTAAATATTTTGTCTTTATTTTGTTTTCATAACATATGATATTTTAAATACATGCGAATATATAAATACATTTTACTCAAAATTGGATAAAGATAGAACAAAAATGCATAGAGCATCTTTTCTTAAGTTTATTGTTTCCTATAACTTTTATTTATAAATTTTTCCATATCTCTTTTATTTTCTCCAATAATTCACAATGTTTGATTTTGATATTCAGTAAACTTCCTCTTCCGATTGTGCGATTATGCTAGAAATCTAATCAGCTCTGCGTATAATCAATAAACTCTTTCCATTGTCCTGTCTTTGCTCGTTTTTAAGATTATGAACGTACAGATATACATCCACACACAGACGTCAATGCGAAAATAGTCAAAACGTATTCAGGGGACCTCAAAACATGTATTCCCATCAAAATCTCGCAATCCAAATTTTTCATGATTCCTATACTTCCTTTATACTAAGTATAAGAAAGTAAAAAATCATCAAATTCATAGAAAAGCTTTTTATGCAAGCTGAAATATTAATTTGAACCTTTTTTCAATATTTTTAATGCCTTCTGAGTTATAACCGAATATTAAATTTCGATAAAGTCACACTTTTGTCATTAGTATTTTCCAAATTTGAAATCGCCATTAACATCGGCCCATAAATATGCAAATTTTGTCTAATTTAACCGACTTAGTGTCTCTTATGATTTGCGAGATCCCTACAGAGGCCTGTTTAAAATAGGACATATGTACAGGATATACGAGCCCCTTGTCATTTCAGTTTGCCCAAACTAGGATTTTTCAGAAATTCGTCTTTAGGGAGCAAAAATACAATATAGTACAATGCTTCAAATTGTCTTATTCATTTTACAACATATTTTGCATGTCTTAGCTAGAAGATATTCCTAATCAGTGATGAAATCGAAGACGTAAAATTAACAAAAAAAAATATTTTAATATACCACTGATTAACCGTTGATTATAGGCTTAACTTGTAAAAAAATAAAAATGGGTTGATGTCTTGAAGAATCGTCTTATTTGGAGCATTTTAGATTTTTGTTAAAACTTTCAAAAGGAAACAATAAAGTTGGTGTTTTATATACATGTATATACAGGGTGACCCATCTGTGAATGCTCACCATTGGAATCTCCGAAACTATAAGAGATACAAGGTCGGTTAAATTAGACAAAAGTTGCGTATTTATGGGCCGATGTTGATGGCGATTTTGTATTTTGAAAATATTGCATGGCTCACTAGATAATGACAAAAGTGTGATTTTCTCGAATTTTTATTTTACTTTATAAGTCCGAAGGTATTGGAAATATTGAAAAAAGCTTCAAATAAATATTTTAGTATAACTAATAAGCCTTTTGATGAACCATATGAATTTTTTTTTACTATATATTGCCGAAGTTACAGCCTGCAACTTCAATTTTTTAAATGGGAACCACAGTTAATTTTAATCCAGTTCAAAAGTGCTATTTTTTCTCTTTACAATGATGTATTTGTTTACCTAAATATCTTTTTTAGTTTCGAAGAAAAACTAACAAGTAAGATAAAATGAATGATTTTTGTGGTGTGCCATGAAAATTTGATATAAAACAACTGCAACTAAATATGTTATGTACGTGCAAAACAATTGAAATTCAACAACATTTGATAAACGAAATAAAAGTCGTTGCGTAAACTGAAAGCTAGTAGACAGATTCTCGTATGAAACCCGTACCTACATAAATTATTTTTTGTCTCTAATCTTTTGTTTACCCGCTTAATCGGGACATCGGTTAATCGGGACAGCCGGTTATTCGGGACAAATCTTAAAGAACGGAAACAAAACCGAGGAAATAACACAAATTTACTTCGCTTTTTCGGGACAATATTCCGTTTAATCGGGACAGAAATCGTGTGTAAATTCCCATGAACTCGGGGCTTCAAACGTGAATATTTAGCGCTGGAGTGGAGGTTCTATTTGACATCATTATATACACTGCGAATAATGTAAGGCTATACATTGGCAACTTTATTTTAGCTTTAATCAATTTGCTCATGCTAGTATCAATTCGTTGAATAATTTAAAATTAGAAATAAGGCATTTACTTAATGTTACCATGGTGATTACATACAAAAACTCCAATTTATTATTGTTGAATAATGTAAAATTAGACACGTGTCCACAGACTACTATTTTTATTAAAATCATTTACAGAGTATATTACATTTTTAGCTCATCGACCTCCTGTCGAAGAGCTATAGTGTTCGGTACGATGTCTGTAGCATCTTCCGATTTCAAAAATTTTTGCACAGAAATCCCGGACAGACCCTCTGGATCACGAAATGACTATTACAACATATGTCCGTATGTATGTCGCTCGTACGAGATTTTTTGTTCCACTCAGATCTCCTAAACTACCCAACGGATTTTTATGAAATTTTTTCTGCAGATACGTGTTATGGTCTAGTTGTGCAAGGTACATTTTATTTTCCAATTTTTTTTCAGTTTTTAATTTTTTTTTTACGTTATTTTCTATTCAATTGTATTCAAAATTTTCTTGCATGTGCAGGAAATGGAACAATATTTTTCCATATTTTTTATTTTGAAAAATTATGTAACGCCATTAGAGAAAAAAATATTTTTAAATTAAAAATCGAACAAAAGAATATCAATGCATTTATAGTCGGCTTAGTTTGCTTTGCTTTTCTTAAGAGAAGAAAATGTATTCACAATTGTTTCAAATTTTTTGTTTTATTTGCAACCTAGGCACCTAGGATTTTAAAAGTTAATCTAGATAAATAATAATTTGTGATATATTCAGACTTGGACATACGTCGATGAGCTACAGGCATGTATGTCTGTATACATTCCTAGTTTTTTTATTAAATCTATTACTTGTTATTGGATTAAAAGTACACTTCAAGTACTGAAATTGTAATTGGTTTCGGAACATTTCCAAAATCACTTGGGGGTGATGACTAAATTTGCCACCATTTGATAACATGTGATGGGCCTGCCCCGGATTTCAACGCTGAAATAATCAGAAATTTCTCGCAAATACGCCCCTTCTAAACACCAGGAGTACATCTTAAACTTTTCTTGTGTGATGTACATTTTTTGCACTAATTATTACGCAAACTCGTGAGATATTAGTAACACAATATTAAAAACACAGTAACATTTACCAAAACAAGCGTCATTGTAATTGCGATTGTTACTGACATGGGCAAATTAATTAAAGCTAAAATAAAGTCGCCAATGTATAGTCTGACGTTATTTGCACGGTATAAGCGTATGGTGGAGTTAACGTAAATTCAGTCACAGAAGTGTAAATTGAGTATAAAGTGTAAATAAAATTAAACTAAGTAAACTAAAGTGCAAAGTGCCTCATTGATATAAACCTTATTAAGATGCCAAGAAAGGATTTGACACTTAAAAATAAAATTGCTATCCTAATTGAAATTAAAAGTCAAAATCTACAATGACAACAAAATGACGGGGGATTCCTATGTCAGCAATAAATATCTGTGCTGATTTTGTACAACTACAATCTTGCCAAAACAAAAGCCAAACCACTTTGCACAAATTCTTCCAGAATATATAATTTAATTTAATTTAAGTTTGTACAACATAATTTTTTTTAAGAATTTATTATACATACATACATATACAGTGTGTCCCAGCGACTACCATACATAGGGAAATTAACACTGGGAAATTATATAAGGATCAACTATTGCCTTGAGCTATATGCATATTCTTTCTGAGTGACAAAAACAAAAGATTTAAAACAAAGAAATTTACTTCTGTCAAATAATTTTACATTACATAATTATTTAAAGAAATTTTATTTAAAATAGGAAATTGGGTGCGTCAATTGCTTTCGCAAAAGTAATAGAAACGGAACCCAGAATGTTAACGAAGTAGATATTTTGCCAGCTGTCGAAGTATGAGGGAAATTACAAATAATCTCGGCGAATCACCGCACTCATAAAAAATACAAATATTTTGCTTCAAAATATTACACGCTGCTATTAGCAGCAGATAGTGAAAAACTAATCACTTTTTATGAATTAATGTTTAATAAATGTCATGCTTTAGAAAATATTTGTTTCACTGACGAGTACACATTTACATTAAATGGAGAACATAATTTTATGACAGATGGGAATACGTTTGAACATTTCATTGATTAGTACCTGCTAGTGATATTGAATTTAGTGCTTAACTGTTGTGTTTTTCTTCGTTTTTCCATTACAAAATACAATCTCTTAAGCTTTGTGTTGGAGGTATGTATTACTGAAAATCATCCAAATTTGTTTCTACACAAACTTTATTATAAAATAATAAATATAACCATATTATTTATCCCTAAAAATTATTTATTTTGCAAGAATATTGATAATTCAATGGTAATAGTTGTATTGTTTCAGCAAATTTAAAAAAATAACAGCAATCTGACAGTTTTAAATTTGATTAATTCAACTACCTACTGTTTAATTTGTGACAATCACATGTTTAGATACAGACACAGCAATACTTGATCCTTACATAATTTCCCAATGTTAATTTTCCTATGTATGGTAGTCGCTGGGACACACTGTATGTACAATGTACATACATATATATATTGTTTCAGAATTTATATTTTATATTATGTAGTACGTATACTATTTTTTAATATGGATGCATATGTATTGTTTTGTGACTAGTTAATCGGGACAAAATGCACTAGTCCCGATGTGTCCCGATTAAGCGGAATCGACTGTATATATATATATATATATATATATATATATATATATATATATATATATATATATATATATATACATATATATATATATATATATATATACATATATATATATATATATATATATATATATATATAATACAATTATATAGACCGAGGTTAAAACACTACACACGTACATGCATACGCACAGTCTTCTCTCTCTCACTCACACACGCTCTCTCTCTCTCTCTCTCTCTCTCTCTCTCGCTCTCTCGCTCTCTCTAGCCCATTTGAATAATGTCATGTTTTCTGCACGTTTGTCTTCCGTTATCGTCATCGCATTTGCGCCCACGAATTTATACACCGCCGCCCGGCAGTTGTTTATTTTCATGGCCTGCTGCCAAATTGCACGACGTGCGGATAAGTTACACAGAATCTAGAGTGCCGTGTAATAGTAATAGTTATTTCATTAGTACCTACTCGCCTGTCTGTTATTTTGTTATGTTTCGTTTCTCTGTTTTTGTTTTTTCTGTCTTCGATTTCCGACTGAATTGTTAACAAGACATTAAAGTTAAACCTGACGGTTAAGTTTCATTACCATCACGCTAAGTAAGAAGACTGTTGGTATGATTGTGTGTGTGTGTGTGTGTGTGTTGTTGTTGTTGTTGTAGTTGTTACGGTAGTCCGCACCTCCCGCTAATGACATGTATATAGGTGGAGGGCTGTACAGGGACGTGAAATTAAAATAATTCGTCAGTAATTAGACTGATTTACTAAAATGTGTGTGCGCGCGTGTGTGTGTGTGATACTATTCTGTATATGCATATAATTAGAAGCGACTTGTATGTGTGCGTGTGCGTCCGTATATGTGTTGGTTGGATACACAGCTATAAGGGCTGCATGCATGTATGTATGTATCTAGTTAGAAGAATTCGATATATGTATTTTGGGATAAATGGGGTACACGTGTATGTATGTACTATAAAACACTGCGCTTTAACGATGTGTGCATGTGTGTGTGTGTGTGTGTGTGTGTGTGAATCACAAAACAAAAATGCCGCATTAATAATCTACCTATAGATGTATGTATGTATGCATGTGTGTGCAGACAGAATATACTATAGCTATAGCCCTCGCTAAATGCTCGGACCACTCTCTCTTTCATTTTCTCTCTATTTCTCTCTCGCTCTCTCTCTCTCTCTCCGTATGTGTATGCGTGTCCATTTCATTCTAGCAATCACACACTAACTAGTTGTATATACATGTATAAGCTTCTACATACTCTCTCTCTCCATCCCTCTCTCTCTCTCTCTGGAACTATAGTTATACTGTTACTGTATGTGTATACCTGACGCTCTCCATGTATGTATGTAAGTGTGTGTGTGTATATTGCTTATTTATAAAGGAGGCATTGGAAAACAAGTAAAACAAAACGTGGACCACCCAAGTTGAATCTCGCATTGCCAGTGTGTGTGTGTGTGTGTGTGTGCCGTGCCGCGCCGCGCGACCACTGGACCTCATTGGAGGATGCACGTTGTTGTTGTTGCCGCTGTTGCCGCTGATGATGATGATGATCATGAGTTGATGTGGACCAACACACGTACATACAACAGTATTAGCCAGAGATACAACGAGTTGTGTCCGAATCAGACAACCAGTGATGTCTTTACACTAGTATGAAAATTGTATTTTTATATTATTGTACAGCATTTGCACTCCTGATAAATGTACATAATCAAATCTTATATTATTAATAAGTTTTTTCTATTTCCGATTAGATTTTTAATTCACGATGATATAATTTTCAAGATCTATTATTAATTTAACTTCAAGTTGGAAAAAATAAATTCTTATTAAGTAGGTTGATGGATAATCACATATATTTTATTAGAAGGCAATTATAAAATATTTCTTTATTTTAATTTTGATATGTATGTATGAAAACACTCTGACGTACGCACGTACATGTATGTAACTAGGCGAGTGTTGTTGTTAAGGTGATAATTAAAATACCTCAGGAAATGTGCGGCTCCGTCTGATCTCACGGGGACCGAATATTGAGAGATAAACCAAAATTAATTGGATCAATGGTGAATACATTAACCAGGCCCGTAGCACCAGTAATTTGATATAATGGCGATTTTATATTTTGAAAATATTGCATGGCTCACTAGATAACGACAAAAATGTGATTTTTTCGAATTTTAATTTTCCATTATAACTCGGAAGGTACTGAAAATATTGAAAAATGTTTCAAATAAATATTTTAGCATAGACAATAGGCTTTTTGAATAATTTGATGAAAATTTTTTTTACTTCATTATTCTGGAGATACAGCATGCAAGTTCAATTTTTTAAATAGGAACCATATTTAATTTTAGTTTGGTTAAAAAGAGCTATTTTTCCAATTTACAATGATGTGTTTGTTAACATAAATATCTTTTTTAGTTTCGAAGAAAAACTAAAAAGTATGATAAAAAGAATGATTTTTGTAGTGTGCCATGAAAATTTGATATAAAACAATTTCATCTAAATATGCTTAGTACTTGCAAAACAAATGAAATTCAATAACATTTGATAAACGAAACAAAATTCGTTGTGTAAACTGAAAACTATTACACAGATTTTCGTATGAAGCCATACCTACATAAATAATTTTTTGTCTATAATCTTTTGTTTACCAAATATTATTGAATTTCAATTGTTTTGCATCTACATAACACATTTAGATGCAATTGTTTAATATCAAATTTTCATGGCACACTATGAAGATCATTCTATTTGCCATACTTTTTAATTTTTCTTCAAAACTAAAAAAGATATTTATATAAACGAATACATTATTGTAAACAGAAAAAATAGCGCTTTCTAGCCAGAGAAAAATTAACTATGGTTTTCATTTAAAAAAACCAACTTACATGCTGTATCTCCAGAAATATTTATTTAAAAAAAATTTCATCGAGTTCATCGAAAAGCGTCTTATGTATGCTAAAATATTTATTTGAAACTTTTTTCAATATTTTTTATACTTTGTGAGTTATAACGGAAAATTAAATATCGAGAAAATCACACTTTTGTCATTATCTAGTGATCCATGCAATATTTTGAAAAATCTAAATCGCCATTATCATCGGCCCATAAGTGCGCAACTTTTGTCTAATTTAACCGGTCTTGTATCTCTTATAGTTTCCGAGATCCCTGTAGTGGCCCGTTTAAATAGGACACCCTGTATATATATATATATATATATATATATATATATATATATATATATATATATATATATATATTTAAGTAAGACTACATATAATTATGTAACTGTAAATTCATAATTTTTAATGTACCTAATTATTACTGAAGCCAGTTGCGGTGTCAATTTACTTGCAAAAAATAATGACAAGTATTTATTTTATAATTTTTCCCTTAATTTATTCCAACTCATCGGCCCCCGTAGGCGTTTCCTCACTTACGTCGATTTTCCCACAATTACCATTCTGAAATTATGTCAAACTCATTCCCAAAGCCTATTATTACTACAACAAAAATATACCGAAGTGAAATCACACTTGTTTTACAGCATTGATTCGATATTGTCGAGCGAGCACCGCTGACTGCGATCTGTTACAACTTTATGATTGTGAAAATTGACGGTGCGTAAAACAAGTGACATGTTGCTGGTTCACAGCCTACTGAGCGGAGCGCGCGCGTCTCTTGTATTTAAAGTGAGGTTAAAAGTATCAGATTTCTGTCAAATGCCCGGTTTTCTAGAGTTTACTATCAGTGTACACCTACAGGGTATACACGTTTATTCAGGTTGGGATACACCTGCACATCGGTAGGTAGCGTAATATCATCTACACCAGCTAAATGTTGTTTATTTGTTGTTTAATGTTTTCCGGATGCCCGGTGTTGTAGAGAATCTGATAACACAAATGCAATGTTGACAACGCTAATAAAGTTTTAGAGTTAAGTGTGCTGTTTAAAATTTACACTAGCATTGTTTTAAAATAATAGCTTTGTTCTTTTTTTTTCTGTGAAAATAAAAATTAATTAATTTGTACACGTTTGTACAAGAATATACCTTTTTTATTTTAAATGTAGCTCTTCAGAAAGAGAAGTGATGCACAACAGTGTAAGTAGCGTTCTCAAGCGGCGCGTCACAGAACTACAATAGTTTTCAGACCCGACAGATCGAGAAAGGAAAAATATGAAATACCATTAATCGGTAACTATTTTGCGTGATCTTCAATAGAATACAAAGTAATGCAATAAACATTATAGTTTTTTCTTCCAATCTAAAGCTCGTTTTACATTTGTTCATGCATTGCATGACTGTTTTACACCTGTGCAACACTTTGTTTAATATCAACTGTCTATTTTGACAGTCATTGATTCATCACAATATTGCTATCAAGAAAAAAAACTATTATTGCAGTGATCATAAAAAATGCAGCATTATTATTATGTTCTAAAATAACACATAATCACCTATGATCAAATGTCAAACTTTCTGATTATAACTCCAGTAAGTTGGTACTACTGAAATAACCAAAAAAGTAACTAGACTAGAATGAAAATAGTGTATGTTCTAATTCGGCAATGCAAGCTTCATTACATTGCATGTACGTTTTACAGTATGCAATTTGTGTTACGCACATGCGCAGTTCACGCCTTGCTCCGTGTGTTACATTGCACAAATGTAGAACAGGCTTAATATATTTTAAACACTATTCTAATCACAAACTTTACAATAAACCGGTCTAGTATTAATATTATATTGGAATTAGAGGGTACTCATTATATTTGCGCTATTTTCTTCAAAAAATAAATAATATTAGTTTTTAAAATGTGTGTTTTATATCTGTCAAACTTCAAATCATTGTTCAAATCTTTAAATTGACCACGCGGGCCTTGAAAAAATAAACGGAAAATGCTTCAAACGCTTCGTCAATGTTCTTCACGTATCAAAACAAGGACAAATAAATTTGAAGTATTGGTCTATGGTCACTGACGGAAACTTGTATTTGACGTTTTGTTTGATGGAAATTTCTGCGGAGTGCTTCCTTGCTGGCTGACACCGTCCCAAGTGGTTTAATAGTGAGCTGCGGTATCCCAGAGCGTAGATGATTAACAGATGTCTAAAAAAATAACGTGTTTAATAGACTGGCCTACAGGGGTCCACACACACACACACACTAACTCGTGCATATAGTATAGTACATATTATAACATGTAGTAGTATAGTGTGCACTGCTATTGGTCAAGCTGTACTATACATGGCTCCACCTACTTGCATCTCCCACTCCATCATTGTATAACCACACACACACACACACACACATCCATGCACACACGTACTTCTAGTGTGGCATGTGTGCCATACGTATGGTAGTGCTATGGTGGACGAACAGCACGGAATATGCATATTGTAACGTGCTCTACTCTCGCCCAAAATCAGCAACAGCATTCGTATTAACAGTGTAGAATCTAGCCTATCACAAGACTTATGCATTGTAGAATTTAGTAGAGCAGCATCCACTTATAGTGCACTCGCATATAGTACGAACTCGCTTATAATGAACGTATCTCTGAGTCCCAACTAAATATATAACACACTTACTTTCGTTGTACATAGTGTACACTCGCTTATTACGAATTAAATTCCTGGTTTCTTCAAGTTCACTATAAGCGGAACCCTTGTATATGTAAAACTAATAATAAATCATTATATATATTATTAGAAAATTATCGTTAAAAATGTACAAGTACATGTATATGATATTTTAACAAGGTTATTTAAAATCTGGCTTAAAATATAACTGGCTAATCTGTCTTAATTGCAATACATAATTCAGTGGAGAATCAACCTCAAATATTCTCCACATGGTAACTTACAGTGTATATAATGTTATTTAAAACCTGGGTTGGAAAATAGCTTGCGAATATATCTTAATTGCAATAATTTAGTGGAAAAAACACAAACTAACCTGACATATTTTCCACAATTTAACTTACAATATATTCTGACGATATGGTGAAATTTCGACCTCATAGAATAACAGATAAAAGAAATAATATTACTGAATACTAAAACTTTACAGCAATACCAATACTGCAATTTATTATTTGACTACCCTGTACACACTACCCTTACGACTATATGACGTACACAAAGTGTGGTTATAAGATCTTGATACTAAAAAATAAAAAACCTCCGATGTTGCATTTTTGTTTCATCCTCGTCCATGGCCGCCGTCGGCTGTTTTGACAGTTTGTAATAAAATTGTCCAGTTTACGGGGTATTATCGTTTTTAATGATGTGGCTTTTTATTTAACTATCAGTTAGTGTACAGTAGTTAGTAGTATTGAATATGTGCACAGCCCCTGTGAGATAATCACTAGCTAGTAGGTACGTATGCTAATCACGGACTGTGAAAATAAACCAGCTGTTTCTATAATTTAATTATCGAATTAAGCAACCTACATATGTATGTATATATATATATATATATATATATATATATATATTATATATATATATATATATATATATTACTTAATACAGAAAACAAATTCTAATCAATCTACCCTACCCATAATTCCCTCAAACATTACACGCTGCATTGTTTTTCTTCTCGCAGCCTACTTTTCCCTCCGAAAACTAGATAAATAATTGTTGGTTAGTATAAGGCGGCGATGCTCCATTGTTGTATGAGTGTGTGTGGAATATTATCACACGATTCTCTAATTTTAAACAAGCGCACATCAATATGCCGTGCAATGATGATGATGATGATGATGGTTATTATAAGAACGTAACGCTCATCGTTGTCGCCGTCGTTGTTATTGTTGATAGGCCGCCTTCGATCCTGTGTTTTTGGTAATGCACGTAGGTGCTTGTGTGTACGGTGTTTAATAGTGTGTGTATGTATGTATGTTCGCACACACTAAAACACACTATTAGTGGTCCCATGTACATGACCGCGAGACCGCTGTGGTCGACGATACTGTTAAAAACACAGCACTACCCTACCTGATAGTACTAATATTGTACAACACACACACACACACTCATATGTGTTAGGTGCATATAGTAACAAAGATAATCACATACTCGTATAAGCAACGGACGCCTTGAAGTATATAGTTAAGTATGTATATAAACTTCTATATACGAATCTGGTATATGTACAAGTTACATACTTCTTATCCCATCCTAGACGATGGGTATTTATAGTGAAGCTGTTTATAGTGGAAAATCGCTTATAATGAACGTATCACTAAGTCTCAACTAAATACGTAACATAGTAAATACTTTTGTTATAGTGTACACTCACCTATAGCGAATCAAAAGAGTACTATAGCTAGAAATTAATCGAAGAACTATCTGCTTATAGTATGTGTTCCGTGCACTAACTATAACGACATATATGGCTATGTACATCTGTATGTAAATATTAATTTATAATGGCGGTAAAGTAATGGTGGTATGTACAGTAATCTTGCACGCATATATATATATATATATATATATATATATATATATATATATATATATATATATTATTGTCGATATCTGATTGGGGCAATATCCCGGCTGTATTTGAATGGCGTCTGTAATCGCACATTGCACTGTGCTACCATGCACTTATAACTGTCAATCATGTACACTGCCTATTTATTCAGTAATGTATGTGCTGGTGTGAGCTGGAAACTCCCCCACCCCCCAATGCTGGACAGTTAATATATGTTCTTGTGCTACCCCAGTTCGCTGGGACATAGCATCATACTATATATGAATAAATACTGATTATTTTTAAATATAAAATATAAAAATTATAATTTTAAAATGCACACGTACTGTCTTACAGTTTGTGCTTAAATAAAGCAATACACTTGTAAAATATAGATAGTCATGTAAACATGTCAAATGTATGTATGTACTCCATGCTATATATGTATGTATGTGTTGATGGATTTATTATATATATATCACAGAGAATCTCTCCCCACGTGTACATGCACGCACACACATACATATGTATGTATGTATATTCGTGCGTGTGTAGGTATTCATAAAATATAAATATGTAAAACGTATCGACTAGCTAATTGGCAGATTAAATTGTTTATGAATACAGCTGTACGTATGTAACCCAATCGTCCATCCGCTCACATACACACACACACCAGTAGAGTATGGCTGTATGGCTGTGCCATACTCTACATGTTTATACATATATCATCCCGACATCATACTATGGGAATAAAATATTGTGCTCGTTTTCAACCAGCACTTCGTACTATAAATTTGAATTAAATATTTTGAAAAATATGTAACGTTATAATTAAATCATTATGTGAACGAGCCAATTGTCAATTCATACGATACTTTGAAATTGAATAAATTATAATTATATAATTTGTTGCAACTGATTTTAAATGTTGTGATTTTCAAATACATAGGAACGAGCTAACTATAAATGTATTATAATGGATTATACAAGATTATACAATTACAGTACATACATATATATATATATATATATATATATATATATATATATATATATATATATATATATATATATATATATATGCATGTTATAAAATGGACGATACTCTATTCTACCGCTGTCTCTCTATCTTTATGTACGTGTGTGTGTGTGTTAACTACAGGCCGATGTCTACCAGTGAGATATAACGAGCTGCCACAAGTATAGTGTTATTAACTGACGCTCTAGTATTAAACTATCACACCGTGATATATAGATGATCGGCCATTTTTAATAACTAACACACACATACACATAGAGTATCCATGGTTGAGAATGCAGTCTATAATAATATATTCTCGCCGTTAGACTATTGTAAAATAATTGAAATGTATGAACAGCATTAAGCAAGCCGCAATTCATATTTTTGCTCACATGTAAAGAGGTCATACATAGAGAAATAAATAAATGAAATCATCATCAACATCGGCCCTAGAAAATTGTGTCTAATTTAACCGTATAGCCCTTGTAGGTTTTGAAGATTACTTACTGCTAACTTGTTTGTTAGAGTTGTGACTTTACTTAATTGAATTAAATGTTTGATCTCTTGTAATTACATAACCAAATGGTATAGCACCGCTGATCATGTGCGAATTTTTTTACTCGTAAAGATCGTTTCAAGATAGTGTTCAATTTATTTTTACACTCGCCTTGAATCACCCGGTATTTATAAGGGTTGAAATGAAGTAATTTTCTTGACAAAGTTTTCAATAAATAATCAAGTTTGCCGTGCCCATACACACACAAACACCCATCAGCAGAGGGTACTTAAGTACCCGTTAGACTGAAATGTTTTCTTCACCGCAAATTTTCATTTATATTTTCTTTCTGTAATTTTTCCTCGAATACCCACGAAATAGTACTAGTAACTAAATACATAACATACTAAATTCTTTCGTTATAGTGTACACCTAAATTCCTTTAACTTCACTATAAACAGATTCCTGTGTATTTGTGTGTGTTGGAAGCAGAACTAAGCCAATATACAGGCTGTGGGCACATGGGAATACTAGTACTATGTACCTGTATTATGAATTCATAACAAATTAAATATACCTGCATGATGCATGCAGTAAGTAATCATGTCATATTATGTATTATAATTAACACAAGACCATGTATTAAAATAATATGTTGTATTTTTGTCCCTTTTTTAATGAAAATGGTTTAATGAAAATGTTTACATGCAAATGTACGAAGACAGGCGTGTTATTACCTCTGCTATGTCCATGCTCATAAATGCTTTTTATATCTGTCGAACATCATTGATCAAACCATTTGAATTTCCCCATGCTGGCCGTAAAAAAACGGACAACGCTTCAAACGTTTCATCAATGCTCTTCACGAATCAAAACAAGGACAAATAAACTTGAAGTAATTCACATTAGTCTATGGTCACTGACAGAAACAGAGATTTGACGATTTAAGTTGATAATAAAGTTAGGAACTAAAACTGAATTCGGCCCTGGTATGTGGGGGCGTTATTGCGGGAATTCAATGCACTATATTGCATAGAACAGAGCAAATAATACGGCAGTCAATGAATAATATTGCATATAATTATAATATGAATATATAATATCTAGTACAAAAAATATCACAAGGTGAAACGATAAATATAAAATATAGATTAGTATACATGTATAATAGGAGTATATAGTATATACTAGCCACTACTAGCTGGTACAACCGAGATTGTTCTACTTTCAAACTGTACTAAATAATGTTCTTTACTAGTGGAAATCAAAACAAAGATTTCTATCTCATAAAATATTGAAATGTATCTTTAGTTAGTTATGTGTGTTCTAAAGACTTTAGAATACATATACAATATAACAATTGTTGAAATTAATATACGTATATTGGTATAGATTTTACAAATCCTATCAACATCTGTCGATGTGAAGTGAATCTAATAATATACTCTACATGAACATGTGTGTGTGTGTATATA
This sequence comes from Carabus problematicus, assembly GCA_963422195.1. Classification (NCBI taxonomy): domain Eukaryota; kingdom Metazoa; phylum Arthropoda; class Insecta; order Coleoptera; family Carabidae; genus Carabus; species Carabus problematicus. Next base: position 8,442,051 of record OY728583.1, on the reverse strand, counting down.
TGTACGCTATATTGTAATAATAGCTTGTCACGTGTATGGAAAAGTGTTCTATCAATTTTCACACACACTATGGCGCGCGTGCTGTATTTATAAAAAACACCACCAACACTACAGCACCACAGTACACACGAGTATTTTGCGGTTTGTTTCACATAAATGTGAAATTATAGTGTACAGTATGTACCTGTAATAGCAACGTACTTACCCGGTTATATATGCACTGTGAAATGGATAACAATTGTCTATATACACGAGTGTGTACGTGTGTGTGTGCATGTATGTTATTACCGCTGTTAGTCTAATATGCAGACAAGTGTAATCAATGTTTTATATTAAATCTAACAAGCCACCATCATGTACGTACATACATATATACACTCCACGCCATAACTTCAACATTTCAACGATAAACTACTTTTCTCCCTATATATATATTATATACTTCACTTAATTAGGACCGGACAAAAATCGAGTAGGCTACGGGCTGTCGTTTGGTAACAAATGACAAACGTACCAATTTGTTTTTCTCCAACAACTGAACATCAACAACAACAACAACAAGGGTGGTGTAGCTGGCTCACGCGGGTCAACTGGACCGTTGCTCGATTGTCAATTGTCGTTGTTTGTCGTTTGTCTCTCTCCATACACGCATACACTCACACACACACAGGGAGTGTTGTGTGACGTCTCTCTGATTGGCAGCAGCAGAGAGACGGACAGAGAAATGTGAGATGCACATCACAGATTACATAATATATACATAATACATTAGTCAAGTATGCTGTGCTGGGTGTGCGGGTGTGACAAGTGACGACGCAAGAGAATTTTAAACACAGATTATCTAGTGTGCGTGCGTGCGTATGTGCAGGAGAATAAAGGACAGGTGTATTATATATATATATATATATATATATATATATATATATATATATATATACAGAGAAAGAGAGGAAGAGAGGGATGTATGACTATGTGGGTGGTATCATGACGACCGTTTTCCCGTAATCCTATGATGCACAACGGGACGGGACGTCTGACACTATTAGTGGCTCTTTATAAAGCGTCATGTGCGTGTGTGTGCGTGTCTGCTTCTGTATGTGTGTGTAGTGTATCTACATATTAGGTCAATGACAATTTGCATGACATGTACAGTGGAATTCGTTTATAGTGAACTTGAAAGGACCATAAGCGAGTGTACACTATAACGGAAGGATTTAGTATGTTATGTATTTAGTTGAGACTCAGAGATACGTTCATTATAAGTGAGTTTCCACTATATACGAGTTCACTTATAAGTGGATTCCACTATATTTGTATGAAAATATTTTGTATAATTAAGAACTCCCATATTAAATATCAAGTGAAGTGAAATTTTATAAAACTAGCAATAATAGACTGGGTACACGCAGCGTTCCTCAAACTTTTTTGCCACGCGACCCAATATATTAGTTAGTAGTTGTACTATGACCCAACATATTTGTTTTTCACCAGTTCCTCGCTTTGATACAATGTAGCAACTGTCATTTCGCGACCCATTGCAAATTTAACACGACCCACAACTGGGACACGAACATAGATTGCGAAACACTGGAGTAAGATAATCCGCCCCCGATATACTAAAACTCTGAAACCTCAATACTAAGGAGCTACTATTTATTCTACAAAATGTGACAGTGCTACTATGAAAAATAGTAAATCTATAGCAACACTAATAGTAAATCGTGTGTCAATGTTAGTAGAAAACTATAGTCGCACTTAGTAGCGCCGTTAGTATCGCGTTGTGAACATTCCAGTTTATATTTAAATAAAAATTTACGTATAAAATTCCTCGCACTTGCAAAATGTTAATTTGTATTGTTCTTTATACGATTATTTATTAGATGTCGGATTTATTTGTAATTCCATTTTATAATTTTGTTATTGCAATTTTTTGTTGTAAGAATTAATAATTATATGTAGTACCTACCTGTATATACCTTGGTATGTATTACTTGATTTTCTAAAAATGGTTATGAATGAAATAGCAAAAAAGGACTAATGAAATAATGCAAAGTTAAACATGGTTTATTATTATCTGATCATACATGTATGTATATATGACATATTGTGTGTGCATGTATACATCATTTATATATACTAATGCATATATGTACGTGTGCATGTGTGTGTGTGTGACTATGTCGGTGTCTTGTATGGTAAGCTGGTACAGACTCGAATAAACAAATCGTCAAGATGAAAAAATCAACACGAGCTGTCTACATAAATATAATGTAACACAAGCGCTATCTACACTGCCATAAATATATTACACACACATATGCACACTACATACATACTAGTACATACACTTCATATTGTAACTTGCCCTCTTTAGAACCATGATACTTTTATATATACACTACTTTACCTAACAGGCTATAACTCAAAACCATCCCACGAAAATATATTGAAATTTTAGTGAAGAAAACTGGACTATATAACGGACATTTTAAGACCTTACCGAAACCTTTATTGTTAGTAAGTCCAGAGTAATGTGATGTTAAACTTTTTTTTATTACTCATCCCGTATATACCTACATATACCTATATATATACATATATATATATATATATATATATATATATATATATATATATATATATATATATATATATAGCTATGTATATGGTACATATAATAACATGCAAGTGCGGGTACACAAAACATAATGGCCGACCCCCATATACAACATCATATATGGTCGCAGATACTGATAATAATCATACCAACATACGCTAATGTATTTTTGTCTAATAACTCTGTTTAATTTTACCGTCATAACAGGCTTAAATGTTCCTCAGTGCCGGCCATCTAAATTGTTATTTCTACGCAGGCATTTACACCGAACGGGGTTTTGAACGCAGCACCTTGAAGTGATATGTTGTTTAAAAATCGTCAGAATATAAATTATTGACACTGCAAGTTATACATATATGCATTATTACCTGAATGTGTGTGTGTGTTGTTATTAATTTAATTTAATTCCAATTTGTCACTGTTAGTGTGGTATAATGTAATTAAATTATCATTTCATTGTTCAGACAGATTAGAAAATGAGTACCAATGCGATATTTGTTCCGTAACGTTTGTGTTATTAATTTAAATTACTATTTCTCTCTCTCTCTCTCTCTCTCTCTAACTCTCTCGCCCTATGTGTGTGTGTCTGATTACTTAATAATTGTTTAAAAAATCAGTATCCAATTTAATATTATAAAAGTCGTGAAAGAGTTCTCACTGACGACGAACGATAAATGATGTTTTATTTATATTTATTTGTCGTTTGGAATAGATATTATTGTTTTGAAATAGTAAGTTACTTCTCATTGTTTCATATAAGCGGATGTTTATATATATATATATATATATATATATATATATATATATACCGCGTGTCTCAAAAAATTTGGGACGTTAAAAACTGCATAATATAATGCCATATTCAGCGTTTACATATTCTACAGAAATATAGACGATTCGTCCGAAAACACAACATTTGTACGTAGAACAAAAATGAATAATAATTTAATAGCAAGTACGAGTATTAATCATTGTGAGTGTACATTGAATAAAATATACAACAGTGTTTCTGGATTACAATCTAAAATTCAGCAGTGATTATAATGTGTCAGAAAACTGGTTTTTGAAGAAGAATCTTTGTTGAAATTGATTTTTACTTGTTTAATTCATCCGTTTTGTTTTTCACATATTGCCAATCACTAATAACACATTATATTGCTGTAACAATTGAGTTATCACTGGATAAATTAATTTCCAAAATTAAATATCACGTAGCAATTAATTAATTCATAGAAAAGCTACAAATAAAGGAAAAGATTACGTACTACAATTTACGAACCAATAATTAAAATATGAAAACAATAATAATTAAAAACCACGTCGAAAACATATTTTCTCATTAAATCATAGCATTATAATTTTTCTTTTAATTAATTTAATATTTTTGAATCATTGGTTCGCCGGAAATATAAAATATGAAATGATTTCTATAGAATGAAGTGGTTAGTGTTGTATGCAAAGTAAGGAAACACATACACACACACAGACACGTACGCATACGTAGGTACTTGTTTTGTAGTAATAATTGTAATTTTTGCAAAATTATCCTTTCCGCTTGGATGTGGTGTGCCGTAGAGGCGCTAACGCAAGTGTTATTTAATTACGTACATCTCTGATTACATATAATCAATCACCCATAATTACATACACACACACACACACATCGACCATACTCGTTAGCAATTATAAAATAAACATGTTTCATTTTGTCATTCGTAGAAAAAAGCACCAGCATTTCTGAAACTATATATATATATATATATATATATATATATATATATATATATATATACCGGACGTTCCAAGAAATCTGGGACATAGGGAATTAACATGTAAATATAGAAAAATCGTGATTACTTCTAAACAATACATTTTAGAGCAAAAGTGTAAATAAAAAAATTGTTCAGGATTAAAAACTGCATAATATGATGTCATGTTCAGTACTCAAATATGTTTGTATATCGTGTAAATCAATTTTGAAATACTGCATTTTAATGACAGATTAGGAGGTTATTTACACTTTTGCACTAAAATGTATTGTTCAGAAGTAATCATAATTTTTTCTATATTTACATGTTAATTCCCCGGAGGTGTCCTTGATTTTCTGGGACACCCGGTATACTTTTAACAAATATGTAGAGTCGTGTAGACAGATTTAGTTACCGGATCCTAGTGGGCTGGTGTGCGAACGCAAACAAGCAAGCATCACGTGCATTTGTTGATTTCTAGTAAAAATAACTGCACGCGACAAAACACAGTCAAGCCACCACGACAGCCTACTTCGATGTAAAAGTGTTGAATTACACACAATAAACAAGTGAAGAGAAAATAAGTGCAACATGCAGACGACTGTCTATTTTTAAACACCGACACACAGAAATTACAGGCCTGACGGTTTTTGAGAACACACACACACACAAGGGAGATTGTGATCCCCTCGAGGGGAGCATCCAGTAACACATTGCAATATACATACACACGTACACGTGGTGTGCTGTGGCCGTTAGCTATACTATATACCTGTATGTTCTCTTATTTCAACAACGCGCTCGTATTTTGTTTTTTTCGCTTTCTCGTCATTTCTCCGATGATATTTTTTGTTTTTGTTTTGGCGACGCGCGCGCGTAACCTGGCAACGGATAACAACAACAATAACAAACACGAGAATAGGTTTTAAATACGTGTATATTGTTCTTTTAAACCAGTGGGTTCGGTAGATATTTTTATCGTCGACTTGTAGAGACGGACAATTTTTTATTAAATTTTATTGTCGTTTTATTGACCTATGTAGCGTATCAACGGTAAGGTATTAATTGCGCCATTGGATTCTTTATAGTTGAAATTAACTTGTATTACGTATTCTGAATTAATCTACTTGATTATCAATTTCACCGGAGAAAATACGAATATGAAAAATTAATGAAAAAAATGCAACGCAAATATTTCAGAATATAATATATTTATTCATAATAAATAACCGAAATTATTAAACTTTTTCTTTGGCCAATAACGAAACCGCAGATATACGAATTGGCATTCACTTATAAAAAAAACACGTTATAATTGAGTTATTATTTAGCAATTGTATGGGATGATAATGAAAATTCGCAAGCAGGTCGAATTGCCATTTTAAAATACGCACATGTATACATACACACGTACGTCCATGTACTGTAATCATGCATGCATACATGCACGACTATATAATATTAATTCTTAAATTGTATATCGCCATTATTGACCGTTACCATGATATCAGCAGTTGCACTATATAACGAGCACACACGTATATTATAGTATATGTGTGTGTATGTATGTATGTGTTAACAACACAAGGGCCCTTACCTGGCCGCAACACTGATGGCCGCGGCCATCTTGAATTTTTCACTTTTTGAATAAATAAGCTATTAAGTTTTTGTGGGTCGTAACCTACGGCTTCGGGGAGTGCAGTGGTTGTTCGTGAGTCTAGGGAGCCCGTGTGTGCGGGGTTGGTAGGAGCAAGATATATATATATATATATATATATATATATATATATATATATATATATATAAATGTAGGGTTCCCTCGTAAATTATGTTGTTTTCGGTTAGTATTATATATACATACATACATGCACACATACATAGTTGGCAATGCATTCTCTGATTATATTTTTTTTGTTGATGTTTTTCCTTTTGTTTCTACCTGGCCTACGACGTATGTACAGATGTTAGCAACTTCTGTGAAACAATAACCAACGATTTCGCGTGTTTTTTGTTTATTTCCTATTGTGCGTGTGTGTGTGTGTGTGCACGCGCCCATCCACGGTGGCTATGGAATGTCACTGTCAGCGTGATGCACATTTGTTTTTTCGTTCGTATTTTTCTTTGTTTCACATATCACACAGCTAGCTGCGAAAATTGAGAGGGTAACAAGCGCGTAGCGGAATTATGTTGGTTGAATAATATTGTTGGTGGTGGTGGGCAGTTAAATATCAAGTGTGCTGTGCTGTACGTGTGCAAGGGTTAGATAATAAGGTAAATAATAGGCAGTGTCACACACACACGCACACGCACAGTGAGTCCGTGTGTGTGTGTGTCAACAGACATTTATTTTATCGGTCGCCGCTGGAACCCTTGCCGCCGTTTTTCAACGTGCACTCAAATTTTCACGTAAAGCGCAAATATACGCCCGGATGCATTAATGAGCCAGTTTTGGAGAATTGAATATATTTTAACAAATATGAAGAGCGTACCATATAACAGTGTTCCCAGACCACACACACACACGCACGTATATATATATTAGCAGATGTCTAGTTACAACAATAACAGCTTATATAACAGACATATAGCAGATTAAACGCATGTACCCCTCAAATATTATTTGCACAGGCAAACCTCCGTTGCTCAGATAAATGGTTAATCGTGGTAGACTGATACTTGACACACACGCAATGAAGGGTAATCCAGGAAACGGTACGCGAATTTACTTAAGAGAATAAAAGAATTATCGTGCATGCACGGAATGATAAATGGGAGGAATTGAAAACCAGAACCAGAACGTGGCTAGGAAAGTGTGTTTTGCAATATTTCATTGTTCCTTCTGCAAATGGCGAATACAAAACGGGAAATTCTTATAGCTGAGTAAAGAAAGATTGAGATTCTCTACTTTCGAGTTAATTAGTATACTTTTTATCCTTAAATATATAGTGATAAAATAAATGGACAAATGGTCCCTACAAGATAAAATTCTTCAAATTGTAGCGCTTTTTGGGTTCAAGAAAAACCGCGTTATAACGAATCAGCGTTAATCGAGGCCTTACTGGGTCCTAAAAACATAAAAGGAAGAGTGTATGTTCCCTACGAGACAAAATTCTTCAACAGATTTATATAAGTTACAATATTGTTCAGCATAAAATCACACATACACATGTATAGTGTATAATCTTGTAGAACGATTATCCAATATAACATATCTGTACCTTAATCCTGGCCTGAGCTGGTCCAGCCCGGGCCCGGTCTGGTTGGTTGTGAGAGCCCCATGGGAAGAGCTATACAAATTTCGCAGCTGTCCGGAACACAAAAGCATTTACACAAAAACATATGTACACACTACATCACTTAACTTTGTGCACGCTTCTACATACATACATACATTCAGGTATCCATACTTACATACATATATACATACACAGTATGGGAGAGAGAGAGCGAGAGAGAGAGATGCCTACATACATACAGAGTTTGAATGAACAAGCAAAGATCAACACTTACACACACCGCGCGCTGTAGCAATAGCGACAATATAGCAGGCCATGGACAGGAAGAAGTTAAGGTAAAATGGCCGACTCACTTCCCCCCTATTCACACCCTCCGTGTTCACCTCACCAGCCTCTGTGTGTGAATGAGAGGCAGGGATAATGCGCCGCCTTGGATAAAGTAAAGATGAGCATACACAACATTAGTTATACATTGAATGTAACTTTACAATCTTAATACATACATGACTGTATACTCTACCTAACCTAACATATATACACACACATACACAATGTATATATATATATATATATATATATATATATATATATATATATATATTCCATTAGCGGTCTATTCATAACCTAAAACGTTCTCCGTAGGCACACACTTGTTTGTGGCCATTTGTATGGCTATTGTTCGGATTCTGCGCTGAGCAAAATCCGTGTACGTACATGTGTATGTTTCAAGACATATTCACTAATTATACGGAAATTTCTCCAATTTGTAAGCCAATGCAGATGTTTATTATCATGTACAAATTAACTGTTATACATCCCGCACGAATTTGACAATATCACGTTGAATATTGCGATCATTCCAACATTCCATTCACACACGCACGCACTCTTCATAATTCGTATTCGCTAACACATATCTACTGTTTGTTAGTACACTGGTCATTATTCCGCTTCGGTATTGTTGAGTGCCGTCAAGTTGGTATTACAAGACAAATGAATTTTTAGCCAAAGTTAGTATCGTTTAGGAACGAACCTTGTACATTAATCTTAATATCCTTGAACGATCGAGACGGAGAGAAGACAAGGATGAGACCCCGTGAAAGGAAATGGCCGAAAAACCGCAGGCTTTTATTTCGGGTGAAAATAATATGCCTTTTTAAGCTACGGCGGCATCTCACACACGTACACAGGTACGGACAAAATACCACACTACTAGCACACACAACACTATACAGCGACATTTATTTCATCGGTGACAGTACCGTCCCTGCTATGCTATGTGGTGTGTCTGTGTGTGTATGGCCACACAACTAGACGCTACAGGGTGTCCACGAAATACACAGGTATATCCCGTGTGGCTTTGGAGATAACAGTGCCGCCTTTTCAGTTGTACGTTATGTTGTACCTTTAAACTAATTGTTGATGCGCATCAGCATGCAGTGTGTGACGAATGCTCCATATTTACGTAGAAAGTGATGTATACTTTTTTTACAGTGTACTTACTTTGTACTTATTAAAGTACGCAGTATTTTTGAAGATCACCAGAACGCACAGTTTATGTTATAGGCCAGCCGCTGAAAACAAATCTTGCACCGGTGATGTTAGACGTGCAAGATAAGCCACTTAGTCAACAGTTTTTATCAGTTCGTCGTCTTTGTTCACTAAACAGCTTTCAACTATCACCGCGATGCGGCGCGCGGACCGGTGCGCTATCTGGTTACCGAAACTTGTCCAATTTATGGGCTACCTGTGACCAACCAGCGGTTACCAGCCGCCCGCGGTAACTGATCTCCTATACAAGATAATACCACTTTACTCATACATATACATATATATGTATGTATTTTGTAATCTTAAAATCGCACAACTAAACGTTTTTCTCTGAAACTATCCAGGATTTCTAAAAAATGGCTGCACTTCTTCTGGAATTTCTCTACCGGTCGTATATCTCCGGAATGGTTAGAAGGGCCGAATAGGGTTACCTATTCGTTCAAAAAAAGGCCTCTACATATTATACATGCTAGTCGTTGTGGATTTTATTATCAGAATAAATATATTTAATTTTGTAAGTGTACCCTTCCCAAAACTAACAATTAGTTTTATAATTTAAACATTAAATATTGATATCTGCCCAATCATGCCGGACCACTATATCGTTCAGGGCCGTTAAGGGGGAGTTAATTATACATATATAAACTAGGGCATAGGAAAATCCTATCGTGATACTAATATTCCGTTTTGATAAGAAATGTAATTAATATGTTAATACACACAGTCACAAGCATGGTGGTAAAGTAATCATTAATAATGAACCTATCAAAAAAAAAAAGAAGAAAATAGAAATTCAGGTTCGTACGGAAATATAATTAAGAAACACGACCATAAACATGACAACGGCACGTCCATAAAAACAAACAATTTACCCACACACACACACACACACACACACACACACACACAGCAGAACCAAATTCAAAATGGAGGCGCACCGGGAAAACATAAATTGAGTCCCCCCGAAAATAATAGGGGCCCCCGCGGGTGTAAAGGAAATTAAAAACCACCCTTATGGCAGAACGGGGCGTAATCATCGTCCATTATAGATGGATGTGGAAGGAACAGAAAAACAGTGAAAAATGTACAGTCGCGGTCAAAGAACACCACAGGTAACACACCTGTTATATCTATTGGGAGTCGTCATCAACCATGGGCCATTCAGATGAGAATTATGATTGGTTAAGTTTTCTAAGAAGATTTAACGCAGTTTTCGAAGATGCAATATAGAAATGTAAAACTAGTAAACACTCTGTTGATACTAGAAGATTACGAATTCATTTTTAGATTTCATTTCTTCTAAATTCCAGACTAAAATAATTCCTCCTTTCTACGCAAAGCCCCAAACACACACACACAAACACACAGTCATCACATACAAATTGAGAATCTCCCGAAACAGGATGTAGAAAAAATATCATTTAATATAAAAGCCCCAGACACAATGATACGGTTCAAAATAATGATAGGACACATTTAATCATTTTACGCTGTCCCTTTGTACGTCGTCTAATTTCCAGACACCTGAAAATATGAAACAATGAGAGCACACACACACACCTCATGGCCTTCCATCATTTCTACGCGCCTCTCTTATGTTTGTTTTTTTTCTGAAATTAATTACCACGATGCTCTTTTGTCAACTGTCGCTGTGAAATATTTTTTCTGTCCAGTGTGATGGATCCCAGTGGGCATGTCGTTAGCAACGGCAGACAAAAGACGAGCGGACACCGAAAATTATGGCCGCAAAGTAATAGGAAGGTGATTTTTTTTACGGTAAGGTAAATATGGTGGGCGACGATGGTGGCATCATTTAATGATGGCACGATACGAAATTGTATGGCTGTACAGGAAAACGTTAAAAAATAAAATATAATAAAACTAGTTCATACGGAAAGTCGTACGAAACGTGAAGAATTCTTCAGAAACTACTCTCTCCTTGTACACACAAGGTCCCGGTACAGGATTTAGGCTTAGTGACGCTTTTTGAAAAAGTCAGAGAAGAGGATAAATTAAACCGCGCACGACAACAGGTAGTGCGTTTGCCGCCGCCGAACAAGTCAAAAGTACCGCAATTTGACAGTCCAAGTCAAAATATCCATTTCTTATAATACCATGTGACCACCCGTGTGTACCACGATACGTTTACAGTGCGGTCGGAGGGTGTACAGGTCGGCACCGGTGTATGCAGTTCTTTACACGGCCCGGACAACACCGGGCGGTAATCTTATAGTGCAACGGGGCGGTGTGTTTTTTGATTATTTGTTGTTGTTGTTGCTGTGTTGGGTGAAACAGATTAGTTGGCTTTGACAGTTTGTGGGTAAACAAGGTTAAGTAATTGCTAAGAATGGCAAACGCACACACACACACACACACACACGGACAAGCGGACAGATACGTATATAGCGGGGTGGTTGTCGTTATAGATGTATTCACCACACTATAGGTTTGGTAACAATGAATACAGGATTTTAACATCAAATACCAAAGAGCCGACAAACGTGTAATTTTGCAAAGCAAGCACTAGATACAATGACTTTCTGACGCCAAGATCAACTGTCCTATAACACCCCCCTAACACACCCCTGTATTATAAATACTCGCTGAAGTCCCTCAGACTTCACAATGTACCAGATCTTGTAGATATATTTCGGTGTTGGATTTTCTAGGTCATAACACTTGGTATATACATACGTACACTCTCGATGGTCCGCGCATTCTGGAGCAATATATATATATATATATATATATATATATATATATATATATATATAACCACAAAGTTCACTATAAGTGGATTCCACTGTATGTATATATGTACATAGTGGTGTGTTGGTAAGCTGTATCTAATCACACCCAAGCATCAAGAATAATAATTAAGTAATTACGCGCGCGCGAAGAGATTGTGAAACGTATTAATTTATCATGCAACAGACATAAATAATTATACAAAAAATGATAATCATAATATCCCAACACTGGGCCCAGAAAACAAGTGGTGGGCGGGGGGTGCGGGCGGCTATGTAAAGGGGGGAATGGCGTAATTAACATTTCACAAGCAGAAACAGTATCGGAGGTGGAGATCAGAGCACACCAGGACTTCACACACACACCCGCACACACACACATACACACACACACAATAGCAAGTATATTACTTATAAAAAAATGCATGGAAAAATTTTGATAAATTTTAATTTTCCTTTATAGCTCAGAAGATACCGAACATATTAAAAACAAACTTCAAATAAATATTTTAGCATAGATAACAAGCTATTCGACTAATTCGATGAAAAATAATTACTATATTATCATAGAGGTACAGCATGCAAGTTGAATTTTTTAAACAGGAACCACAGTTAATCTTACTCTAGTTAAAAAGTGCTATTTTTCCTATGTATATGTATATATATTTTGTTGCCAAGGAAAACTAACAAGTATGATAAAAAAATAACGATTTTCGTAGTGTGCAATGAAAATTTGGTATAAATCAATTGCATGTAAATATGTCATACACATGTAAAACAATTAAAATTCAATAATATTTGATAAACAAGGCAAACTTCGTTCTATAAATTACAAACTATTGGACAGATTTTCGTATGAAGCCCCATAAATTATTTGCCGTTTGTAATCTTTTGTTAGTCAAATATTATTGAATTTTAATTGTTTTGCACGTACATAATATATTTAAGTGCAATTGTTTTATACCAAATTTTCAAAAATAGCTGTTTTTAACGGTACTGAAATTAACTGTGGTTCTTATTTAACAAATTCAACTTACATCCTGTATCTCCAGAAACATCCGAGTAAAAAAATTATTTCATCTAATTAACTAAAAAGCCCGTTATGTATGCTAGAATATTTATACGGAACATCTTTTATAATCATTTGAGTATTTTCTAAATTATAAAGGAAAATTAAAATCCGAAAACGTCGCACTTTGATCATTATCTAGCGAGCCATGCAATATTTACAAAATGTGAAATCGCCATTAACTTCGGCTCATAAATCTGCAATATTTGTCTAATTTAACAGACTTTGTATCTCTTATAGTTTGCAAGATCCCTGTAGTGGCATGTAAGTTTAAGGATATAAGTTTGAATAAGCATGCACGTCGGCAACAATATAAAATGATGTCTCTTCTTACTACACATATACATTGTAGCGAGTAAATCAATTTTGAAATACTGCATTTTAATGACAGATTAGGTCATGAAACAAAAACGTTATGTTTTGATTATTGTTTGTAATTAACAAAAACATATGCAATTTTTGTATCATGGCTTGTCATCAAAATACAATAATTCAAAATTGATTTATTCCATATATAAAAATATTTGAGTACATATGCAATTTTCATTTCTCATCAACTTTTTTTATTTACACTTTTGCTCTAAAATGTATTGTTCAGAAGTAATCACAATGTTTATGTATTTACATGTTAATTCCCTATGTCCCAGATTTCAAGGGACATCCGGTATATAAATACATACATATAGGTAAGAACTACACACTTATATTCATGTCCCCCCATCTCTGAGCACGCCACTGTCTTACTCTGTACTGAGTAAATGTACACGGCCGTGCATATAAATATTCTAGAATCTATGTGCACGCGTGCTCGATAAATACTCATATACACACACGCACACGCGCACGAAGGAGAGTACTACACACGCACTATTATAATTATTTCTTAAAAATGTTCACCAAATTTCTAAATAAATATAATATACTAAATATTATAGGATTTTTATTTAAAATCTAATCCTAAAAAATATAGGTGTTTATTTCTGAAAATATTTAATAGTTAAAATTATTGTTCTTTTATAATAGTGAAGAATTATATATATGTATGTATATGTGCATGTATGCGTGTTCTTTTACACTTCAAATTTTGAGATATGATAATGAGCTCACAGTTTTTGACAGCCCACACATCGCGGGTCCATTTATAAGTTTCACTTGTCAAAAAATAAAAAATAAACGAGCTACGTTCATTTTCTAACGTACCGTGCATCGCAGGTGCCTTGTGTTTATAATAACATGTACATTGTACACACACTCACTCACACATCATTATATACAACACATGCTATATATCTGTCAGGAGATGTGTTACACATGTACGTACCTACACATTATCCATCAACTTCATATTTAGCTTTTGTCTCGGGCCAGCGCCTGCTACGTGTAGTTATAAATTACTGTGCTGGCGCTTTTGTTTCTCTCTATTGTTTATTCACAGAATCTGTTTGTCTTTTGTTAACATTTACATTGGTTTCGTCTAGGCCTACTTGCGCAAGTCCAGCGACACACACAACAATATCGCAGCGCAAAATGGCATAGCGCTGCGCTGATGCGATTTTGTTCAGAGTAGACCTGGGCGACCAGATGCAGGTCGAGTATTTTATTGAAACATTCGTATGTTTGCCATTTTGTGTTACCGTAATAATTCACTCTATTAATACACTTCATTTTGAATTAGAAATGATACCCAAGGGGTTTAGAGCAGCAGGAAATGGGGGGGGGGGGTGATGCTTTTATGTATTTTTATTAATACACATGTGACAATTTTCGCACAAATTCACGCTTGTTGAGGGCGGTGCGTGTGTACGTGTGAATCCTAACACGTGTCACCCTGCAGGGGGTGGGGGGCGGTTGAGAACACTACCCCCTCGCCCGGAGCCGCTCATACATACAAGCTGACAGTAGTATTGTTGTACACAACACAATGACATTAGCACCAACATTCAATAATACTCCTTAATGCACACGTGCATAAAAATCAAGTGTGCTGACCGTTCTATCCATGGATAGATTGATTACGAAGTAAAAATAGTGTCAAACAAAAATACGCGTTTTTTATTTGGGTTGAATTATTTAATAATGTCGAATCAGTACAGAATGCATTAATGTTATACTGTCGCAGTGCACATTGCTGCGATATTGTTTTCAATATGCCATTAGTAGGTTATGGAGATAACATCGCATCGTATGTCTTGATATAACAAAGAATAACGGTTCGGTATTTATTAAATGAAAACAAACAAATGCGATGCGACATTGTCTCCATAATGTGACATAAGAGAATCGCACCCTACGATCCTCGCGTGAGTAATGCGTGCGGTGCGCTATTAAACAAATGAACGTGTACGAATAATTGAGAATGAAATTAGGTAAATAATATCAAGGGTTGTAATGGTGATTAACGATCAATATGCTAATTAGCATATGTAGGTATATATAGTTATATATACACATATATAGAGACATGTATACGTGGATGCGTGTCTGATGGACATTAATTATTGTTGAAATGCGTATGCATGTACGTATGTATGTATGTGTGTATATGTGTGTTAACTACGAGAAGGAGACGAAAATTGCTCCCTAATACTAATGGCCGACGTGTTATGCCATATTCTTTATTAAACTGGAGAAAAGGCACGGCCTACGCTGATGTGATATGATGGGGCCTTAATGTGTACTAATTTGTTATGTTCAAATGTTATTAACACACATATACATACACATGCTCACCTATACATATGCGTACATACTTGTATACATAGGTACATACATACTGATATAAATATAGATAGAGAATATTTAATTGAAATATTTATGCATTACATCCAGTGACAATGTACGCCATTTTGTATTCTCTAATTTGTCTAACTAAATGAATATTAGGTACATATATACATATATAGTAGCTATATAGATAATATCGTGTTTTAATGTTTGGCTATTTACTAATGTTACTACAATATTACTGATAGTATCTCAGTAAACACTATGACTGCTATTTACAGCTCGATACTAACGGCGCTACTAAGAACTACTACATACCTACTATATTTTTCTACTATAATTGACACTGTTCTATAGTAATGCTATATACATAAATACACAATGTTCGATAGTAACTAACAGTGTCAACTTTGGTCTTAGTAGCGTCATTAGTATCTACTATCTAGCTTTCAGTAGTAATCAAGTTTGTTCCTAATTACATACAATTCACAATTAATATAATATGTACCTGCATACATATTTATAACATAAAATATTTAGTAAATGTAAATACAAAAATGTTACAAAAAAAAAAACAGAACATTAATTTGTAATGTTAATGGCTATTTGGAAAAAGATTCTCTTTACATTTTTTATTTATTTTCTAGTTAAAAAACATTCTGAACAACACTGGGCAGAAGAAGTACAGTGTGTAAGTAACGCATTTATGTGTAAAGTCCCCCCTGCCCCCCTAGTGCCGGGCCTGTAGACGAGTGCAAAAGTTTCACAGTTAATTAAGTAAAAGCGTCACTACCTTTTTCCTTGGTACATTACCTGACAAATTAGCGCTCCAACGGAAAATAAGACCACGACAGGAGTACGTTACTCTATTTCCTCTGCAAGAGGCAGTCGAGAGAGTGCTAACGACTCACCACGCCACCAGCGACCAGCACCAGCAGCAGGATAATTAACTATTCCTGCGAGCAGGGAGACCTGCCTCTCTACAGAAGATAATTCTCCAATGCGTTGCGTAAATATTTTCCTTGTAAGATTTTCTAACTTTTTTTGATATATTGGAATATAGTATATAGCAGAAACTAGCCTATAATAAACATATCTATGAGTGGATTGTACTGTAGTTTTGTATATGAAGACAGGCAGTACGTGTGTATGTATGTGTATATAAATCATTATAATTAAGCCTTTCATTTTACCACCTACACATTTGAACATTCCGGTATTTTTTCTTTTAATTAACCTATGAATTTATAGCTGAAGTTTAGTACATACATACATACATACATACTTATATACATATACATCATCCATACTTATATACTTGGTTAATTCTTCTTATATTGATACATACATATACATATATAGACAGGTTACCTGAAAAAATAATATGTACATGTATCTCTAGATATATAGCGTACAATATAAAAACATAAAATATATTCATATATAATAATTGTGAGATTCTTGTTAGTAACGTATGTGTATGTCTGCATGCACGTGTGTGTGTGTGTGTGTGTACATGTGTGTGTGTTTAATTTATTATTTAAAAGCATAATTACATATTACACGTGTTGTGTGCAAGCGTGAAGCATATTCATATATAAATACGTACGTACGTTTATGATCACATCATGAACGTACGTGTACGTGTCCTGTGTATGTACATGTGTATGAATGTGATGTATTATGAATTATGTTCACATAGTTTATTAAATTTTCATGTACAGTGGAATCCACTTATAGTGAACCCACATGTAGTGGAAAGTCGCTTATAATAATCAACGTACCACTCAGTCCCAACTGGTCCCAACTAAATACACGACACACTAAATATGTACTTTCGTTATATTGTATACTCGCTTATAGTGAACCGAATTGCCGGTCCCTTCAAGTTCACTATAAGCGGATGCCGCTGTATTTATTATAATAGAAACACACACGCAGAGGAAATAACATGTATGTATGTAGGTATGTACAAAAAAAAATAATACGTGATATAATTATAGTTTAAAATTCTAATTTCACACGTATATTACATAGTTGTGTGTATGAAGTTATCCACAACACATACATACATAGAGCTATCCAGTTAGACAAGTCCATACCTACCATGTATATATGTGTGTATGCATTTATATATGTGTGTATGCATGTGTGTGTGTGTATATAACTATATCATAATCTGAAAGGTACCATTTGGACAGGCCCGTTTTCGACCGGTCCACCATCAAGGCTGCCATAATTTTGTCGGTATGGCCCGTTGCCCAGGCCTGGTGTGGACTAGTAGAACGGCCGTTATACCTTCATATTGGCCTGTCCAACTATCTGTATCCTAGCTAGCTATACACATGTGTATGTTCACGTGTGTGTGTGTGTGGTTATAACTATCTTCTTCACCAGCCCGCCTGACCCTCGATGTTTTATTCTAGCCAGTTCACTAATAGAACGTGCAGGACACGAGGATTCCATCAGCCTGTGCCATGGGCGGCGATTGTTGTAATTTCCGAGAGGATTTATAGGAACCTATATTATATACTCATATATTGAGTATCAAGATATGTATTTCCCTAACTTAGAAGTTAACTCGACGCTGGGAGTAGCAACCACATTTAATGCAAAAATGTTATTCTATTTTATTGACATATCTTATGCAACTAAAATATCTTCTTTTATCATAACTTGTACACTATTCTATCGAAATTTTGCACACTATTTTAAGACTGCAAAGGTATAAAAAGACAAGAATTACCCCACATTCGCTGTCTATGGCCCTTGGTATCCTCTGTGATTGTGCCCCACGTGTGTGTGTGTGTACCCCAGGTAGATATATTATATTCTTCATAACGATGCGGTGTTCTGTGCAGCTGTTGTGTGCTCATATACGGATGTTTGTGTGTGTGGACCAATCGTTAGCCGGCGAGGATGATGAGCACCAGGTACCCCACACGCCATATTGTGAACGTGTACACACATACACACAACATGTACGTACAAACATAGTTAAGTGATATATAATTAAACTTATATAGATATTTGTTACAATATGATATTGTTTATGTGAAATTCCATTCTGTAATACGTTACTTACTAACGTAACTCCATGTCGGCCATCTTGTATTTCATGTGAACCGATTTAAAGCGAAACTAATACACATTTTCTCCACTAGCAAACATACGCATGTCGGCATTTTGAAAAGATATTCGCGGTATTTTTATATGATGCAATTTTGTGTCTGTCTGTACGTCCGTATATCCATGTATATACTACATGTGTTACAGGTATGCCAACGTAACGTGCACATATACATGTATGTGGATTCTTCTTAGTAATTCAATTATATATATACATATATACTGATGTCGCCGAATTCGAATTAAATCTGTACAGCGACCGACAACATCTATGTGCAAATTGAGATGTAAATTAAATACTTGTGCTTCATATACCGGGTGTCCCAAGAAACTAGGGACTTAGGGAACAAACAGACAGAAATATAGAAATATTGCAATAACTTCGGAACAATACATTTCAGAGCAAAGGTGCAAATGAAAAAGATGTTCAGAATTAAAAAATTAAAACTAAAGTTTAAATGTTATGAAAACACATAATTTAGAAGAATGGACAGGGATTTTAAACAAAATTACAAACAACTGTATGACATTGTAACGATCTGTAATATTAATCGTTGTTACTTGTCAGTGATTGTGAAGATTGAGAAATATCAATTCGAGTAGATTTCATAAAGAATTTCTAAAAACATATATATGTATACTAACTTTGTCTATTTTTATTAAAATATGTGCATTCATGTCATACAATTATTTCTATTTTCCCTGTTTATTTCTTCATCCATTTCATAAACAATTTAATTAACTAACCTCTTCTTGCTTAACAAACAAACCAGTCTATGATTGTGTTCTTTTTACATAGAGAAGCGTCAGGAGCATGTTAAGTTTGGTTCAGTTCAGTATCAGTTCACTTGACTCTTTAGGGTGGATAAAAGGAAAACGGCTCTTGTGAGTGGCAAACCTGTTGTTCTTTTACAAATTATAATGCTGATGTATTTTCAAATGATTGTATCATTGATTCAGTTGAATCGTTGCTTGGACAGCGGTCTCTCTCTCTCTTTCTCTCTCTCTCTCTCTCTTTCTCTCTCTCTCTCTCTAAATGTACACTACCCTACGTGAGACGCAAGTCAGCGGACAGACAAAGTATAAAATTCTCAGTAACAACCACTCCGCGTCAACAGTTTGCAAGACTAATTGTCGAACGTGTACATGCGACATAACAATACCAACAACAATTTATTACACATCCATAATGCATACAGCGGAATCCACTTATAGTGAACTTGCATATAGTGGACACTCGCTTGTTGTGAACGTATCTCTGAGTACCAACTAAATACATAACCTAGTAAATACTTTCGTTATGTGTACACTCGCTTATAGTGAACCAACCGCCTGGTGCTTTCAAGTTCACTATAAGCGGATCCATTGTATTTACATACATAGATACATACATACATACTTTTAAATGTACTTTCATGTCTTTTAAATGAAATTCGTAATTTCCTTTTGCCATTGGCAGCTATGTGTGTGTGTGTGTGAATGGCGGTCTCTTTTTTTGTATACGTTGACTCCATTGTTTACCTGTTCCGTGAAAAGTTAATTTCAAACACCCCCCGCTCCCCGGTGCCCGCCTCGCGGGGAGTTTTTTTGCGCCGCCGCTGAAAAGAGCCAGAACGAATTTTACCGCGACTAAAAATTTAACGAGGGTCTTGGTGCTGTTTTTTTTTTCTTTGGTAGAGCTATGTTAAACCATACACACACACACACACACATATATATATATGTACAATGATTGACAGTAATAATACATACATGAAATAGAAATGTTTTGACAAAATTAATTAATATTTTTCGTCCATTTCATCATTGTTGTGTTGTTTTGCAGTGACATACATAGATAAGTATAATTGTTGTAAGTATATTTAAGTAGCTAGCACATCGAGATATAGTGTTAAATTTCGTCTATTTAATCGTGAAATTATTCACAGTTGTATTTGCCGTTTGTGTGCGAAGGTGTATTTGATTATGATCAACAATAAAAGCACTATTATTTTCACCGTGAGCTTCTGGTGTGCGTAGCGGCAGGGTTGTCCAAGACATTTCACCAATTCACCAGCGAGAATTGTGTGTATTTTTATATCATTACAGCATTATAGTAACAGTGTTAATTTAGGTACTTAGTAGCTGCTTGTAGCGGCCGTTAGTATTAAAGGCTGTGGTGAATGAGCAATTATAGGATATTCGAGTTGTGAAACATTGATGTTTTGTACATCCCTGGCGGCCGTACGATAATTCGTACAATGCAATGGTCCAGTAGAGTATCGCGAGGTCCCATTCATACACACTACTTGTGCTGATGAACTCGAGGCAATTTGCTGGCAGACCACCCAAGAAGTGTATTACTGAAAGACATGCACATTACATCATTAAACACCGCGTATATACGAACCATTATGAATAAGGACCCTTGTACGTACCGTACGCTCACTCATAATTTTACACACATTGCGTTTTTCCTTTTTTCTTACACAAAATAAAAATTATTTTCTTTTCTACGTTATTATTACTGTAATAATGATGTACGTACTTGAATAGGTTTGACAACCGCTGGTACATTTAATTTTATTGATAGTACCAAGTGACTTTTGAACATAAATTTCCCGCCCCAGATCCGGTATGTACGAAACCGGAAGTGCCGGAAAAAATAACCTGTAATTTTGAATATTTTTCAGAGAATACACACAATTGTGCTGTGTATTATGTATGTTATTATATATATATTATAAAATATAGGTTAGTATCATGTTGGTATGGGTGTATATTTGAATATCGGTACCCATGCAGATAACATACAAATCATTAAATTAATAACAATAATAATTGTTTTATAATGTTTGTAGGTACTATGAGATTAGTAAAACAAAAATATTTTAAAAATTACAGTGATTTTTAGTTGAAATACTGTAATGGCGGCTTAGGCAGATGTAAATCATGAATATTTCATGGGCAATGCGTGTAGGTTTGCTCTGAAATAATGTACACTGTTTTCATTTGAACCTCGCGCCATAAACACCCTTCAATGTAAATACTAGACGAGAATCAGCCCTTAATTACCCCTAACAGCCCCTGACTAATCCACCGTCGTGACGCCCATATTAACACCGACATATTATTGTTATACTTTAATGTTTTAATAATACTTACTAATAGTTACTGTACAATATTAAACTACAACTACAGACGTCCATGTACGTATGTATAATATTGTGACAATTACATGTGACAAGTATCTTAAAGTTCTACCGACTATGCCGTGTTTATAATGAACGTACCTATTTAATATCATACATGTTCGCAATTAATATAATAACACTCATTAAACACTTACCCACTTGATTGTTATATCATTATTCGTTGTTATAATTAAACTAAAATTGTACTTCATTGTTGACTAAATACAGGTTATTACATAGCTTTTAAAATTTTCTTTAAATGTCATTTTGAATTCAATGTAGATAATTTATTGTCAATTTTTACCAATACATTTTTTAACATAAACACGTCTATAAAAATATTACAGCTAGTATATAATCTGCATACGTACGTATATAAGTTTTAATAAATATTCTATATTTACCGTACATTTAGTTTGTGAAAGTTCATTAATTAGTAATCGGCTCGGGCGCAGCAAGGTGAGTGTGTATGTTAAAATATAATAAGATGTCATATTATTTACCATTTTATTAGTGTAAATATAGCAGCACATAAAAGTATATATGTATCGTTTATACATACATACCACATACATGTATGTATGTATGTGTAAATATTTAATGGTACAACATGTTTTGACAGGATGCGCTTTAATTTTCGATAATAAAATTTAAATTTACTAGTCAAGTGTTCTGTTGAAGTATAAAATTTAATAACGACACACACACACACACACACGTGTATGTATGTATGTGTGTGTGTGCGTGTGTTCTTCTTTCATTCTATATCTAATAATACATGTGTTTTTTGCTGCAAATAATCTGCCCGTCTGCCCGTCTATATGTGATTACGTACACCCGGTACACACCTCGTGTGATATTTGCGGTGTGATGACACTCGTATTATCAGTCAGGGGTGGCCGTGGCCGTGTGTGTGTGTGCTCTCGTGTTTATTACAGTTCACACGTGCACAAGATGGCCCTCACTAATGCTTCACAAGCTCGCCTGCTAGCTCGCTACACATATTGAATTTTTTATACATCTAACTTTCATCTTACACTTTGGCGTTCTTCTTTTATTTCCGAACTTGCGAAATTGTCGCAACAGCTTGCTCGGATCCGTTATACGCGATTCTCAACCACAAAAGACAATCAAATATCCAAGTAGGTATTCGCTTCACTATGATGGCGCGTCTGTTTTGTTTCTAATAATGTTGCACTTGGATTAACACAGTTGGCTGTGTCCGTAGACAATATCGCATGTATAACTGATTCGATATTGTTACTTCACTTACGTTCGTGGAGATATTGTTGCTGATGTCAGATTGACAAATGCTAAACGTAAAGTTAATAATAAAACAAAGGTGAAATAAATTCAACGATAATATCACAGCCACCATACTCCTGACAACGGAAATTCATATATGATGACAAGGGAAGATCGTTACAGCGGCCAATAGAAGTGCAGGGTGCGTTTCATTTGTTCATCGTAAGTGCCACGACATATGGTACACGGACATCAAACATTCGAACATCACATTCCATGGCAGCCTTCGTCTGTCTCACGCCGGGCTAGATGCTATATAATTCTATCTTTGTTTGTGAGACAAGAAACGAACAAAAAAAAAACCACCCCCAGTTGTCCAGGATTCCACCAATGAGCAAGATACTTGCCAAATATACCAATTTGCGGTATCGGTCTCCATACAAAAGTGTACGCAAAATTGCAATTCTGCAAACGGAATTCCGAAATTCGAACGGAAAACCACTAATAACACGTAATCATCGAAGTGGGCATCGATGGAAAGAATATTTCTTGAAAAAATTATTTTAATAATGGAAATTACAATTTTGTATAATATGTGTATTCAACATATGTGTGAAAAGGGCGCATTATTTAATTTGTATACAATATTTACAGAATTATAATAATAATTGTTGAGTTGCAAGAGCCGTAATCACATTGTTGAGAATTATTTTATGATAATATTGAATTTTATTTCAGTCAAATCAAATATTTTATTATTAATAATTATTTATTTATTATCCACGAATTAATAATAATAATTTCTACTTAATTTTATTTTCAAACGTAAGAAAACAAGACTGCTGGCTCGATCTGTCGGTAGCTAGCAGAACTACTATAGAAAACGTAAGTATAGTTATGAACCATACTTGACAGTCTAGATACGAACCATGACCTGCAACCCGCATTGTATTTGTGTTATTTGGGTTGCACTCTTATACATTTTCTTTAAGTAAAAACTTTTTGCAATTTGCAATAGTCATGACGTTTATGTCAAGAAGGCAGCAAGAATACTTGAATTATACTTTATTCTTGGCCTGTTTGAGTTATGGTCTGTAGTGGTCTGTAGATACAGTAAAGCTCCACTTACGTTATCTCCATTAGTGCTGTAACTCTGCAAACACAACAAGGCGTCAAATTTACAATGATTTATTATTTCTTGTACTACATGCATTGGTTTTTTTTATTTATAGATGAGTTGTTGTGTTCCTGGATGCGAAGTATAAAATCATGTTAGATGTTTGATTGAAAACTATTAACAATCCGTCACAAAAATTATGCAGTCTGTATTAGGCTGTATTTGTTGCAGATTGTATAAATTTATTTGCAGTAAATACGTAGGAATGTATAAAAAAACGAGTAACTACTTAATTTATCTTTGACTGTAATCCATCTAGAAACAGTAATAGTCACTGATGATTCAGTACTTGGAACCAGCGAAATAAAGAAATCACCTGGTCCCAGTACAGTTTCAGACGTGTCAGCAGTACTTTTATTGCAGTACAACATCAATAGCAAATGCTACGCTCCCATGTACAACTCAAAAAAAAAAAACGAGATAATACAGACAAAAAAAATACTGATCGATGATTAATTTGTTTGTTTGCTGTAAGCTATAACTTATTCTAAGACAAACGCACAGGTTTCGGATAAACAATTTAACACCAAAGACTTGTTAATACATGCAGGTATGTTTTGAAATGTAACGCTACAAAACGTTTGTGTTTGCAGTGGCGGAGAAACAACCTCACATTTTAGAAAGAGACATTAGCAATTTCAATTCCGTGACGAAGAATTTTCTAATATCCAATATCCGAGAAAGTGGAAAGAAGAAGCAGGGAAGACGTTTCTCTTTGGATGAGAAAATTATTGTAGACTCTATGTGGAAGGCAATGCGAGAGTCTTACACGATATTAGAACAATACTTCACTGTGCCGTCACAAACAACACTGAAAAGATTGTTGAGTCAAATTCCCTTCCATCCAGGCGTCAATCAGTTATTGTAGCATCCTTTGACAAACATTGTTAACGAAATACTGCTGCGTATTATTTGACGAGGTTGCCATTAAGCCACATTTAATTTATGACGTAGGGGTAGATTTTATATGGAGATTTGTCAGTTTGCCGAGCATGCATTAGTTTTTTATGCTTCCGAGGTTTCGCTGATACCGGGTGAAAGTTACATCTCAGTTACTTGTTTGTTGTGCAACAACGAAAACTCCGGATTTAGTTCATTCTATAAAGGTTTTAGAATCTGCAAACTTTCGGGTTGTAGTTTCCATTTGTGATCGAACGTAGCAGATATAAATGAACTTAAGCGACAAACTGAGTAACCTTGTCGTCATGAAGGGACCTGAACACTCGTTTATAAATGACATTGGAAATGATCAAGGACAAATAATTAATACAAACTGTACAAACAGTATGGACCTGACATATAAACTATTGGCTTCTTCTTGTCATCAGCGCGGTATTAAAAATATGTTTAAAAATTATGTTTTAGAACAGGTCGACTTTTCCATTTTTCAATGTGCGACCTGGTGCGACCCATAATGTTAGGGACACGTTCATTTATTTTATCATTAAATTCACAATATATACTAATGGTGCAAGCAAGGGAATAGATTATTGAATGGTGAGGATCCACGTATCACATTCTTTCTTGGATACTGTCATCATGCGTGCCACTTGCACAAGTGAGTCTCAATGTTCGTTTTGCTAAATGTATAATATTTACTTCTGCAATGTGATAACTTAATACATAATTGTATTGCATTAATTTTATTTTATTTGTAACTTTATAAATATTACTTTGAAAATTATTATCATTAGTATTTAATTATTATTAATTGTTCATTTATACTTGATTATAATTCAATTAATAATGAATTAATAAGGATTTCTCATCAATTTAATTTCGGGAAATTAAAAACGAGACTACTAGTGTTATCTTTCGACAGACAAATAAACGTTAGTATAGTTATGGCCTGCAACCCGTATTACACTGTCGTCGTTGACGCCAGGGAATATTCCTTGGTTGACGCCGCTGTCTTGTAAAATTTGCTTTATGCAAAAAATTGTTTTAAATTTGGAATAGTAAAGGCAATAAAAATACTTGAATTATAATGCTTTCGCGGTCTATTTTGAGTTATAGACCGTACATACAATAATACTCCCTTTAACGCTATCTAGCTTAGGGCGATTTTTCAACTTGGAATAAGTGCTTAATTTATAATGATTCGCTATAACACGTGGTTCTTGAGCGCTAACCCAGGCCACTATATTATAAAATAACAAATAACACCCGGGTAATTTGGTTTAATGATGTTTATTATTTATTTGTTTTTATATTTTTGTTTATTTAATTATAAAGATATACACAGTACAATGTTGATGTGTGTTCACGCTATACTGCTCGCGTTACTGGCGATCCTCGGCCAGAGGTCAGCGCACTCTTTCGCTACCGGCCCGGTGATGGCGGAGCCCTTCATCTCGCCCTTGTTGTTCACAATGACGCCGGCGTTGTCCTCGAAGTAGATGAACACTCCGTCCTTCCTGCGGAACGGTTTCCGTTGCCGGATCACCACCGCCGGCATAACCTTCTTCCGGAGTTCCGGTTTACCCTTCTTCACCGTGGCGACGATCATGTCACCGGAACCGGCGGCGGGTAACCGATTCAAACGGCCCCCGATACCCTGCACGGCGATCACATACAGATTCTTGGCACCTGGCAGAGCGGAATCAGGCAGGTATATTAGTATTATTGTACAAATAGCGACACAACTGTATATAGAAATGTACAATTATTAATACACATACAGATACTAACAAAATACTAAATATTTGTACTAAATTTGACGAAACTAGACTTATGAATAACTAACAAACATTTAGTAGGTCTGACTAATATTGCTGCAAGAATAGTCAAATTGTTTGAACACAAATCGTAAATAGAAAATATTAATAAACGATACAGACTGAATATTATTGAAAATAACACGTGCTGAAAGTTATAACCAAAAAAACACACAATATCTCGCGAGTAACCAGCGCAATGTCACATTTTATACTGAATCACATATGTTTTAACTGCTGCAAAGTTAAACTGATTGCAGATAACTGGTAGTTTTCAATGTAATATAAATGTGATGGTTGAAGTAAGTTAAAAACAATGTTACGATAATACTAAAATAGAAAATATAGCTTGGAAATACGTAAATAACAGCATAAATATTGCAGAATAGCATGATATACTAACGTTAGTGTTAACACAAAGATGTCCAAGTATTTTGAAGCTAATATTGCACACATGTGATTAGCACAAGTGACAGGTTTCGGACAAACATGAAATACACAGAATATTGACACTCACCTGTATTATCTGCACAATTTATAACTGCACCCACTGGCAAACCCAGGGAGATCCTGAACTTGGCTCCCGCGGAACCACCACGTCCTAGAAAACGACAAACATTTCAGAATATAACCCCAAAATCACAACCACCGCTAGTTCAAAATACAATCAACGCGAATTTAGTAATCCGAGTACAAAAATATAAACACACATTGATTAATTAATTATTGTAGAATTTACACAGATGCACTTTTGAATAATATATCGTAGGATTAATTCACAAATTTCGGATTTTCATAAAGTATACGAACACCTTACCTCGCTTCGACATTTTGGTTTTGTGAAAGAGAAGGAGGAACGTGAGTATGTGTGGCTGTACTACGTGATCGACATAGGGTGCAGCACAGTAACAAAATGGCGGCAATATTCAAAGACGTTAACTTTAAAATAAATAAAATCGAATAAACACTGCTACCATTTGTTATCCATATTGCACAAAATTATAAACTAAACTGTCAAATCCTGTAGTAATTATTATTTTATATATGTTAAATTAAAATATTTTGTATAGAATTTTATAAGTGCCATCTAGCGGTGATTGTCTGAACTACACAACTGTCATTTGTTATTAAATTCTGAATGATTACATGAAAATTCATACAAGTTATTACCGAAATTAACTAAAAATGCCGACCAGTTTAGTTGAAAGTGTTATTTCTTTAGACGTTGGAGGTACAACATGTTGTTTAATGTTTATTCTTATTAAATAACACTATTTTCTAACCCAACTATTTCGTTGTAGCTCAAGAACCGTGGCCGAACGATGTTAAATTATTCCAGCCGTATGCCATGGAACAGATTCTGTTGCCGGACAATGCAAATTGTCTCGCCGTGCAGGCGTTTCTGCAAATGTGTGGTTTGCCGTTTCAAATTGAGCACCGAGCGAACTCGGAATTCATGTCACCGTCTGGTAAAGTGCCGTTTATCAAGTGTGGTGCGTTTGTTGTGTCAGAACTGGAGCCCATCGTGCAGTTTGTCGCTAATAAGGGTATCACACTGACGGAAGACTTGTCGACGGAGCAGAAGTCTGATATGCGAGCGTACATGTCAATTATACATACAGTGTTGGTGAATGCAGAGGTTCGGAAACATGATTACAGAATTAGTTACAACTTGATTGATTATTTTTTTCTATTCTGTAGTTGTACATTTGTTGGTGTGATAACAGAACGTATAATGACGTTACGAAACCACGCAATGGATCCGTGTATCCGTGGCCTCTGAATCATTTCCAGACTTGGTCGAAAAAGTCCGCCATCGTTAAGAAACTAAAACTACTGGGGTGGTATCAGAAATCCATGGAGAACGTGTACGAAGAGGTGGAGAATTGTTGTCAAGCTCTGGCGGAACGTCTAGAGGGCAAAGAGTACTTCTTTGGATCCAAGTAAGTAAATAATAATAATAATGTAATTCCACAAAATACCGCGTGTTTATGCTTTCTCAAAGCCAAATGTATCCCATTCTGTGTTCCTTACCTGATTCCCACTTGTTCCAGACCCACCCAACTCGATGCCCTCCTCTTTGGTCACGTGTGTTCCATCCTCTGCACCCCGAACTGTTGTGATTTGTTCAAAAATATCCTCGCGACGTGTCCGAGTTTGATTGCGCACTGTAAACGCATTCAAACATCGTTCATTCCGATCAATGTCTCACTATTACGCGTGCTGTCAAACGGTCACAGCCCACTGTGCACGACCACATCCACCGTCAACAATACACAATCACATGACAGTAGCGCGGCCTACTCGGACAGCACACTGAACGATGTGGAAAATATCGAGAGTAACGAGGTGTTTATCGAGAAACCATCATCGGAGCATGTGGATAATGGCGGGCAGCCTCGATTAACCGGTGTGTCGGCCTCGCAGATGTTCACTTCGCATGATCTATTCATCCTGTCGAATGTATCGTCACACAGTACCAGTGACAATGATGATGATACGTCACAAGATTCTGGTGACGCGTCACAGAAAACTGAAATTAGTTTGATTGTAGACGATGCACAGTGTTGTACCGTGAAACAGTGAACTTTTAGAACATGAAAATGTAGTTTGAGACGAATATAAATATGTACCACCGGGTTTAAATATATGTATTATTGTATTGTCTAATAACACCGTTGTGATTTTTTGTTTTTCACTTGTCCTCCAAGGCCCACTGAACTGGACGCCCTGGTGTTTGGTCATTTGTTCACCATATTCACGACACCGTTGCCGAATAGTGACCTGGGCTCGATTGCACGCAACTATCCGGCCCTGGTGGATCTGGTGAAGAAAATCGAGGACAAATATTTCAAACGTCCGGAAGACAATAATTGAACATCAACATCACACACACACACAGAGAGGAAAAATAAAACACAATCACATCGTTCGTCATTTGTTGTTTTTTTTTATTGTAGTTAAGTAGTGTTTTGTTTTTAGCACAAATCATAGACTACTCTGGTCGTACAGATAACATACTCATATTCTATTATATATTAGATACTGTAAATAATAAATTATAATACTAAAGCACCAATATTTCATTTGTTTTTTTGCGTTCGCCTGGAGTACTTGATTTTTGTGCGTAAATTAGTGAGAAATAAAGAGTAATTTTATTTAGATATGATTTGATTTCTGCTTGTATGCATCCTATGTTGTGCCGTTATTATTTTAGTTTTTGCCTGTGGAAACGGACCAGACTCCATTGAAGCCAACAAAGAAAAAAAAACTACTATTTCTTGCTTGTTATGTACAAGCCAATGGAACAATGATCCAAAACCACATCGCAGTATTTTAATACTGACAATTAGCTGTATTTTTTGCATTATCAGTACTAAAATAAAGCCAATACTTATTCAGCTAAATTAGCAAAGTACGCCATTTTAAACAATAAATTATTTTAAATAAAAAAAATATTCCCTAGTCGAGATTCAAAGCTGGGCTCTCGTAATTACTAGACAGAGCAAGCAACCGGTCATTCTGAAGACACGGGTTCGATCCAGAGCTTGGATTGTTTATTTTTATTATTTAAAAAAATCGTGAAACTATTGATTAAAATGAAATACTCCATATTTAAGGTCCCGCCACCAAGTTAAACCCATATTAAAATCACTTTATAAAATAGTACGTTGTTGGCGATAAGTTAAGGATTAAATAATAGTGTGTACTCAGAGTTTGAACAGCAAGGAGGAATCTGAGATACAGGCAAGTAAAAAATAAAGATCTTTGACTAAAACATAGAAAAAAAAGATAGGATATCTGTAGTAAGAATTGTAAATATAAAGTTGGCAGTTTCAAAAAGATATCTTGAACACTTTTCTGATTGGCAGGCAACTGTTTAAGGGAGAGAGAAGACAAAGGAATAGATCGTTGTTTCTGACAAGTATAGGTTATGTCATCGAATATTCGTTTGATGATCGGAGCTTACTTCTACATTCCACACACACATACACACGCTTCTAATATAAATGGCACTACACCTCCCGCCCCCACCCCTCCTGTATCGTGTATGCACGTGTGTGGATCATTATTTAACTTATATAGTGGTTGATCACAGGTGATTAACTGCTATGACTGTAGGCAGTGTTAGTGTACGGGCCGCTGTAAATGCTGCTATCCGGGTTCGACGACGTGATCTTCTTGTTCCTCCTGCGCGCCAGCAGGATCAAGATGGCGGCGATCACGGCCAACATGAGCACGAGACCGGCGATACAGATGCCAATGGCGAAACTACGTTGTGATATACAAATACTCTCCTCGGAAGCCTATAAATAGAAATATTTAGTAAGCCAAAAGTAGAATAAAATGTGCTGGATGTGATAGTGCCCATGAAACTGGTGAATACAGGTTCGATTCCCGCGAAGAGTAATATTTTTTATTTATTTACAAAAATAATATATTATTTTTAATAATTAAAATGTGATGTAAGTCTATTTGCAAGTTACCCTTTCGCTGTACACGCTGTCGTCTTGGTCGGCTTTGGCTAGGTCGTTGGCCTCGTTGACGTAGAGAC
The DNA here is from genome assembly GCA_963422195.1 of Carabus problematicus. Classification (NCBI taxonomy): domain Eukaryota; kingdom Metazoa; phylum Arthropoda; class Insecta; order Coleoptera; family Carabidae; genus Carabus; species Carabus problematicus. Next base: position 8,410,363 of record OY728583.1, on the reverse strand, counting down.
CGCTGTATACCTCGATGGTGGCCGGTGTGCCTTCCGAGAGGTCCTTGGCCTGGCGCCGATGTCTGGCGCCCCCGCAGTTCGGCGGCTACACACACATACACACAAAGGTAACATCAATAAATATACACATATATGGTATGTTTAGATGTAGATCTTCGAATCGAGAATGTTGTTACAAAATAGCGCAGGAAAAAACAATAAAATTACTGTAAAACCTCCACACATCGGACTAATTCAAACGAGCGAATGTCTGGTATTAATAAAGTAGGTTTTCCGAATACGTATATTACAAAAATTGACTAAAAATCGTTAATTCACCTGCGTTTATCTATGCAGATATGTTTGTATAATTCAAATGAAGTATGTATGTATGTATGTATGAAAAAACAGTGGAATCCGCTTATATCAAACTTGAAGGAGTAGAAATTTGGTTCACTATAAGCGAGTGTATACTATACCGAAAGTATTTAGAATGTTAAATATTTAGTTGGGACTCAGAGATACGTTCATTCGGAGCGTGTTTTCACTATATGCGAGTGGATATAAGTGGATTCCACTGTAATTTAATTTCACAGAAAATTTGTTGATGCCTGTGTATGTGATCACGTGCTAATCATGCGCTAAACATTCTTTACGAGCGGTTAAATTAACTGGAAATTTCGTCCGTCAAATCTCAAGTCTGTTAAATCGAAGTGAGCAAAATCGACGGTTTACTGTAGTTTGTTAATGTGTTATGTGACAAGTATGATACATTAATACATATTAATTTTGGAATGTAACATTTGGATAGTGACTTTTAAAATCTGAAGGCGTGCTACAGAAAACTCGTTTCAAAAGTTACATTCACCAGACTAACAAAACGGAAACTATAAAAATAAATGTTACTTCTAACTATTAATAATGTACGTATATATGTATGTGTTCACATACATCTAAATTTATTTCGAAATTAGAGAGAAAATATTGAAACACACACACAAAAAAAATTCTCATTATTTATTGGCACTTGTCAACAAGTTTTTTTTTTGCACACAAATTATAACGGTTCATTTATTTTTAACTTTTATATTTATAACTGCTTTTCTATAATTTACTTTGAATGTCACATAGCGTTAAAGCTTTAATGGAATCATTTTTCTAATTTCAGTGGAAACCACTTGTAGTAAACATGAAGAGACCAGGAATTTGGCTCATTATAAGCGAGTGTACACTATAACGAAAGTATTTAGTATGTTATGTATTTATTTGGGACTCAGAAATACGTTGATTATAAGCGAGTTTCTACTATATGTGACTTCACTATAAGTGGATTTCACTGTAAAAAGCTTTTAATGTGTCATTGTAAATTAATGTTTTTTTCATACATTATGAAAAATATTCATATCTACACTGTACCCATTCAAACAACCAATTTACGGCACCGTTTAGGGAAAACCTAACAAGTATAAATATCACTATACATTTGTAAATATATTTTTTAACGAAAAAAATCATTAATATAACTAATAATATTAATAAATATGCCCATTAAATTATTTTTCATTCAGATTCATTAAAATGATGTTTTTGTTTTTTTACTAATGGCAACGCTGACAATATTACACGTTTATAGTAGACGTTTCCTAGGGACTGTAAATGTATTTTCCTGTAGTAGAACACTGTTTTAATCCGTTTTAGAACTCGTGTAAACGTGACGTCATATTTTCTAGTGATATTGCGTAGATCCCATAAATTGGTTGTTTGGCTGGATACAGTATAGTTAGGAAGTGATACTACGTTTAAAAAAAATTATTCGGGTAACTTTTACTCATGATCTCGTCACGTTCTAACTATGTACAGTGACATTTCGCTTAACGCTACTTCCATGCACGCGGTTTTAACGGTAAAAAGTACTAAATTTACAATGATTCGTTATAATGCGGTTCATGAAGAGACGATAATTGTGGAAATTAGCTGAGTACTGTATAGTATATGTACACAGTGTTTACAGTATGTGTGTGTGTTTAGTGTGTATATAGCTTACCGCTATTTGATCACAGCCCCCATCAGCTTTGAGGCACAACTTCACGTTACACTGATAGTACACACTGGCCGTGTAGGGGAACTTGTGCGCCTGAAAGTGCACCTCAGCCCGAGTCTGCCCGTCCGCGTACTGGAACATGCCCATGATCTCACCGTCCACGGGACAACCCCAGCTATTGATCAGTCGTTGTTCGCCCCAGCCGAGCCCGTCCCGCACCAGACACTCGGTCACACTGATGCCGTACGTGTCCTGTTTGTCCAGCTGGACGACCAGCGTCAACGGGTCACCGATCTTTACGTTCTCGGCGACCTCGTGCAGACCCGGGTCACCGTAGAAGATCTTCATCGTGCAGCCGGGCATCGGAGCCAGTGCAGTCAGTGGTTTGGCTTCCATTAAGCTGGCGGGTAAGAACAGGAAGATTAACAAAAAATGAAACTGGCTTTAAATCTATGCTGAAATTTTTAGATAAAATACAGTTAACATCTGTTATTGTTGAGGTCATTGCTATGCTAGTAACTGCCGTCATGATTGTGACTCCTAGTCACAAAAATCCATAAATTTTCTTTGCACTTACTCGACGGTGAGGGCGTTATTGGTGATGGTGTTGTCCTGGGTCTGATAGCGGCACCGGATGTGGAAGCCGCGGCCTTGGTTCGTCACCAGCTTCAGATGGGGCTGCACCACGATGGTGTTGAAGTACTCAACACCGCCATCATCCTACAGACATACACAAGCCAAATAAATTACTTATACCAAATTACTTAGTCACAGCCCTATACCAAACGGCACTACTAAATGTTTCTATAATAAATGATGTAATACACAATTTTCCATAGTGACAGTGTCAAATGTAGAAGATATATTTAGTACCTATTTCCTAGGGAGCACTATTAGTATTATAACTGTGAATACAGCAATAATATTATTTTATTTTCTTGTGCCGTTACAGCATTGGTAGTAATTAAGACAGTGAGAATATAATAAGTGTAAAATAGTACTTCATTGCAGTGTGCAAATGTTATGCTAAATCCAAATATGTATTCATTATTGCGGTACATCGCATGCATATTGCTTCCCTGAGAATCAGTCACAAAAAATGTTTGGAATTGTTTTTCAATCTTCTAAAACACACGTCATGTACAGTTGTACAACAATTATATACTATAGAGTTGCTTATTAAAACTGAACTAGCATCATATCTTACTTCGTTAGACAATAAACTTAGTTTATGGGATTTCGCAATTGGTAAAAGTGTATTTTTAACTTATAGCAAGGTCGTACTTTAGTTATGTATGTGATCTCACACCTCTTTATGTATGTGTGACGTAGTGATCAGTGTGACTCACCTGTCCTGTAGGTGGACACCTACAGGTGCACTGTATGTACTTATTACTTTCTCATTATTTGTATGTATTCAGTGCACGTGCAGTGTGTGTTATCCGTTGAAGATACGCATTGACTATACACTTATTGTACGTAATACGAAGAAACGTATACGAACTGTGTATACGCGTCTCACGGACACACACTGCTCCCTGTGGCTGATTCTGCTGTATCTTAGTATGCACAACACACACACACACGCGGCTACGTAATGTATCCGACTTCCTTTTGTGCGTAAGCCGTTAGTGAATGTCCAGACACAGGAAATACACACACAGGTACCACAAAGAGTACAACAGAAAATGTGACTCCATTTTGATATCATTAACATTACAGATGTATATCTAAATAAAAACTCCACTGTACGACGAACTATTGTGAGTAATTAGTAAGTGCCATATACAGGGCGGTGTCCTATGTAAACGGGCCACTACATGTATCTTAGGAACTAAAAGAGATACAAAGGCGGTTAAATTAGACGAAAGTTGCGCATATATGAGCCGATGTTGATGCCGAATTAGTTTTTTTTAATTGTATGGTTCACGAGATAATGACAAAAGTGATTTTCTCGATTTTTATTTTTATTTATAACTGAAAAATATTTTATGTAGATGATGTTTGAAAATGCCCGTGGGCATTCTGAACATTTACGTTGACCATTTCTTGTGATATAGCGACGTATGGAAGACAGCAGTGTTTCCGACTATACAGGTATAATATAGAATGACCAGTGTTTATTTTAGAATCGGCTAAATGAAATAATAAATAAATACGTTATTCACTTGTTGTTGTTGATTGCCTGTTACAGAGCCCACTATGATTTAATATCTAACTGTAAAACAACAAGAGAGGCACGTATCGAACAACGGCACAGCGAATACCTAATCATACGCCTACTCCGTTTATAATTGGGTTTGGCACCATCACACGCGGCGGAAATGAGTAGGCTATGGATGGTTAATTATGGAGAAAAACAGTCGAACATCAGCATACACACACACACACGTACTAGATATGTTATTTAGTTGTTAAATGGAATATATATATTTACGTATTCAAGGTAAAAACGATCAAACAATGCACTGAACTATGAAAAATATACAGTTGGCCATGAGACAGTGTGTGTGAGGGAGAGGGGGGGGGGATGATGATGCAGATGTTTTTTTCCATTATTTTGAACATATCTTTGTGGTTAGTATTTCTAAATCTACAATAATTATAATAATATGTGAATAATTACTATTAATTATCGTAAATATCCGGTCGTTATGATTATTAATAATGACTGCGATTATCCTGTGCGATGTACATCGAGTAATTGATAAAATTACTAAACGCCAGCGTATGCTTAGCAGGCCATGGGTTACGAGCAGCAGCAGCAGCACCCGCAGCAGAGGAAATTACACTGCGCCCGCCACTAATTATTATTCACATTAAAACTGTTTCTGTCGTTCAACTATTTACGAGTTATCGTCTAACTAACGTACAGTGGATGCCAATTATAGTGGACCGGCATAGAGTGAAAACTCCCGACTAAAAACATATATGCCATCTAATGTTAATCAATTCGCATAAGGTGAGCTCGCATATAGTAAATTTTCGGATGTAATTGACTCAATTTGCTCTTTAAGTTCACTATATGCGAACTCGAGTAGGTTGCCAATGAATGTATGTTGGCAACTTTGGGCACAACACACTTCCTCATGATGCTAAACTCTAACATCGATAAACATATTTTCAATGTTTCTCAGCATGGATATAGTAATATAATAAATGAATAACATCATATTGGCACGAGATGATTCCTACAAAATTTTAACGATAGGGGGGCGACAATTTTTAGCTCATCGACCTTCTGTCGAAGAGCTATAGTGTTCGGTACGATGTCTGTAGCATCTTCCGATTTCAAAAATTTTTGCACAGAAATCCCGGACAGACCCCCTGGACCACGAAATGACTATTACAACATATGTCCGTATGTATGTCGCTCGTCCGCTCGCTCGCTCGCTCGCTCGTACGAGATTTTTTGTTCCACTCAGATCTCCTAAACTACCCAACGGATTTTTATGAATTTTTTTCTGCAGATACGTGTTTTGGTCTAGTTGTGCAAGGTACATTTTATTTTTCAAAATTTTCCTTCGTACTTGAGAAAAAAAATATTTTCCATATTTTTTTCAGTTTTTATTTTTTTTCTCCTTTATTTTTCACTCAATTGTATTCAAAATTTTCTTGCATATGCAGGAAATGGAACAATATTTTTCCATATTTTTTATTTTGAAAAATTATGTAAGACCATTGGAGAAAAAAATATTTTTTAATTAAAAATTGAACAAAAGAAGATCAATGCATTTATAGTCGGCTAAGTTTGCTTTGCTTTTGTCAAGAGAAGAAAATGTATTCACACTTGTTTTAAATTTGTTGTTTTATTTGCGACCTAGGCACCTACGATTTTAAAAGTGAATTTAGATAAATAATAATTTGTGATATATTCAGACTTGCACATACGTCGATGAGCTGCAGGCATGTATGTCTGTATACATTCCTAGTTTCCATAAATCTTCCTTGTACACTAATTAGTGAAAAATTCTAATTTTTGGGCCCATAAATAATCTTACAATAAAATACTAACGGCAAAGATCGCAAAACCCCATGTATTTTAAATGGAAATCCCTTGTGGTCAAAAGTTAAATGTTAAAATAAAAAATATAATAAATATAGAAATATATATAGGTGTGCATGTATTTATTAATTTAATATGACACACATATGTAGGTACAGGTATAATATGTGAATTTCGCGAAATTATAAATATGCATATACAGACACATTATGTATAATCACGTTTGCAATCATATACCTGTCAGCCCACGTACACGGATTTTGTGAAAAATCACGTAGGCGGTGACCAGTGTGGTGCGCTGGGCTATTTCTTATATGGAAACTTGAACTCTGGTATACTAATATTCCTGCAGCACCAGCACACGTGTACTCCGTTAGAACTTCGGTACATCAGATAAAGAGGCGCGATTCGCGTATATCTAGAGTTTTACTTTCTGCACACAGTGTGCTGTGCCTGCGTGTGAACAAATGAAGGACGTTGTGGTAAATTAACGTGGGCCCCCACAAAGGTCGCCATGGAACTGAGTTTCAACTGTTTGTGGACAGCTGAACAAATGAAAAATGTGTTTTTAAATGACGCACATACATACACTTATGTATGTGTGTACCTAGGTACATTCATACATAGTTAATCTAAGCGAGAAGAGTTCTTTATTAGAAAAAATTTCTTGTGGTTCTTGTGTTTGTAATGGTTTTTTGTTTTTGTTGGATTAGTTGGCTGTGAACTAGCTGCCAGAGTTGAAAACACTCTCGCATCAACACATACACACGCACACTGTAACAGTTGAATTTTGTTATTTTTGTGTGCTACTAAATGTTATTTTTTTGCATTCATTTGCTGCATAAATCGAGAGTGCTACTAAAACTGTTCTCACAGCTGTAGGTACAATACTCGCATTATTAGTTCTCCTATACGTAATGTAATATACCTACCAGATGTATAATTAATTTATAATAAATTAATAAAAATTACATTGTTTTACTACTTTTATATTTTTTAAATGTTCTACATTATTATTTTATTAATTTATTATAAAACAATGAATTACTACAAAGTTAAAGAAGAATCTATTTCATATTTGTATAATTAATTATCAAATCTAATAGGTACATAAATCAAGTAGGTCATGTTGCGCTGTGATTGGTGATTTTCATTTTGCACCGCCGCGTGACAGATAGAGAATAAGTGAAAGTCAATATATGTAAGAACTGACACATGCACAGCCTCCATGATTACAAGTGTTTAAAACATTCAACATACACACATACCCATACAGTGTGTACCTATGTATGTATGTCTGTATTTTAAACTATATAAACTGTATATTCTCAATCAGAATGACGTGTTATGATAATTTGAAAAGAAGTTTATTTTTGTTTTATAAATTATAACTTGTAATCTAGTCTGGTAATATATAATAATAATAATAGTGAAGTTTCATTCTTGATCATGTATTGAAATCTTTCGCGAATATGTTGTAATATTATGCTTTCGCGAACAGAGTAAGTTACAGGTAGTGAGTTTGTATTAGAATCTGCGTCACACACATACACATATATGTAGGTATATACAATGTAAGAAGAATATAAAGATGGCCGGTTGAAAGATTTTTCTCCGTAAGAACCGGTTCAACAAGTGTTTGTGCCCGCCAAGATATTTTTTTAAATTCCGAAAAAAAAAAACGGTCGCTTCGTCGTTGTCTCGAACGACTCGTAGGCAGCGGACAAATCTCGGATTACCTGTACCCGGGCATATACAAAAACCGGTTAAACAGACATACGTACAGACAGACAGACTAAGTTTATAAATTGTACATTTGTATCGGTAATGCGAACTAGAATATAATTTTTATTTTCAAAATCAGTGTGCGACATTGATGTTAAATTATTAAATAAAACGTTGGTAATATTCGAACACGTTTGAAATTTTGCATAATTTGTGTGTTACGAAACATATTATCTGTAATGTGCATATGTACGTGCGAGCTTGCGTGTGTATGTACGCTATTATACCATGCATATATGTCACGGGCACGTATTGTACTGATATATTTCGAGACAAATTTTTTTTCAACATAACTGCTTTTAAAATAATTACGATTCAAATAATAAATTTTCAAAGACATTTTCAATTTTATCATTTGACTACTCTGCTTACTAAGACGAAGTTTTGCGAATTAAATCTCATTGCTAAGAAGAATTAAACAATTGATTAGTGATGTTAATTATATTAATCAACTGAATCGCGTTTTAGAAACGAATCTCGGTTTAAATGGTCGAATAAGAACAAAAATGGAAGCATTTGATTCACGAAGTAAACCTCATTTAAGCAACTGAGCATATAACTCACGTGCATTGTTATATTCAAGGTTTTTTTCTTCTGTTTCTAATGTAATATTTCGTCATTACACATTGCCTTTAAAGAATCGAAGAAGGTCTTGGCGATGCATTAAACCAAATTGCAACACACGTGTATGTAGTTTATATTCAATGTTGCACAATAAATTCCTTGCAATTGTGAACAATCAACCACAATGTGTTTTAATAAAACATTTATGCAGAATGTTGTGCAGTGGTTGTACTCACCAACTCTGTGTTCATCGTGTTGCAGCCCCGCAATGGTAACGTGTACCGTACGGGTGTGTCGTGTTGACGCCACTCCGTCAGACATGAACTGTTCTTGGACAGTCCGCGTGGATAGATCATACCGTTGAACCGGCCCGACCGGGTGCTGACACTCACCACAATTTCATCACTGTTACAATCGATTCGTACATCTTGAGCGACTTCGGGCACACCTACACACACGCACATACACACATGTACTTGTCATTAACCCCTGGGGCAGAATTATTACACTGTCTATCTACTTACTGGTAGTGGATGGTACAGGTATGTTGGCTGCCTGCAGTGTCGTTACGGAGAGAATCTGTAAAAGATAAATTACGTCATTCTCGTGAACAATACTCTACAACATTATCTAACGGTACAAGGGAATGAATGACAGACGACGGACAATTCCATCAACGTGTGTTACGCGTGACTTGATACCGTGTATACCTATCGTTCACATCAATTGTATAATTATCGTGATAGTCACACACACACACTCATACACTAGACCCCCATGTACGCGAGTTCGATGTACGCGAATTCAGGCTTATGCGAATTAGATTTTGATACATGAATTTTTGTACACGAAGCAAAATTGACTTTAACGCGAACTAAGTTTTCGCGTATTATTAAAATAATTATGTATTATCCAAATAGCATAAAAGAATTTCGAGGTTTGGGTGTACACTGTACATACATAAATATAAATTACATCGAAGAGAAAGATATTAATTAACAGTTGTTTATATAATAAATAGAGATGTATATATGTATTTCATTTTTTTTTTTATGAATTAGGTATATTTTATTATGTATGTATTATACATATTTTAACTATATATTTCGCAAATAAACATTAGTTATAAAGTTTTGTTATAATCTTAAATACATTTTGGAACCTAATCCCTTTTTTGATATTACTTGTTTGGTTCCATTTATGCGAATTTCATGTAGCTCTTTAATCCGAACTAATAATTGCACGGGTTGATCCGGATTATCGAAATCTTCGGATTATCGAACAAAAGACAGAAAATATAAATTTTCCTAATTATCTACGAATTTCAACATTCTTCCAATATAAGGCTCTTTATTTATTAACTGTACTACATATCGTATTTTGTTAGATACGATATGACTAAAAAATAAAGTACATATGTAAATCTAAAAAAGTAAGAAATAAATCTAAGAAGCTGTACAAATTTCAATGATTTTGCTCTGATTAATATTTGGTTTTTCTGTCTTTTGAGCTCATTTTATTTTTCATTTCGGATAGAATTAGAATGTGGTGTTCCGATTCAGTATTATTTTTTCGACTGCCTCTGTATGCTTCTTACGTCGGGGTATCACTTCTATTTCTTCGGCCGAGCTTGATTCATTCTGAACATGTCCTAGAATATCCATATCGTTTATAATTCCCATGATTCTTCTTGTCCGATGGTCCATTCAAGAGCTTCTTGTCTTGTAACATCTTCAGAAATATGGTTTATCAGTGCAGTATTGCACATGTGGCGGGAATTACTTTGCTGTTCGCTGTTCGGATTATAGCGGTGAATTTCCGCTGTCCGGATTACTAGAGGTTCGGATTAGAGCATGTTCGGATTATATATATATATATATATATATATATATATATATATATATATATATATATATATATGCAGGGGTGGTGTATCCATTTTATTATTGGTGTTGGGGGCCTTTATATATCATTTGGCTGACTTTTATTTTAGCTAATATTATTTCGGTTGAAGTATTAGGGGCCGCACTTATCGGAGTTCGGGATTCCCACGACACGGGGCCCCGAATCATTTGACCCTCCTAAATACCCCCCGCACACACACACACATACCATCTAATAGAGCCTGTATGTGTGAGAAATAAAGAACTTTTGTTTGAATTTATTTTTTGTTACTTGAATGTTAAAGTTACAGCGGCAAGTTTAGCATATTTCAACTTTCGTGCAAGCACACATGATTATACAATCTGGTATATGTCACATTCACACACATTGCCATATGTGTTCATAGATAGTTAACACATACATGCGTACATACATATATTTGTGGATACGTAAGATCACTTTCTTTTGCAATGTGCCCACGGGCGATTGGGTAAAAGTTGTGAAATTCTGTGCGTCAGTATCAACACACACACACACATATACATACACACCTACAGTACTTCCGTAGGATAGAGTAGGCCTTTGATATTTAAGTGCCAAGATACCTAGGTACGTGGTTAAACCGTCAACTTATAAGAAAGCCGCATTCATTTAAGACTTGGTTTAAATCAAGTATAACGGTTTATAAACGATCAACTTACCTATTCATAAGCGTAGTTTTAACCTAGTCTAACTTTAAATCCAGTTTAAACAGGAATTTAAACGATAAACCTTTTCTCGCACTTGTACTATTACGAATAGATGTTCTTAGACCAGGCCGAGGTCTATATGTGTAGCTCTGAGTAGCTTCAGTTTTAAGTAAATACAAGGCCGAATTAAAATTATAATCAGATTTGAGAATAATGTTCTCCGAGACTAATGGGAAACAGATATTGTCGCGTTATGTTTTGCAGATTTAAACTGAACCTCAGCTAGCAGCAAGCTTTACTAACATAACTAGATTATCTATACTGGGAAAGTCCAGATTTAATTACTGCATAATGAATACACTGTTATTATTAACATATGGGTATGTATGTGAGTATGTGAGTTGTTAATGTTGTTATTGAATCATTCATTAGTATTGAGAACATCTGAATTCATTAATCAGTGATGTCATATATAACCTTGTCTATATGTATGTATGTTTGTATGTGTAAGGTTACGTAGCGACGACGGGATTACCTTGATGGCGCTGCTTGTTGTCTGTGAGATCAGAAATCACCCACAAGGTAAGATACACACATACACTCATGTACGTATGTATACATTGACAGTTTTACCGAAACAACACTAGACTTCCATCTGAATGCATGCACGCTCTAAAAATAGTCGGCTGATCTCACCGGAAAAAAGATGAGCATCAAGAGAAAATACGCAGTGCTTTTAACAGTCAAATATCCGGTTATTTTATCACTCATTAACACTATAACTATATAGTTAGTAGTCTTTGCAAATTGAAATTCTGTAAATGTCAACTAGAAAGTGAAAACTAGAGAATTTGGCAGTTTGCAACGCCCGCACACTCACATTCACTCTTATACATGCATGGATATGGGAAGATATAGACTTACCAAGACGGTGAATAGGTGGGCAGAGAGCCGCTGGAACGACATGACTGTAAAATAAAGTAGAAATAAATTAGTATACGTCGACATGCACAATTTCGTAATTGTATACATTCATTAAAAATGAATGTATACTGGAATCCACTTATAGTGAACTCGCATACAGTGGAAACTCGTTTATAATGAACGTATCTCTGAGCCCCAACTAAATACATAACATAGTAACTACTTTTGTTAGGGTGTACACTCGCTTACAGTAAACCAAATTCCTGGCCCCTTCAAATTCACTATAAGCGGAATCCACTGTATTTTGTTTTGTAAATGTCAAAGATTCGTCGCTACAGCGTGCGTTAATATCTCTCGCCTATAAAAGTACAATAAAGTGGGCGGCAGTTCACAATATGTTCAATTCTTTCTTTAAACTACGACTAAAACGAACAACATTTAAAAATTAAACCAGTACAGAGTTTGTGTCGTAACCTTGCATCAAAGTCTCTTAACAAAATCACACACACATGTAGCCTCCAGCAATGAAAGTTTTACGTAATACTCAACACTTAACCCTTACAAGGCACTGTACACTTCGTACATAGGTATGTATCTTAACTTTGCATCGAAATGTCCTGACTGAACCGTATGCGTACAATTATCGAGTAGGGATTAGTAAAAGTGTATTTCGCAGCTGGAATTCTAACATTTGGACATGAAATTACAATGTGGCGGGTTCCTGTCTTAACCTTGCGTTGCGGTCTCTTAGCTGGAAAGTGCAAAAAACACTCTCACGTCATGATTCTAGCGAGAACCATGTACAAATCTGGTATTACCTTAACATTTAATTTTTTACATCTTAATCTAACATTTGAAATCTTTTTTTGAATATTAAATACTATGTAGTATTTTTTCCTTTTTACTTACTTCAAATAAGTTCGATCCAAAAAGTATAAAATCCAAAATGTTGATTACACAATTGCACCTTCGTTGTTTAACCACTGTGGTTACACCGTCGTGTTGTATCGTTGTTTAATGATGTATGTACAACATAGCAGCTGTACAGATCATGTTGTTCGCGACCTTTGAACTGTCTTCTTTCAGATATACACACACGCACACACAAGCGTTGTCTCTACACTACACCACGGCCCGATCGCAACTGAACACCGTTCACCTTTACCATTTGGCATGCAAAAAGTACACACTGCGTACAGCCGAGATCGGGCAAGTTCGGCAGCAAGACGAAGTGGTACACTCAGTGACCAATGTGAATTGATTCAAATTTATGTCCGTTTTGGTTCACGAAGAGCAGTGATGAGGCGTGGGAAGCACTGGCCGTTTTTACTTTCTTATACACAGTATAAAGAAAGGATAGGAATCTTGAAAAATGTTTATTGCGAGATTTGAATAAAGATAGAACAAAAATGCATAGAACATTTATTCTTAAGCTTATTGTTTCCTATAACATTTCTTGAATATATAGTTCATTATTTGTTTTTTTATCATACTGCAACTGAGAATGTCTCTGTATTATTTACATTCGTAATTTATAAGTAGTTTCTTTGTATTTCAACTGAAACTTATTCAGTTTTGGAAGTTTCACATTCCACATTAATTCAACCCCATATTTACTATACAACAATATTATATACCGGGTGTCTCAAGAAATCTGGGACATAGGGAATTAACATGTAAAATTGAAAAATCTGGTGTGGGCACCACAATACTTTCTTATTCTCAATTTAAATCGCCAGATATTTGACATTTCAAATGCCCATTTCTGTAAATATTTTGTTTTCGTTTTGTTTTCATAGCATATATGATATTTTAAATACATGCCAATATATAAATACATTTTACTAAAAATTGGATAAAGAAAGAACATGCATAGAACATTTTTCTTAAGATTATTGTTTCCTATAACTTTTGTTTCAAAACTTTTTCCATATCTCTTTTATTTTCTTTAATAATTTGCAATGTTCGATTTTGATGTTCAGTAAACTTCCTCTTCCGGTTGTGCGATTATGCTGGAAATCTAATCAGCTCTTCCTATAATCAATAAACTTTTAAATACGAAGTTTTATTGTCCTGTCTTTACTCGTTTTGAAGATAATGAACATACAGACACACATCCACACACACAGACGTCATTGCAAAAATAGTCAAAACGTATTCAGGGGACCTCAAAACATGTATTTCCATCAAAATCTCGCAATCGAAATTTTTCATGATTTCTATACTTTCTTTATACTATGTATAAGAAACTAAAAAGTACGAAGTGAATCTAAGAAGCTGTAAAAATTTCAGTGATTTTGCTCTGTTTAATATTTCGTGTTTCTGTCTTTTGAGCTCATTTTATTTTTAAACAAAACCAAATATTAACACAGAAATTCGCATTTGAAATGTCAAATATGTGTCAATTTACATATGTATAAGAAAGTCGTGTGGTGACCACATAAGATTTAAATGATTTGAAGTTTGACAGATGTAAAATGTACTTTAGTATACTGAATAATGTTAAATAATTTTATTTCATACAAAAAAATTGTACATAGAAAAATATCTATACATACTTATATACATATATACTAAGATATAACCTTATAAAGAGCTGAAAATATCACAAACTTATAAAATATTAATAATAATAGCAATATAACACAATTGTTTCATTGAACGTAAACTGTGATGTCGGTTTGTATTTGTAACTTATATGTACAACTGAACCTAATATGTATACTGCATTTGTATCTAAAACACACAAATCATATATTTCACCTGTAACTGTAACGGTAACAGAAAATAACAATCAATAGGTGTATTCTTTTTACCTGAACAGAGTTGAGTGCTCAAGCGGCCCGGATACTTACGGGGTTCTTTTTAGTGCTCGTCGCTCAATTCATCAGAGTTTATCAACCGTCCCCCTTCCGGATGACGCACTACCCGCTACAAGAGCTGAGTGGCATTTGTACGCGCGAAAGTTTGATATAAAGAGTAATAGTGAGGTTATTTTCAAGTGATTTTGTTGTGTTTTTTATTTAAAAATGAATTATTTTAAATATGCAGACGATGCCACTATTATAATGATGAACGAAAATGGTGGCGACCGAAATAGCTTTGTAAAAATTACTTTTGATAAATAAAAACGTGTAATTCATACAGAAGGAAAAAAGAAATTGGCAATTTAATGTGTAATATAACCTCAATGTTAATATTGCTGCTCCGCCAATTTGTATTTCATACAATCGGACAACTGAAACATATGCCACTGGACATGCTAGTGAACTAGTGACAAAAAATCAAACATCCTGCACTTTTTACATACACTCAACTCCGATCAGTTTAGCTCTGCTCAGCTCTGAACTGTAAAAAGAGCACACCTAATGACTCATCTCGCCGTACGAGTTGTTTAATACTATAACACTGGTTTTTGTCGTAAACTGTGCCTTGTTCCCATGGTTCGTGTCTTTGTTGGGTGCCACTGGGATGGTAACTATTTGTGGCGGGCCAATCACAATGTTGTGGCCTGCGAAAACAAAAGAACATCACACATCGGCCGGCAAAAAGTTGTAGGTGGAAATTTGTGAAAACAAAAAGTGTTGTAATATTGCAGTTTGCACCATTGCAACTAGTGGACTTTAATGGGCGTGTACAGTAAATTTCAACTGATTCGCATGGAAATTACCAGTTTTGTGGGAAGAAATGATAATAATTGATATAAGATTGCAGCTAATTCTCAATGTAATATCACTCACCCATATTCATGGCTTTTGTCACGGGACACTCTTTATGCGCCAACAGTAGCGTTTTCAGATGCAAAACTTCGTTCCGCAAATCCGCGACTTCCTTCTGCAGGTCTGTGTTGTCTCTGCACACACCCTGTAGCTTCTTTTCCAACGTCCCTATCCACTGTTTCTTCCGTTCGCGGCACCGTATCGCAGCAGCCCGGTTCCGTTCCAACATCTCCTGTCGTTTGGCCGCGGTTTCATCGTCGATTTTCTCCTTCACCACTGCACGCCGTTCACTAACACTCTTCACCACCTGCCTGCCACCTTTAACTAGCGGATAGAATGCAACACTTTGACTGATTGGTACAGTAATCGTCTCTAGTTTCGGTAGAATTGGTGCTAGTTCACTCTGACAGCCGTTCGCGGACGAGTACATAAGCGCTATTTTTTCGTGCGCACTAATTTTCGTAAAGCCCGATATCACCGTTGGATTCACCACCAGTGCCTGTGAGATCGCGTCTTTTTCCGTCGACAGTCGAAGTTTTTTCCTGTCCAATGCTTGTTTTAATTTCAATTTCGCCGGCGTATTATGTACTTTCGCACTGGCAACTGGCTCGCGGTAGTGTCGTTTGTGTTTCAGCGTATTTAGTTTCTTCTCTTTCGATCTGGCAGATTCACAGTCCAAGGCGTAAATGTGATCCGGACTTTCCACCGTTGTTACCAAGGTTACGCTTTGTGTTTCAGGTGTTTGTTCACCGTGTGTTATTGTCACTAGATCACCGTTATTCAATGTTAGCTTGTCACTGATCACCGTTGACGATGACGTGTATATGTGCACGTTCTCCTCGGGCATATGCGGGAACACATGCGGCGTATGCAGCGTGTCATCCTCGGGCAAGTCGGGCTCGGGCAATGAACCCGTCTTCACCAGTTCCACGGCACGACGGAACGTCTCCTCAAAGGGATTCACATTCTGCAGGTCTTGGAATAAACCGACCTCTTCACAGTTGCGTAAAAATCGTGTAGGTGTGGGCGTTTGATCAGCTAGAAAAGCATATTTTAATAAATACAAAGTACAAAAATTCATTCTGTGAAGCCTACAATATTTAAATAAAATCTTGCACACACAAATCTGATTAATTCTTGCCCAAATTTAAATAAACACACTCACCTACAATAATATTCTGTTTCGAGCCCAGATTCAAAACCATTTCATGTTTTTTCTGGTGTACATTCAAGTGATCTTCATTGGTAAACGTCATAGTACAACCCTGGTTTGTACACGCAAATGGTTTAGGAGTTCCACCAACCATCCTTAACTAAACGATTTGCACTTGAACCACGGATAAAAGTAATTGTATGCCCTTACATACCTGTCACGACAGCTTCAGCTGTCATTTGTAGGGAGTTTTTAGTTTAATAACCTAGAAATGGTTTGTTAAAAGTGTAATAGGTATTTATTTATACATACATTACATGTTCTATATGAAAATATTATTTTAAATAATTAATATAACTTACCGTTGTTATATTTTGCGATAATGAACAATTATTCACGCTAATATTCAGCCAAAAAGCAATACGATGTTATAAATTGACATTTGGACTGTCGAATGAATCGAATTTTCTCTTTGTATTAATAATAATCATTATTTATTCTAAATATTCCAAAAACAAGGTCTGTATAAGTTAAATAAACCTAATTTAACTACAGTTTGTATATTGATAAATATTTTAATATGTTAATTTTTAGATTTCTGAACAAATTTCTGGTATGTTCTGAGCGGGAAATTTAAAATGAACACAGGACATATTCAGAAAGTACGACTTTTGTATAAAACTATACTGAAATTACATCGCGGTATGCCTCCCGAGTTGCAAATAATCGGAGATAATTATGTTAAAGATGAGTTTAAGCGTCACAAGAAATGCAAACCGGATGAAGCAGAGATTTTTATTAAAGAATGGAGTGTATGTATTTAAACTATTGGAGGTTAACTTTTGAACTAATGCCAAATATCTTAAAAATAATATTGATCTAGACTAGATGTATTAATTGTTTATTTTCAGACATATACAATCACACTAGCGAAACAATTAGGTATGAAAAACATAGGAAAATCAGTTATTGGCCGACCAATAACGGAAGATATTTTAAATAGTTTACGGGACGATCAAATACAGCAATTATATGAGTTGATGGTGTCTACCAAGGAAACACCAGATAAATAATGTAAATTAGGAACAATTAGTCAATAAAATTATTAGATACAATTATTTTAATATATTTATTTCAACCTATGAAATACATTTCATAGAAATTATTTTTAAATGTAAAACTGAGAGGTCTCCGGTGTAAACTATTTTTAATATCACTAATAATTTAGTATATTCCATATAAAATACACATATATTGGTACAAAATATATTTAATATCAAACCTACAGTCACTTAAATAATACGTCTAAATGTTAGACACATCAAAAATACAAATTACTTGAAATAAAATCCCCCGCAAATATTACACGAGACTTTCTCCCTAACACAATTCGTCGCTTTCTTCTCGCGTTTTTCCAGATATTTCAACATCCGATCGTTCAGCCAGTCCCAGAAGAACCGGGTCATTTCTCTGCAAACCACTTCTTCAATATTCCCGCGATTGTTGAACATTTTCAGGACGCAAATCTTAAAAAAATACGTCATCCGCTCCCAATTCGAACTGAATCCGGCACACACTTGATCATATTCTGCATCAGTTAATTGTAAATCAGCTTTGGCTGTGGCCCGTTTCGCCTGATATTCAATTTCCAATGCGGTAACGTTGAACTTGAAGAAGTTGATGACATAATTCGTGAACACAACGAACAATTCTGATTCGGGAAATAGACTTTTCAAGTCTTTATACGCGTCAGAAATAACTCGCCCGATTAACCACTTGACTAATTTGAGTAATTTCTCTTGAATATCGAGTTCGAAACGCGACAGTATGATCCGTAACACGGCGTATACGTTATCTCGATTCTTTATCAGCATATAGCCGAATGATACGGTGGGCTGTAGGTCGATCAGTGTTTGTATCATTGTCTCGGTGGACTTGACCATGGGCATCCGGCGGTCAGGTAACACTGGCCCCAGCGAACTCAGGTAGTACTCCTCGTTACTGTTCACCTCTGTCACGGTGGAGTTGTGCTCGTACGTGGTGACGTCGGCGTCAAAGAATACACGCTTGGCACGTTGCCAAAGGTTGTCCCTGTGTGGAGGGAAAATGAATAAAAACACACTCTCCCTAATTGAACCAACACTGTGCAGTGTATTGTGGAACTTACTTCTGTGATTGAATCATATCAGTGAGTGAGCGTGTCTGTGATTGTTTATAGATGGCGTGCGCCGACTTGAAGTTGATCACAGCGTTGCCAAAGAACAGCACGGTGGTTGCAAGATGCATTATGTCCAGGGCGGACGGGTTCTTCTTCTGCACCAGATCACTGATGACGGAGTATGCAGAATTAGCCGCATTGCAGCCGTTCACCGCCAGGTTCGCCACGTTCACGGATAGCAGCGCAGTTGCAGCAGTCTACATACAGATTATGTATTGTGATAATTCATTGAGTTATGTTGTTTTTAATGTTGACTGATATGTGTATGTACCTCAGTTACGACGGCGCCCCTGTTTAGGGCCACTGACGCTACTTTGGTTGCACCCGTAGTCACTACGCCCATTGCGCCAGTTACTATGTTGAAATAACAGTTCCTTGCTTCCGTGTTGGCCAGACTGATGCTCTGCCAAGGTAAATATGATTAATTTACACATGAAAACTCTGCTAGAACAACTGTGAGAATTGTTATATAACTTGTATGAGAGTCTGTGCGTGTAGTTGTGATATCTGCACGGATGTCACGTGCACTGCAGTCACCAACACTCACCTGAGCGTGTATACGTCGGTCGTGCAACACAAACGATGACCGGAGTATCGCATAAATTCCAGCCCCGGCACTTGCGAGTACAGCGCCCGCCACTAGCACGGGTGCTACGGTGATGGCTGGTACCATAGCGCCCACAGCTATCCCGCCGGACACCAGCGAGGTGACCGTAGTGGTCACATCGGCACCACGCTTCACACGCTCCACCAGGTGACATGCAGGTGAGGCGCGATGTGTTAACAGTACCTACATACATACATGGTGTATATAATATAGGATCAGTGAAATGACATGTTTGTCTTACAATTAGTGGTAATTAGCGGCCAGTCTGATTAGCGACAAATCCACATACCTGATTATGTTCGTCCGCCTGGTATTTACCATCCTGTGGCACACACATACGCGCCTTCGGTAACTTATTTGTGTCCAAATAATTCTGCCAGTTCTTGTAAACTCGCTTCTGATCATCCACAAGCACACAACAGTTATTGCCCGTAGGACTGCCCGTACATTTTCTGACTTTGTACACGGGATAACACGAGATATCCGCACCATTCTCAGTGTTCTTTGCCTTCTTCAGTGGTTCACAACAGTTGAACAAGAATGAAACGATAATCTCGTTTGGATCCTCGTTGTATTTACCTTGATTATCGACATATCCGTTCATTTTTGTTATTCCAAGCAGATATTTTTGACGGTTCTACTTACTGTATGTCTTGATTGTTGCTAGAATCCCGTTAATTTTGGCATTCTGTTCCTTGTCATAACACTGACCGGCCGTAAAGTCAGTGCTTATGTTGTTCAGTACGCCAGCTTTAGTGGGCGGACCGTACAACGTATAAGCAATCTTAAGTTTCAGATATTTCTGATCTGAATCGCGGAAACAATCAAAATCACGATTTCCGAGGTTATCGTAGAAATTTTGTTGGACATTACGGCTCTCCATGTTGTTATCTATTAACTAATAAGTTAATAAAAACAACACATACGATAAAAAACACTAAACTCACCTTAAATTAATTGGTTCATCAAAATAAAGTCACTACGGCTGTTCCTAACCTGTCAAATAATGTACAATATTTGTTACTCAAAACAATAAATGCTATTATTAGCATACGGTTATTATGTAAGTTGCATTGCCTAATTACGTAATACACTATGCACTTAAACCGGTTTATCATTATACAGGTCACAAAAGAAATTAATTGTATTTTAGATTATTTTTTACATACGTCACCGTACCTTTATGCACAGAATGTGCATTGACTTGTTGCAGTAAGGAAAATATCACGAACTACGCTTTACAACAAGGAAACAGTTCGAAACAGTACAAAAATTATGATCTCATTCAATCTCATTGAAGAGAGAACTGCACACAGCAAGGAATATATTCCCTGGCACACAGCACCACGATAGCACGGGAACCCCCTCTTTATCTTTTTCTAAAATTAATCTGTCCAACCATTGCGCTAAAATTTACAATTGACGAACGGCACAAAACACATACATATCGAAGATTTTTAGTTAAATAATTTCATTATTAATAGTTAAATTATTTGATTTAATTTAAAAATTAATAAAAGTAATGGAAGTACATTATATATTTTTTATATTATCATTACAATTCTTTAATAAGAGTGTCGGTTCCAGATAAATTGCTGAACAGTATCTAATTTAATTTAATTGTTTTATCAATAAACTTTGCCGTTTTCCTTTTAAATGCATGAGCTACTCTGAATTGAATTGTCTTGTTCCGTTTGAATATGTCCTAAGGTAAACAACTAGGGCTGCGTTCGAATTGGACTATTTAGTATTTAGTGCACTAATGTACCACGTGACTGGTTTTATAACTTAAATTGTGCACTAAATAACGTTAGAATTTTAGAAATAGACCTTAGGATTTGTAAAAGCACAGTACGCCCTGAACTGCATACCCTAAATTGACCGCCAAGATCCAAAAATCTCCCTAATTTCGTTGCCTAAAATACTAAATCTTGAATTCGAACACGGCCTAGTACATAGCGATACGAGTATAGGCTCTTTCCTTTCGTCCACTTTCGTCTATCCCAGTAGGGGGAGCTGAACTGATCTGACCGAGGTGTTATTGAACTGATCCTCATTCGACCTTTTGTAGGTATTTATTTATTGAAAATATAGAGTATATACATAAAAATAATAACAGTCATTTTTCAAGTATATGTACATATTTAAGGACCACTTACATCAAGCTATTATTAAAAATTGCGAATGCGAGAAATGAGAAAATGCATCGTGAGTACTAAATATGGATTATAAAGTATAATTTGTTTACTAACTATATAAAAATTACACAAATATCTGACAAATAAAGATAAGTTTTATAGAACATGATTCAACTTGCTTGCACATATACAACAAACGCAGCTAACCGGGCCAGTAGTTCAGTTTGCACCAAAAAATTTTAGGTGTTTCGGGAGGTAAAGAGGGAAGTAACAGAGTACATCAGATCGTACGGTTAATTAATTACATTCAAATTCTTAACACATAAATTCATAAACGGAAAATGCAAAACATGAACGTTAAAAAAATCCGCGTAAATGTTTTACTACTTCCTACTGTGCGGCGCTGTCGCTTGTGCAGTGATGAGTACAAAATATTATATATTCATTTAGCATGTGATACTGACTTGGATTATGTAAAACGTCAGTCAGAATTAAGAGCGGCTTCCGCGTAGATTTGGCGTTAGTGTCGCGCCAATAATAAATTATAGTGTCATTTTGATTCTTTTAAGACTTGGCTAGTAGTTGCGGTTTTCATTGGAAGATGGTACGTTTCGTTTGCGTCTTAGTTGGTGATTGCGCATCTTTCCGCCAGGTGGCAGAGGCACTTTAGGTTGGGGCTGATCTCTGGCTGAATTCGGGCATCAATGAATTTTAATTATATAAAGATGATTTCACTGTCTGACATATATTATCAGATCTACGGGGTAAAATCTTATACTACCATCATGGGAAAATCAGCAACAGTAATAGGTCTGGGCGAGACAAAAAAATACCATTGAAATGTCTGCTGTGTTAGTCGTCATTGTTGGACATTTATACCTGCAACAATGGTACAAGAATGGTATAATTACACGCTACAGAAGAGACGGCGTTTATTGGACTGCAGAAGGGAGAGTGCATATACCGAGTATCCCAAGAAATCTGGGACATAGCGAAATATATAAATAAATATTATACAAAATATTTTAAAGCAAAAGTGTAAATAAACAAATTGTTCAGAATTAAAAACTACATACCGGGTGTTATTTAAAAAACTGGCCATAGGCGTTTAACATGTAAAATATTTTATGGTAGTAATATTTTAGTTTAAAAATTAAATTTTAATATAAAAATAAAAAAAAAACTATATTATTCAATTAATAAAACAGTACTTTCAATAAATTATCAATTTATTATAATATTTCGAACTATTTAAACTTTCCCTTTAAAAGTTTGTGTAAAACAGAACGCACTCTTCGTTACCTTGACAGTTGCCAGTGGTCGCCATAACTGGTTAACATAAACCACACCGCATGAACAAATTATTGTTGATATTTACAGTGCTGTTGTTTTGTATGCATATTTGGTATGTGCGTGTGTGTAATTAACATGTTAATAAGGACAGCAGATTTACATATCTGAAAACTCACGATGAGCTTAAATTGTAAATAACGAGTGCACAATTTTTGGAAAACCGATTGTAACTACAACAAACTAACCTATCGTTGAATAGCATGTAATTGTTTATGGTTTTGTAACATCTTTGTATTGCGTTCAATGTATAATACAAATATTACAGTAGAGAAGTGAGAGTTATAGAATTGCATAATTGTAGTGTCTTGGATCCAACTCGTTGTCCATTTCAAGGTTATGTACACATATTACTCTGAGCAAATCGGATTATCATGACGGAATCTCGAATAAACAGGCTGGCGAATTGTTGGAAGGCAAGCCAGTGTATTTGGTACGTAGTAGCTCTTACATTATTCGCGAAGTTGAACTTGAATTCAGAAATCAAAACACGCAATACTGAATATGTGCCCGTGTAGCATTAAAGTTATGAGAGCTGGCAAGCAACGTGTAGTGTCAATATAACATCGATTTTGATTTACGAATTTGTGTTGAACCGGCGTTTTAGAAATATCGTTCTGTTTACGCAGCAATGGTAGGGATGTTGTGTTGTGTTGGTGAAATGTAAATACACAAAAATATTGTTGTTTTATTTATGTCTACTTACAGATTGTGCTTTCACGGCTCACCGCGGGTTGACTACGGAGGGTAGTTGTCAGTTTACCGGCTTTGCTGATGCGATAGATTCACTGACTGCAGGTAAACAAATCTACTTATTAGTTTTAACCTGCAGAGTACTTTGTTTTCTGTTTTGCTACTGATTACTGTACTAAATGTTGACTGGTCCGATTTGAATGTTAGTTACAGGGTATCATTGGTGTAAATTAAATAGAAAAGTTAACATTATTTGAAAGTATATTCCTGTTGTCTACAAATTATTCACATTAAATTCAGATAATGATTGAATTACGTAAATTTCTACACTAGGAAGCCGCTCTAACATAATAATTGCAAGTGCAGCAGTGTTCCGGCCGCTATTTACTGGAATTATAAGTGGGTTGAATAGACAGCATTCCCAAAATAAGATGAAACTTACTCTTGTGTTATATACAAATTTAAATATGCTTTCCTTGTCTTTGAAGGGTTGTGTTGACTCGCTCTTTTGGGGCTACACTTCACACAACTGACCATAAAATGCACTCACAGATTTTTATACAACACTCAACTTTTTGAGGAGATCTTCCTCTCATCACTTCCAAGCTCCCACTGACTCTTCCAGCCGTGCCCTATTCATACTCCATCATACGGCGCAATACCATTTTCTCGCTCAGTCAGCAATTCATTTGTTACGGATCACACGTAAAATATTCCATCAGCAGTTTATACTAGGCCAAATATCTGACTCATCACACAAGTCTCTCTTTTCGGCTGCTTGAATGTGTTTATGTAAAACATGTGCAACACGTACTATTTAAAATGCAAAATGAGAAACATAAATATAGGAATTGAAGAGAAAAACAACATTCAAAAATATTTTCACATTTTATAATTAACAAAAAAAAAACACACATTTGTTACACAAATATTACATTAAACATATAAGATCGCTTATTGGGTAAAACTACTTTACGGCATTTTTTATTCGTAAATTCTCTTACGATTTTATCAATGGGAATTTTAATATTTCACTTTCTAAAGATGATGGTGATTTTTTTACACGATCGGATATCCCGAGAACAGCAGCATGTTTTCGAGCAGAATGCCTTGGAGACTTGCTCAATTTTGTGAGTTTCCCACCTTCATTGAATGTATAATGCTTGTATATGGTCCCATTTTGGATGAGGCGCATCAAAGATGTGAATAATTTCACGGTTCAGTACATTATATATCTAACATGTTAGGGATTAACAATATAAGTCAAAAAGTACCATTTTGCAGGAGCGACGTTTTAACATTTTAAAATAATATAATATCAAGCCGAAGAGTATATATTTATGTTTACAGTAACTCAAACTTTTCTAATAGCTTTAACTATCACTGAAATATTACCAATGTGCATAATCTGCTTTTTTTTAAAAATTTAGTTGACTTGTACTATTTGAACTGTTATTATTTTAAACTTATACTATTAAGACCGGAACTTATACTATTAATTCCATCGTTGTGAATGCAACTATTTCTGCATAATTACACTTATACTGAGGCCTGATTTAAAGATAAAAAGCAAAGAACAGTAAAACAAATTAATAATGGTTAGTAAAATGGAAAACAATTGTTTTTTTTTAATTCTAATATAATTTGAAAGAAAAATACATTTAAATCAATTTCCACTGAAAATACATTTACATGTTAAGTTATTTAAGTATAGTTTTTTCTTAGTATTCATCAAACTCTTCAACATCGGGCAAAGTTGTTTTGGCAATGGAAGAAGTTTTCAAATTTTTGTAAAATTCATGAAACGATGGACTTATAAGAGGCAAAAGATCTAAGATATCTTTTTTCTTTTCCCGTGAAATAGGAAGTGATGTCTTGTAACAAGGCATAGGAACTAATTTATCTGTAACATTAGAATTTCTTCTTAATAGATTCAGACATCTGAAAGGAGCTTCATCATCTAGAGTACATTTAAAATAAATAGTTGCATATTTCCGTGTATAGCGTAACCATCGAATATCAGTCCATTTGAAGGGGTTTCCGTCTTCATCTTTCTTTCTTAAAAACAGAGTAGATCTAAATAAATCCGCAAAGTTGAGAAAATCTAAGTGATTTAATTCTATAACTTCAAATTTCCTTTTTTTTCCAATAGAACGTACGAGCTGATACCAGTCATGTGGATGCGAAATGGGGATTTGTAACTTCTTTTTTTGCTTTTCGATTAGACCATGATCCACATCGCACTCCAAGTGACTATGTCCGCTGACCATAAATTTATGGTCTATTATGTCCAAATGGCTGTTTTGCATGTGCGTTAGAAACATTGCAGATACGTGGGAATTCCTGTTTTGCCCCCCACATGTATCAGAATAAAATATAACTTGTTTGACATCTTCAGGAAGTTGAGTAAGTTCTTTGTACACGCAAGTGGCGATCTGATTTGCACCTCGAGCACCCTCTGATTCGTGCCACATGTAACAACGTACTATACCGCTTGCAGTTTCGTGCATGGTAAGGTTATAGGTCCATAATTGTCTTTTGTAGAACGATACAGAAGAGTTTACAAATGGTGTTGGCAGGCACTGTTGCAAATCGAAAGTATAGCACTTAATACTTATGTTTTCTTTAGATTTAGTTTTATCATTGCTTTTTTTAATGTATGCTTCATCAGCTTCTTTGTGGTGCTTATCCATATCTTCTTTGATAGCATTTTTTTCTTCTTCAGTGGTAGCCACTTTCAGTTTCATTGCCATAGTATCACATTTGTGGCAAGTGTCTACTTTTGGGGACTTAAATGATATTTTCAAATTACGAACTTCTCTCTCATATATATTTCGGCAAACAGGTTTAGATACAGATTCTTTATAAAGAGAATACATTACTGTTAGATTCAAAAATGCTGGTAAATATTTCTTATCATTTATTCTTCTAGTATAATGAGATTCATAAGCAGGAAATGATTGAATGTGCTTACGAACCTCATTAAGTATTTTAGGAGTTTTCTTGTTAGCAGGTGGATCTTTTCCTCTCTTGTCTGTTTCAGTTATACCAGATGTGGAAGAATTTAAACTGTTTGTAATAGCCAATGTAACGAACATTTGTGTTTCATCTAGAGTTTTCATAAAACATCCTCTGCACACATTGATGAGAACACCATTTACTTTGAAATGATATTTGTGAGTAAGCATTCTAAATTTTTCTTTATCAGGATCATCTGTACGTTTTCTTTTGGATTTTGGCTCAATTGATTCTACTAGGCTAGCAACAAATGCCACTCTCTTGTCCCTACTTCCCAAAGCCCAGTACTCTTTGAAAATTGCTTTTCTAATATCCTCAGGCAATTTATCTTTGCATTTAGCACGACAGATACTGAGCGACTTCATTTCTCTGGCTCGGATTACTTTTCCTTTCAACGTAGTATAACTCTGTCCAGTATTGCGTTTATTATATTTTTCCGCTCTTCTTTTTCGAGAAAAGTTCCCAATATTTAAATTTTCATTTTCTGATAAATTTGAAGTACGCTTTTCCTTAGTCTTACGTTTCTTGTAACTGTTATCTACTATCTGGTGAAACACATCGACATCATCTTCGTCTTCACTCGAATCTTCACTTACAGTTGGAATATAATCCTTATCTTTCTCGTCAGATAAAATTTCTTCGTTGATCTCGTGACGTAAATCATTTTGTGTAACCATAGGTTGTGAACACGCAGAACTTTGATTTGCTCTTTCATCTGAAAAATATATTATTTCAAAACAGATAATAGTGAAGTAAACATTGTGAGAAAAATAGAAAATAGAATGGTTTGTTGAATTAGGCGTAAGCTCACTTTCTTGAATTGTTAATTCTATAATATCTACTATATCCTTTTCTTTTTGGATCGTTAAATGTTCACTTGTTTGCGTTATATCTTCTGAAATATTTTGAACTATTATGAATGTAATTAGAGCATCCTACTAGTTTTATCTTAATGCAAACTTACCCAATAGAATGTCCGTTGATTCCAGCATTTCGGGTAGTGTATTGTATTGAATTTCAATCACTTCCTTTATTTCAGTAATTTGATTACTACTACTTTCTAGGTCAAACTCTATTTGCATATTACGCATATCAACATATGAGTTTAAATGCGTCTTTTCACTGTTATTTGCTGTTTCCTCATTACCTGACATTATAATAAATTTAATTAAGCGATATTTATGTGATACTTACATGAAATTTTATTTCTGGAAAAAGACTCAGAAGAGTTACCTTCTACCATAACATTGTCCTGTTTATTCTTGTAAACAAGCTGCAACATTTTACTTGATCTACTCTGTGGATTATAAAATCCAATAACCTTGTTATTATCTTCCATTTTAAATATTAATATTGTTTTCAGTTAGTGCTAAACAACTTCATAACAATTTAGGTTAAATCGCGTCATTAAAAGTGCGTAGAACATAACCTGATCTGTTCAACACGGTTTCAAGAGTACATGTCAATGCTGATCGAGAAGGTCGCGGTATTTATTTGTGGTACTAACAGTATAAGTTGACTTGTACTGTTAATCCCTATACTGGAACTATAATTTTGAATTAACATGTTAAGTTCAATGCAAGTTTACACTGGTAACACAAATAGCTATGACTTATACTCTTAGGACAAACGTAGAATAGCCAAAGAACAAATGAATAGTGGCTTATACTAAAAATGAACAGAACTTGACTTATACTCTTAATACCTAACATCATAGATATATAATCGTCCGGGCGGGCATTATCATCACTTAAACTGCGGACTGCAGATCTATTTGAACTGCCCATGTCACTGGCAAATGCTACGATAACAAATTCTATTCTCTCGTGCACAGCTCTGATGATTTGTGTAATGCATTTTTTTCAGCGAAAATGTTTTTGCAGTCGACTGTACAAAATAGAATGCAATGGGTTGTTTCCACGCTTTACACAACCCACGTATCATAAATACCAAAGCATGGTCGGCAATCGTAAAACTACGTTTCGTCGTTCACTGTCTAGAGTCCATCTACTAGCAGCTAACCTTTGTTGTAATGCAGACTTGGGCGCAATGAGACTTCATCAAACAGTGCAGTGTCTCTCCAGCTGTCTTCTGCCTTACGAATTTTCGTTGCGATATGGAAATACTTTTTGACCGATGTCGGACCCCAACGAGATGTTTTCTAACGCCCTGTTCAGCGTGCGTGGAGATGGCAACGAAAAAAACTTTTGCATTTGGGTATATCCCCGTGGACTGCTCTTTTGTAGAGCGATGTAAAATTATTTTTCGTATATATCGCGGTGGTGAGCTAGTGAGTAAACGACGCACTACATTTTGTCAATTTCAGTGCCATCGGCGCCATCTATAAAAGTTCCATCATACTTCCAACTCTATCACAAGTTTTTCCATATAAGTATCAGCTCCCTGATTCGTACCCTACGGTGAAAAGATTAAAGGTCTGGACAATACGGTGGCAAACCAATTGCCAGCAACTAAATGGGATGCAATCTCACGTAAACGGTTCAATGAGAAGCCTTGTTTTGCTGCACTCTTTAGGATGCGTGTTGCCTCATTCAAATTCCTATCGAGACACCCTGTAAATAGGAATCAATTTCAGTTTCCAGTTTGTCAAATATCACCAGATCAACGGGTAACGTAGTAACTTGACCAAACACTACTTCTCTAGGTTCGTACCGTACGGTGAAAAGTGACGAAAACTTACGGTTGCCGGACGTTTTTCACGTTTCTGTAATATACGTCCTTTTCGATACTTCAGAACAGTTAATGTTTTATTGGTATTGTTCTGTTTTCTATCATTGCCGTCTTCATCATTATAATCTACAATTTCATAGTCATTTTGAACTGGATTAGAGTAATACTCCTTATAGAATTGTGAATTGGTCAGATGATTCAATTTTTTCGGTCGGTCTAGATATTTCTCTAATTTCGTGTCAGTACAAATTCGTATCTTTTTCGTTTAGATACTGCATATCCGCATGACGTTTCAATATTCGATACATTGGTGTTGGTGCGACTGGTAGGTAAACAACTTGTACCTTGTACTCATTACGTGTAGTTTTTGTTTATGGGTGTTGCAGATGCTAATAATAATACGAGACGACTTAACAAGTATGTTTCACATTCATTCGTCGTTGTTGTCGTCTTCTTTGAATGAATACTCATCATTGTGACTTACTCCCAATCACCAGTCGTAACCATTTGGATATTAATGTGTCCATACCAGAGTAGTAACAGTGCCAAATTGTATGGTATCACAGGGGTTTCGTCTAGATCGTGCCGTTTATAAACGAAACGAATACTGGTTGCGGCTAGACGTACAGATTCACAAATCACTGCAAATGGAAAACCATATTTACAACGTGTCAACTGTTTTTCTTTTTCTTTTTACCTTTCAACCAATGTCTTTGTATACATCGATGCAGTTGATAATTTTCAACAATGTGTCTCCATGTTGGATTCATAGGATGTTCGTTGTACTGTGGCATTTCGGCATTCTATAATACAATCGTACCTGGTTCGACACAAACGACTAGATGTGCGTGTAATGATTGCCATTTCTGGTATTCAATACAGAGAAAATAGTTGGATTGTTCAATACCCGACAACGGAACATCTGTAATCTGCAGTCGCTACTTTCTTCACCCAAAGTTATAATAATTCTATCCATTTCTTCATCTATAGTTGATCCTTTCGCGCCATTTTCATCTTTGATTTTACACTCGTGACTACGTCTATTTGACCATTCCGATTTTCTTTCCTCTACAGAAAACCATTCTTCGCACAACTTTTGTGTATCAGTTAATTTCAATGTTTTTTTTTAGAACCTACATCTCGCTTCAATGATGCCCACATCATTTTAATTGGGTTAATGATTCAAAGCCGCTATTTGTCAATATTACATTTCTCGCTTTTTCGGCCTCAGGTGTCATGAAACGTAATACGTTCCCGACAATTTTTCTTACTTGCCCAGTAATTATGACATGTTTTAGTTTTGACTTGCAACTCATACTGAACAACAGTATAACAACAAAAACACCAATAGCAAATACTGTCTCACACATACTTCGAATGGCCCAAAAGACAATTGCGAAGTTTATGAACTGTTTTTTACATTATTTATATTTTAAAAATCAAATAACTTACCTTGTAAGGCCAAATCCCATTTTATGTGACATGTGGGTCTTGAAATTCACCTTCCAACAGCATCACTTCACAGGGCACATAACTCAGGGTAATTGGCACTGCGGTTTTTCTCGATAATTCTTCTTAAAACTCTTCTATCGGTGTCTGTAATCTTACTTTTTCTCACATGTCAGGGCTTTGTGGCGACTAAACTGGAAATATTATATCTATGTATATTTCTTACACTATATCGCAATAATTCTAATAAATTTTCAATTTCCTAGTTTGATTTCTCACAATTGGATAATCTAAAAATAATTGATAGAATTTGTTCTTCGATAATCTTTCCTCTGCCTATTTTAACCCTTAAATGTACGTTTTTTTTTTAAAAAAATTCAAAGATTTGACAAAATGGAAATTTCATTTTGAACCATTTTTTTTTTTCGAAAAAAGAGTATATAGCCAAATGACAACATCATGCTTTGAGTACATAGTATGACATTACATTACATGTGAAATTGTTTGAAACAATTATTGTTTGTTGAGACATAATTCTACACAGTACTTCTCACACTTGGTATGGGTAAATCCTTTGCAGTTAGGCAGCTTGCATCTCATTTTCTTATCTTCAATAATTGGCCAATGCCCAGTTTGGTCAGCGCGAACTTCCGCCGGTGGTATATGCTTCATTGGTCCGCTCTTTCTCTTATTCTCAATTTCTTTCTCTAAACTGTTACTATGGCGACCACGTTTAGTAGTAGCTGATCTTATGTTGCACAAGTTATAAGCTACTTCTGCACGAAATTGGGCTCGATTCAATAATTTGCATCCTGGTTCCTTCTTAGAATGAACTCGTTTGTAAAGTAACCAGGAATTTACTAACGTCAAGTCTAAAAGCTGGTATAAAATCCTTATGTACCATTTACGACTTTTCATATATACTTTATATCTTTTTTGTATTTTAAATTTTATATTCCTTCAAATTTCTTTAAACAGTTTTCGAATGCCTTCATATTATATATAAATTCCAATCTTGACCAAAACACCTAACTTCACCGACCTGACTACAAATTTGCCAATAATCTTTTTTATAATCTCTATTCTTCTTCTATTTATTTTTTCAATTCTCCCGAATGTCCTCGTATGGTAAAAAATAATGTTTTGTTTATCATCAGGTGAAAATGTTTTGCAAATTTATTATGCATTGTTCGTTTAACAACGATATAACACTTTTCTCCTTAAATTTAATCTTTAGTCCGATGTTAAATTTGAACAAAACAAGTTTTTTTTTTTTTACTTGAAGTCGACTAGAAACAGACGTCTTATATATTTTGTACAGCCTTGCTACATTTAATTCAGACGCCAAATAAATTTTTACTGATTTCCGCCTGTAATAGTGTGATTCTTTATCATATAAATTTCCGATAAATTCAATTACTGAATTTTTCTATCAGTACAATGGCGAATCAAGTCAAGTGGAGACCCCAAGCCAAAAATATCCTGCATATGCGACAATTTTTAGCTCATCGACCTCCTGTCGAAGAGCTATAGTGTTCGGTACGATGTCTGTAGCATTCTCCGATTTTAAAAATTTTTGCGCAGAAATCCCGGACAGACTCCTTGGATCACGAAATGACTATTACAACATGTGACCGTATGTATGTCGTTCGTCCGCTCGCTCGATCGTACGGTTTTTGTTCCACTAACTCCTCCTAGACTATCCAACCGATCTTGATGAAATTTTTTTTACAAATGCCTGTTATGGTCTAGTTGTGCATCTGATTTTTTGTTTTTCAAAATTTCTTTTAGTACTTGAAAAAAAAATATTTTTCAAAATTTTTTCAGTTTCTATTTTTTTTTCTCCTTTATTTTCCACTCAATTGTATTCAAAATTTTCTTGCATATGCAGGAAATGAAACATTATTTTTCCATATTTTTTATTTTGAAAAATGAAGTAAGACCATTGAAGAAAAAAATATTTTTAAATTAAAAAAACGAACAAAAGAAGATCAATGCATTTATAGTCGGCTTAGTCTGCTTTGCTTTTGTCGAGAGAAGGAAACGGTTTCGCACTTGTTTTAAATTTGTTGTTTTATTTGCGACCTAGGCACCTAGGATTTTAAAAGTGTATTAAGATAAATAATAATTTGTAATACATATATTCAGACTTGAACATACGTCGATGAGCTGCAGGCATGGATGTCTGTATCCATTCCTAGTTTATTTACAGTTTTGCTCTAAAATGTATTGTTTAGAAGTAATCACAATATTTATATATTTACATGTTAATTCCCTATGTGCCAGATGTCTTGGAACTCCCGGTATGAGCAGTAAACCTATGCACTGACTTTTTACCAAAAAACCGGAAAAAACGTATGCTTACAACTGGTATTTTTTTTTTTTACAACAGCTGTTGTACTAGCATTAATCTTTTTGGCAGGTGCTCCTAAAAACGGTCTACTTAAAGCTTCTCTGGCTGGCTTAGAGCTAGTCAGCGTTGGACTCGTTTTAGTCATTGCGGTGCATGGAACGGGTAATCTGGATATTGGTTTCACGTTCCCAGCACTCGTTAGGTCGGGTGTGGAACGTTACTGGCTTCCGCTAGGGAGCGGAAGAGTAAGTTTTTCCGGCAAAGATTCGGAACACTGAAACATTATATACATGTCGTTTAGATTATAAAAAAAAATGTTATAAATATGTTAGAAAACAAACCGGTATCTTGGAAATGTTCAATGCCAACTTCGGAGATGGGTCCTTATTAGTATCAACCAAATTCAATGCATCTTTGAGAAGATCTTGTATTATGTTCAGTTTAGAACAATCTACACTCTCTCCTGCCGGATTACTCCCCGGACTAGATGTACTGGAAGAGTGCGAAGGTCCAGATAAATTCTAAAAGAAATATAAATTACATTTGTGCAAATATGTTTAGCCGTTTTTAGCTCATCGACCTCCTGTCGAAGAGCTATAGTGTTTGGAACGATGTCGGTAGCGTTATCCGATTTAAAAAAAAAAATTGCGCAGAAATCCCGGACAGACCCCTTGGATCACGAAATGACTATTACAACATGTGACCGTATGTATGTCGTTCGTCCGCTCGCTCGTACAGTTTTTGTTCTAACTCCTCCCAGACTATTCAAGCGATCTTGATGAATTTTTTTTTACAAATGCGTATTATGGTCTAGTTGTATTGTCAATTGTATTCAAAATTTTCTTGCATATGCAGTTAATGAAATATTATTTTTCCATAATTTTACTTTCTTATACATAGTATAAAGAAAGTATAGGAATCATGAAAAATTTCGATTGCGAGATTTTGATGGGAATACATGTTTTGAGGTCCCCTGAATACGTTTTGACTATTTTCGCCATGACGTCTGTGTGTGTGGATGTGTGTCTGTATGTTCATTATCTTCAAAACGAGCAAAGACAGGACAATGAAACTTCGTATTTAAAAGTTTTTTGATTATATGAAGAGCTGATTAGATTTCTAGCATAATCGCACAACCGGAAGAGGAAGTTTACTGAAGATCAAAATCGAACATTGAGAATTATTAGAGAAACTGAAAGGGATATGAAAAAAAGTTTTGAAATAAAAGTTATAGAGAACAATAAGCTTAAGAAAAAATGTTCTATGCATTTTTGTTCTATCTTTATCCAATTTTGAGTAAAATGTATTTATATATTGGCATGTATTTAAAATATCATATATGCTATGAAAACAAAACAGACAAAATATTTACAGAAATACGCAATTGAAATGTCAAATATGTGCCAATTTAAACTGAGTATAAGAAAGTAGTGTGGTGACCACACCGGATTTTTTATTTTAAAAAATTATGTAAGACCATTAAAGAAAAAATATTTTTTAATTAAAAAATGATCAAACGAAGATTCATGCATTTATAGTCGGCTTAGTCTGCTTTGCTTTTGTTAACGGACGAAAATGTTTTCACACTTGTTTTAAATTTGTTTTATTTCGACCTAGGCACCTACGATTGTAATAAATAAGAATTGGACATAGGTCGATGAGCTACAGGCATGGATGTCTGTATCCATTCCTAGTTTTAATACAATTTTGTAGAAAAGTAAAAAGAAAAACTCCAAATCTTTTGGAACATATTTTTTTCAAGTACGAAAGGACATTTTTAAAATCAAAAAGTCCCATGCACAGCTAGACCATAATATGTATTTGTAAAATATCGGTTGGATAGTTTAGTAGTTAATACGAGCCCTAACACATAAATGTTCGGACACTAATAATTTTTCAAACATTTCTCAAATATTAATAAAACAAATTAACTTAACAATTTAATTTATTTTTTATTGTAAAGGTACATTATTCTTACACTATTTTTTAAATTCGGTATAAAGAAAAACCTAATAGAAACAAAATGAACTAGTATTCAAAGAATGGGTTAGTCACCCATGCCTGCAGCTCATCGACGTATGTCCAATTCTGAATTTATCACAAATTATTTACCTAAATACACTTTTAGAATCGTAGGTGCCCAGGTCGAAGTAAAACAACAAATTTAAAACAAGTGTGAAACCATTTTCTTCTGTTAACAAAAGCAAAGCAGACTAAGCCAACTATAAATGCATTAATCTTCTTTTGTTCATGTTTTAATTAAAGAATAATTTTTTCTTCAATGGTCTTACATAATTTTTCAAAATAAAAAATATGGAAAATTATTGTTCCATTTTCTGCATATGCAAGAATATTTTGAATACAATAGAGTGGAAAATAAAGGAGAAAAAAAAATAAAAACTGAAAAATTTTTGGAAAATATTTTTTTTTTCAAGTACTAAAGGAAAATTTGAAAAACGAACAATTAAGTTTCCAGAAGGTGTAATGGTTTGGGGAAATATGTCTGCATATGGTGTAGGAAGGTTACATTTCATTGAAGGTACCATCAGTGCTCAGAAATACCTGGCAATTCTTGAAAATAACTTCTTGCCTTCGATACAAGCCTTAACACCCGAAGGGA
The DNA here is from genome assembly GCA_963422195.1 of Carabus problematicus. Lineage (NCBI taxonomy): Eukaryota > Metazoa > Arthropoda > Insecta > Coleoptera > Carabidae > Carabus > Carabus problematicus. Next base: position 8,374,482 of record OY728583.1, on the reverse strand, counting down.
ATTTTATCTTCTAACAAGATGGCGCATCATGCCATACGGCCAAAACTATTAAAAATGGCTGAAAGATCACAATATTCGACTTGACTGGCCTACATGCAGTCCTGATTTGAATATCATCGACACAATATGGAATAAAATGAAGCAAGAACCGAGGAATCAGCCACAGAGAAATATTGTTGATTTGCGGCAGAAGTTACTGGCTATTTGGGATTCTTTCACCGTAGAACAATGCGAAGCTCTTGTTAAAACTATGCCTGCTCGTATACAAGCAGTTATTCAGACTAGAGGTGACGTAACATCTTACTAAAGCGTACTGTCCGAATATTTATGTGTCAGCAAAATTTGACGATAATATCATTTATCATTTTTCATTTTGTTTCTATTAGGTTTTTCTTTATACCGAATTTAAAAAATAGTGTAAGAATAATGTACCTTTACAATAAAAAATAAATTAAATTGTTAAGTTAATTTGTTTTATTAATATTTGAGAAATGTTTGAAAAATTATTAGTGTCCGAACATTTATGTGTTAGAGCTCGTAGAGCAAAAAACTGTACGAGCGAGCTACATACATATGGACATATGTTTTAATTCGCGATCTAGAGGTCTGTCCGGGTTTTTTGTGTAAATTTTTTTGAAATCGAAACATGTTCCTGACAACGTTACCAACACTCTTCATTTTTATGGTTTCTCGCCAGTATGTACTCGCATATGATGCACTAAATTCGAATGCCGAGTGAGTCTCTCACCCGCCGCCATCCTAAAATCTCTTTCTCTACGTGTTTCACCGAGTTCTACCATATTTCTGGTGTAACTTTGCTCAGTGATTCCTTCCACATATGTATCTAAAGTATCTCGACCTATGTGATTATTGTAGTATGTCTCGGCTGAACTTCAAATATTTTCTATTGGATTGAAAATGCAGTGAACGGGGGCAATCGAAGAACAGAATGTGCTTTTTCTTCCGCTTTAGCATCAATCGTGTACCGTTTCGACGGATTATTTTACATTGACACTATTCCCAGCAGTTCAGTTTTGAGTATGCTTATATCATAAGGCAGATTGTTGTCTTTGAGCCACGTTTGTATTTCTCCTTTTTTCCACAAGAGAATTTGGAATTTTGTTCAATAACCTGTTGTGGTATGGTGCATTGTCCAGTACAATAATGCTGGTCTGTTTTAGGTTTATTAATAATTAATTTTCTAACCAATTTACAAAATTGTGATAATTCATTTCGCCATGGTAGTCAGCACAATTTGACTGACGTGTTTTCTACAAAACAATCTTCACTCTCGGCGTGTACAATGATGTACGGTTTTCCCTGTGCAATTTTTATTTTTAACACTCAGTGAACTGTTGTGTTGCTATGATTTGATTTCGGATCGCCGTTGGAATATTCATGGTTCATCCAAATTCACGAATTTGAGTGGAGCAGCAGCTTTAAAATTATGTACATATTTCCTTAAGAAAGTAGCCCGAGCGCTGCCAATATGCGATTGCTTATGAAAAGTTCGTCTGTTGTGATGTTTCTGCCATAGAAAATAAATTCTGTGTAAAAGATTACGGAGGCTGTTCCTGCCACCATCATAAATACTACGTTCTTACAGTAATTCCAGCAAACTAAAAGTATTATGTGGTTTCTTAAAAAATCATTATGCTGCAAAATGACCAATTTCTTATTGTTTTTGCACATTTCATAGATTAAATTTCTGATAGAAATTTCAGTGAAACTAGTGATTTCAATAACAGTATTTGATCTTGGCTTATTTTTCTTCGGGACACAATTGGTATGCCCTTCTTCATGGTGAAAGACAATTTGCTAACAGTGGACACACTTATTTATAAGGCGTTTAATATTACCTCAATTACACAATTCAATGCCAGTAAGGGGCCTCTATTTTTTTTTTTTTCGTTTTCCAAATGTTGTTATTAAACTAGCTTTAAACTCTTGGCTTTGACGTGACTGAGATTTTGGTATATTGATATAACAAAACAAAACAAAGAATACAGTTGCAATAGACTTGCAGTAACAATACGAAGTATGAACTTTACAACCACTAGAACACAATTACAATACACGTTAGAAGTAAAGTGTACACATCTAATATTTAGTAATATGCTCAGCGTTGCCAACAGCAAAAAAATTAATCCTACAAATTTACTCATATCGATTTTATAATAGTATTTCAAAATATAATTATTTTTCTTAACGGTTTCTAATATATGATACAATATAAACCATCCAATTTCCATACAAATTAAAATATAAATAAAATTACATACAAAATTTCAAAATTCCCTTATTGATGACGTTTCGTTCGATTGATACACTATAAACAACTGCATGCAACAAATACGAATGATTTAAATGCAGCAGCGAAAAAAATTTAACCCTATAACGTCTAAATTTTTTTCCCTTATTTTCGTAGTTATTAATATACAGTAATCAAAATATATGAAAAAGGTATCAAATTTGCATTTTTTTAAAATGTTACTAAATTGTCACATTTGTCTATGAGTTCGTAATACAAAAAAATTAAAAAGATGCATCTTCATTTCTATAATATTTTAATTTTATTTCATTAATTTTTTTAAATAAAAATGCAAACTAAAAGCTTATTTTATTTATACAAAATTTATTTATAATTTTATTTTGTGTGAAATTTAACGAAACAATTTTTTTTATACAATGATACTTTGCACTTTCTATACCTAAATACTGGTGCCCTCTTGCAATTTACATTTTTGCATCTTCTTCTGTTCGTGACTTCAGGGCAGTGTTGAAGATCATCTAAGCGGATATCTGTTCCAAGTATACTTTTGGTGGCAGGACCTCTTCTCTTTTTGTTTGCAAAATCAACATCAGTAGAGCTAGTTGATGGTCGGCCTCTTTTTGTTGGTCTATTACTTTCTCCCTGAAGAAGAAGAGCTTCAGCAATGCGCATTTCGAACGCTTGTAGACTTTCGACCAAGAGTCACAACAGTCACATCTATAGAATGAAAAAATAATTTGTGATAATATTTTTTCGATCTGATGTGAATTCTGTACAGTGCAATTAGCGAGTCCATGAAATCAACACCTCCCATAAACTGATTGCAGGTTTTCACGATAGCAGGGCAATCGATTGTGATGGTTTGTTTTGTCATATCGCTTACAGTTGGCCTTTTCACTACTCTCACTTCAGTATCTTCAACTAGAGCAGTCACCTTGATGGGACCCTTTTCCTTTTTTCATCAAATCTTTGTCCTTGATCATTCGGATGCCAGGTAAACGATTGATTCTAACAGTTCCCAAGCTAAATATTTTTTCTTTACTAAGGTTGTCATCAAATGATGTGAAGTAAACCAGTTATCGAAGTATAATAAATGGTTCAATCCCACGGGGATTGATTGGGCCAATTTCAATACCACATTTGAACTTGCTCCTTATTCGGGTTCTGATACCGATTCAATTTTCGCTGAATACATGAAAAAAAATCATACATGATGCCTTTGTCAACAAATAATTTGTATCCCCACTTGTGTGGTTTGCTGGGAACATATTAGTTTATACTGGATTTACCTTTGAATGGAACTATCTGTACATCCACGCATAGTATTTTGGGCATTGGTATTTCCCGAAACTTTTTTTGTCGGATCTTGAATAATTTATCTGCTTTCCCATTAGGTAAGGAAATTTGTGAATTGTCATTGAAGTGAATCATCTGACTTTATATCTTCACATCTATCTCTAGTTATTACTTCCGATACAATAGGACAGTTTAGTTTGCTTTTCCAATATAAACGTAAATTTGAAAGTTTTACCATCGACATTGCAAGTAGTGTACCTAAAAATTGTGCAAGCTCCTGACTACCCACTGCAAGACTTTTGGGATTTTACTGGATTGCATAAAGATTTGATTGGTCGACAATATGAGTAATGATATCCTCCGAGAAAAAATGTCTAAAATATTCAACAGGACTCCAGAAGGATCTATTTCTCCTAACCATTCTGGCATAGGTCTAGCTGTATCATCTGCTGAAATGTGCCGCCAACGTGGAATTTATCTTCGATTCCTTGATGTAGATGACTTTGAATTTGTAGGTATTGCAACTGCTTCTTCAACTTCCACAACTGAAGTTTCTAGCTCATCTTCACCAGTACTGTCATTACTAACTATCAGGTCTTCTATTTCATCTAAATCAGAATCATCGGGCGGATTATGACTTCCTTTCGGGAGGGAAAAAAATATTTTTATCAAAATAGTTCGAATATGTGTCAATATAAATATAAATTTTATACTGTAGTATATATTTTTAAATGTAATACATATTGTAATTACCAATTTTATCCATATTAGCACCTGGTTCCTTGTCTGTGTCTGTACTGCTTCCATCTAAGTCATACGTTTTCCATAAAACAGCACAATCCATGGTGTGATGTTTTTCATTTAAAAGACGTTTGTTACGATTTCGCTGCCTTTGGAAAACGCGGAAATATAAAGTAAATATAATGTTTTTGACTAAGTATTACGCATTTGTCATAAAAATGACAGTTTTATTTGTTCTAGTGAAGTGCGAGGATTTCGTCGACATCGACGTCAGCTCCAAAAAAATTTTATTTTTTTTACTGGATATGTATTAATTAAATGTTACGAAAACATCGCGCTCGACTTTATAGGGTTAATGTTCAACCAGTACTAAATCATTTTTTTTTTACAAAATCAGTTAACTATACATAAACAAATACAAACCAGAAATCGTATGAACGTGCTATATGCAAAACACATTTCAGTCAAAAAGCAAATTTATAATTCACATGACAATGCAAACTCATGAGAAACCGTACAATTGTTCAAGATGCAACGAATGTTTTAGTGTGAAATCATATTTATTGCGTCATATGCGGATGCATATTAGTGAGAAACGATACGAATGTTCTAAATGCAACAAATGTTTTACCCGGCAATTGCATTTAGGGTGTCATATGTGAGTACATACTGGCGAGAAACCATAAAAATGATCGGAATATAGTAAATATTTTAATAGTCAATTCGAAATTTAAAAAGCGCAGTCTGTTTTAGGCTAGTTAAAATCGTAAACAATTCTGTGAATCTGATATAAAGTTTGCATGTGCAATATGTAAAATAATACATAAATATTCTATATATTGGTATAATAAAGTATTCAAAAATGGTGAAGTTGCACTTTTTTTTCTATTAGCGCCTGTCGAAGAGGTATAGAGGGGTATGAATAAAAAAAGCATTAGCTTTTACTTCAAGTAAATGATTCAAAATGAAACAAATACTAATTGCCTTCATCTGATTTATCCATTTAACATTTGCTTCCATATAGTGAGGTATATAGAAGCAAGTACTAAAAATTGAAGTTTATACTAAAGCAAATACTAAGTGCAGAGTTTAAACTACAATTAAAAAGTAAATGTTGTAGTGAAGCCAGCCTAGCAGTAACTTCACTTTCTTGTTTGTTCTAATTATGGTAGTTTTTATGAACTTTCGTCGTAAAAATAAGAAATATCATGAGAGACGAGAATATGAAGACCTTCGGTATAGAAAATTATTTCGGTGAGTGATCATTTTGTCCCTGTAGAAATAGGAAAATTTATGAATGTCTGTAGATTTAACCCACAGGATGTAAGACGAATGGCGAATCGTTTTCTGAGAAGGAGTTACGAAACACGAGGCCGAGCACTATCAAATATTTAAAAAAATGAAAATATTTTTAAGAACATTGGGTGAACTTGGATTTCAAGAAGGTGTTGGGGCAGATTTGGGTATCCATCAAAGAACTGTTTCCAAAGTAATTAAAGAAGTAGCTGAGAAAGTACAGTGGAACCCCGCTATTCGTACACAATTCGTTCTAGCAGGCAGATCGAATGGCGATTTGTACTAATGGCGAATCATTTTTTCACATAAGATATAATGTAAATTGCATGAATCGGTTCCAAACTCTTTATTTAAACTAATGAGTTGAACAGTAGAAGTAAAAAAATGTACAATTGTATAATTCTTTAATACGATTTTTATTATTTAAACTCTACATATGTACTTACATATTACAATTCCTCATCACTTTCTATATTAAAAACGTTAGATGATTTTTCCCTTGATTCTTTTTTCTGTCTTTTTGGTCCTTTACTTAAAAAGATATCCAATGTTGATTGTTTTTGATTTTTTTTTTAGAATCCTAAAATGCTCCATCACATTGTCGTTAAATAAGTTAACGCTCCTATTCGCCACAGCTGTGTTTGGATGCCATTTTTGGACAATGTGTTCTATATTTTCCCAATGATGACACAATTCTTTAATTTCCTTAGTTGAAATGTTTTCTTCTTCCTCTGAAGACACATCTTCAATCACTTCCTGCTGTTCTCTCTGTAGTTCTTGAAGTTCTTCAGTTGTCAACTCATTTCGGTGATCTTCAATCAACTCCTCCACATCATCACTGTCTACATCCAAACCCATGGATTTTGCCAGGGACACAATTTCATTCAATACAACAGCTTCCGTGGCAGTGTCTTCTAAGTCTTTCAGTCTGGCCACAGATTTCTCCAGGAGGATTTCAGTGTCCTCAAAGAAACTTCATCCCAGGCTTTGTCTATTATTCTCAAGCAATTGTTCTTCCAAAAGTCTCTGAGGGTGAGTTCTGTGTCAGAGGTCACTTCGAAACATCTTTGAAACAATGCTTTTGTATAAAGTTTTTTGAAGTTTGAAATGACCTGCTGATCCATGGGCTGGATAAGTGGAGTGGTGGTAGGGGCAAAAAGCTCACTTGAATGAAACTGTATTCACCAGTCAGATCTTCCTCCAAACCTGGAGGGTCAGCAGGAGCGTTGTCCAGTACCAAAAGAGCTTTGAGTGGTAAATTTTTTTGCTCTAGATACGTTTTCACACTTGGGGCAAACACTTCATACATCCACTCGGTGAAAAACTGTCTTGTTACCCGAGCTTTAGGATTAGCCCTCCACATTACACCCAGGTTACTTTTGATGACATGATTTTGCTTAAAAACTCTTGGATTTTCTGAGTGGTAGACTAGAAGCGGTTTTATTTTGAGGTCTCCACTTGCGTTGGCACACAGCAAGAGTGTAAGCCTGTCTTTCATAGGCTTATGCCCTGGCAATGATTTCTCCTCTTTTGTGATGTAGGTCCTCCTTGGCATCTTTTTCCAAAAGAGGCCAGTCTCATCACAATTAAAAACTTGGTTAGGAGAAAATGCCTCATTTTCTACAAAAATTTTAAATTCACCAACAAACTTTTCAGCAGCATCTTTATTTGAACTAGCAGCTTCCCCGTGCCGAACGACGCTATGAATTCCACTTCGCTTCTTAAATCTATCAAACCATCCCCTACTTGCTTTGAATTCATCACTTTTTGTACCACTTGTTCCGGGAGTGTCTTGCTTTAGGTCGTCATGCCATCTTTTCGCTTTTTCGCAAATAATTGCTTCAGAAATGCTGTCACCTGCAAGTTGCTTCTCGTTGATTCAAACTAACAAAAGTTTTTCTACTTGTTCAATTACAGGTGGTCTATTGACGGCAAGAACTGTCACTCCTTTTGCTACATTAGCCTCTTTTAATACGTTTTTATTTTTTAATATAGACGATATTCTTGACTTAGCCATTCCATAGTGAGTAGCTAAGTCTGTCACACGAGTCCCACCTTCAAATGATTTCTTTTTTAACTTCAATCTTCCTTCTCACTGCTTTCCGTTTGGAAGAATCACTCTTTATTTTTGGACCCATAGCAACACTATTATTATTAAAAAAAAATTAAATAGCACAAAGGATCGTGAGTACATACAAGACTGAACACGTGTTGAAGAAGCAAAACATGGACGGCATATGCCTAATGCAATTGGTGCGATTGATTGCACTCATTTCAGAATTGTCTAACCGAATTTACATGGTGAAGAATATTTTAACAGAAAGGGCGTTTGTTCAATAAATGTGCAAGCTACTTGCAATTATAATGCATGTTTTACATCGCTTGATGCATCATGGCCTGGTAGCGTCCATGACAGTCGAGTATGGCGAAATTCAGATGTATTAAGAATTATGAGAACAAACAATAACAATGCATATTTACTAGGAGATGAAGGATATGGGATAGCACCATGGCTGTTGACCCCACATAGGAACCCTAATAATCCGACACAAAAAATTTATAATAGGATACATACTGCAGACCGCGTAATTATTGAACGTTGTTTTGGACAATTGAAGAGTCGCTTCCCTATGCTTGGATATACGATACGATTAAAGCTGGACTCTGTGCCTACGTACATAACAGCAGCATTGATTTTGCACAATGTTGCTAAAAAAAATGATGGACCCTAATGATTTTCAACCGTTAGAAGATAGAGACAAACCTAACTGCCAACCTTTACTTGATAACGCACATATTCGGATGTTAGGAACGCAGAAATAACGTTGCTAGGCAGCTTATGGAATTGCAAAGATATATACGAGCCCTAACAACTATATATTGGGACAAAATAAAATACATATGTAATTAAATTATTTGACAGTTTATTTGTTTTTCTAATAATTTTTTTAATTTATTACTAGCTAATTAACAACAATTGGGGCCAATCAGCACCTTAAAAAATCAAATACTTTGTCTATTGTCTCTAATTAACAAGAAAAATGTTCATATTATGTGGCAACTAAATATTGGGCACGAATTTTTATATCTAAAGTGGAGTAACATCGCCTTTAGATTTTATGACCGCTCGAATTAGGTTGGGCATTGACTCAACTAAGGATATGCACTTTTCAAGAGTAAATCCATTCCAAATTTGCTCTCTTTTGGCTCTAAGTTCCGGTAATGTCCGTTGTGGGTTGTTCCTCAATGTTTGTTTCATTTTAAGCTACACTGTTTCAATGACATTGAGGTCGGGACTGTTGGAAGGCCAGGAAAGAACATTAACGTTGTGGTCGCCAAACCAGTTTTTTGTAGTTTTGGTCGTATGACAGGGCGCCCCATCCTGCTGAAAAATGTAATTTTCGCCAACATTTAACTTCACGATACTTGGTAGCAGACTGTTTTGTAATATTTGTTGATATTTCGGGGCATTCACGGTACCATCAATAAATTAAAAGCATCCTAATCCTGAAGCTGCCATGCAGCCCCAAATCATCACTCCTGTAGGAAATTTTACCGTGTGTTTTAGGCAATCCTTGTGGAAAGCCTCATGTTGGTACGAATCACGCGTTTACGGTGATCACCAACACACGTCGAATTTTGATTTGTCGCTAAAAATTACTCTGGACCAAGATAGTTTAGATTTTGCCCATGTGAGCCTGTTTTTCTTTTGTTTTTCCGTCAACAGTGGCTTTTCCTTTGTCTATACGAAAACAATTTTGTTTAAAATTATACTTTTAAATTGTTACTTGTAATTCAACCTTATCAAACTTGAGTCCGCTTTTATGAATCCACTGGCGACAGCATTCCCTTGACAGATTTAATCCAGTTTCGTGATTCCATTCAGCAGTAATTTGCCTTACAGTTTTTCTTCGGCCTTTTTTGCATAGTTTTACTAATAGTCTCTTATTCCTATCAGAAACTATTTTTGGACGACCCGGACTTTTACGTTTTTTATCTAGTATATTTCCCGTTTCTCCATAATGCGTAATTATATTCCACACTGTATTTTTTGGAATATTAAGTTCATCCGCAACTTCACGTATGGTTTTATTGTGGAACTAATTTTTAAGCACTAACTCGCAAATTTTTGAACTTGTAGAGATACCACGCACCATTTTGTTCAATAAACGCAGCGATTCACTCAATAAGAAAACTATTAATTGCAAATTAATCTGACGTTTCGTTCTCCATTGTATGCGCAGCCTCCTTGTCTTATTTGGTTTCATTTTTAACCGTTCTCCATTTTAGACATACAAATTCGTACTATGTCCCAATATTTAGTTGATATGAACAGTTTTCTTGTTAATTAGAGATAATAGAATAAGTATTTTATTTTTTAAGTTGCTGATTGGCCACAATTGTTGTTAATTAAGAAGTTACTTAGTATTGAATTTAAAAAATTATTAGAAAAACAAATAAACTGTCAAATAACTGAATTACATGTGTATTTTATTTTGTCCCCATAAATAGTTGTTAGGGCTCGTAATACAGAAAATTCAAACAAATTCTTCGGATGTGTCAATGACATACACACATGGCACCATGGCTGCGTCAAAATGTGATCCGTTTTCTGTTATTGTTATTCGTTGAATAATAACATTAATTTTAATGATTGCAAATGTAGGCATTCGGATTTTTCAAAGCAGAACATTACATCGTAATACTCGTATCGCAAATTGACCGCCAATATTACAGCTTTTGCTTTATTTAGCTCTAAAGTACAAACATAAAAATGTAGAATTCCAACACAGCCTCTGCATTACCTACCTTTTCAATTGAATGTTTTCAAAACAGTAATTGATAATTATAACTTATATCCAGAAATTAATAAATTTATGATACATGAAAATGTTGTTTGTACATTTTCATTTAGATTTAATACTGAATCTGAAACAGAAAAAGTTTAATTTTGCACATATATTGTTTTAATTTAATTTATTGAATATATGGAAATGATTACATTATCTATGTATACAGAATAACAAATACCATATCGTATATAATAATTTATATCCATTTTAGAATGAAATTTCACTGGAATATAACAAATTTTAAACAAATTCTCTCAGATATGACACATACACGTAGGATCGTTGGTTGGTCATTTTAACCTGTCTGTCAAACTGTCAAATGAATGTTTTTAACAATTTAATTTAATTTATTGTTATAATAAATGTGTAAATACATAAATAATATTTAATTATGTTTAAATAATATTTACCATGATTTTGAATTGTAAATTACAAATTCGTAATTAAAGTATTATTCAATTTGTTGCGTTGTTCTTTAGGCATGAGATTTGATGCGATCTGACTGCTGTCATTGTTCACGTTTGTTTTGCATTTTCTACGGAACTGAAGCATTTTATGCTAAAACAGTAAAGAGATGTTTTAATTTTTCAATACGATTCTTTTACACCCAGTCCCAGCGTAGGGATTGAAATGTGTGATAATGTTTGACTTGAATATATTATAAGTAAGATAATTTGGAAATGATTAGATTGTTTTATTATACAGAATAACAAATAATATAAAATTCGTATTGACATGTATTTACCATAGATATATAACATAAATTTTGGTTAAATTGCAAAATATTTATTACAACATAAATTTGGCATGGGTGTTTTCGGTCCATGTATTCTGAATTTAATTTCGATTCTATTGCTCAGTTGGAGGTTCCTTTCCAGGTTCTTGGTGCGCAGGACATATTGTTCTACTACCATTTGATTCCTGGTTAGTGAATATTCATCTCCTTATCCTTTGTAAATCTGCATTGCTCTGAACATTATCTGACAGGGATTGAGACGATGTACTTTGATAAGTCATCATGGACGTTGATTCAGTTAAGATAGTCATTTCACTATCTCCCTGCGATACTGGAATACCATAACTGCGCCGCTCTTCAGAATTTAACCTTCTCCACATACGCCAGGCATTCCGGTCTAGTTCTTCCAGACTTGTACAGTGCCTTGCGGGTAAGTTACAGTACTCTCTGTAGAATGTTCGATATAGTGTTTGATTATAATATTTTCTGCAATTTCTGCATTGTCTGTAGCTGCAGTGGTAAGCTGCCATTCGGTAAGCAAAATTTTTTTGTTGTCTGTGCGCCTTCTATCAGCAACCGCTTTTACCTTTGTCTTCATGTTACTGAATTTTGCATAACCTAAAAACAGAACAAAAAGCAATATTATGCAATTTTTTTCTAATCTTGTAATTAGAAAAAGAATAACATTAATTTACCTGCTTCGTATTTAAAACTCTGTTGACGTTTCTTGAATATATCAATGCGAGCTCTTTTGCCGCCAACTCTTTCTTTATGGCCAGCGTTTGACGTTTATCGAACAATACTTTACTGTCGGAAAGCAAAACAGCAAACGCCGTCATGATGCTCGTCCTCCTCATTTCTATCCAAATCTATCTGGTCATCACTCATGTTACAAAAAAAATAATTGTACACCACACGTTACCATTGAACCACACGGCGTTATATTTGAGGTTAGAAATACTACTCAGCTGAAAACTTTACCTCAGACTGGAGATTTTACTTCTTATTTCAGCTTTAACTTTATGTAAGAAATATTAACTGTAGTAAATGATTTAAAGCATTCGCTCTTGATTGAAGCACAAGCAAATGCTTTTTTTATTCATACCCCTCATAGTGTTCGATACGTTGTCAGGAGCAATTTCGATTTCAATTTTTTTTTGCGCAGGATTCTTGGACAATCCCCTAGAGCACGCATAAAACATATGTCGGTAAGTACGTCGCTCGCTCGTACAAATTTTTGTTCCATTAGCATCTAAACTGTCCAACTGGTCTTTTACAAATCTTATACGTATTATGATTTAGTACAGTGTTTACCAACCGTCTTATGCCACGCCCCATCAAAAGAAAATCTCATATGTCGTCCGTCCAAACAAAAGCGGTAGATTAATGTTTCCTCGGGGCCATAATATAGCAAAATATGGTACCCTAAATTAATACATATGTAAATTCTTAAATCCCTGTAGGGATAGGATTGATTGACGAGTAATTGTTCGTTCAATGTGTCAGCAGAACATTAAGGGTAGAATGACAATTATAAAACATCTAAACATTTTTTTTATGTTTTTATTAAAGTGTCAACAAACATCCAATAAATCTATAAATCAACACAACAAGAATAACTAAACCGTACAAAGCAGCTCCATTGAGAGATGAAAATAATATATAAATACCTGTATTACACGTGTCATACGTTATATCGGTGAAAAATTTTTATCATAAGAAACGACGGCAAAAATATACATAACAATATTCGTCAAACTAACAGATATATCACAGATAAATTGAAATATAAACATTGTATCGAGACTCGAAGTGCAACAGCACGTACAAAAAGTTGGCAAGGCGGAGCTACAAGTTAAAACAATAAAAAGTAGTCAACGGTGAAAAACGAGTTTACTCGACACAATAAGTTAAATTAGAAATTTTTTACCAGATGACCGCGTATTTCGAAGCTAAGTTACAAAAATCTGTTTTATGATTCACTGAGTTACTTTCTAGGTTAATGTACATACTTTCAAGAAACAATCGTTTAAATTTATTTTCCTCAACGTGGAAAATGGTGGGATGTTCAAAATCATGTTTATGGTTAATGCCATGTTCAACAATGGCGCTATGATTTGAATTGTTGTTAAGTAAGTGGTATTTATGTTGATACATTCTCTTGTGAACATATTGACATGTTTCACCAATGTAAATGGCGGGCAATCAGCGCAATTAATTTTATAAACAACATTACTAATTTAGTCCTTAGGTGTACGAGATTTGAGAGGAGTGAATAATATCTTTAATCAATTGGGACTGATGAAAATCAATTTAATCGGCAATTTCCTAAATATCTTACGTATGGAGTGAATGATATTGTGATGATAAGGAAGAACTAGATATTGTGGGATGTCTAAAGTCGTTGTGCTCGTTGCTAATTGCTAATTCTACTATTGATGACATTCGTAATTAACTTTTGAGGATAATCATTGGCTACTAAGGTGGTAAATATATAAGTAAAATTCTTGTTATGATAAATAGGATCTGAAAGACGCAGAACTCGGTCTGCTAAACTAATAATTACTGAAATTTTATATTGTTTAGGTGAGTAATCTGTGAAATTTAAAAACCGCCCAGATGCAGTAGGTTTTCTGTACCAGTTTAAAATAAATCTTGTGGGAGAACGTCTGATTGATATATCTAAAAATTTAATAGTATTGTTGATTTCTGTCTCCAATGTGAATTGAATATGTTTCGGCGGTCAACAATTCAGCAAAACCTTTGTCGTTTCGTTGGCGTACCGTCTCTTTCAGCAGCATTATCTGGAATCCCTTCAGCAGTGCCAGTTGCCAGATGTTATTTCCAATAGGTGGCAACTGCGTTTTACCCGCAAACCGTTTTGGTTGTTTCGCGGGTATTTTTTTTGCCTTACTCTTAATGTCACTATCCTTTAAATACAATGTGTGCTAAAATTAGATTTTCCCTATCACACGTTCCTCCAGAATAGACACTTCGTCGTTGAGCAATATTTGGGCCAGTTGCACGAGGCAGCCGTCTGTTAAACTACGTTCTATGTAGGTGATGAAATCTGGTTCCATCTAGAGGTACGAGTCTATCGTGATACCGCCGATTAGGTGAGCAGCACGGCTTGTTGCCAACGTTTGTACCGTTTTACTGTTCTCGTTGCAGTACGCGACGATGTTGTCGAGCAGAAAACTCTTGTTCATTCCGCTTACGACAATGCTAAGCACGTTTCCACGCATCCGTGATACGTTCGAACGCATCACGCTGGCTTGCAGTGAATTCTGCTATGTACTCCTATACGGGAAGATACGATCGTACGTTGATGTTCAAGTCGTATCTATCGTCGGTGGCATCATCTTCGGCGGCATTATCTTCGGCGTCTTTATCATCATTGTCCAGAATCACTCCGCAACGTATTCTCTCGGTTTCCATGTGATACGGTGTGTGATAGTTTCGAATAGCTCATCGATGTCCTGGTCTTCCAACTAATTGCCATCAATCAGCCGGCTTGCCATGTCTCTCAATCGGTCGAAGCGAAGCCCTGCTTCGCTGCACCTTGGAGAAAATGTCTCGCCTCGCTCCCCTCGATCAAGTTTCTGTCCAGGCACTTTTGCAGGTATGAGCTGGTCACACGATCCGCGGGCACCGCACGCAAGCGTTTCACCAAACAATACTGTTCCAAGAATTTGCCCTGCGGAGAGTAATGGTTGAATCGAACAATTGCTAGTCGTCTTAGTCGCTTACGTACACGCCGACCATGCTTGTCGATCAAAATGAAGTTTCCCTGTTGCTGTTGTTTCGATTGTAACTGGTGGTGACGTTGATTTTCATCAACATTGTCAACGTCATCGTCAACATCATCATTGCTACCGTCTGTTCTCAGTTCATCCTGAGTAATAATACGGTTCATAGTGTGGGTATTTAGTGTAGCGAGTGAGGAGTAGTAATGACTCGTGTTAAATTGAAAACAACAGTAATTTATTATTTATTTTGTATTGTTTACGGCAAAACGGAACCCACACTTGCAACGGGTCAACTTTTTGTTATAGGAACCTTTCATATATCGTTCTGGTATGCAACGATGTAGTTGGTAACTCTCAACAATATGCCGCCATGTGTTGTTCATGGAATCAACGAAGCGTTACAATGAAATAAAAAAGACAGTTCTTTATTTAACACCTTCATTGATAACAATTTATCTGAAGCAAATAAACATACGTAGTATTCACTCTTTTAGTCAGCCTTCTCTTTCTGTTTATTATCCATTAAATTCTTTAATTTCTGAAACAAAATTTTATATGCATTAAGAAATATTGATTGTGCCGCATAACGGAAGCTATACTCCCAGTATTTCATTGCTTGCTGGAAGAATCTGGTACTTTTCTCCTTTAAATTTACCGCAGCCTCTTCTATCACATTAACAATGCCATTTTTTGAACGCAAATATTTCACACGTTCACTAACTACATTTTTGCTTACCTACATGCAAACATATTTAACAAAAGTGATCCGTTCATACTTTGTTTACCTCTTTTGCCAGCCATAAGTCCCTGATTCTTCTCTTTGCAACCCCGAGCTGATGTGTAGTATAGATCTTAACATTGACAATTGCATTTTATTTATAAGTTTAGATCTAATAATATTAATTTGACTAAAAAGTTTTTCCACTTTTGCGTTAGAATGTGCTAGCATTAAAAAAGATAATGCAAAGTCTGTAAATCCCTTGAAAGGATTTTCTCTGTTATTATCTTTATATATATATATATATATATATATATATATATATATATATATATATATATATATACAGGGTGACCCATCTGTGAATGCTCACCATTGGAATCTCCGAAACTATAAGAGATACAAGGTCGGTTAAATTAGACAAAAGTTGCGTATTTATGGGCCGATGTTGATGGCGATTTTGTATTTTGAAAATATTGCATGGCTCACTAGATAATGACAAAATTGTGATTTTCTCGAATTTTTATTTTACTTTATAAGTCAGAAGGTATTGGAAATATTGAAAAAAGCTTCAAATAAATTTTTTAGTATAACCAATAAGCGTTTTGATGAATCATATGAAAATTTTTTTTACTAGATATTGCCGAAGTTACAGCCTGCAACTTTAATTTTTCAAATGGGAACCATAGTTAATTTTAATCCAGTTCAAAAGTGCCATTTTTTCTCTTTATAATGATGTATTTGTTTACCTAAATATCTTTTTAGTTTCGAAGAAAAACTAAAAAGTAAGATAAAATGAATGATTTTTGTAGTGTGCCATGAAAATTTGGTATAAAACAACTGCAACTAAATATGTTATGTACGTGAAAAACAATTGAAATTCAACAACATTTGATAAACGAAACAAAATTCGTTGCGTAAACTAAAAGCTAGTACACAGATTCTCATATGAAACCCATACCTACATAATTTATTTTTTGTCTCTAATCTTTTGTTTACCAAATATTATTGAATTTCAATTGTTTTGCACGTACATAACATATTTAGTTGCAGTTGTTTTATACCAAATTTTCATGGCACACTACAAAAATCATTGATTTTATCTTACTTTTTAATTTTTCTTCGAAACTAAAAAAGATATTTAGGTAAACAAATACATCATTGTAAAGAGAAAAAATAGCACTTTTGAACTGGATTAAAATTAACTATGGTTCCCATTTAAGAAATTAAAGTTGCAGGCTGTAACTTCGACAATATCTAGTAAAAAAAAATTTCATATGATTCATCAAAAGGCTTATTAGTTATACTAAAATATTTATTTGAAGCTTTTTTCAATATTTCCAATACCTTCTGACTTATAAATTAAAATAAAAATTCGAGAAAATCACATTTTTGTCATTATCTAGTGAGCCATGCAATATTTTCAAAATACAAAATCGCCATCAACATCGGCCCATAAATACGCAACTTTTGTCTAATTTAACCGACCTTGTATCTCTTATAGTTTCGGAGATTCCAATGGTGAGCATTCACAGATGGGTCAGCCTGTATATATACAGGGTGGTGACTCGCTCAGCCGGTCATAGGGATTTAACATGGGAAATCAGTTTTTTGCAATTTCCTGCTTCCCTAATTATTTTAGGAAAAAACGCGTCAAATAAAAGTTTTAGGGCATCAAATTCTGCATCTAAATCAATAAACAGAATTACTTTTACGTGCTTTGTAACGGCAGAAATTAAATATAAAAATGGCGAAAATTACGTTGAAAATATTGATAGCCATGGAATTGAACAAAAAATAAAAATAAATGCATGACGTTTTATCTGTCAAAACATCAACGTTTGACGTTGGACCTGCAGGAGAAAATATTTATATTTCATAAAACATTCATAATTAAGTATGCAAGTAAACAGTTTTAATATCAGAATAAAAATTTATTTATAACAAAATTAAGCTATAATGGACATAATAAATATATATTCTAATCTAGAGCATATGCTCAAATACATCTCCATTGTTCGCTAAGCAAAACCCAAGTCGTTCGTAAAAATTACGGCGCATATTTGATAGCTGCCGGGCTGTAATATTCCTGCATTCCTCTGCAATTCTTTGTTTGAGAGAATTCACATTTGGGTGCCTAGTCTTGTAAATTTTATTTTATAAATGGCCCCACAGAAAGAAGTCATTAGGTGACAAGTCCGGTGATCGAGCTGGCCAATTTATTGGTCCACCGCGTCCTATCCAACAATTTGAGAAAACTTCATTCAAATATAATGTGACTGGGTTTGTAAAATGTGCTGGACAGCCGTCCTGCTGAAACCAAACAATATTTTCTCCTGCAACATTGTCTATGGCAGGTCCAACTTCGGTTTGGAGCAATTCTAAATATTTATCGCCATTCATTTTTCCTTCAATAAAAAATGGCCCTATTACATTACGGCCCAATAATCCTACCCAAACATTAACTGTCCCATGATATTGCGAATGATTAGTTAGTGCTAAATTTTTATTTTTCTGATGCCAATTACGGAAGTTTTGAACATTTGGCTCTCCATTTATAGTAAAGGTAGACTCATCAGAAAAGCAAATATTGTTTATAAAATTTTCGTCCACATTAGCCATGTCCATAATTGTTTCGCAAAAGGTCATCCGTTGAAACTTATCATTTTCAAAAATTTCTTGGTGTACGGAGAATTTATATGACTTGAACTTATGTTTTCTTAATATTTTTAGGGCAGTTGTATGGTGTATTCCAAAATCAGATGAAATTTGTCGCAAACTAATATTTGGATTATTAATTACAGCTGCGAGTATATTTATTTCGTTTGCGTTTTCTTCCGCTTCATCTTCCGCCGGTGCAACATTTCTTTGCTTTTTATCGCATTTCTGACACGGAACGTATACTGACCCAAATTTGTCTTGATTTTTAATAACTTTTTGTATTGTTGACTTTGTTGGAATTGGTCTATCAGGATATAATCCCGCAAATATATCTCGTACCCTGATAATGCTATTTCCACTATAGTACAATTTTAAAAATAGATTTTTTTCGCTGATTGTGTAAGTCATATTTCTTCAAACGTTGATTTTTTATGTCACAAGATCAAACGTTGATGTTTTGACAGATAAAACGTCATGCATTTATTTTTATTTTTTGTTCAATTCCATGGCTATCAATATTTTCAACGTAATTTTCGCCATTTTTATATTTAATTTTTGCCGTTACAAAGCACGTAAAAGTAATTCTGTTTATTGATTTAGATGCAGAATTTGATGCCCTAAAACTTTTATTTGACGCGTTTTTTCCTAAAATAATTAGGGAAGCAGGAAATTGCAAAAAACTGATTTCCCATGTTAAATCCCTATGACCGGCTGAGCGAGTCACCACCCTGTATATATATATACGTCGGTAGCACAATAGAATTTTGGACTGAAGTAATTATATATATATAATTACTTCAGTCCAAAATTCTATTGTGCTACCGACGTATTGCCATTCAATTAAAGTAATTTTGCTCCATTGAGTTTCAATAATTTCTGGTGGATATTTGAAATGTTCTAATAAATTCGCTGATGGGCGTGAAAAAGGTGTTAAGTCAAAAATAATACAATCCAGGAAACTTGTACTAAAAAAGTCTCCCAGTTAAATGATAAATTTTTACACATTTCGGTACAACTTTTTACTGAAAACTGTGTTGATTATTAATATAATAACTTTGACCAAAATATAAACTTCTAAATTTGGAGAAAAAAAAACCGTAAGAAAGTGACTTTTGATTGACTTAACTCTTTCTTCACTGAAAACTATTTGACATAAACTCTTTGTCACTATTCAAAGTAATTATTGTTGTGGAATAAATAATAAAGCACTGTACTTTTTAGTATTTTTTATTACAAAATTCTAAAACACAAATAATGTATATTTGGTTTTTGTTAGGCGCGTTCTTCTTCATCAGATGAAGCATCCGGATATATATATCATTTTGGCCGCTGGAGGTTTTTAAATTGTTATAAAAGTCCCAATTTCCCTCTGAAATATAAGGAAGAAGTTCTATGAGGTGCTGCTTTTTTTCTACACTTATTGGAACTGATTTGTGATACGCCTTTTCTGGATTAAGTATTTCGTTATTTATACGGCCTCTTTTTTTCCAAACGGAGAGTCTTGAGTTCCTCATTTTCATCTAGAGAATTCTTGTACAAAAAACCTTTATTATTTTTTGAGTATCTGATCCATCTTACCTCTCTCCAATTGAATTTATCGCCCATTGTATTTTGTTTCCGATTTACTAGTGATGTAGAATACAAGCCAGAAAAATCTAAAAAGTCGGATCTTTCCATTTCGTACACAAAAAATGGTTTCTTTTTGCCCACTAATCGGATGAGTTGAGCCCAATCATGAGGGTATTCAATTTTTAAATTACTTCTTTTTTTTCAATAAGGCTATGGTCCGTGTCACACTCCATATGTGTATGGCCGGGCAATAAAAATTTGTGATCAATAATAGCCAAATTTTTACAATTTTGTAACGCTAAACAAACAGCTGAAATATGGCTATTCTTATTTTGACCTCCGCATGAATCGGAGTACATGGCAACATGAGTAACCGCAGGGTCGAGATCCTGTGTTAAGTAGGTATCGATAAAGGCAAGAACCTATTTCATTGGCACCCCTTTTCGCTAGGGACTCATACCAGATATAACAATATGCTTGAGTATCATCACAGTCATGGATTGTGAGATTGTATGTCCAGAGTTGACGCTTATAAAATGCTTCACCAGTCTGCAGCTCTGGCGTTGGCAAACATTGTTGTAAATCGAAGCTAATAGTTTTCTTCCGAGAATCCGATTTTGAAGAGTTTATCGGCATTTTTTGAGGTATAACCTTGGTCAGCTTTTTGATGATGTTCAGCCAATTCACGATTTAAGTTGGTTTTTTCGATTTCTGACTTAGCCATTTTCATTTTCATTTGGAGCTAATCGCAAGTACAGCATGTGTCTTTCTTAGGTTTTTTTATTTTTATGTCCAAAGTATGAAATATTTCTTCATAAGCTCTCCTGTTTATAAAGGTAGTTGGATACTTTTCTTTGTAGGCTCGGAATAGAGAGGTCAAAGTATAGTGCTGAGGTAAATATTTCTTAGATGGTTGTCTTCTGGTATAATGGCTCTCATATGCAGGTATAGATAAGATATGTTCTTTAGCACTTTGTCTATCGTTGTCACTAATTTTCTTTCGGTTGTTGTGGGTCCCCCTTCCATCCAATTTCATTATTCCTGACATGTTGCTAGATTTTTTGTTCTTTATTATAATTTCAAAAAATTTATTACTTATATCAAACGTGCTTCTGAAACAGTCCTTGCAAGTACGTTTCAAAACACTGTTTATTCTAAAATAATACACTGCAGTTCCCGTGCGATGTTTGTTACTACCGTTTATGAATTCTAACAACTTTTTTATCTTCAAATGTAATCAAATCCCTTATATATTGTGTTCTCCTATTATAACTGCCCATGGCCCAAAAATCCTTGAACAATACTAATCGAACGTTATTATCAAACTTTTCCACACACTTATTTCTACAATTTTTCAATTCTTTCAATCTTTTCTCTGGGACAACCTTTTGTTTTCTGGTAATATATTCTTTTCCCGCATTTCTTTTCAGTTGCCTCTCCCGTCTCATGTTCCTTGTATCTTGGTTAGATCTTTTCTTTCTTTTCTCTGCGTGCTGCATGCTATCATTTTCTACTTCTTCTGTATTCTGTTGATCCATCGGAGTGTCAATTTCGGATGAATCGTCATTTTCAGGTAGAAAATCTGGATCAACTATATCATCATCTGAATTAAAAATATCTGCAAATTGTTCTTGAATATCTGTTGGTATCGAAGGAGCATCACTGGAATCATCTGAACCTAAAAACGACAACTCTCAATATTATCTATTTCTCCATTTCTTCATAAGAACTGTAAATCAAGCATAGGATAGAATGGTATTAAAATATTAAATCTAAATCAAATCTTTTCAATCACACTTACCTGTAATAATTGTTTTTGAGCTTTCTTGAAGCATTTCTAATATTTTTTTGCTTCTAGTTCCCATTTTTAGAGCACTGTTCACAGACACAACATACACTTGCACTGACAGCTAAAATAAGGTTATGTGTACAGTACATAGATATGTGAAACTAAAATCTAACATATCCTGTGCAAAAGGAGATAAGTCTACTTAACTCCTTATACTACAACACATAACTATCCAAATTGTGTGCATAGGAAGCTAAGATGACTTGACTACTTTTGTAAAATATCATTTCAACATTCTCATGACTTTCCTCAATAGTGCATATGTAATATCTTCTGTATTTGAACAAATCTGACTTATCTCGTTTTACACATGCAAACGTGACAGTTTTTACGATCTTAAAATGACTTATTCCTATTTTCATAAAATTATGACTTATCACCTTTTTCACCCCCAGCAGCGAATTAATCAAGTTTAGTTTTATGACTTTTAAAGTATTATCTACTGAAAATGTTGACATTTGTTTTAGTAAATCAACATTATCTGGTAATCTATGTGTTTTTTATTAATTTGATTAATAAATTAATGCAACTATTCTTCAAAATTTTATGTTCTTTAAAACCTGCTGTTTTCATTTCTTCTTTTATGTTCAAATAGACATTCTAAATAACTAGACCGGTTGACAAATGAATCAATTTTATCTTTAAATAATTATTTGAATTTAGTGTCTAATGTCTTAATATTACCAATATTCCGCATCTTTGGTATTTCATTATATAATTCCCTTATCAAACAGGTTATTCTTAGTTGCAGTTTTGTTCTTGCTTCTAAAGTAAAAGTTATTTTCTCTTCTAGTGTTGTGCTGGCGAACCTCGTTTTATGTTTTCTGCAAGATAGTTTTGTAATACAGCCTGTACTACTTGGTGGATAAAAACCACCGCCTTACATTTGAAATAATCTTCAACATTTATCCAGATTACGCACATCCTCATCCATGTCGTGCTGGTATAACGATTTCATACTAGAGTCAATTACTCTCTTTATGTCTTCATATTTTTCATACATAGAAACAGAATGACTAATTGGGACTGACCTTAATAAATTGCCATTGTGAAGAACACATTGTAAGCTCCACATTGAGCTATCGATAAACATTCGCCATTCAGTTGTGTTATACACTTCAATTCCCAATTTTTCCATCAAACCTTGTATGTTATAACAATATACAAAGTTGCTATCACTACTAAAGTTCTGAAAAAATATTTACTTTCTCTGGTTCGAAAATATGATACCTTAGTTCCTTTTTCAAGTTGTTTTTTTTCTCACGCGGTCTTGATGCTAGGAGTTCGGAAGGCATCTTCGATCGTCTCAAATCACGAACCAAATCACTCAAGTCATGCTGATCAAATCTCTTACGAACATTGTCATCTGGAGTAACAAAATTACTATTATAACTGTTGTCAGACCCTTGGTTATCATACTGTTCTTTGTGAGAGGGTAGTGTAACGAAAACCCCCACACATCCTTTGCGCAGTATCGCGTAACTTCATTACACCTCTCCCTTTCTTCACAAATGACGAGGATCAGCATAAAAATCATCGTCAGTTTAGTCCCGGTTCATGGTGACCCATTGTATTGTACCAGGAATCCGGCAACGATGCCGCTTGTGTGTGTGTGTGTGTGGGGGGGGGGGGTAGTCCTTTGGCCGCAAAACTGTGTAAAGTTATGAAAAAACACAGATATATCACAGATCCAATCCAAAATAAAAACATATCAAAACTAGCTAGTGTAACAGCCGTACAACCGTTTACGGCTCTTGCTGATAAGATCATCTGTGTTAGAATCAATAACCCGAAATTCTGCAAAATCGCTATCGTCAAGAGCGTCATCAAGATATGCAATGTCATCAGTTGATGGAGTACTTGAAGTAATTAAACCCATATCAGATGGAATCGAATCAATAAGGGCGTAGGCGTCATCAGAAGTAAAGCCTCAAATCCATAACCGTATGGTCAAAATCACGCTTTAGACCTACTGGTTCCATTTGGAACGAATGTACTATTTATTTTCGTTTATATTAGTAATGTGAAACAATAGAAATAAAAGAATATATCTTTCAGAGGGAATACGAAAGAAACTTACCAAAAATATAAATAATCTTTCACCAAAAAGCGGCACTTATTAGGTTCGGTCAGATGCACGCGACAAACAACCGAAACAGCACCATTCATATATGAATAACGCTCACTATCAAATGCGTAATTATTTCAAACACATAGAACATGAGTGGAGGGGGTCATTATAGAGCGTTCGCAAGTGTGGTTCCATATAACACGGACTAGGCACATTTGGGAAGCAACTAAATTTGTGGTACCTCTGCGGAACTAAATGGCATAAAGGTTTAATAATTGAACAAATTAGTTGTTTGGTTTATCTTTGGTCATATAAAAATCTTGGTAATTATTGCATTCTAATGGGAAAATTAATATTTATTGCTAAAAATCAATGGTTTTAATACGTAACAACTTCGTAACTTCAGACTCTGAACCGCTAGAGGACAGAGAGGAAATGGGAGAAGGGGTAAGTGGTGCTGTATGTCCAGGTGAAGATGGAATATCAGGATTTGGATTATTTGAAGGAACTGGTGAAAGTAAATTATGGATAGTGGCAAGACAATTACAGCCGTCATCCTTGCAATTTGTTTCCTTCGTAGTTTTCGATGTTGAGTTTACTATACATGTTTTAAAAGCGGAAACAAATTGGAGGCATGTCGGGTTCGTATTACGTCGGCAAAGTCCCCTGATGATTCCAAAAAAGTTTTTAAAGGATATTGGTTTAAATTTGTTGTATGTAAAAAACGATTGGTGGAGTTGGCAATGTTTTGTTATCCTTTATGAAAGAATTACAAATGAGGTGAATTTGCATTTAATTTAGAACCTAAAGGCCTGTTAGATTTATGTTCACAGTTCAAACTATCGAAATGGTCATTCACAAAAAGAATGAAATCCGCAGTGTTGTGTGCATCGATTGCTTCAGCATCGCTCAGCAACTTCAAATGACCATAATTAGAGCGACTAAACACTTGTACGGCATAAATAACGTGCATCTTATCTTTACCTGTAGGTTCAATATGTTTCAAAGTTAATTTCGTGACTTTAGAATCGACCGTTCGACCATCAAAACTGTACAATTGCTTAAAATCGCTCCACTTTGCTCGTTTGCCATCAAATATAACGTCTTTGGTCATAAAATTATTTCTTAAGCACTTTACGAAATGCGGAACATCCAACAAATGAATAATTTTATGACTATCGACATTATAAATATACTGCCTGATTGTTGCTGGCCAAATCAGACACGGCCATACAATGCGAAAGTCAGTTTTATAGCGAATGGCCTTTATGACCTCCTGGATACACGAATGACCTCCTGGATACACGACTTTAGCACATATGTTTTCGCAGTACTGCGCACGAAGTAAAAAGCGACCGCATGCTTCCACTTATTATGCAGAAAGCGAATCATAAATACTAAAGCGTGATCCGCTATCTTCGGCGTTCTATGTGTACCTAAATCTACCAGGCCTTCTTCTAAACCTGCTTGCACGTTAATTCATAAATTAGAAGCCAGGGATACTTCATCGAATAGCAGAATACAATATTTGTCTAAATCTTTAATCTGGTTAGACATAATGCTTAAACGTGAAAATAAACTGTCGTTAATACCTGGTTTTATGATCACATTCGCCAAACACCTGTTCAATGTGCGTACTAAAGGAAGCGACAAAATTTCACTTAGGAATCTGCATCCTTTTGGGCTGTACTTCATTAAAGCCAAGAACAGCGCTTTCTCCTCTTCTGTATTTCTTCGACTCTTCTTACTTTTGTCGAAATCCTTTAGCTGGCTTTTTATAAATACTTTGACCAGACGGGGCATCCTGTCCAACTTCTCGATGTTGCGTATTATTACATTTTCTAATAGATTTATTTCTTCGGTATTGCCAAATAAACTGTTGATAACGCCTCGTTTTTTTTTTATAATAGCGACTAACCGCTTAGACTTATTTAATTCTATATATGGTACCTTCTTTGTCGGTGTCAAATCAATCACTCTAGTTACCCCGATAGACTCCAGTAATAATAATAAATCTACTGAAATGCTAAAATTAAACAGAACCATCTATGAACCTGCCTATTACATAGTCATAACTCGTTCACAACCTTGGCCATTGAGCTGTCTAGGGCTTGGAGGCCGGCCACAGACTTGGCCCGGACGACGTTCAGCAGAAAGACCGGGACCGGTCGTATGCGCTGCCTCTTGGCGGCGTTGCTGTTGACCTCCTGAAGGTCAGCTTCTACGGCGGGGAGCTAGGAGGCTGGGCTCGGGCTAATTCGGCACGAGCTGTGTTCGGAATTGGTGAAAACAGAAGCTGGGCTCAGAACTACTAGAGAGCAGGAGCTGGGCTCAGAATTGACTCTCAAATACTTGCTGTTTGCAGCGAGTTTATATACCCATGTCTGGCAGACTAGAAATGTCTCGTCTGCCGGATCTGGGTTGGTTTCTGTCTGTTGTTGTCCGTAACACAGGTTTGGGTGTGTTTGCGTCGGTTTGTGTGGCGCGTGTTTGCGACAGTCTGCCACTCGTAGAGCTTGCACCGTTTCGTCGGCATCATAGTAATATTCCTGTATGTTGTTGTGTGTTATGTACATATATAATTATATTTTTACTTTTTGTCGTTCTCTCTTTTTCATAGAATAATATTATATTAGTTTAAATAAAGCGTATATAATTATTCTATATGAAACAAATAAACTAAGTCTATTATTGCTTACTAATCTTTTTAAATCCGTTCAAACGCAAACCATTAATTATCCAATAATAATTAATATGGACTTGCCCCACTTTCAAAATAAACGGTTCATATAATTAATATACTTGCAGACGCAGCATAGTGATGATAAGTTATATCGACTACCTGATTTTTTAGTTTGTCAATAGTCATACTGACAGAATACAATTTAGATCGAACTCGGTGCTCCAGACATATTTTGCATCTAACCGTGCATATGTTTCTGCATCTTTGCAACTCAACGAAGCCAATCACTGCATCACCATAACATTGCCGACCCGGACTATAGTAAAATGTATATTAGTAAAGCATATAATTTATCAATTACTTTATAATACTGACTTCTTTTCTTTTACACCGCGAATCTCAGCAGCCGAATGACAGGTGTTGCCAGAAAAATATTCTGCAATCATCCATGAATCAATCATTGGGAGATTGTCAGATTTTGTTTGCTCATAATTGTTAGCCGATTTCCAGCAGCCGATAGGCAATACTGTTAATTGTGAACGGATCATACCTCATGCCTCACCAATACCAAGTCGATACAACAATTCAATATACCGTCAACCGGGGTGAAGTGGATCAAAATATCAGGTTTTTTGTCGATTACGCCAAAATGGCTTGAATATTTCTATTATTTAGAGGTACCTAACAATTAAACACAGAGAAACATGAAACGAATCTTTATTCTAGCAGTCTTGTGGGACACAGCTTCGTTTTAACAATATAAACTCAACAATATTATAAATATACAAAAAAAAAAACAATAAAACAATAAAAAAAACAACATAAAATAAATGAACAGATTATTGTAAAATTCTCTCCTCATCAACCTTCAAGTGAAAGAAGTGTTTGCCGCGTTTCGTTGTCTTGATATTAACTTTCCTAATAATTTGGTTTCTGGAGATCAACGATTTATCAGGATTTACTGGATACACGAAAAATGAATTTTTTTCTGAACGCGTCTTACGCATTGCATTCACAGTTATGTCTGTCTCTGTGAGTTCCTCTACTTTTCCTATATAAAATCTATCGCGTTTATTTGTTTCAAATTTTACTATCACAAAATCTCCTAAGTCAAAGGAACTGGGTTTAGTTGAGTTTTCTACTGCCGCGGTAGAACATTCGCTATCTCATAATCTCCGTCATCCAATTCAGACATTTCCACATCTGGTGCTTCATCTTGTTCTTCTTCCTCTTCGATATCACTTAGACTTCTCCTTGTTCGTTTAGATCAGAGGTTCCCAAACTTTTTTGTGTCGTGGACCCCTTGCCATGTTTTTCGGTTTTGGGTAGACCCCCACTTACCTGATATTGATTTTTTATAAATTTCTAACTGGAGTGAAGTTTAGTGTTAAAAACTTAAAGTAAAAACACAGTTTTATAATTTATACATTTATTAATTGAATTTAAATTAAAATTACTCAAAATTAAATTTTGTATCTGTTATATAAAATAACATAAAATAAACTAAGCAATAAGTAAATGTTTTTAGTGTGAGGGATGAACCTGATGCTTCAATAATAAATTATCAACATTTGGCGTCAATTTTGTAAGGTTTAATCTTAAATCTCCTCGGCTAATGATGTCCAGTCTGTTTCTTTTTTTCGTTAGGAGATTGGTAACAGCGCTGAACCCCCTTTCCACTAGGTATGACGATGGAAAGGAAATTAAAAATTTCCTCGCTATATTCCATAATACGGGATAAGTAACGGGTATGTTGCTTTGCAGCCAGAATTGCTGATATCCGTTTCTAAACTGAACCTTAAGTTCTTCGTTTGTACTTAGTTCAGTCAGTTCCTCTTGTATTATGACATTCGTTTCTTCTATGTCACCATATGGGTTAATTATCCACGGTGGTATTACCATAGTCAAAACGTCCTCAAACCTAGTTTCAAAATCTGAATAGAGGGCATTTAAATGTTGAACGTAGGTTGAAACGTCGTCTTCCTGGCAGTTTGTCTGTGACAAATTAGGGAACTGGGAAAATTCGCCCCGTCCAATATTTTGCTTCATTAGTTTAACTTTGGCAAGAAACGCTGATAAGATGGACTTTGTTTTAATTAAATTTATACTGTCGCCTTGTAACTGCAAATTAACCATATTAAATTTTGTAAACAAATCTGTTAAATAGGCGATGTCTGTTTTCCACTTCAATAAATTTTCTTTTAAAATTTTATCTTTAGTATCCAGAAATTCTAAAATAGTCTCAAAAAGTGCAAAAAATCTTGTCAAACATAAGCCTTTCGACAGCCAGCGTACTTCAGTGTGAAGGAGTAATTGATGATAGTGTTCGTCATTTTCATCACACAACTGCGCAAATAACCGCGTATTCAACGCGTTGCTTCGGATTCGGTTTACTGCATTAATGACTAATTGAAGAGATTCATGCAATCTAACACTCAAATTTTTAGGAACTAAATGTTGCCGATGGATGACACAATGTATTGCTAACACCCCTGACACATTTTGTTTTAAATAGCTTATAAATCCACGATAACGTCCAACCATAGCAGGTGCTCCATCTGTAGCTACTGATATTATATTTGATAAAGGGATTGCTTTTTCACTGAAGTAATCCTTCAAAACATGAAATATTGATTCACCTTTAGTGTCGGTTGTTAAAGTTCTTGCGAAGAGCAGTTCTTCGCAGATTTCTTGATTCATAATAAAACGAACATATGCCAATAACAATGCTGCATTATCAGGCAAAGTTGACTCGTCCAGTTGTATAGAGAAGTGGGTCGTTTGCAAATAATTACACAAGGAGCTTTCAATATCAGAACTCATTTCATCAATACGTCTTTCAACAGTATTGTTGCTTAAGGGAATTCTTTTAATGATATCAGATGCAGGTTTGTGTAAAACAGTTTTTAAAACCTCTTCAACGGCTGGCAAAATTAACTTCTCTCCGATAGTATGCGGTTTTCCGGATTTTGCTATAAGTAGCGAGATATTATAAGACGCCCGCAAACCATCATCGTTTCTTTGTGACGTCGAAGCGAACATTCTGTCCAGCGTGGGTCTCTTCTGAAGTTTATCTTTGAGTGTTTGAAAGTATTTCAAATCTTTATCTGTTTTATCAGGGTGACATCTTCTCAGATGATCCTGCAGCTTAGATGGTTTCATGGCGTCATTGCCCAAAACTTTGTTGCAAACAAGGCACATAGGCATTTGTTTGTCCGACAATGATGGAATGAAGCCAAACTTCAAATAATCAACACTGTACTGCCTACATTTCTTTTTAGATTCGGACATGGCATCAGTCATCTGTGGGCAAAATTAATCTATATAAATAAGACATAAAGTCCAGCAGCTGTATATTAAAAAATCAAAGTCAAATTTAAATCGTACGGTCTTAGATTTTATGGCAGGCATAGGCGTATAACTACGAGTACAAAACTAAAATTTAATAAAAAATAATGTACTTACTTTTCTCCGGCACTCTCAAACAAAATAACACTGATTCACTATAATTTGTGTGATAAACTACGAGTTTATATTTTTTTAAATATTTTCTTAGCACTTTCCTTTTCAAGATTCAGGAAACGAATAAACGTATTTGTCTCACATTCGTATTTATAGAGTGACGAATTGAACAAGTCAGTGCAAGTTCGCGAAGCTCTGAGCAAAGACATTAATAATTACAAAGATGTTTCTCTGAGACTGCGCGTGCGCTTGTAACAAGATGACACTGGTATAGGGTAACTCCGGGAGAGATGGATGGCGGGATAGATGGCTCAGTGCAATTATTTCCGAACCTAGATAGTAGATGACGCCAATGGTACTGTCATAGTGCAGTATGTGTGCCTACAAGTGTATGAAACAAAATTCGTGTCTGTACCTGCATTATTCCGTAAGTTATTCAAAATAATTGTTTTCTATATGCCCAAAAGTTTTCGTACTTAATACTGTCGTAACATGTAGGAAAATTTGATTGCGACCACAAAGCGAATGCCTACCCCTACATCCTACAACTTACACAATTTTATAAACATATATAATAAATTTTTTACTTCATAGGTACTTTTATAAATAATGTATATGTCTTTATATTATAAGATAGTATAATGTAAGTAAATAGGTACTATCAGTGTATGTTGAGATCCACTATCGTGGACCCCCATTTTCATTTCATGGACCCCCAATTTTATTTTTCGCTGGCGTAGACCCCTTGCAGGTTGTCATAGACCCCTGGGGGTCGATATAGACCACTTTGGGAATCACTGGTTTAGATGATGAATTACTGGCCTCCGTTATTAGATCATTTGTGCCTTTACTTTTTCCAGCCATTATGTTGATTTTCTTTCCCCTGGGCTTGGCTGTAGCCGACTGGGTTTTGAGCTGGTCAAGATGTTCTACGATGGCGTTCGTCCACGAATCATCCATATCATTGTTAGATGCAGTTTTATGCTTAATTTTGTGAAGAACAGCATCGGGGTTGAAGGGAACAATGCCACAGGCTTTAAATCCAGCGCATGCATTAGCTTGTGACCGTTCTCCAATATCTTCCACAGCCTGTTTAAGCATCCTTGCAAATAGAATCTTGGGCAAAACACCCCTGTTCTTCAATTTCCATTCTTCTAGTTTTTTTTTTCCAGGATGCCTTTAGTGGGCGAAAATATGCCACATCTAATGGCTGTAGCATGTGCATTGAATTTTGGGGAAGCAATACAAATCTTATGTTGCATTTTTCACACTGTTGAATAACGCTAACCGTGATGTGGCTCCTTAGATTGTCGCCTATGATAACTTTAGGGCCTTCTAATTTTTGGAGGTGTGGAAGTACAATGCTGTGGAACCAGTCGTCAAATATGGTTGCGTCAAACCATCCTGTATGTGAACGGTTGTATTTAGATCCTTCTAAACCTCCTTCAGTCCAGCCTTCATAAATATGTTTGGCCTTATATACGACGTATGGAGAAAGTCGAGTACCGTCACCTGCTATGGCGAACATCACAGTTGTGTTGGATTTTGAGCTATCCAATGTTCTATAAGCATGTTTGGTGCCTTTCTTCAAAACCACTTTAACAGCTCCTGGATCGTCAACGAAGTTAGTTTCATCGTAGTTAATAATGTTGGAAGCTGGAACATCATTCAGTACGTCTTCTAGATTGTTGAAATATTTTTGAACTGTTTCATAACTCAAAGCTGCTCTCACACGTTTAGTATTTTCAGCTAATTTAATTGTAAGTTCAGGTTGCCGCGTCAAAAATCCCTGGAGCCAATCTGGACCAGGTAAATTATTCTTGAATCTTGTATCTCTAAGGCCACGTTTTGTTAAATATTCTTGTACAATGTGTCTAATATTAATGGGTTTCAAAGAGAATCCCCATTCGGCACATATCTGGAGAGCCTTTACCAAACGAGTCTCAGCTACGCTATCCAGGGTTGTTTGTCCTCCATATTTTAATAGATGCGGGTCATGAAAATGCCTGTTGAGTGTCGTATATGGCACTCCATATTGCGCTGAAGCCTCTCGCATACTCATTTGTTTACGCTTAACCGCTCTTATCGCTCGCTCCAAATATATCGGATCGTAATTTCTTTTGCCATAAGCGCCTAGCTTTTTATAGTAATTTCGAGGCACCTGGAAAGAATGAGACAACGAAGATATATAAATAGTAAGAAATAATAATATAAAATACCATACAAATCAAGTACAAAGACGAGGTCCACTTCACCCCTTAATTTGATCATTTTTCATATAAACATTCAATAATTGGAAATACATACAAATTAAAAAAAAATAAAACATACGACAACCGCTTTGAATAAATGATCTATTGTCTAGTTAAATCATTATTCTCATAAAACTTATGAGTTTGTGTGTGGAATCAAACGAAGTTACGTATTTTACGAAACGGCTGTTTTTGGATAAAGTTGTTTTAATTTATCTAACCCAACTTACCTTCAACACTACTGCACTAACGCACTCTTAGCAATACACTGGCGGAGAAAAAACAGACAAGTAGCGACTTGTTTCAGGTAAGCACACGAAAATATCCGAGAAAACACGAATGATCCGCTTCACCCCGGCCGATCCACTTCACCTCGGTTGACGGTAATTAAGATTTTTAGCACAAGAAATCTGTAACATGTGAAATATTGATTGTAAAATATTGTAGTGTAAAAAGAAACTGCAAGTGGAAGTAAAGCAAATTGAAAGCAAATATTCTACTGATAAATTGGACAAAAGAAATTATTTGTGGGCCTTCCTTTTTTTGACATGCCAACGCATGAACGATGATACCAGTATTTTCACTGACCTTCACAATATATCATATCTTCGCTAGGTTTTGTACACGCATGGAATGCACAATGTGAATCGGATGCTATAAGTATTATTTTTGGGATTTAAGAACAGTATTTTAACGTCGAACTGAATCCGCTCGGATATCCATAATATATTTTAGATTTTGTTGAGATGAATATTTTATTCATATATGCTACCGAATCGTCTTCTAAAATTGATTTTACATCAGCGTTATTGTTGAAGAAACGCTCTACTTTATTGTCCCATTCTATTATTGTTTTCAGCAGCCACATACGTATTTTTCCCATATCTGCCTCACTAAATATATGGAGTTCCACTGAGCATATAATATATGCCCGGAAGCAGACATGTACTCCGCAATTACCTCCCGCTCCCAACTCATTCATCTGCGTGATATTCGTGCAAAAATACACACTCCATGAATCAAATGCACAGTAATTCCCGTACTTCCTAAAATGATGTAAACTTATAAACATTTGCATTCTCTCAATTACATGGTCCGGGAGAGTACGATGCATGGAATCTAAATATAATATTTTTTCATCTTTAAAAATTACAGCGATTAAACCCCAATGATTCTCATTGACGTGAATTGGAATTAACCAAATATCAGCAGACATAATATATCTTTTTGCAGGCCATCTGTCTAGGGAGCACAATTTTTCCGAGAATATTTTTGTCGCGCACGTCGTGTCGAATACTGCAACTTTCATAAAATTATCCGCTGCTTTTTTTTGCATAATTAGCAAAATACTATTTATAATATTTAGCTCTCTTTATGTAGTTCTAGGCCGGCAATATTGTAACTGCGTTTTTCTTTTTCCGGATGTGAATAAAAAGCTTCCAATGGCGGATGCGTCCTTAATGCAATTGGCGATTCCGCGGTACATGATACGTGGTTTGTAATTGGCGTAATATTTTTGTCGCATTCAAATTTAGCGCGTTTTACTGTCTTCAGTTCTATTGGCGATTGTACATTGCTATATTGGTTTGTTATTGGGGTAATGTTCTGGTCACAATGAAATATTTCCGGATATCCTGTTTTATCTGGTGTGCTGTACAACAAAAGTTCTTTATGTTCTTTTCCTGGGTAATTTTCTTTACACATTTTACTATAAGTAGCAAAATAACCTGTACAGGTTGACTTTTTTTTACCACATTTCTTCGCTCAGTGTTACATTTAAACTATCATTAATTTTAACACGCCTCGTTTTCTTCGTTGTTTCTAAAGAAATTACACGTTCAAGAAGTATGGGATGTTTTAAATCTTCCATTATGTAATAAATCGCGGTACCTTCCTACGTAATTTACTCCTGAAAATATTATTTTTTACCGTATTAAACCAACTCTCTACCGTGGCATTAGAATCCCTACGAATACCAAATTTTTTAATTACTATACCGGAACCCAGTGGATAAAATGCTAGCACGTGCCGAAGAATTGTATGTAAAATAATTGGCACAAAAAAATTATTTTCTCTTATTACACCGCTATATTCTTTTAAAGTCGTATTCATTATATCGGCGAAATATTCGTAGAATGGCGAATTAGTTCTTAATGGATAATAATCGCGCGCAAACGAACATTCCCCTGGCGATGAATCCCTCTCTACACGTGATCCGCAATTTAGATATGCGATTGAATTACTTATGCCCTCAAATCTGGTTGCAATCCCGAAAACCCTGACAGCGTGTACCCAATATACCGATATTCCGGAAAAAATTGCGCTGTTTATAATGGCCGCTAGAACTTTTCTAGATAAATGCCGTATCCATTTTTTTCTTTGTTAAACTATTCATTCTATGTCCTGTATTTTTCATGACATGGGATCCACAAATATGTACAACAACAAACGTATCTATTGAATATTTGTCGTGCCGCACTATAACTAATTTTAGCTTAAAATAAGTGTTCAAAATGATGGCCTTCGGCTTCAATGCACTTATCAATCCGCTTTGCAAATGACTCTACACAACTTAGAAGCGTGTCTGCCGGAATTTCGGCACAAGCATTTCTAATTCGCTCAATCATATTCTCACATGTTGTTGGTTCTTGTTTGTAAACTTTCTCTTTGAGATAGCCCCACAAAAAGAAATCTGGCGAAGTAAGATCTGGTGATCTGGCAGGCCAATTTACCGGACCAGCTCTACCAATCCAGCGACCATTGAAATTACGATCCAGAACTTCACGTGCTACCATCGAATAGTGTGCTGGACAACCATCATGTTGAAACCACATGTTCTGTCGCACTTCTAAGTTCAAGTCTTCAACTAATGTTGGTAGTTCATTTTCCAAAATGTCTCGGTACATCAATAATATGGGGGCCTATGAGTTTGTTTCTAATTATACCACACCAAACGTTGACAGTCCAAGGACGTTGATGTTCAACTTGGCGAAGCCAGTGCGGATTTGTAACACTCCAATAATGCATATTGTGTCGATTGACCGCTCCATGGTTTGTAAAAGACGACTCGTCGGAAAACAATACGTACCGAAAAAAATTGGGGTTTTGCTGCATTTGTTCACGTGCCCACTGACAAAAAGTTACCCGATTTTGGAAATCAACTAAATGAAGATCTTGGTGTAAAGACACATGATATGGATGATACTTGTGATTTTTTAAAATTTTCCAAACACTGGCGCGGGACAATCCGGAATCGCGAGCTATTTCTCTTGTACCAACATGTGGATTATGAGCCACTGCAGCCAGTACACCAATTATATTATTTTCATCAGTGACTGCTGTTCGACGGGTCCGGTAAACACGTCGTTTTTTTTTTTTTTTTTGAAGCGATACTAAATACCTGAGCTGTTTTTCTGAATAAAGTCGTACGATTAATGGCATATAGCTGAATCTCCGTATATATCTTCTAATCTTTTTACCGTGCCATCTGTCATTATTTCGAGATTTTATTTGTAACTCAACTAAAAATTTCCACAAGTCTGTGTGCAAGTTGTCTACTTTAATTGTTTTGCTCGATATTTTTTTAAATCGTTTGTGTTGGCGCGTTATTCAAATTCCCAGATTCTAAAATTGCCGTTGGAATATCATGGAACGCGTTGAGTTTGTGACGTATGGCGATTTTAACTGCAATTCCCGTGTAATTTTTTTTTTCTAATTTCTCCTTTCATGAAACGCCTATGCTTTTCTCCTGTATGTTGTATTTCACCGAATTGGGAAATAAAAATTTCGATGTCTTTTCTGGAAGATAGAAGTTCCCTACATGCAAATTTGAAACTAGCGCATTTCAAATGTTTGCATACCGCTTTTGACACGAAGGACATTGAATTCTTCTTTTTCATTGCGGAGGCTCTATCATATCGTTAGCCAACCATAAATTTACAATCTATTCCAAAATTAATGGCGGCAAATAAAACATTTGCAAGACCTCTGCCGTAATACCGGTAACAGGAAAAATTGCAAAAAATCTACTCTTATTATATTTGTGCCATTCTCGACATAGCAAACACATTGTGAAAATTGTTCAATACCAGCAATATCGCTAGTTTCAACTGCCAAAATTGGAAAATAAATTTGCCGAACTAATTTTTGTAGGATTGAATTGTTGCATGCATAGATAACTTCGTTCTGGATTATTGGATGACTTTTCAGTGCTTCATCAACACATTTGATTCTGAAACGCAACAGTGCCTGAAAATTCCCCTCATTTTTTACGGTATTCTTCAGTTTTAGCGGTCCTGAATCATTATGAACCCTGAGAGCCAAGACATTGACCACAAGAATTATGGTTTCGATAATTGGTGTTAATTTTTCATGAATTTGCTGTTTTAAGGTTGAGTCTAAGACAATGTTAATAGGATCACTTTTTTTGGCAATAGCTTTACGGTTTTGTACATGTAGAATTGCTGTTTTGTGGTTAACAATTTTTCTGCTTATTAAATTCCTCTATAGCATTTTTCCAGTTTGAATGGGAATTTTTGCAAGCGTTCCTACATGACTAACGTGACCATTTATTTTTTTCCTCAAAACGGGACATCTACTAATTTTTAGGTAATAGTATGGGTATTTAAGAAAACGCATATTTTTCATAATTTTATTTATTAATAAAAAGAACACGTGAATATAAATAATTTATTTGTTCTTATATTTTTCTGAAGAACATATTTGTTTAAGTATGTTTGGTGATGATTTCAAATAAGAATGAAATTCTTGACAGGTTTTCTTAAAATTTATTTTGGTAATTAATATCGCTTTAAGAACATCGACTTGCAACTGTGTTTTTTCGCTCGTCCACAACTTATTCATAAGTGAAAAGACCCTTTCTACAGGTGCATTAGTGCCGGGCAGACATAAAATATATTCAATAATTATACGAAAGTTCCTATGTTTTAAATTATTGGTTTGGAAGTGTTTGAACAATTCCACCCAACGACTTTCCGTTGAAACATTCTCAGTGTTCCATTCTGTCACTTTTTGCGGTGTAATGTAGTTAGAAATGAGTGAAAACTCATCAAATACTTCTGTGTCTTGGTTACAATTAATAAATCCCTTTTTAATAACTACATCCATTACACTTTGTATTTCTTCCCACGTAGGTATTTTGGTTAAATTCGCCCATTGAAATATTTCAAATTCTTCAAAGAATAAAGTCCACTGCTCCAAATATTCTTTGCTTATTTTATAGAACTCAGAAGCAGTAGTTTTCATATATTCTTCAACACCACTGCAGCCACTTTCTTGCAATTGTTCCATTAAATTACGAACGGAGTGGGGAAGAAACTTAGTACTTTGTTTCAAGGCCAAATTGTCTTTAAGTTGATTTAATTCCTTTGCAGCTTCAATTACAGAAATACTCTGACCCTCGATTTTTAACACAGCTTGATGGAACGTTGCTGACTGTGCGTGCATAAAAAAAAGCCATAATTCAGAGTTAGTGTTTTCAAAAAAGGTTCTTAATATGTTTGGGCATTTATCGATACTCAAAAAGTAGTTTTGTAATGGCTTGTACAGTTTCAAAACTCTTTCAATAGCAGGCATAAGCGCAAGCCATCTAGTTTTACTATAGCCTAGCAATTTCTGATACTCTGTGTCAACTTCATTACAAAATTCTTTCAGAGCTTCCACGCGCACACAATATATATAAAAATGTGAATATATTTTCACAATAACGCATTCAAAGTCTACAGGTAGACAATCTGCGGCAGTTTTAATCGCATTGTGAATAATATGAGCTCCACATCCGATTCCTATCAATGTTTTACCGAGGGATGAATTTAGTTTTGCATAAACATTGTTGACGCCTCGTCTTTTCAATCCGCCAAAATTGCAGTTAGTATTATCTCCACAAAAAGCCACGATTTTTGAAGTCAAATTATTTTCTATCAATATTTTCATTAGATAATTGACAATAATGTCTGATGTTTCGCCCGGTTGATCTTGAAATTCTAAAAGTTTGACTTGTGTGCCTTCGTATGGTAAAAAGAAGCGAACTAAAACAGGAAATATTTTCTTGGGCCCGTGATTTGAAGCATCAGTTAATATAGTAACACAGTTGCATTCGCTGAGGCGATCTTTTAATTCAGCTATTACTATTGGCGCTAACACGTTTACAACAATAGCTTCTGTTTTCGTACGAGCACATCTAAATTTCTGATCAAAACATGTTTGAATTAATTTAGAAGCACAATCGTTTGAGCGGAAACTATGGTTCTCTTGTACCGTATGATAAGCCCAGGCGCCTTCTGTCGCAGCAACGTCTAGATCTTTCGAAGTTGGTGAATCCGTTTTCTTAAAAAAATTAAGCATTGAAGAACTCGAAGCGGCAGCAAGATCAGAATTTTTATGTTTATCTGATCTTAAATGTTGCTCAATATCGCTGGCACCTCCATGGGCTACACTAAATTCTGTACGACACTTTTCACATCTGACGTCCGATGGAGTACTTCTTTGCTTTATAAACGGGTATTTAGTTTGTAAGTTTATATTAAAAATGCACTTGCGTTTAGGCATTGTTAAAATGAAAGGTTCACGTACAAGAAATTTTAATTATAATAACTCACGTCGATAAAATAACAATATAATCAATCGTCAAGAAAGATGCACGAGCTGAATACGCGTAACTGCAACATAGAAGCAAGCGAGCTAGCAGACTTCTGACAGACTGTCATAATGTGTGAGACGTAGTGCGCATGTGTATGTCGTCATCGCTGTACTACTCGGCGTTACCGTCAAATTATTTGATTTTTCGCGCCTTTTTTTTAATTATTATCGTGGGTTGCTCTCTTTCTGAAAACGGGACATTTCGGCGTCCCGAAGCTGTGCTTGGGGACAACGGGATAGGCTACCTAAAAACGGGATGGTCCCGTTCAAAACGGGACGTATGGTCACGTTATACATGACTCTAGTGGCATTGTTGCCAGCTATGTATACTTAATTATGTAGAATAGTGAATATCTGAATGCCAGCCAATCTGCTGAACCAGTGCAGTGTATCTCTTTGCTGTAATATCATGCAATAATTTATTATCACAACGTACTATGAACTGTACAACATTACGTACGTTATCCATTTTGCTACTGTATGAATGATGACAGCACCATAAACGAATGTTAATGTTGCTAGGACCTGCCACCATTGTTCGTTACATGCATACAATATACATGTAGCGAAATCAGAGACCATATCTACTATAAAGAATATAAATCCCACGATAGGGAGACATGAATTCCACCGTGTCACGAGCGTCTTGCCTGAAACGAAAAAATATCAAATAATGTGTGTAACATTTGTTGGCGAAATAATACTCGCATAAACTGGTAATATTATCATAAGCTGTCACGTTGTTACCTGTTCGCGACTGAAGGAACATATCGTCGGTGCGGAGCCAAAACCTCATATCTCAAAATTGGTTAGTTTTCAGGAGAGGCTAAAAACTGCTTTATTTTTCTGTCAAGCATAATAAAATGGTGAAAATATTCTGAGTACATGCGGTTTTTAACTTGAATTTAATGACGTATAGAAAGATCAAACTTATTGTTTAAGCACTGAGAATTTTGGAAATAATGCCAGATACGAGTTATTGAATCTTGAATTAGTAGATATTTATTAACATACGAGGTTTTAGAATTTATAATTAAATGGTTCAATAGAGTGAAACGACACTTAAATACCAAACTAAATATAAACTTATATTTGCTGATGCGCAAGACCATCGTAAAACCCATGATAGTCCTTGTGAATAACCGGTTTTAGAGACTGCAAATCCGCAAATTTGCCAAGAGAGATTGGTATTGGGCCAGTGTATAAATTTTTCACAGTTGCAGAGCATTTCACAAATCTTCTAGGCATTACTTCCCAGTCCTCATCGAAGTGTAGTTTGTATTTTATACCTTCAGACGTGTACTGTAATGCCCGAATGTCTGTTACACAGCTATCTCCTGCTTTATTTCCGGGTCGTATGGAGGTAAAATATTGGATTTGAGAGAAGTCTTTGAAGAAGGTGTGGTTCAGATATTTAACTTTATATGGCCCTGCTTTCTTTTTTCTTCCTCTTCTTTCTCCTTAGATCCTCCCTTCTTTCCTCTTTTAGTTCCTTTTTGCCGTGCATCCTTAACTATCTGCACATAGTTTGAAGGAGAAAACATTTCACGATTTTTCTTTCTTTGCTCGATCGTAGAGTGGACACTGTCGCATTCCATTTGAGTATGCCCCTTCACCAAATATTTTTGGGTAACAGTAGATTGGGTCTCAATGCAATAACGTAGCAATGCATTTGATAGCAGGCAATTTCGGTTTTGCGCGCAGCATCCATCGCTGAAGAAGATTTTCTCCTTAACCTTTTCTTCCTCATCTAACTCAGTATTTAGATAATCAATGACACACGAAGTATAGGTGTTGCTATCTACGCCTCCCTCCCCCTCGTGCCATATATAACAAACAACCTTGTCGGTAGCCAGGTTGTATATAGTGAAATTATGACAAGCCAGTTTCTGTTTAAAGTACAACATTCCAGCTGGCAAGTAGGGAACCAATTGAACAGCCTGGACATCCATCGTGAACACAGTCACTTTTCCCTGAAGGGCATTTTCTTTGTCCAACTCTTTTTCCATCCTGGCTCTATCTTTATCCATTATGTGGCTTTCATAATCGCAAGTTTCCATATTTCCCTGTTTATGGCTGAAACATAGATCACATTGATCTTTACGAGGTTGAAACATGGCAATGTTCATGGCCTGCATTTCAGAGACAAAGACATCTCGGCCAGCACAGCCCCCTCCAACTTCTTCAGTGAAAATTCTGTGCAGATCTGCATAAGTCGTGATTGCTGGCTCAAGGTAAAGTTTACTAGTTGATGCGCGACAGTAGTGCGATTCCATTTTAGGTAGTTTATTTAGGAAATTTCGAACTTGCAACCTTTTCTCAACGTTGAGCGCTTGAACCTTATTCGAAAATTTACTGGTTGATGACACGATCCCTGTTGTACTTTTTTTCACCCAATTAGCTATTGTCCATTCACCCAAATGTAGAGTAGAACTAAACATTTTCTTACAAACAGGCACAAGCTCGTTTTCTATTTTCAAATGGTATTTTAGAGTATAATTCTTGCGGCTTGAAGCTTTTTGTGTAGTTCTTTGCTTTACATTTACTCTATGTACCAAGGTTGCTACAAAGATTTTTCTTTGATTCCAATCCATCTCAGACCAAAACAGTTTAAATAGAACCTCCCTTTGCTCGTCGGATATTTTGTAACATTGCCGTTTTTCTTTCGATTTTAAACACATTGATGAATTGCAACGGGGCCCCAACTCTCTTCGTTTTCTTTCTACTACTATTGTCTTGGCAATATCTTTCGTTTTTTTCACGACTGAATAGCTTTGGCCCTTCATTCTTGAGGTCTGATTTATATTTCTTTTCCATGTATCGGGTTCG
Source organism: Carabus problematicus (assembly GCA_963422195.1). Taxonomy (NCBI): domain Eukaryota; kingdom Metazoa; phylum Arthropoda; class Insecta; order Coleoptera; family Carabidae; genus Carabus; species Carabus problematicus. Next base: position 8,332,788 of record OY728583.1, on the reverse strand, counting down.
GGATGTCCTTTTCTGGCACGTTTCTTTTTTGGGTTTTCCATAATTGACGCACCTCCACCATTTTTCCTTTTCCTTGGATGTATAATATTATTCTTACCAGTATCAGAATCTTCAGAATCGGTTGGTTTGTAGCTAGATCCAGAATCTTGAAAAGGTTCATCGGGCTCATCATCTTCTTCAATATTATTTAAATTTTGTGCGCCAGTATTTTTTGCATTTTGGCCGGATTCAATAATGTTCAATTCCATGGGGGCACCAGAGGTATTTCCGGGGGATTCTTCTGCAGAGTCCTTATCATTATTATTACTAAAGACCATGGCTAAAATTCTAGCTCCCCGAGTTCCCATTATGACCTACAATTACAACCAAAATAATAGACTGGATTCATATTAAATCCTCGTATCTGGCTAAATTTCAATAAAATAAGAAAACAAGAACCTCGTATCTCAGAATTATTAATGAAAAATTTAGATAACAGGGTAATTTTGGTATGAAATTTTAAGAATTTGTTTTTAGTGTGCTGTCTGATTACGTATTTGATTAATTAAAAATTAAAACTAGACTATAAACTAGACTTTTGCAACTTTAAATTGAAACCATAACCTCACTTTTTGTTATACTCCAAATATTCATACGATATTCTACTCACTACATAGCCTGATTACAAAATAATATACATAAAGTTATGAATTAAGTACTGATACTACTTACATGAAGGTTTTTCAATCAAGGAATAATAGAAAATTTGATATACACAACTGCATGTAACATGACATGTTTCATTTTTGTTACATTGTGTGAGATACGAGTTTTCAGAACTTAAATAATACCGCAAAGAGATACGTGGTTTCTACACTATTGCCCAGTACGCTATTGGGCATAGATATAGAGCTACAATGTTTGTGAACTTATCCGGGAGCTAATATTGTACCGCAAGAACCTCTTAACTCAAAATAATCAAATATTGAGATGCAGTCCATTGTGCACCTGCACACATATCTTAAACTTAGGCAGCAAATAATATAGTAAATTTAGAATAAATAATTGACTGACAAAACCACAAAAAATAAATTACGGTAATTTCACATCTGTATGTATACAAACATTTAAAGTACAAAGATTTTATCAGTAATAGTTGCCGAGTACTTAAGACGTCAATCATGGGGTGTTTTTTATCCATGTGATATTTGCGAAATATGTGTTAATATTACTAGTTCTACTTTTACATACATTTTAGCCGAATGTACTCATTAATATCTGATGATATGATGGCGGAAGTATCCCGTATACCTACAAAAATATATGAATATAAATGTATTGATACATATAAAGCTGTCTGTAATAATTATAAAGACTACACACGTACACATACATATCTTCGCTGTTAGTATGTATAACTACAAGAGATCAAAGATTTAATTAGTGCATTCACAAGTAAATTCACGTTTCATTGTAGATAACCAGTAGTCTATTTCGAAGTCGATTAAATTGGACAAAACCTACGCCTTTATAGGTTGATGTTGGTGATGAAATTTTGATAGATAATGGCTGGGATTCTGTAACTCTTTAACGGTCGAACTTAACGGAGATTCCGTTTCGAAACGGTCAGAAACAAACCTAGCGATTCTGTAACTATTGACGGCCTTTAGTTTTCGGTAGTAACCGTTAACGTTCAGCCGCTTCGTAACGGTTGGTGTATGTGTCTCGTTAGGCTAACGTTTGATTGCGTTTTAGTATTGAAAGAAGTTAATACGTAAATAATATTCATTGTGGATATTATTAAGCCAAGGATATGATTTATAAACAAGTTGTTGGAGTTAGGACTTAAGTTGAATTCAAGATGATACGAATTCAGAAACGTTTATTAAATATATGACGTTTCGCTTCTAGGTTTGAAGCATCATCAGACTAAAATAAATTAGAATGTATTACATAGTGTCAAGTTGTAAAAATTAAATATACTTACAATTAAGATACATGAAGAACAGAGTTTAATAACTAGTGTGTTAACATTGTATAAATTAATTGTGCATTTAATTAAGTATGTAAGGTTAGTCAATGAATGTAATGTAAATCTAAATAATTATTGAAATGTAACAAAACACAGTGAAACTGCATTGTTCATTCACAATGTAAAACAATTGAACTGTATAAACAAAGGATATTGAAACATACTGGAAAAATAGAAAAACCAGTCAACATGAGTAAGCACATGTCGAACTAACAAGTTGGAACAATATCAGAAAATTACGAACAGCACACTACTGACCTCACGGAAACCGTACGAACTAACCAATTCAAAAAGAAGAACGAACCTAAATATTTAGTTATTTTGAATAGTTTGAAAGAGTGATGCAAAAGCAGAGAAGCTATTATGAAAGTTAGTTTTATGATTTACAGCTGAATTACCTTCTAAATGTATATAACAACTTTCAAGCATTAACCGTTTATATTTATTAGATTCTACATGTAAGATTTCAAAGTTATTATAATTGAAACTGTGTTTTTCATTAATACTATGTTCAACCATAGCACTATGATTGGAATTGTAAGTTTTAGCACTATACATGTGTTGTTTAATTCTTTTGTTAACACACTGTGAAGTTTCACCTACATAAGTTGAATTACAGTCTGGGCACCGTATTTTGTAAACCAGATTACTTAGTTGTTCTTTATTGGTTTTAGATTTTAAATTAGTGAATAAGATGTTAGTGTTATGGGATACTGTATAAACTATGTTTATTTGAAGTTGTCTGAATAAATTGGTAATGGAATGATGTAAATCCCTGTAAAAGGGGAGTGAGAGGTAACTAATATCTTGGGAGGACTGTGTATTATTCTTATTGTTGGTATTGGTATTGTTAGCTGTGACGTTGTTGTTGATGAGTGTAGCATTATATGAATTTAATCTGCGTTTTATGGTTTGTATTATTAATTTCTTTGGATAACAATTTAATGACAAAGTGTCAACAATTAAAGTTATATTTTTATTATGAAATTTGGGGTGTGCTAGTTTAATGGCTCTATGTACTAACCCAATTATAACTGAAATTTTATATTTGGTGGGAAAGTATTCTAAATAGTTCAAATATCTGCCGGACCAAGTTTGTTTATGGTACCAATCTGTTTGAAATTGGTCACCGTTTCTATGAATAGTTATGTCTAAAAAGTTTAAAGCATTATTGGTCTCTATTTCAATTGTAAATTGTATGTCGGGGTTGTAGTTATTGAATTTATCCAGTATAGAGTTAATGTGTGTTGAGTGTAAGCAGAGTATTATATGGACCGTTTATTTTGAAAGTGGTGTAAGTCCATTTTCTCTTGTTTCGAGAAAATTAAAGGTTAGCATATCTGTTAATTAAAAAATTTAGGCAAATTATATGAAGTCTGGCAATGTTTCTACTGTTTTATCAATATTGAATTTGATTATGTAAATTTGTTTTAGGCGAATTATACTATAATAATATGTATTTATAGGCTATAAATGGACTTACACCGCTTTCAAAATTAGACAATTGTAAAAATCGTTTAATTTCAATTTTGAAAAATGAAATATCACTTAAAATATACTTCATTTTAATACCAATTTTGTTTATAAATACACATGACATGACATAAAATAGTAGTATTTTTAATTTTAGACGATAATTACAGCGTCAAAATTACAAGATCTTGATAGTATTTACTTATGCTCTGCATGTGGCAGTGTTTCGAAATATGCATGATGCACTGGACGTATATAAGGTAATAACTGCTTGATGTCTTTATATTTTTCATAAGTAATAGGCCTGGCATTTTGGTACAAGGGCGGTTATCTCAAATTTGAAGATTTTTTATTGAAACGAAATTCTCTCGTTTCATTTCATGTAAAATGAATTTGTCATGTTTTCTACATTGTGTTATTACATTATAATAATCTTGTGGTGTGTATACAGAAAATTCTTTTTTCGCAATGCCATTTCTATAATTCCAAAATCTGCATCGTTCGGAAGGTATGAATGCCCCGAGAGTAAAAATTTGTGATCAATTGTGTTTTCCAATGATATATATATATATACATCAAAGTAAGAGCTGCTATAACTACAATAACTAAATTACATTACTCGTACATATAGAGGCTATAAAGAATTATATTATAAAGAAATTAAATTCAATAATTATTTTATACCGTGTGTCTCATTGATTACCAGACATAGCAAAATTAACATTGGGAAATTATGTAAGGATCAATTCGCTGTTTGTGTATTTAATATAAACTCTTTATTACTTTGAACAATAAACACAAAAAACACCAACACAAACTCTAATGAAAATGAACATCCTTGAAATGAACCGACCGGTCATTAGCGATGCAAATGAATGAAGTGGTCAGTGTTGCAACACACTGATTTTGATTTTTTCCTAATTCCGAACTTGAGTGAGAGTGTACAAGAGTGTATGCAAGACGTTTGTTTGTCCTAAAATTCGATATATCGAATGAAATACATCGATATCGTTAAACGTCGACAGTAACCGATACATCGAATTGATTCGATGCACTGATTAGTAAACATCGATGTTTTAGATACATCGATGTATTTCGATAATCTGTATAGTGAATCATTGAAAACTAAAACTAAAAAAGTAGAACAAAAGGAATTTTCATAAATTTATTTTAGTTTAAAACAACTTAATCCAGATATTACCAAATTAACTTTTTTAAATTTGTATTGTATGAAAATATCGAGAAACTGGAGTGCTTTTAAAAGGGCGCTAGTAATGTAGGTTACATATTTACAAATATATATTTTTTTTAATTTTTACAGGCTAAAGTATACGTATTTAAAACAAATTCAAAATAACATAATTTAACTTGATCAGTATGATAATCCTTAAAACATTCTTTGTGATGAAGACCAATATCACATTTTTCACATCTAAATTGCACTTTTTTGTGACAGCCACATTTCGTTTGTTTTACTTGATACATGTATCGGAAATAAGCATGTGCGTTATTAGATGACCTCGGACGTCCACTTTTAGGTGATCTCGTGTACGTTTCCAGGATATTCATTGCAACGGCCCTTCTAAAGGTTAGTTCATTCATTTTCCCACCTTGTAGTCTATGAATTTGCCAGGCATTTTGAATTTCCATATCAACGCAGTGAGATTTGATAGGGAAGTACCATTTTTTCCTTGGGATATATATCCTATAAAACCCAATGTTCTGATCCGAGCGATCAACTTTTTCCATACAAGTTTTTATCATGTCTGGTTGATCGATAAATATGTTCTTTTCTTTGTGAGAATACCGTTTGACTTGACGAATCGGTTCACAGGATCTATAGTTACATACAAATACTTTTGCAGCTTCTGAATTTTTATAAGAGAATTCGATTGTGCCTGTCTTCTTTAAAATATTAGAGGGACGTATAGGACACGAATCGAGTCTATTCTCTTTCACAGTATCTATAGCTTTTATGCTTTTCTGGTAGAGAACATCCAATAAAGGAAGTGCCGTGAAGAAGTTGTCGAAGTAAAAATGAAAGTTTATACCGGGTTTTGATTTTTGTATATAATCTGCAAAACGTAAATCTACACCTGGTCCTAGCCCAAAGTTTTTATATGAATTAATAAGTTGTCCTTGATAGGGTTCAAACCATATCACGTAGCCTAGTCTTGTTGCTTTAACAAAAAATTGGGATATTGTCTTTATAGATTTTAGGTAATCAACATAACTTAGGTGAGACGGAATTATGTATCTGGTGTGTGTATTTACAATTTTTGCGAATGCTTCTTAAACAAGAGAGAAATAACAAATTTATTATTTTTTCTAATAAATTTTAATACAAATTTGATGCTGTACAGAAACATTTGGTTCTAAAATGTATATGCAATTCGTTCATAATAGCTTCGTGCCTGTACATGAGCAGAGAGAATGCATGGAATATACATGAATTGTCACTTGTGGTACAAATTACATGTCACTGTTCCTCGACAAAGGCTCGGTAGAAACGACTCGTCAACCGATCATCAGCCCTGTGATCTGGTCGCGAATCATCGTACGCAGAGCACGTGCGGCTTGCAATTTCCTCCATCACGGCCATGGTGGTTGGAAATCGGTACACAATGGTATGCATTTGTCGAATGAACTCGTCCAACGGTATACATCGGTTGGTATCATACAAACCATTTGTAACATCTCGCGTGTACTAACATCATCAACAGCCGTCGGTGTTTTGTTGTCCTGTATACGTTTACGTTTCGGTGGTGTTGTCGTACTGCTGGCGATGTTGGTACTGGCCGTGGGGTTTTCACACCATCACCATTGTTCTCAACGGCCAACACCCCCCACTGTAGGCACCGTTGGTTGTTTCCACTGCGGCCTAAACGTAATCTGTGAGACTTCCGGCATGGGCGGAATCGTCGTCTCACTATCCTTTGCTCTCTCTGGACTGTGATCTCGCAGTACGTCTGCAATATCCATCCAGTCGAGCAGTTTACGAATATCGGCCGCCAGGAAAATTGTGTCCGGATCGAAACGCATGAAATACAACGCGTCCAGTTCTCGTACTCGACTGATAGCCGTGTAGAATTGACCGGAGCTGTATAAGCATTCCGCCGAAACGGCGACAACGTCCAACGTTTGACCCTGTGACTTGTGAATCGTCACACCATAGGCCAAATCTAATGCCGTTACCGCTCGGAGGTCGAATGTCCTGTCGCACGCGGTGAACGATCAAACGGAGGCGCGGTTCCGTGGGATCCGCAATGACAATGTAATCGCTACTCATCGCTTCTACGACAGCAATCTTGCCATTTATCCATCCGTGTTCGACGTCTCGGTTCCGCAGCAACATGACTCTGGCGCCCAATTTCATCTGCAAATACTTGGGCAACAGGGTACTTTTCGCCTCCAACTGGTCAATGTACTCGCGTACATTCTGTAGGACTGGTAGATTGCCCGAGGCAACATCTTCAGCAATGTACGTTCTCATTAAGCCCGGCAACTTGCCTAGTTCAATGTCGTTCATTGCATCCTTCTGACGTCGCATCGGAAACAAAATCAATCCACGGCTACTGACATCGATTTGTCGCAGCGTCCGTCACGACGCGACTATGCAACGCGTCAATGTCCTCGGCGATCGGTTCACAACTCGCACGCGACTAAGCAATTCAGCGAAACCTTGTCGTTTCGTTCCCGCACCGTCTCCTTGACCACCATTATCTGGAATCCCTTGAGCATGCCGGTTACCAGATGTGACGTCCGATCGGTGGCAGCTGCGCCGGATCTCCAAACATTATGACGCTCTTACCCGTAAACCGTTGAGATGGGTTCGCAGGTGGTTTGTTCGTCTTGCTATCAACGCTATCCTCTGAATACAATGTGACGTAAAACTCGAGTTTCTCCATCACACGTTCCTCCAGCATAGACACTTCGTCGATAAGCAACACTTGGGCCAGTTGCACGAGGTACGCGTCTGTTGAACCACGTTCCATGTGACTGATGAGGTCTGGTCCCATCCTCAGATACGCGTATATCGTGATATCGCCAATCAGGTGAGCTGCACACCCTGTTGTCGCCAACTTCTGTACCGTCCTACCGTTCTCGTTGCCGTACGCGACGATACTGTCGAGCAGAAAACTCTTGCTCACTCCACCTCCGCCCACGACGAAGGTAAGCACCTGCTGGTTCCGTTTCCACGCATCCGTGATACGTTCGAACGCACCACGCTGGCTGGCAGTGAATTCCGCTACATACTCCTGTACGGGCAGATACGATCGCACGTTGATATCCAAGCCGTGTCTATCGTCGGTGACAATATTCTCGGCGTCTTTGTCATCATTGTCCACAATCACTCCGCAACGTACTCTCTCGGCGTCCATGTGGTATGGTGCCACGGTTTCGAGTAGTTGATAGATGTCCTGGTCTTCCAACCAATTGCCATCAATCAGCCGGCTTGCCATGTCTCTCAATCGGTCAAGCAAGAAGTCCTGCTTCGCTGCACCTTCGAGAAAATGTCTCGCCTCACCCTCCACCTCGATTAGGTTTCTGTCCAGGCACTCTTGCAGGTACGAGCCCGTGCGGGATTTGACCGTCTCGAAAGACACACGATCCACGGGCACTGCACGCAAAAGTTTCACCAAACAATACTGTTTCAGGAATTTGCTATACGAAGAGTAATGGCTGAATCGAACAATTGCTAGTCGTCCTAGTCGTTTACGTACAGGCCGACCATGCTTGTCGATTAGAATGACGTTTCTCTGTTGTTGTCGTTGTTTCGATTTCGGCTGGTGGCGACGTTGATTTTCATCAACATCTGCGTCATCGTCATCTATAGGGAATAACAAATACTATACCTTTTGGGATTAATATGTAACCATTTTACATGAAACTCGAATGAAATAATACAGAAAATTCCAACAAATTCTTCGGATGTGTCAATGACATACACTCATGGCACCATGGCTGCGTCCAAATGTGATCCGTTTTGTGATATTGTTATTCGTTGAATAATAACATTAATTTTAATCAGATGGAAAGGCGGTGAGATGTAGGGTTACCTGAAGGTACAGAATGAGAAAATCACTGCCGGGATCCTTTGATTTTCTCATTCTGTACCTTCAGGTAACCCTACATCTCACCGCCTTTCCATCCGATTCACTTGGCGTAATGTCATTAGTTCACCTTGTGTGACAACACTTCTCTCATTAATTTTAATGATAGTAAATATAGGCATTCGGATTTTTCAAAGCAGAACATTACATCGTAATACTCATATCGCAAATTGACCGCCAATATTACAGCTTTTGCTTTATTTAGGTCTAAAGTACAAACATAAAAATGTAGAATTCGAACACAGCCACTGCATTACCTACCTTATCAATTGAATGTTTTCAAAACTTTAATTGATAATTATAACTTATATACAGAAATTAATACATTTATGATACATAAAAATGTTGTTTGTACATTTTCATTTAGATTTAATACTGAATCTGAAACAGAAAAAGTATAATTTTGCACATATATTGTTTTAATTTAACTTATTGAATATATAGAAATGATCACATTATCTATTTATACAAAATAACAAATACCATATCGTATATATTAATTTATAATCATTTTATAATGAAATTTCACTTGAATGTAACAAATTTTAAACAAATTCTCTCAGACATGACACATACGTAGGATCGTTGGTTGGTCATTTTACCCTGTCAAATGAATGTTTTTAACAATTTAATTTAATTTATTGTTATAATAAAAGTTGTGTAAATACATAAATAATATTTAATTATGTTTAAATAATATTTACCATGATTTTGAATTGTAAATTACAAATTCGTAATTAAAGTAATTTTCATTTTGTTGCGTTGTTCTCTAGACATGAGATTTGATGCGATCTGACTGCTGTCATTGTCCATGGTTTTTTTAATTTTCTACGGAACTGAAGCATTTTATGCTAAAACAGTAAAGAGATGTTTTAATTTTTCAATACGATTCTTTTACACCCGGTCCCAGCGTAGGGATTGAAATGTGTGATAATGTTTGACTTGAATATATTATAAAAGATAATTTGGAAATGATTAGATTGTTTAACAAGTACCCGCTGCGCGGCCACTTGACCCGTGTCAGGTGCCGCTTCGCGGCACCCGTGTCTATGAAATTAGACAGGAGTTTTAAATATATAATCCGCTCTCCCCCCTTGTGGACATTAAAAGAATATAGACCTACCCGACCCGCTCCCTACGGTCGCTCGAAATATATAATGATGATGTTGGGTTAGTATAGGCTACAATCCTCTCTCGCTCCGCTCCGCTCCGCTCTCACCCCGCCCTGTGGACACTATAAGAATATAGAACTACCCGACCCGCTCCCTGCGGTCGCTCGAATAAATAAATTTATTTTGACGAAAATATTTAATAGCCTTTAGTGTCGCTGTTTGTATCAAAATGTGAATAGCAGCTTATATACCAACTGACTTTGCCGTTCTCTCGAAAACCATATGATAATTGATTTTTCAACACAAAGTTATGACAACATCAGCAGTGATGCCTTATATCATATCGGCCTTTTGTCTCTGTTGGCCTTTATTGGACAAAAAAAAATTTGATATAGATAGAATTCAAATTAAGATAAATGTTTAAGAATATAGAATGTTTTGAATTGATGATGGATTTCATAAAAAAATTAATGAGAGTGAATACGTATGCAATAATGTGGTCTCGCGCTTTTGTGGTAGAGAGTTGACAGCACTCTACACGTTGCGATCCTCATGGCCAGTGGTTTTGAAAAACATCGAACTCAGAGTAGTTAAATGAAACACTGTGGAATTAGGAAAAAATAGAATAGTGTAATTGTAAAATGAAATGAAAATTATTTCTACCTATATACACCAATTCAATGTGATAACATCTACATCTACATATTATTAAATTTGCACCCTGATAATGCAAACAGATAGTAACTGATAAAGGCAGGAAAAAATAAATAACAGTTTAAATTGTAAAGATTTAATGAATAAATGAAATAAAAATAAAATAAAATAATAATATATGTGTAAATAAGAAAAAAATAATATATATATATAAGGAAAATAATAGAAATAAAAGCAAATACATGTATACATAAGGAAAAAAATCAAAAAAAGTATATGTATATACAGTGATGCCTCGCATAACGTACTTAATTCGTTCCAGCAGCAAGTTCGTTATGTGAAACGCGTTTTCCCATAACAATACATGTTAAAATTTTTAATTCGTTCTGCAGCATAAAATATGGTACTATAACACAAAAAAGATAAAAAAAGGTACTCATGTTTTATATTTTTTAGTCAGACTCAGATTTAGGAGAGTCTACGAAGCTTGCAGGGTCAAGTTTTCTTGTTCCATCCTTTGCTTCTAGACTGCTGGCTTCTTGAAAAACCTTTCCATGTTGTCTATTTCTCCCTCTTCTTCAACACCTGCCGGAAATAACGGGCAAGGGTGTCATTGTAGAGATCGTTGATCCTGTTTGCCTCAGCTGAGTTTGGATAGTGAGTCTTGGTAAACTCCTGAACCTCTCCTCATTTGACCAGGATGTCCTTGATGGCAGCAGTTGAGATTGGGTGATTATATTGCTCTTCCTCGTTGTCAGATGAAGCTTCCCTTTGAGCTTTATCACGTTGCTGGACTAGAAGTGCTTGGAGCTCTTCAGTTGTCAGCTCTTCTTGGTGTTCTTCAATCAGCTCTTCCACATCCTCCTCCTCCTCTACCTCCAATTCCAACTTTCGAGTCACCGTGATGATGTTCTTTACCACTTCTGTGCCGTCAACTGCTTCTTCTTGGGTCCAAGAAGGAACAAGTTTCAGTATCAGCTGTGTGCGACTTTCGAAGCTCGGGCGACTCCGTGATACGCAGTGCGTTCGACCAGCAAAATGAATTCGCTGCAGTTCGTTGTGTGAAGCGAGGTTCGTTGTGTGAGTCGCATAATGGACGAAAAGAAAGTTCGTTGTGCGCAGCGTTCGTTATGTGAGGCGTTCGTTATGCGAGGCACCACTGTATATATATATATATATATATATATATATATATATATATATATATATATATATATATATATATATAAACATAAAATTATATAATAATAATAATATATACCGTGTGTCTCATGACGACCTACACATACAATGGAACGCATGAAGACAAATAAAATGAACTACGAACGTCCGTCATGAGACACACGGTATATTATATTAATTTAGTTGCGCTTTAGCGATTCCATGATCCGGTCGAAGGTCGGCATGTGCTGCAAAAACAATCTTTGTACAGAACATGAATAAATAAGTTAATGTAATGTTCCACTTACCATCGTCATATACTTTTTGGTGTATTTCGGTTCTGATACAAATAAAATAATTTAAATTAGCACTGACGTAGATGCTTTGTAACGCAATAGATTAATTTTCCACTTACTACATTCAGAACCCCTTCCCCTACCTCGTCCTATTCCCCTACCGCGGCCTCTGCCGCCACCCCTCGTCGTCACGCCTGAAGTGTGTGTGCCTGAAAAAAAGAAAATTGCTATGTAGACATACAAATGTATCGAATCTCATTGTGGTGAAACGAAAAGTATAAAAAGTGGGAACCATTATCCATTGACAATACATGCAATGAATGCCAAACGAATAAGATAGTATCAAAGTGCAGAAGACATGAAATGATGATTTCTGCAATATAGTGGCTACGATTCTCAACACTCACTTTCACTATCTGCACCGGTGGACCGTGCCGGCGATGACGGACCAGCGGCACCTGCAGAAGAGAGATGAAGATGAAAAAACTATGTTTGAAGTGGAGGAGACTGAGTGCAATGAACAGTTACATATATGTGCGACATAACAACTCGTCAACATTGGACACACTGAATTGCTCACCGTTGAATTCTTTAGGAATAAATATAATTACGTAATACATACCTTCCCCGGTACACGGCTTCGTGTCGGACACAGGCGCTGAAACATGGCAGAAAAAATAAGCATAGCAGGTTTAGAGAAATTATGTTATAACGTACATTTATTTCCGCCTATCAATCCCGATATGACTGCAACGAATATTTCATATTAGTATAAAGAAGTTAAAGATACAGCAAAGATATTATGATAGAAACGTACCGGTATTGGGCTCCTCCACACACTCGTAAAACGGAGTTGATACCGAGTCGTCTAAAAAACGTGAGAAAAATATATGTAGACACTACGTTGTACCTGTTATTGCCGAAAAAAGATCTGTCCGCTGTCCATATTGGCTATTAATGCGAAAAGCAAAAAAAAGGATTGAATGAAAGAGATCTACGAAAAAAATTACTATGTATCGAGCGATGGCAAGAAGGTGTGTTTGCGTATGTGGTGCATGCGTGCACAGTTAATGTTATAAGTATAAAAATTAGAAAATAGTAATTTGTTTACAATGAAATAGGATTGCAGATTACATACCATTCTGCATGAAAGGTCTGCATTCCATCGGAGATGGAGCTGAAACACCCAAAAAAAATTAAGAAAAAAGTTTAGCGGAAAAATAATATATATCATACTTCGCTCTCTCTGCGCTGAAGTTCCTGGAAGCTCTGAAATGGATTATAAATAATATTATTATTATTATGACACACACACACACACACACACACACACATATGTATATATATATATATATATATATATATATATATATATATATATATATATACACAGTGAATTTCGCTTATAACGAACCCGCTTACTGCGAACTTTCGCTTATAACGAACCAATCTGTAAAGTACGAACTAAAGTATCATTAAACGTGTGTTATTTTTTTCGCATATAACGAACCCGTTTATAACGAACTTTCGGGTATAACGAACCTTAATTTTTGTAATAATCGCAAAAGTTTTCGGTTATAACGAACTTCAAACGGCATTTTACCAAATAATCAGGGGATTCCTCGAAATCTTTCAACTCCGCATATGTAGGGTCGCCGTAACAGTTTTTGGGGTTCTTGTGTATATGTGGTTAATTGTATGAAAAAAATTATCGGACCTTTCCGCGATTGGAACGGATCATGCGGAAATTTCAGCATGCTCCACATGTCCTGTCCGCCCCTGTTCACTGTATTTAATGTGTTAAAGAAGTACAATTATGAGTTACGCAATTTCGAAGAAAACATGTAAAGCTCTAACTTTAAATATATAAAAATAATATAAAATAATTTTATTTAATCTTATAGCTATTATACATTTCTGTGTATAGCTTCCTCCACCCTTTTCTGTCTTGTGTAAGCTTTCTGACTTCTTGCCATCTTATTCCTTTTTCTTCTAGTTCCTGTTTTACTCCGTCTTCCCATGTCTTTCTTGGTCTTCCTTGGTAGTTTGCTCCTGATGTTTTTGTTTCGTATATTCTTCGTGTGTTTCTTTCCTCTGCCATTCGGTGTACGTGCCCCAGCCATCTCATCTGTCCTTCCATTATTTTGTCATTTATTGGCTCTATTTTTAGATTCCCTCTATGTGTTTCGTTTGTTATTCTGTCCAGTCGTGTCTTGTCTTCTATTTTTCTTAGGAATCTCATATCTATTGCATTGATCTTTGATTTCTGTTTTTCTGTTATTGTCCAGGTTTCGCTACCATAGATTATTGTAGGTCTCACTATCTTCTTTACCATGTCTGTTCTTATTTCTTTCGGTATTTCTTTTCTCCCGAAGAAAGTCGTTTTCATCGTGTTAAAAATCTTTCCAGCCTTTCCCAATCTTTCCCTTATCTCCTTATCTATCTTTCCATTACTCTCTATAAAGGTTCCCAAATATTTATAGCTTTCAACCTGTTCTAACTGTTCACCGTTTAAACTTATTCTATGTTCTTTTCTTTCCCTGGATATTATCATTGTTTTGGTTTTTTCTATATTAATCTTCATATTTATATTTTTTAATGCTTGGTCTAGTATTTCTATGTTATATTGGAGGTCTTTCTCACTTCCCGCTACTATTACCATGTCGTCTGCAAACAGCATCTCTGATATCTGTGTTTGTTGCATTTTCCAGTATCCTAATTTTAGTGTTCTCATATTTTTCTTTACTTCTTTTATGCATTCATCTAGTACTATTGTAAATAGTAGCGGGCTCATGACACACCCTTGTTTCACTCCCATTTTTGTCTCATACTCTTTCGATTCCTCATTATTCATTTTTACTATATTCTTATTCCCTTTGTACATTTCTTTTATAATTTTTATTGTCCTCATATCAATTCCCTTTTTTTCTAGGCCTTTCCATATATCTGTTCTTTTTATTCGATCAAACGCCTTTTCTAAGTCTATGAAGCATACATGGACTTCTCTATCTTTGTTTATAAGTTTTTCACTTATTTGTCTCAGCATAAACGTTAGATCTTGTGTGCTTCTTCCTCTTCTGAACCCTCCTTGCGAATCCTCAAATGTCTCTTCTAGCGTATCTCTTATCCTTTTCTCTATGATCCTTGCCAGCACCTTTCCCGGGACACTATTCAGCGTGATTCCCCTGTAGTTATTACAGTCCCTCTTATCTCCTTTCTTGTGTAACGGTATTACCGTTCCTACTTTCCAGTCTTCGGGTATTTGTATATCTCTTCCTATATCGTTTATTATTTCAGTCAGTTGGTTTAGTCCTTCTTCGTCCATGTATTTAATCATTTCCGGTGTTATATTATCGTTACCTGGTGCTTTTCCGACTTTAATTTTCCTTAACGCTTCCACAACTTCCTTTTCCTTGAATATTGTTATTTCTTCTGTGTCCTGCTTGTCTTCCATTAACTCTATTTCCTCTGTATCTGTGTGTGTGAGTTCCTCAAAATACTGCCTCCACCTCTCCATTATTTCATCTTCGTCTGTAATTATTTGTCCCTGTTTGTCTTTTATATTTAACATACTGTATTCTTTTGTCTTTTTTAGTTGTTTTAGTGTTCCATAGAATAGTTTCTGGTTTTCTCTGTAGTTGCTTGTCATCTTTTCTCCAAATTTTTCCCATGATTCTTGTTTTGCTCGGTTTACTTCCGTCTTTGCTTCTTTCCGCTTTTCTTTATATTCCTCATAGTCCTCCTCTCTTTTTGTATTTAGATATCTCTTCCATGCTTCTTTTTTCTTTTTTATTGTTCTTTTTAGATTTTCTGTCCACCAATCTGTCTTTTTCCTTCCATTATTTCTGATTTTCGTAATTCCACAGCTTTCTTTTGCTGCTTCAAGTATTATTTTTTTAAACCTGTCCCATTTCTCCTCGATTCCTGTTTTCTTTTCTGTTCTGCTCCATTTTATTTTTAGTATTTCTTGGTATTTTTTCTGGAAGCTTAATTCTGTTAGTTTGTAGCTTTTTATTTTTTCCTTTGTTCTCATTCTTCTTTTGTCCTTCTTCTCTATCTTCATTACTCTTAATTCCATCCGTAGCAGGTAGTGGTCACTTCCTATTTCTGCACTTCTGTTAACTTTTACGTTTGTCACTTGACTCCATTTATTTCTGCTGATCAAAAAATAGTCTATAATTGACTTTTCGCTCCTCGAGGGTTCTTGTCTTGTATATTTATGAATGTCTTTGTGTTTGAATTTTGTATTAGTAATTACAAGGTTATTTTCTTTACAGAGGTCCATTATTCGGTCTCCGTTGTTATTCTTTTTCTCTTCTCCTTCTTTCCCCATGTTCTCTTCCATTCCTTCGTTGTTGTTTCCGACTCTTCCATTTAAGTCCCCCATTATGATCACCGTTTCCTTTCCTTCGTCAATTTCTTTTTGTAAGTTCTCGAAGAACTTATCTTTATCCTCCTTTTGTGCATCGTCGTTTACACCATATGCTACTATTATTGTCCATATTTCCCCCTCTTCTTGTTTCATTTCAACTTTTAGCAGTCTTTCATTGATGCATTTCTCATTTATTATTTCTTTTATTCTTTTTGGTGCTACTATTAGCCCTACTCCTCCTTTCGCTTTACCTGAATCTTCGATTCCCGACCATATCATACAGTATCCTTTATGTATTGTTCCCATTCCTCTTCCTTTCTTTTTTGTTTCCGTGATTCCTAATATTTCAATGTTTTGTTTTTCCATCTCCTCTACTATTTCTTCTTCCTTATCCTTTATGCTTCTTACATTCCACGTTCCTAGTCTCCTTACTTTCCTTTTTATCTCCCTCCCTTTTATCGCTATGTCTGTAACCTCCATTTCCTTTTCCTTCTCATTTTTTTTGTTCCCTATTCTTGTTTTCTTTGCTCGTTTCCCTGCCTTTTCTTCTTTCTTGTTTTCCGTTTCTCCTGCCCCTTTCTTTGTTAGTTTTTCGACCCTGTATTTGCATGCCCCTTGTTTCCTGCTACAAGCCCTTTTTCTTTGTTGTCCCATGTAAACAGTTGGTTATTTATTATCAGTTTCTGGTGTCCTATTTTTACCTTGTTTCCTTTGATTCTTTCTTCATTCGCGATACTTCGGATTTCCTTTTGGATTTTTCTTTCTTGCCATGTGAGGTCGTTATCTATGTATACTTTTGTATCTCTCAATTTGCTTTTTGATTCCATTATCTTTAGCTTCTCGTTCCAGTTTGCCATTTCCACTACTATCATCTCTGCTCTGGTTTCCTTATTCACTGCGAATATATTTTTCATACCTGCTGTGACCATTAATTTTTCCTCCACTAATTTTTTTAGCTCATGTTCTATATTTTTTGTGTATTGTATTCCTTTTATTACTATGTTGTTCCTTTTTTTATTTTTTTCTTCACTTTCTGCTTTCCTTTCCAGGGTTTCTATTCTTTCAACCAATATTTTCTTTTCGTTTAGCCATACCTCTTCTTTTTTATCCATTTCTGTTTTAATCTCTCTTATCTCTTGTTTTATCTCCTTCATGTTTTCTTCCATTTTATCCATCATTACTTTCATCATTGCCTTTAGTTCCTCCATTTGTTCTCCTTTCTTTAATACTTCGTTCGATTCGTCTTCTAATTTGTCTCTCTTTTTGTTTTCTCCTTCTTTTTTCCTCTGTTCCGGTGATCGAAGTACCTTTTTACTTATCTGGAATTCTGGTATTTTAGCTTCTTCTTCCTTGCCTCTTTGCCTCTTGTACATTATCCACTATTCCACCTTAGTTTGTTAATTTTCACAAAATTTCACTGCTTGTCAACACTGGATTTAGTATGAGTTCGACTCTGTGTCTTATGTCACTATTTCACGCACTGGTTTTTAGGCATCGACTTGCAGCGCGCGTATCACAACCCGTTACTGTATACCGACGCGCCCGGCTAGTTCTTTGTACACTGTACTTTTACTATATTGTATTGTTATCTATCACCATTCTACCTCTACCAGACCCTTCCTTATCACCAATTATGTTTCACCTTCACGAGAAAGTCTGTCTTCAGCCGCCCGTGCAATTTTACGTTTATTTTCACGTGACGAACACCGTACTCGGTCAATTCTGTCGCCGCTATATAAAACACGTGCACACTTCTCGACAATTTTGCAATGTATTATATAAAATAATAATAAGTATAAACAAAAGTAAAATAAACGATTTTTTCAAATAAGCTTCATAAAAAGTATTGTTAGTGTACAATGTATATGTATTACAAAACAATATCTAACTCAATTTTGAACAAATCTGGATTTGTCTAGTTTTGCAAAACAGTTCTTCATATTATGTACCTACTTGAAACATGTACCTATGCATTCATAAAAAAAAATGAATTTCTGATGTTTATCGTTTATTACGAACTTCGCTTATAGCGAACTATTTTCGTCGGTCCCTTGAGGTTCGTTATAAGCGAAGTTCACTGTATATATATATGTGTGTGTGTGTTCGCGCGCGTATGTGTGTGTACCTGCCAGGATGCAATACATTGCTAATGAAGAGTATAACTTACTTTGTCCAGGTGTCATCAGCGACATGGACAATGTCTTTTTTCCTGTGGCTATGAGGGAAAATTATTAAATTATTAAAGAAACTTTGCAATTTCTATTACTACGTAGAGGCCATCTCACCGTTGTTCATGTTGTTTCCTGAAAAATAAAGTAGAATAATGATATGTACCTAATAACAATAAAAACACACGGCGCGGTAGGGGGGTAAACACACACACATAACAAACAAAATGGACTACTCATTCTTCTTTAAAACATGCAAACAACAATAGAAATGTGAAGATTTGGAACTACACACGTGCATTATATGATATGAGAAATATTTTAGTAACATAAACGCTATATTCTGTTGATGTTTATGTTCTTTGTTTATTTGCTTGAGCGGAATAGTCCGTTTTGTTGAACGACAGAAAACAATTGCGTTTGACCGTTAATTTGCTGTCCACGGCAAGAACTACTCAATATAGTAAATATGAAGGCAAAGAGTGTCATTTGTTATAGAATTTGTAAGATACGCAAACCTACGTTACGGAATGAAATTTTTGCCGCAAAACATGGGAAAAATACCACAACGAACACATATGTCATTTAATAATGTCTATAACATAATATCGAATGTACAGCAATGAGCGAATTAGTTGTTCTTATAATAAATCCCCGAATATGAAACACATACCTTAATATTCACGCAACTGCTACGCACAATATGAATTTATTTGTTGTGAAAGAAAGATAACGAAAACCCGATACAATCTGCGCATCTGGCACGGGACCATCCGACATAAAATCTTTTATATTATACTGAATAGACCTGTGCGCCGCGTATGTTTGTGTCGGCGGCGGCGAATGTCCCAAAAAACGCCGGCGGCGGCGGCGCGGCGGCGTATGTATCAATATTTTTATCGGCGGCGTCAATGCATATAAACAAGTGGAAAAATTATAAAAGTACAAAAACAAATTGATAATTGTATAAACTGTTTTATTAAAACTGCACTAATTATTAATTATAACATCTTATAATACAAAAAAAATAATGTTGTACATATTATATATAAACGAAAAGTAAATAATGTTAGGTCTATCATTAGACTTATAATTACATAGAATATACATAAATAAATACATACGTATATGTTAAGTATACACAACACACAAGTTGAAAATAATATTTATTTGAATTTGTAATTACATTTTTCATAGTTGTCATGGACAAAAATGATTTTGTTAACGTTTGCTGGAGACAAGGAAGATCTCTTTGATGTAACTGTAAGTCCCGCGATGGAGAAAACTCTCTCACTCGGAGTACTGGTAGCAGGGACGCATAATATTTTTTGTGCTAATTTTGAGAGATGTGGGAGGTTAGGAGATTGTTCTTTCCAAAATTGCAATAATTGAAATCCCAGTGAATAAATACTCGCATTAGCTAAATATAGTGAACATTCCGCTTCAACGTCGTTCTCAATCGAATCTTGATTTTTTAAAGTAGAATGTTTTCGGCGTAATTTTTCTATATAATCTTGTTTTTCACATGAGTTTTCAGTGTTATTAGATTTTAGAACGACCAAATTCTTATTCCCCAAAATAAAATGTTTTACTTGACTGACTAAAAACTCTACTTTTGTAACATTTTTTAATTTTAAGTAATCATCAATAGTAGATAAATTTTGAAATCGGGGATCCAACAAAGAACCCAATATTACAAGATCATTAACTGGAAAACGATGATCAAAATTATTAAACATTGTTTGTTTCATGGTTTTTATTAACTGGTTTTCGTTATTCTCAGTGTTTTGTAAAATAGATTTAATTTCTGAGCGTACCAAAAGTACGTAATTTAAAGTGCAAGTTTTTTCTGCTGAAAGCACTTCTACAGCAATTCTAAATTCATTTAAAAATTGAATTAAATTGAATAACAATGTTGATTCTTCATAACTTAGTTTGAGTTCGTCTCTGTCTATGTTAGATAGTAACGTGTTTACTGCTTTTCTTTGACTACCAATACTTTCCAGCATCATTAAAATGCTGTGCCAACGAGTTGCAGAAGAGGTTTTTAATGTTTTATGACCTTTTCTATTTTCATCTGTCGTAGCGTTTACATTATTTAAATCATTCATATTTTGTATTACACTTAAGGGAATACTATCTTCATCGGCGTAGTCAGTATCCTCATTCAACTCATTTTCTAGTAATTCATAAGAATTATCAATATCATTAATAATTTTTTGCTGAACTTCATCAGCTTCTTTTTCCAAATCTGGTGATCTGTATCTTAAAGCTCTAACTATATTTTTAACCTTTGTAATAAACCGACTAACCTCTACATTTTCTCTAAATCCGTCCACCGTTATTAAATTATGCAGTCCATGACCTACGCAAAAAATATTTTCCGCGTCACATAAGTTAAGAGCTAATATTATGTTACTACCGCGATCTGTAACAAAAGTCAATTCTTTATTTTGTAAATTAAAATTAGTTTTAACTTCCAAAATTTCATTTTTGATCGCTATTCCTGTATGACGCCCGCTAAATATCTTTGTACAGAGAGTAAAATATTCGAGTTTAAAGTCATTTGTTACATGATGATACGTGAAGGTAATGTAACTTCTTCTGTAATTATCAGTCCAAAGATCACACGTAAGGGAAGAAAATTTAGGTCCCTTAGAAATTAATTCTTTTACATAAGGTAGAATAGTATTATACACATCATCTAAAGCAGATCGAGATAACGTAGAACGTAAAGGTAGATCTTCGGTAGATTGTATTACATTATATTTCATTAAAAAATCATGAAAACCAGATTTCTCAACTGTTGAAAACGGTAGCAAATCTTTACATAACCATAAAACTATGTCCCTGCCTAGCTTCCATTTATTTGCTGTTGTCACATTACCACAACTTCGTTTTCTTGGTTGAACAGTAAAAAAGTCACTGAGTCTCTTGGTGACGATATTATCAGATTTTTTTTCTCCAATATTGTGTGCATTTTGTAAATGCATCTTTAAATTTCCCGTACTCACGGTTTTATTATAACATTTAAGTGCACAACTAAAAAAATAAAAATAATTAGTGTTACAAAATAAAATAATGTTCATATCATCACTTACCATTTTAATAAAGAATTTTCATTATCTTTTTTACTATCATTCAAACATACTTTACAATATACACGGTCGGTATATATGTAAGTTAACGATTCATCTGAATTATTTTTAAAATACAAGTTACCAAAATATTCCCATACAAAGCTATTTTGGTTAGGTTGACAATTTATGTTAAAACTTGTTATTGGTTCTTTACCCCAGTCTGTCATTGTTGATAAGTAATTTTTTAAAACTGTACTGATAAGTTTATTAAAAATATAACCTAAATTGAACACAAAATTGTTCGATGACAGATGAGAGCTTATCGGCTCTTTGTTTGAATTACAAAACTGAAGTTCGTGCAGGTGTCGTTCATGTAACTAACATCAGAAAGCAAATAATCCCTAGGAAACGCAACTAACATTTTGAATAAAGTGAAATACCCTAAAATGACACAACGTCCTTTAAATCATTCAGCGGCGCGCCGGTCCGAATAAAAGGCGGCGGCGTGGCGGCGCGCCGTAGATTTGTTCTCGGCGGCGGCGGCGTGTAAAATATAGCGGCGGCGGCGGCGTGGCGCGGCGGCGCACAGGTCTAATACTGAATAGGTGTCATTAGTACAAATATTAAACCCACCCAGGAACAAAAGAGTGATCGTCATTGAAATGTATGTGAAATGTTATGCTTGTAAATCGGAATCTTTTGTCTTTTGCAACGAAGGTCATATTGACGAATGAAAATTTGTTAGCCCTGCTTTCCATGCAGAGTATATGAAAAATAGCAATATATGTATTTTGTATATCATGAGTGCAGACTCGGATCACCAAATGCGTATTACATCATATCAGAAATACTAATTAATTAACATTATTATATTCTTTTGATATGTCTGTGTAAAATGTTGTTTATTTATTTGAGGGGAATCCCCCACCGGGCCAAACAGCGGAACAAAATGGCGTTTGACCGTTAATTTGCTATTCGCGGCAACAACGACTCAATATGGAATTATGAAGATAAAAACTAAAAGTGCCACAATGTTATAGACTTCAGAAGAATGCCGAGATACATGAAATAATGCAACGGCTAACACAGACTACGACACACATGCAAATGTAAAGCTACATCATCCAAAAACCATAAAAATGTATTAATACTGCAAATATTACTATCGCATGCAAACGAAGACGGTGTAAATAGAAAAAAAGATAAATTTTTCTTCTATAAGTAACAGCAAAAAATAAAACAACATACCTTCAAGTACACAAACTGATGCAAACTAAACTGATTTGTTTGTTTGGAAAGGGATGAACATACCAATATTCGAAACCGTCTGCGCATGGCACATGCGACCACCACAGATGGCAAATATTTAATTTTAATGTACTAGATGGCATCTCAATATATAGTAAAATAATCCCATAATTAATAATTAAAAATTTTTTTTTTAACTATGTGAACGTTGATTTATGTATATTGGAGTATTCTACTGTGTTCTGAAAGATGATAATTTTCCGGATTAAATTTTTGTATGTCTATACCATCTGTAAAGTACAGAGAGAGCAAAAATGACTGAAGCGTGCCGCTCTATTGTGATTGTCAAGTTGCCGCTTCACTATAGTAGTAACTATAGTAACCATAGTAACGATTTGAAACAAACACAATACATAGGCGTGCCAACGAATTTCTCGGTTTATACCGGCCTGCGACATATAATACTTTTATAATAAAAATAATTTAGATCAGTTAAAGTTGGAAATAATTTTATACCATGAAATGAAAATATTTTTATGTATTTAGAATATTTACGTTACATTATAACATTATTTATGAGATCAGTACATTTCCAAGTCACCCAAGAGGTAGTACTGTCGACTCGTTACTCAAAAATTATAGTGTCAGAGTTCCTCAAAATGAACGCCGAAGTAAACATTTCAGGCCTATTTTACACTTGTATTAATTACCACAACATTAACACGTTGCAGTGTATATTCACATTGGTTACAGTACAGAATTATAAGTGCGCAACACTTGCATAATATACATTTAACGTTCAAAGCTTTTTGATTACAGGGACCGTGATCACGCTATAAGTGAAGTTCATCGGTGTAGTAAGTTTCGGTACAGTTCTCAGGCATTTTAGGTGTTAAATTAATGACTAATTACAACAAATGTTCAAAATGACCTCCATTTCCTTCAATACATTTGTTTACCCGTCTTTGCATATTTAGAAACACATTTCTTAATTCCTCTTCTGAAATGTTTCGAACTGCATTTGTTATTGCGTCTTCTAATTCTTCTAACGTATGCATTCTGTTTGCATATATTTTTGTTTTTAAATAGCCGAAAAGATAGAAATCCAGCGGTGTCATATCAGGAGATCGTGGTGGCCAGCGATGTTTGCTAATAATCCGCTCATCATAAAATTCTCTTAAATAATTTAATGTTGCATTCGAAGTATGTGCTGTAGCTCCATCTTGTTGAAAATAGCCCCTGTTTAATTCATCATCATGTAATTGTTCAATATATGGACGCAAAATTATTCTAATATATCTTTCGGACGTTATTGTTTCATAAAAAAATATTGGTCCGATGATTCTTCGGCGTGACATCGCTAACCAGACACCTACTTTCAATGGGTGTAAACTTCTTTCAGTATGAACCTGTGGATTTTCGTGAGACCAAGTTCGGTAATTTTGTGAATTAACATACCCACTTAAATGGAACCAAGCTTCATCAGTAAAAAATGTCAAATCTAATAATTCCTCATTCATATTTTCAAGGAACCAGTGACAATATTCCAAACTTTTTCCATAATCTAATGGAAGTAATTCTTGGACAACACTTATTTTATAAGCATGCAGATGAAGTTTTTTCGTTGCTGTCCGACAAGTTCCATACGAGAGTCCTACATATGCAAATAATAATGTTAGTCATTTATGAACAATAATTATAATAGACTGGAACATAAGTTACTAACCTGTTTGTCTAGATCAGTGATGCACAACCTTTTACGTATAAAGGGCCGCATATAACATCGATTTTGAGTCGGGGGCCGCATATGACTCCGTTTTTGGGTCGCGGGCCGCAAAAGATTTTTTTTTACCCTATATTTTTCGATTTTGGCTGAGATTTTCCTTTTTTTTTTAGCTTATTCTATTGTAAAAAAGCCCAAACGGGCCGCAAAAATTTGAAAAAGGGCCGCATGCGGCCCGCGGGCCGCAGGTTGTGCATCACTGGTCTAGATAAATGCCGCAATGATTTATGAGGACTTTCTTCAAGACGTTGTTGCACATCTTCAAGAACTGGTTGTGTTAATATACGATGTCGTCCCGTTGATTTTCCTTTGACAACACTTCCAGTGTTTCGGAAACGATCAACCACTCTTGCCACATGTTGCCTAAATGTATCATATGTAATTTCCTCGAAATTAGGGTAGTTCTGTAAAAATTGTTCATGGCAACTTTGAACAGAATACTTCCATTCGTTTTCATTTCGAACGCCAGAACGAAAATATGCTTCTAAAAGAAACTTATCGTGATCGTCACCAAACATTGTAACCTAAAAGATTAATAAAACTATTGTTCAGAAATACAAGAAAATATTACTTAATTATATACTTACGTTATTATTAAACACAGATAAAGATAAGATTAGTCTTAAAAAAGACTGATTGTACGAGAAAATATAAAAAAAGTAAAACACAATCACCAATAAATAACAGCAAAATGGACACGACGCTACTGACTGATAACTGAATGCTCGGTCGGTAAACGTCAAAAATTACTAAAAATTGATCTTATTTTTATTCCGTGGAAGGTAGTTTCGACTACAATGCGAACTTTGTTTGGTCACGTGAGCTTCAGTTAATTTTGCTCACAGTGTATTTCATAAACGATTGCCATGCAAATGTGTACCTGTAAGTTTGAAGAAAAAACAATTATATATGTATATATTGTGTGCAGTTGAGCAACAAAATACTCATATCACATATACAATACTGACATCAAACTGGAAATAGACAAATCAAACACTATGTAAATTGGATAAAATGGAATAAAGTGCAATTGTAAAATCGAATGAAAATTGTTTAGGTACGTTGCGTGCTCACTAGAATTTTAATACACTCCTCCCACTCACCCTACCCTTCTCAATACACTCCCCTCACCTACCCAACCCTACCCTTCTCAATACACTCCCCTCACCTACCCTTCTCAATACACTCCCCTCCCCTACCCTTCCCTTCTCAATACTCTCCCGTCACCGACCCTTCCCTACCCTACCCTTCTCAATACACTCCCCTCACCTACCCAACCCTACCCTTCTCAATACACTCCCCTCACCTACCCTTCTCAATACACTCCCCCCACCTACCCTACCCTAACCTACCCTTCTCAATACTCTCCCCTCACCGACCCTTCCCTACCCTATCCTACCCTTCTCAATACTCTCCCCTCACCGACCCTTCACTACCCTACTCTATCCTACCCTACCCAACAGAATATTCCGCGTATTAGAAATAGAAAATTTTTTTTAATATGAATCACTATACGATTATAACGAATATAAACAGAAGGATATGGGATAGGATGGGAGAACGAATACATGAAAAATAAATAAATGTGAATCAGTTTAATAGTCTTCTCAAAGAAACAATTGAGATACAGTGTATAACATGTAATTTAAAAAAAAAACAATATCTGGAATACAGCGAAAAAGGTAAAGGAAAGAGTTATCCAGAATAAAAAGGTACATAACAGAATGTTATATTCACTGTCAAACTTTTAGATATCGAGTAAATCAATTTTAAAACATTGAATTTGGTAACAGATCAGGAGGTGATGGAACAAAACGTACATGTTTGTTTGTTACTTTCAATATCAATTAATGAACGCACAGCGTTTATGTTGCATAACCTCCAAATCTGTAGCTCTAGAATCTAACGGTTAAAAGTAATAACAATTTTTATATATTAATTTGTGGCCCAGATTATATGGGACACCCGTGATATATGTATATATATATATATATATATATATATATATATATATATATATATATATATATCATTAGACTTATAATTACATAGAATATACATAAATAAATACATACGTATATGTTAAGTATACACAACACACAAGTTGAAAATAATATTTATTTGAATTTGTAATTACATTTTTCATAGTTGTCATGGACAAAAATGATTTTGTTAACGTTTGCTGGAGACAAGGAAGATCTCTTTGATGTAACTGTAAGTCCCGCGATGGAGAAAACTCTCTCACTCGGAGTACTGGTAGCAGGGACGCATAATATTTTTTGTGCTAATTTTGAGAGATGTGGGAGGTTAGGAGATTGTTCTTTCCAAAATTGCAATAATTGAAATCCCAGTGAATAAATACTCGCATTAGCTAAATATAGTGAACATTCCGCTTCAACGTCGTTCTCAATCGAATCTTGATTTTTTAAAGTAGAATGTTTTCGGCGTAATTTTTCTATATAATCTTGTTTTTCACATGAGTTTTCAGTGTTATTAGATTTTAGAACGACCAAATTCTTATTCCCCAAAATAAAATGTTTTACTTGACTGACTAAAAACTCTACTTTTGTAACATTTTTTAATTTTAAGTAATCATCAATAGTAGATAAATTTTGAAATCGGGGATCCAACAAAGAACCCAATATTACAAGATCATTAACTGGAAAACGATGATCAAAATTATTAAACATTGTTTGTTTCATGGTTTTTATTAACTGGTTTTCGTTATTCTCAGTGTTTTGTAAAATAGATTTAATTTCTGAGCGTACCAAAAGTACGTAATTTAAAGTGCAAGTTTTTTCTGCTGAAAGCACTTCTACAGCAATTCTAAATTCATTTAAAAATTGAATTAAATTGAATAACAATGTTGATTCTTCATAACTTAGTTTGAGTTCGTCTCTGTCTATGTTAGATAGTAACGTGTTTACTGCTTTTCTTTGACTACCAATACTTTCCAGCATCATTAAAATGCTGTGCCAACGAGTTGCAGAAGAGGTTTTTAATGTTTTATGACCTTTTCTATTTTCATCTGTCGTAGCGTTTACATTATTTAAATCATTCATATTTTGTATTACACTTAAGGGAATACTATCTTCATCGGCGTAGTCAGTATCCTCATTCAACTCATTTTCTAGTAATTCATAAGAATTATCAATATCATTAATAATTTTTTGCTGAACTTCATCAGCTTCTTTTTCCAAATCTGGTGATCTGTATCTTAAAGCTCTAACTATATTTTTAACCTTTGTAATAAACCGACTAACCTCTACATTTTCTCTAAATCCGTCCACCGTTATTAAATTATGCAGTCCATGACCTACGCAAAAAATATTTTCCGCGTCACATAAGTTAAGAGCTAATATTATGTTACTACCGCGATCTGTAACAAAAGTCAATTCTTTATTTTGTAAATTAAAATTAGTTTTAACTTCCAAAATTTCATTTTTGATCGCTATTCCTGTATGACGCCCGCTAAATATCTTTGTACAGAGAGTAAAATATTCGAGTTTAAAGTCATTTGTTACATGATGATACGTGAAGGTAATGTAACTTCTTCTGTAATTATCAGTCCAAAGATCACACGTAAGGGAAGAAAATTTAGGTCCCTTAGAAATTAATTCTTTTACATAAGGTAGAATAGTATTATACACATCATCTAAAGCAGATCGAGATAACGTAGAACGTAAAGGTAGATCTTCGGTAGATTGTATTACATTATATTTCATTAAAAAATCATGAAAACCAGATTTCTCAACTGTTGAAAACGGTAGCAAATCTTTACATAACCATAAAACTATGTCCCTGCCTAGCTTCCATTTATTTGCTGTTGTCACATTACCACAACTTCGTTTTCTTGGTTGAACAGTAAAAAAGTCACTGAGTCTCTTGGTGACGATATTATCAGATTTTTTTTCTCCAATATTGTGTGCATTTTGTAAATGCATCTTTAAATTTCCCGTACTCACGGTTTTATTATAACATTTAAGTGCACAACTAAAAAAATAAAAATAATTAGTGTTACAAAATAAAATAATGTTCATATCATCACTTACCATTTTAATAAAGAATTTTCATTATCTTTTTTACTATCATTCAAACATACTTTACAATATACACGGTCGGTATATATGTAAGTTAACGATTCATCTGAATTATTTTTAAAATACAAGTTACCAAAATATTCCCATACAAAGCTATTTTGGTTAGGTTGACAATTTATGTTAAAACTTGTTATTGGTTCTTTACCCCAGTCTGTCATTGTTGATAAGTAATTTTTTAAAACTGTACTGATAAGTTTATTAAAAATATAACCTAAATTGAACACAAAATTGTTCGATGACAGATGAGAGCTTATCGGCTCTTTGTTTGAATTACAAAACTGAAGTTCGTGCAGGTGTCGTTCATGTAACTAACATCAGAAAGCAAATAATCCCTAGGAAACGCAACTAACATTTTGAATAAAGTGAAATACCCTAAAATGACACAACGTCCTTTAAATCATTCAGCGGCGCGCCGGTCCGAATAAAAGGCGGCGGCGTGGCGGCGCGCCGTAGATTTGTTCTCGGCGGCGGCGGCGTGTAAAATATAGCGGCGGCGGCGGCGTGGCGCGGCGGCGCACAGGTCTAATACTGAATAGGTGTCATTAGTACAAATATTAAACCCACCCAGGAACAAAAGAGTGATCGTCATTGAAATGTATGTGAAATGTTATGCTTGTAAATCGGAATCTTTTGTCTTTTGCAACGAAGGTCATATTGACGAATGAAAATTTGTTAGCCCTGCTTTCCATGCAGAGTATATGAAAAATAGCAATATATGTATTTTGTATATCATGAGTGCAGACTCGGATCACCAAATGCGTATTACATCATATCAGAAATACTAATTAATTAACATTATTATATTCTTTTGATATGTCTGTGTAAAATGTTGTTTATTTATTTGAGGGGAATCCCCCACCGGGCCAAACAGCGGAACAAAATGGCGTTTGACCGTTAATTTGCTATTCGCGGCAACAACGACTCAATATGGAATTATGAAGATAAAAACTAAAAGTGCCACAATGTTATAGACTTCAGAAGAATGCCGAGATACATGAAATAATGCAACGGCTAACACAGACTACGACACACATGCAAATGTAAAGCTACATCATCCAAAAACCATAAAAATGTATTAATACTGCAAATATTACTATCGCATGCAAACGAAGACGGTGTAAATAGAAAAAAAGATAAATTTTTCTTCTATAAGTAACAGCAAAAAATAAAACAACATACCTTCAAGTACACAAACTGATGCAAACTAAACTGATTTGTTTGTTTGGAAAGGGATGAACATACCAATATTCGAAACCGTCTGCGCATGGCACATGCGACCACCACAGATGGCAAATATTTAATTTTAATGTACTAGATGGCATCTCAATATATAGTAAAATAATCCCATAATTAATAATTAAAAATTTTTTTTTTAACTATGTGAACGTTGATTTATGTATATTGGAGTATTCTACTGTGTTCTGAAAGATGATAATTTTCCGGATTAAATTTTTGTATGTCTATACCATCTGTAAAGTACAGAGAGAGCAAAAATGACTGAAGCGTGCCGCTCTATTGTGATTGTCAAGTTGCCGCTTCACTATAGTAGTAACTATAGTAACCATAGTAACGATTTGAAACAAACACAATACATAGGCGTGCCAACGAATTTCTCGGTTTATACCGGCCTGCGACATATAATACTTTTATAATAAAAATAATTTAGATCAGTTAAAGTTGGAAATAATTTTATACCATGAAATGAAAATATTTTTATGTATTTAGAATATTTACGTTACATTATAACATTATTTATGAGATCAGTACATTTCCAAGTCACCCAAGAGGTAGTACTGTCGACTCGTTACTCAAAAATTATAGTGTCAGAGTTCCTCAAAATGAACGCCGAAGTAAACATTTCAGGCCTATTTTACACTTGTATTAATTACCACAACATTAACACGTTGCAGTGTATATTCACATTGGTTACAGTACAGAATTATAAGTGCGCAACACTTGCATAATATACATTTAACGTTCAAAGCTTTTTGATTACAGGGACCGTGATCACGCTATAAGTGAAGTTCATCGGTGTAGTAAGTTTCGGTACAGTTCTCAGGCATTTTAGGTGTTAAATTAATGACTAATTACAACAAATGTTCAAAATGACCTCCATTTCCTTCAATACATTTGTTTACCCGTCTTTGCATATTTAGAAACACATTTCTTAATTCCTCTTCTGAAATGTTTCGAACTGCATTTGTTATTGCGTCTTCTAATTCTTCTAACGTATGCATTCTGTTTGCATATATTTTTGTTTTTAAATAGCCGAAAAGATAGAAATCCAGCGGTGTCATATCAGGAGATCGTGGTGGCCAGCGATGTTTGCTAATAATCCGCTCATCATAAAATTCTCTTAAATAATTTAATGTTGCATTCGAAGTATGTGCTGTAGCTCCATCTTGTTGAAAATAGCCCCTGTTTAATTCATCATCATGTAATTGTTCAATATATGGACGCAAAATTATTCTAATATATCTTTCGGACGTTATTGTTTCATAAAAAAATATTGGTCCGATGATTCTTCGGCGTGACATCGCTAACCAGACACCTACTTTCAATGGGTGTAAACTTCTTTCAGTATGAACCTGTGGATTTTCGTGAGACCAAGTTCGGTAATTTTGTGAATTAACATACCCACTTAAATGGAACCAAGCTTCATCAGTAAAAAATGTCAAATCTAATAATTCCTCATTCATATTTTCAAGGAACCAGTGACAATATTCCAAACTTTTTCCATAATCTAATGGAAGTAATTCTTGGACAACACTTATTTTATAAGCATGCAGATGAAGTTTTTTCGTTGCTGTCCGACAAGTTCCATACGAGAGTCCTACATATGCAAATAATAATGTTAGTCATTTATGAACAATAATTATAATAGACTGGAACATAAGTTACTAACCTGTTTGTCTAGATCAGTGATGCACAACCTTTTACGTATAAAGGGCCGCATATAACATCGATTTTGAGTCGGGGGCCGCATATGACTCCGTTTTTGGGTCGCGGGCCGCAAAAGATTTTTTTTTACCCTATATTTTTCGATTTTGGCTGAGATTTTCCTTTTTTTTTTAGCTTATTCTATTGTAAAAAAAGCCCAAACGGGCCGCAAAAATTTGAAAAAGGGCCGCATGCGGCCCGCGGGCCGCAGGTTGTGCATCACTGGTCTAGATAAATGCCGCAATGATTTATGAGGACTTTCTTCAAGACGTTGTTGCACATCTTCAAGAACTGGTTGTGTTAATATACGATGTCGTCCCGTTGATTTTCCTTTGACAACACTTCCAGTGTTTCGGAAACGATCAACCACTCTTGCCACATGTTGCCTAAATGTATCATATGTAATTTCCTCGAAATTAGGGTAGTTCTGTAAAAATTGTTCATGGCAACTTTGAACAGAATACTTCCATTCGTTTTCATTTCGAACGCCAGAACGAAAATATGCTTCTAAAAGAAACTTATCGTGATCGTCACCAAACATTGTAACCTAAAAGATTAATAAAACTATTGTTCAGAAATACAAGAAAATATTACTTAATTATATACTTACGTTATTATTAAACACAGATAAAGATAAGATTAGTCTTAAAAAAGACTGATTGTACGAGAAAATATAAAAAAAGTAAAACACAATCACCAATAAATAACAGCAAAATGGACACGACGCTACTGACTGATAACTGAATGCTCGGTCGGTAAACGTCAAAAATTACTAAAAATTGATCTTATTTTTATTCCGTGGAAGGTAGTTTCGACTACAATGCGAACTTTGTTTGGTCACGTGAGCTTCAGTTAATTTTGCTCACAGTGTATTTCATAAACGATTGCCATGCAAATGTGTACCTGTAAGTTTGAAGAAAAAACAATTATATATGTATATATTGTGTGCAGTTGAGCAACAAAATACTCATATCACATATACAATACTGACATCAAACTGGAAATAGACAAATCAAACACTATGTAAATTGGATAAAATGGAATAAAGTGCAATTGTAAAATCGAATGAAAATTGTTTAGGTACGTTGCGTGCTCACTAGAATTTTAATACACTCCTCCCACTCACCCTACCCTTCTCAATACACTCCCCTCACCTACCCAACCCTACCCTTCTCAATACACTCCCCTCACCTACCCTTCTCAATACACTCCCCTCCCCTACCCTTCCCTTCTCAATACTCTCCCGTCACCGACCCTTCCCTACCCTACCCTTCTCAATACACTCCCCTCACCTACCCAACCCTACCCTTCTCAATACACTCCCCTCACCTACCCTTCTCAATACACTCCCCCCACCTACCCTACCCTAACCTACCCTTCTCAATACTCTCCCCTCACCGACCCTTCCCTACCCTATCCTACCCTTCTCAATACTCTCCCCTCACCGACCCTTCACTACCCTACTCTATCCTACCCTACCCAACAGAATATTCCGCGTATTAGAAATAGAAAATTTTTTTTAATATGAATCACTATACGATTATAACGAATATAAACAGAAGGATATGGGATAGGATGGGAGAACGAATACATGAAAAATAAATAAATGTGAATCAGTTTAATAGTCTTCTCAAAGAAACAATTGAGATACAGTGTATAACATGTAATTTAAAAAAAAAACAATATCTGGAATACAGCGAAAAAGGTAAAGGAAAGAGTTATCCAGAATAAAAAGGTACATAACAGAATGTTATATTCACTGTCAAACTTTTAGATATCGAGTAAATCAATTTTAAAACATTGAATTTGGTAACAGATCAGGAGGTGATGGAACAAAACGTACATGTTTGTTTGTTACTTTCAATATCAATTAATGAACGCACAGCGTTTATGTTGCATAACCTCCAAATCTGTAGCTCTAGAATCTAACGGTTAAAAGTAATAACAATTTTTATATATTAATTTGTGGCCCAGATTATATGGGACACCCGTGATATATGTATATATATATATATATATATATATATATATATATATATATATATATATATATATATATATATATATATATATATATATATATATATATATATATATATATATATATATATATATATATATATATATATATATATATATATATATATATATATATATATATATATATATATATATATATATATATATATATATATATATATATATATATATATATATATATATATATATATATATATATATATATATATATATATATATATATATATATATATATATATATATATATATATATATATATATATATATATATATATATATATATATATATATATATATATATATATATATATATATATATATATATATATATATATATATATATATATATATATATATATATATATATATATAGGTAGTTATCGGATTTGACGTTTCTCATGCCCGGTTGCACAGTCGAGGTTTAATTCGAGAATCAAACAATTCTAGATTTGTTCTGATTCTCGGTTTAAACCGAGAATTGTATGATTCTCGGTTTGTTTGTTACACGCTCTGTGATTGGTTGATTCTCGACGGCGAATTATTCTAGATTCAAACGCTACATCTCCGAGTTATAAACACGATTTTCTGCTAAAATACAATTGTATATATAGTTTAAGATTAATCAAATCAAAATTGATATATGTAAGTACATTTTAAAGTATTTTATCACACGATATTAGGTTAATTTCAATAATTATTAGTAAATGTCACTTTGCCGCAATGATCCATGAATCAAACCGTATCACTTCAAATTTACAAATAGAATTTTTATGGAAAAAAACGTTATAATCATAAATATTAGTATTTTTAAATATTAATTAATATGTGCAAGATTGGTTTTATGTAGTTTTTATAATCAATATTACGTTTATTCAGTAGTACTAATGTCACTTTTTTGCACTGTTCTATGCTTATATCACTTCACCTTCATAAGTAGATATTTTTACTGAAAATGCTACACATTGGTGTGTTATTACACAGTTTTACAACAAATTAATAATAATTTTTATACGTATATACAAGATCAAGAATTTTTTTCATGTATGTAGTTTATTTTTAGAAAAATGGGTTAAGCTTACTTTACCGTAATTTGTGTTAATATTTTTAGACAACAGATGCACATATATATATATTTACATACCGATGAAAAACACTAAATATATATGTTTGTATTGTCTAATACTAATCTAATTTAATTTGAAGCATTTTAAATTTATCACTTTTTGTGTACATAACCACAATGTACAACAGTATATAACACCAATTTTCCTTTACATTACTTCAGAAAAGTAATATAATAAAGTTTATATTATTGTTCACAGCATGGACTCCTCATCCTCCTCGTCATCCTTTGATTATTCTTATTTGTCTGATTATCAATCATCTGATAATGAATCATCAACCTCTGATTCCTCTGAAGAACCTGTGATTCCAAAACGCACCATTCGATCCCGGAATAATCCTTTGGAAATCTACAATGACACTGAATTTAAAAATAGGTTTCGATTTACCAAGCCAACCTTTATGAATATTTTAAATTCAATTCATCCTAACCTTAATCTTAGTGTTAATAACCGAGGGCTACCACTAAGCAATGAATTGAAATTGATGATAGCACTTCGGTTTTATGCCACTGGTTCGTTTCAAACTGTCATCGGTGACCACATATCTGTGCATAAAGCAACTGTGTCGCGAACAATTAATGAGATTTCTACAGCACTAGCATCACTGGCACCACAATACATACGCATGCCAACAGTTGCCGAAATGAATCAGGTTAAACTGCAGTTTCATAAACTAGCCAATTTTCCCTTGGTATGTGGTGCTATTGATTGCACACATATTAGAATTCAATCTGTCGGAGGCGAGAATGCAGAACTGTTTAGAAACAGGAAAGGATATTTTTCTGTCAATGTACAAGTAGTGTCTGACGCACATTTGAAAATTAGGGATATTGTCGCTAGATGGCAAGGGTCCGTTCACGACAGCACGATTTTCAACGGTAGTCGTTTACGCGCACAGTTTGAATCTGGCGAATTTCCAAACTGTGTGCTTCTCGGCGACAGTGCATACCCTTGCCGGCGATATCTATTGACACCGATTCTGGAACCAGCAAATCAGGCAGAAGTAAGGTATAATAGGGCACACATCACCACAAGAAATGTTGTGGAAAGATGTTTTGGTGTCTGGAAACGAAGATTTCCATCGTTAAATTATGGTTTGCGCACAAAATTAAGTACGACCTTAAAAATTATAATAGCTACAGCCGTACTGCATAATATGGCTATATTAACTGATACGATTGAAGAAGAGGATGAAAATGTGGATGAGCACGTTATTGTTCCACACAATCGGGAATTGCAACAAAACACTGCCATGAGGAATATTATAATTACTCAGGCATTTCAATAATTAATAAAATTGACTATAAATGTATATAAATGTATATGAAATTTATTTATTTTCTGCTTCTTTTCTTTTTAATTCCATCTGTAATATTTTTAACTTGACTTCCTTTATTTCAGCGTCTAAGCGCAGATTTTTTAAAATTAATTTTTTCTTCTCCCTTTCAAATTCAATATCTTCATCTGCCGCTTTTCTTTTTTTTGTTTTTCTTTGTTGAACCGGTGTGGGTGGGCATGAAGGCGACGGAGAATTATTAGATACGGGGTTAGGAATATCGTTTTCAGGATTTGGTTCTATACAAGAAATATAAGAATGAAACATATCAACATTGTTGCAAAATATAAGTTCTTTTTTACATTCCTGCTAAATTATATTTAGACAAATATAAAGCAATCAGATAAATACTTGATAAGATTACCTGATACAATATCTCCGTAATAATTTGCGGAGCTATCATATGGATTTTCCAACGGCTCAAACTGATCGCGGGCCATTTCCATAATTTTTTCGCTGTCATGTGTAACTGTTGCGGTAAATGTACCGCCACCAGTTTTGTACAATTCGACCTAAACAGCGATTGATGAATATAAATACATAAGTAAAACTAAACAGAATTATAAAGATGAAAACATATTAAAAATGTACTTTATCGTTGTGCAGTTGCTGTCTCGCCCTTTGCTTCATATTTTTGTACAATGCCAGCAACTGTGTACTATTACGTTTCGTCACGCTGATCGCATTAAATTCTATGCAAATACTGTCCCAAGCCTCTTTCTTTTTCTTTATGGACGCTCCATCCGTTTTTTTATTTTCAATAATAGATTTATATCTATCTATTATATTAATCAACTCTTGCTTTTCTCGATCACTGTAATGTTTATTTTTTTTTTTCCATTGCGGTTTTACAGGATAGGTATGGAATGGATTAGAAGGGATCTAAAATTATCAAGACACATTTGAAATTCATTTATAATTAAAATATGAAATATTTGCAAAAATTACATGTTCAACAAATTACATATTTTAAGGTTACAACAGGTTATTTTATTCTGCAACACAATAATGTACAAATTTTATTTATCAAATATAATAAACAATAATATTAAACATGAGTAATATAAATAACATTAAAATAATTTGAAAATACCATTTATTACTTTAAATTCTATGTTATAATTACCTGCTTGCAAAGTGACAGATGTCCACAACGTCTTTTCACAGTACAGTAACTTGTCAGTTATTTAGACTATTTCAACCAATCACAGAGCGCGCTACAAACAAACCGAGATTCAACCAATCACAGAGCGCGCTACAAACAAATCAAGAATCAACCAATCACAGAGCGTGTAACAAACAAACCGAGAATCATACAATTCTCGGTTTAAACCGAGAATCAGAACAAATCTAGAATTGTTTGATTCTCGAATTAAACCTCGACTGTGCAACCGGGCATAAGACACGAGTAATTAAATCAGGCTCTGATTAATATAAAATGTGTCATGGTAGTACTTATCTTTGTGGTGGTAATACCGCCGTTGGTTTCAACATGTAGATGCCAGCTGATATTGGCAGAATGGCACTGTAATGTGATGCGTTTGTTCCTGCATCGGATAATAGAAATGTGGGTGGCTGATGATTGTTGAATGGTGGTTCCCGTGACTCATATCGTATATGCAATGGGCCGCGCATTTCATTTTTATCGATTGCCTCTTGCAAATATCTGATTGGTGCCCGTCTCCAATTTGTGTCGATATCAGCATTATAGACACACACGTCCCGCCGGGCAATTTGTGCAATAGCTGTTATATGGGCTGCACCGCCCCAGACCAACTGGTCGCCGGTATGAACGGCGACCGCAGTGTCGTGTATCAATTTCTGTACGTTATCGTACTCTAAATGCAAACAATTCGAATTAACATTATAATAATTGTTGTATCGTGCAAATGTAATGCAACATAGTAATCGGAATAAGTGGTCGTGTCTTTGATGCCCATAGAGGGCCAGTGAGAATGCATGGAACAGACACGAATCATCACCTTGTGTTGCGATAATGTACCCCTGTTCCTCGGCAAACAGATAGTAAAATCGATCGCTACGGCCCTGATCGATTTGATATTCGGTGTTCCTCGCATTATAAACACACCGCTGGCGGTGGGCGATATCATTTATCCATTGAACAGTCCACGAGTGTTGAGCAGTGATTTTATTAAATTCGCGAACGTACTCGTGCAATGGTAGGTTAATGGGAATCAAACTTATCGCTCGTAAAGCGGTACTTACATATGATTCCACATTACTTTCATCAACCACAACCACTGGTGCTGCTGGTGGTGGTTTTGATGGCGGTGGTAGTGGGGGCATTGCTGTTTTGTCTGCAAGTCGAGGTCGTTTAACGGCCTTTGCTGAGTTAGCAGCCGCCATTGTACCACCGGGTGGAAGCGGTTGCTGCTGCGGCGGCGGTGTTGGTAAAACAACTGGTGGTTGTTTGATACAACTACCGGTTTGTTGCCTGCCGGTTAGCTGTCCTACTGTAGGCATTGCAGGTCTGCTACCATCATCGTTATTTCGCACACAAACCGTACGTGGTAGCAGTAGGCAATCTACAACATTAAACCAATCAATTAATGTGCGAATATCTGGGTAAAGATAGATTGATTCAGCTTCAAAAGCCAGAAAATATAACCCATCAAGTTCCCGTGCACGACTGATGGCTGTATAAAATTGGCCGGAATTTTGAAGTCCCTCAGCGGACACAGCGACTACATCAAGCGTTTGCCCTTGACTCTTATGTATAGTAACGCCGTATGCCAAGTCCAATGGGAACTGTTCCCGGTAATACTGTCCTTCTGCATACGGATATGGTATATCCTGTCGTAAACGGTGTACGACCAATCGTCGTTGGGGTTTGCCAGGATCTGAGATTACAACATAATTGTCAGACATACTATCGACAATAGCAATCTTACCATTAACCCAGCCGTGTTGGACGTTACGATTCTTAAGTAGCATAACACGTGCGCCCAAACGTAAACGGACACACTGTGGCATCAGTTTATTCTTTCCATCGAGTATTGCAATGTAATCGCGTACTTTTTTCGGCAACGGTCCCTCACCGTCAACATGTCCATCTTGTGCGTTATACATTCGTTCACCTTGCAACGGTAACTTGGCAAGTTCCAGTGCGTTCATGGCGTCTTTTTGCCTCCGTAACGGAAACAATATGAGTCCTCCGCGACCGGTTACATCAATGTCACGCAGCTGTTCGTCTGTTATCAGCCGGCTACTTAGTGTTTCAATGTCTTCCGGTGTTGGTTGGGCAAGCCGACTGCGTTGCAACATGTCAGCGAACCCGGAATCGTCACGTTGTCTGACGGCTTCTTTGAGTACCATCACATGGAAACCACGTAATAATGTCGGTTGCCAAATGTCCTATTGGCGGTAATTGACAGGGATCACCAAACATGATGATACTTTTGCCTGCAAATCGTACCTTGTGCATCGGTTGTTTGGTATTTTTGCTAGCTGTAACGGATGATGTGTTATTATTATTATTATTATTGGTGGTGGAAGAGAAAAGATCTATGTAATATTCAAACTTTTGCATAACACTCTGTTCTAACATTGATACCTCATCAATGAACAATACTTGGGTACGTTCCAATAAGTATGCATCGGTAGTACCACGCTCGATGCGACTTATCAATTCGGGACCCATACGTAGGTATGAATG
This sequence comes from Carabus problematicus, assembly GCA_963422195.1. Lineage (NCBI taxonomy): Eukaryota > Metazoa > Arthropoda > Insecta > Coleoptera > Carabidae > Carabus > Carabus problematicus. Next base: position 8,293,100 of record OY728583.1, on the reverse strand, counting down.
TATTGTCACACCGCCAATCAGATGGGCCGCACAACCGGTGGTCGCCAACTTTTGTACGGTACGCCCATTTTCATTACAATATGCGACGAGAGCGTCTAATAGGAATGATTTACCGACGCCACCACCACCTGTTATGAATACGAGAACCTGTCGATTCTCGTTCCATGCATCGGTAATGCGTTCGGAGGCACCCAATTGACTTGTGGTGAATGCCTGTAAATAATCTGAAACAGGCAAGTATTTTCGTACATTTAGATTGAGACCATTATGATCACCATCACCACCACAACCATCATCATTGCCTCCAGGTACGGCACTGTCATCATACCCATCTGTGTCATCTGTGATCAGACCACGTCTTACTTTGTCCGCATGCATATGATACGGTGCTACCGTCTCTAGTAATGTATCCACATCTTGGTCTGCTAACCAATTGCCAGCTATCAAACGGGATGTAATCTCACGTAAACGATCCAATGAGAAGCCTTGTTTTGCTGCACTCTCTAGGAAGTGAGTTGCCTCATCGGACGCTTCAATTAAATTCCTATCGAGACACTCCTGTAAATAGGTACCGGTTCGCGTTTTCAGTTCGTCAAAAATGTCACCCGATCAACGGGTACACATCGTAGCAACTTGACTAAACTGTACATCTCCAGATTCGCACCGTACGGTGAGAAGTGTGGAAAGCGTACGATAGCCAAACGGATTTGACGTTTCCGTAATGTTCGTCCCTTCCGGTCCTTGAGAACAATTAGTGCATTGGCATTGCTCTGTTTTGAACCACCCTCGGCATCAGTGGCTGCGTCACCATCATCATCATCGTCATCATCATTGCAATCTATAACAATTTCATTATCATTTTGGAATTGATTATAATAATATTGTTCATAGAACTGGGGATAGGTAAGATTATTTAATTGTTTCGGTCGATCTAAATACTTCTCCAGTTTCGTGTCATAGTATACATTGGTATCGTTTTCATTGAGGTACTGCATATCGGCACGACGTTTTAATATACGGTACTTTGGTGCTGATGCGACCGGCAGGTACACAACTTCCCTTGTACTCATAACGTGTGGCTTTTGTTGTATGAGTGTTGCGGCTACCTTTCAGATATGTTTCACAGTCGTTCGTCGTTGTGTTGGTGGAATGAATACTCATCATTGTGGCATGATCGGATTTCACAACATATTTGGCCAGATACAATTCCCAACCGCCATTAGTAACCATTTGGATATTCATGTGTCCATCCCAAAGTAACAACAGTGCCAGATTATATGGTATGACACGCGAGTCTTCGGCCGCGTGTCGTTTGTAAGTGTAACGTACACCGGTTGCGGCCGGTTGTACACTTTCACAATTCACTGTAAATGGAAAACCATATTTACAACGTGTCAACTGTTGGTTTTTTTTTTACCTTTCAAACAACGTCTCGGTATGCAGCGATGCAGTTGATAACTTTGAACAATGTTTCGCCATGTTGGATTCATGGGATGTTCACTGTACCGTGGCATTTCGGCACTGACAACATCCTCTGGCACAACACTGCCTGGTTCGACCCAAACAACCAAGTGAGCGTGTAACGAACCCCGTTTCTGGTATCCAATACGGAGGAAATAATCCTGGACATTGCCAATTGGTCCCTTTGGTTTGTTCAACATGCGACGCCGGAACATCTGTAATCGATTGTAAAATGCATGAACCGTCTCGACAGGATGATTCATGGCGGGCCTGCCGAATCGGTGAACATCTTCAAGTTCTTTTCGATCAGCGGCCTGGCCTGGTGGCTAGCGGACAAACCGCGCAATACGACCGCATGTAATTCGGGCCACGAGTCATTCTGTCAGTGTGATAAAGAAATCAGGTTGTCGTCCCAGCTGTGCGGACATGGCAAGCAGGTCCAACGTTTTAGTAGCCCAATAATTCCGTGAATTTGGTATACTGGCTGGCACCTCGGTTCCGTATTGCAGAGCATACGGGTCATTTTTCGCACGTTTAGCAGCCGTGTCGATCTGTTGTCTCGTTAACGGAGCGTCGATATTTGACACGTTCACCCTGACAGACGCATAGTATTGCATTCGTTCTTTGATTATTAAATCTAGAAAGAAGAACATGTACTCGGGTTCCCGACGAAAACGCTGGTCACACATTGATGTACGCCATCGAATATACATACCTCGTGTAACACCACGCTTACCGTCATGTACAGACCATCCACCAGTACCGTACGGTAACAACCCTGGAAATAGTTTCGCCTCCAGGTACGGATCCCCGAATGTAACCTGGCACACATCCGCGTGACCACGGGTGGCTGTTTCGAAATTACGCACGTGCTGTGCCCCGGTAACTGTGTTCGCCACATTTGATACACCACGTGTCCCAACGTTACCTGCTGGCACAATCATACCACTCTGTTCGCTGTCGAGCAGTGAGATTTTCGTCAATCCCGCGGACACCGGTTTGAAATCAACACTGCCAAAGAGTTGTAACGTATTTGGCTGACCCTGTGTCCGTGGCTGGTAACGCAACAGTGTCTCATAATTCGCTGCGAACATACGATACAATGGATTATTAATTTTCAACCATTTGAGTGCACGTTGCACTAGAATACGTGCGCTCCCAGTACGCGCCGTTGACGAGTGTTGTGCGTTCCGGTCAACGATCATTGCATACATGGCGAAGTATCGTTTATCATCCTGGTGGCTTACTGCGAACTCACCCCGGAGATGTTCAAATATACGCAACGCGTCACTGCGTTTTGTTGCCATTCTTGAATGCAAGGCGACCAATGCAATCGATCGCCGGTCAGCCGGATCCGTTAATGCTACAACACACTTTGGTAAAGGTAAATTGCGCACTGTATCTGGTGCCAGTGGATACTGTTCTAATAAATCGATGTTATTACATAACAGACAACAATACCATTGGCCACTCGGTCGACCGCCACCACTGGTACTGACTGGATCCTGTAAGAATTTGCGGTAATTCTGTCTGGAGTCCACTGTCATAATGGTAGAACAGTAGCTGCATGCTGCAACGAAAATTGGTTTACACGCAAACTGGTATCCAATTTTCCAGTGTCGCATTGCACATTGATAGAATGCAAATAGTATATCTGCATCTGGAACAACAGAAACATCTCCAACACCACCATTGCCATCATTATTATTATTATTTTTATGAACAACAGACGAAGATGACGGTGACGGTATTGTCAAGGTGCCCGTAACCACAGAGGCCGATTGTTGCGGTCCATGATCGTCAATTCGATTCTGTTTACGCAGCAGGGTGACACGCTTGAATATGGAACTTTCCGATACGTTTGGATATCTGTGCGTAAAAAGATCAATTAATATTTTACGAAATTTACTCGGCCTACCTTTTTTGCCCGCCAGCAAACCGAGACGAATGTCACGGAAATTATCCTTGTGCGCCTGTGCGACACATTGAATAAGAAAATCTTCCGTCTCGGTATTCCAGAACGCTGTGGATTTGCTAGCATCTTTAGATACAGGCAACGGACGATCGTTGACGGTATCTCTTGCACGGTTATACAGGGTGGCAGCAGCATATTTGCATTCAGGATACCGTGCACAAAATAGTATTCTCAATTCGGCCGCCAATTGTTTCCTGGTGATTTTGTTGACACCCCGAGCATCGTTAGCTGCCGTTAACGTATGCCAACATTCCAGTAAATAGGCTTTCCTCTCATCCGTCCAAAGAAAAACGGCCGACCGGTTACTATTCCCACCACGTGGAGCCATGGTCGCAATGTAAGATTGTAAGCGGAAATGTATCCTAAAAGAAATTATGAACGTGTATAACGACAAATAGTACGGACGGACACACACACACACACGCGCGAACACACAGTAACGCACACACACACACACGTACACACTCACACACACGTACACACATACACACACACACACATACACACACACACGTCCATTAAGGTAATGTTAAGCTCATAATGTTTTTTACTGTCTTTATTGAATTGTTATGTTTAACATGTGTTGTTATAAAACTGTTATAGCCTTGAAAATGACCTCATACCTCAAGGTCGAAACGTCGGCGCAAGTTTTTGTATCAACTTTCGAATAAACTTCCTTACTTCTGAAGTTATAAGTCATTATTCCAACCCCATGGGGATCAACCTTTAATATAAATATTAGATACCCTAAATTAATACATATGTAAATTCTTAAATCCCTGTAGGGGTAGGATTGATTGACGAGTAATTGTTCGTTCAATGTGTCAGCAGAACTTGAAGGGTAGAATGACAATTATAAAACATCTAAACTTTTTTTTTGTTTTTATTAAAGTGTCAACAAACATCCAATAAATCTATAAATCAACACAACAAGAATAACTAGACCGTACAAAGCAGCCCATTGAAAGATGAAAATAATATATAAATACCTGTATTACACGTGTCATAGGTTATATCGGTAAAAAAATTTTATCATAAGAAACGTCGGCAAAAAATATACATAACAATATTCGTCAAACTAACAGATATATCACAGATAAATTGAAATATAAACATTGTATCGAAACTCGAAGTGCAACAGCACGTACAAAAAGTTGGCAAGGCGGAGCTACAAGTTAAAACAATAAAAAGTAGTCAACGGTGAAAAACGAGTTTACTCGACACAATTAAGTTAAATTAGAAATTTTTTTACAGATGACCGCGTATTTCGAAGCTATGTTACAAAAATCTGTATTATGATTCACTGAGTTACTTTCTAGGTTAATGTACATACTTTAAAGAAACAATCGTTTAAATTTATTTTCCTCAACGTGCAAAATGGTGGGATGTTCAAAATCATGTTTATGGTTAATGCCATGTTCAACAATGGCGCTATGATTTGAATTGTTGTTAAGTGATATTTATGTTGATACATTCTCTTGTGAATATATTGACATGTTTCACCAATGTAAATGGCGGGCAATCAGCGCAATTAATTTTATAAACATTACTAATTTAGTCCTTAGGTGTACGAGATTTGAGAGGAGTGAATAAAATCTTTAATCAATTGGGACTGATAAAAATCAATTTAATCGGCAATTTCCTAAATATCTTACGTATGGAGTGAATGATATTGTGATGATAAGGAAGAACTAGATATTGTGGGATATCTAAAGCCGTTGTGCTCGTTGCTAATTGCTAATTCTACTATTGATGACATTCGTAATTATCTTTTGAGGATAACCATTGGCCACTAAGGTGGTAAATATATAAGTAAAATTCTTATTATGATAAATAGGATCTGAAAGACGCAGAACTCGGTCTACTAAACTAATAATTACTGAAATTTTATATTGTTAGGTGAGTAATCTGTGAAATTTAAAAACCGCCCAGATGCAGTAGGTTTTCTGTACCAGTTAAAATAAATCTTGTGGGAGAACGTCCGATTGATATATCTAAAAAGTTAATAGTATTGTTGATTTCTGTCTCCAATGTGACTTGAATATGAGAATTAAATTTATTAAACGTTTTAAAAATAGGTTGAATTTGATTTTCAGGAAGACAAACTAAAATGTCGTACAAGTAAAAAAATATAAGTAATATTATATATTTATCAGCATACAATGCGTTCTGCATAGTTACATAACATTATTTTAGTATAGAAATGAAAATGAGGCGCGGTTTCGTTGGATCTGCAATGACAATTCGATGTCTTGATCCGCAGCAACTTGACTCTGGCGCCCAATTTCACCTGCACGCACTTGGGCAGGTTGTTTTTCGCCTTCAGGTGCGATATGTACTCGCGTACATTCTTTGGGATTTGCAGATTGCACGAGTCAACATCTTCAGCAATGTATGTTCTCATCGGGCCCGGCAACTTGGTCAGTTCAATGGCGTTCATTGCATCCGTCTGACGTCGCATCGGAAACAAAATCAGTTCACGGCTACTTACATCGATTTGTTGCAACTCGTCGTCCGTCACGACGCGACTCTGTAACGCGTCAATGTTTCGGCGGTCAACAATTCAGCAAAACCTTTGTCGTTTCGTTGGCGTGCCGTCTCTTTCAGCAGCATGATCTGTTATCAGCGTTATCAGTTGCCAGATGTTATTTCCAATCGGTGGCAACTGCGTTTTACCCGCAAACCGTTTTGGTTGTTTCGCGGGTGTTTTTTTTTTCTCTTACTCTTAATGTCACTATCCTTTAAATACAATGTGTGCTAAAATTAGATTTTCCCTATCACACGTTCCTCCAGAATAGACACTTCGTCGTTGAGCAATATTTGGGCCAGTTGCACGAGGCAGCCGTCTGTTAAACTACGTTCTATGTGAGTGATGAAATCTGGTTCCATCTAGAGGTACGAGTCTATCGTGATACCGCCGATTAGGTGAGCAGCACGGCTTGTTGCCAACGTTTGTACCGTCTTACTGTTCTCGTTGCAGTACGCGACGATGTTGTCGAGCAGAAAACTCATGTTCATTTCGCTTACGACAATGCTAAGCACCTGCTGGTTTCGTTTCCACGCATCCGTGATACGTTCGAACGCATCACGCTGGCTTGTAGTGAATTCTGCTATGTACTCTTATACGGGAAGATATGATCGTACATTGATGTTCAAGTCGTATCTATCGTCGGTGACAGTATCTTCGGCGTCTTTATTATCATCGTCCAGAATCACTCCGCAACGTATTCTCTCGGTTTCCATGTGATATGGTGCGATAGTTTCGTATAGCTCATCGATGTCCGGGTCTTCCAACTAATTGACATCAATCAGCCCGCTTGTCATGTCTCTCAATCGGTCGAAGCGAAGCCCTGCTTCGCTGGACCTTGGAGAAATTGTCTCGCCTCGTCCTCCACGATTAGGTTTCTGTCCAGGCAGTTTTGCAGGTATGAGCTGGTCCGGGATTTGCGAGCCTTGAAGATACACGATCCGCGGGCTTCGCACACAAGAGTTTCACCAAACAATACTGTTCAAAGAATTTGCCCTGCGGAGAGTAATGGTTGAATCGAACACTTGCTAGTTGTCTTAGTCGCTTACGTACACGCCGACCATGCTTGTCGATCAGAATGAAGTGTCCCTGTTGTTTCGATTGTAACTGGTGGTGACGTTGATTTTCATCAACATTGTCAACATTATCGTCATCGTCAACAAACTTGCCAACATCATCATTGCTACCGTCTATTCTCAGTTCATTCCATGACTATTCTGAGTAATAATATTGTTCATAGTGAGGGTATTTAGTGTAACGAGTGAGGAATAATAAAGATTCGTGTTAAATTGAAAACAACACTTATTTATTATTTTATTTACTTTGCCATAAGGACACAAACAATCATCTTTACAAAAGTACATAGCTTACTATTTTAACATAGTATCACTACAGTGCATGGTATTACACGATCAATGTGATTAGGCATGATTTCGATGTTTACGCACTGATAAATAAAAGAAAAATCATTATGAATGTTCGCGTAAATTATCACAAATGCACTAAACACACACAACACACAAAAAATAGACATAGAAATCACGTCGGGGTCACCAATTTGTGGGTATTTGGTGTAGCGAGCGAGGAGTAGTAATGACTCGTGTTAAATTGAAAACAACACTAATTTATTATTTTATTTACGTTGCCATAAGGACACAAACAATCATTTTTACATAAGTACATAGCTTACTATTTTAACATAGTATCACTACAGTAGCATTGCTCGTACGTCAAATTACTCGGTTGTTGTGGCCGATCCAAATACTTCTATAATTTTGTATCGTAATACAAATTAGTGTCGTCATCGTTCAGCTCTGCCATATGTTGTTGGAGCTTGAGAACCCGGTGTGTTGGTTCAGCGCTCGCAGACAAGTAGAAAGTCTCGTGGATAGACTGATATGGGAACGTTGTTTCACCAACGTTGCTGCTCCCAGCGATGATACCACGCGGCCTTTCATGAAGGCTGCGCACTCATTGCTTCGTTCGGTTGTGATGTGCATCTTGATAGCCCCGTCCGCTCTTATAACGTACTTGGTCAAGTGCACCTCCCATCCATCCGGTGTCACCAACTATGCGTTCACGTGACCGTCGCAGATGAGTATCAGTGACAAGTTGTATGGTATTACAACCGTCCTTACGTCGAATGTACATGTATGTGATTCCTGTTTTCGCTGGACGAAGGGTATTGTTTACGGCAAAACGGAATCCACACTTGCAACGGGTCAACTTTTTGTTATAGGAACCTTTCATATATCGTTCTGGTATGCAACGATGTAGCTGGTAACTCTCAACAATATGCCGCCATGTGTTGTTCATGGGATCAACGAAGCGTGGTATCTCGGCTGACACGACCATGTCACGATCAATCGTGTCAGACTTCACCCAGACTACGAGGTGCGCATTTAAAGAACCACCCTTCTGGTTCTCAATACGTAACCTAAAGTCCTCCACGTTTCCTATTGCTCCTGCTGGGTCCTGTAAGAACCGCTTCCGAATCATTGTCAGACAGAGGTAGTACGCTTCAACAGTAACTACGTGATGACCCATTGCTAGGCGTCCGAATCTCTGTACATCTTCTCATTCCTTATGTCCAGCAAGCTTGTGAACTCCGCACAATTCATCACGAATGAAGTTCGGGAGAGCTATCGTTCTCCGTCAACGTAATGAAGAAGTCCGGTTGACGACCCATCCTCTGTGATATAACAATCAAATCCAATGTCTTGGCTAGTCCGGAGTTTCGGGAATTCGGCGTGGTGGTAGGTATTTCTGTTCCATTTTGCTTGTACGGATTCGAACGCTGCAGACTTGCATTGACAACCCTTCGTTTCGTCAACTGTTCAGCCAAATTCGCCACGCGCATCTGGCACAATACAAAGTATTGGAGTATCCCTTAATCAGTGTGTCCAACATGAAGAACGTGTAGCCCGGCTTCCAATGGAATCGTTCGTCAGCACACATTAGAATACGCTACTTGACGTAAGCAACGTGTGGGACTCCACGTTGTATAGAGGAGCAGTCACGGGAACAATTTCGCTTACAGATGTCTGTCGCACAACTGCACTCGCATCATATCCAGTGTTGCCAACAACACTAGACTATATAATATTTTCTACTAAAAATCCACTAGATTTTATATATAAGTCACTAAAAAATCTTCATCATCCTCGACAATATCACATTTATATATTTCAGATGTTTTAATTTTCTCCAGGACATGATCTGGTATTTCATAGGTATTACAACACTTATTATACTTACGAAGTCCAGTTCTAACTGTCAATATAGCGGACAGCATAGGAAGCTGGAGCCGATTCCGTAATTTATTTTTTACTAAATTCATGCTGCTAAATAGCCTTTCAACTTCGGCATTTGACTGAGGCAATATTAATAGTTCTAATGCAAAGTTAGCTAAATCTTTAAACGGGTTATCATTTATACCATTTTTGTAATTATAAACTTCATACCAAAAGCTTTCGGATTTCACTCCACTGAATTAGATGAATCAACTGCCATTGAAGTTCAATGACATCAATGATGTTAGCTGGTTTGCCAAGCTTTGTTAATAAATCCACTAGCTTAAATGTTGGTTTTAATACCTCCTCAACACTTATGTGCGAAATATTTCGTAACACCTTAATGTTCTCTGGAAGTTTACCTTTAATTTCATTAATTAGTGCTAAAGTGAAATTAACGTTCTCTTAATTTTTTTTCCTCATTGAAACCTTTTTCTTTCATTTCTCTTATCTTGGTTTCAAAATTATATCCTAAATAACAATTTTTATCAATAAAATCAGCAACGTTAATACTTAATACGTCTTTACTTGTTACTCTCCCAGGAATACATATTTTATTGATCAATGATTCTAAGAGAAACATCTCAGAATTTAAAAGTTTTATTGGATCAACATCATTGAATTCATACGACTTATTTAGTCTTTGTATATCGATATTAAAACGGGTCTGAGAAATGAAAGAAATGCATAATTTACTACGTCGTTGAATATTTGGTATAGAAGTTCAGCCGTGTAGCATTTGTCACTCAAACTCACAATTGAAAAATGAGTTTTAAGTTCTAACCATTGCTCATAGATTCTGCTTATAGCAGTCTCTATGGGCAACCAACGTATATTGCAACTTTGAACTATTTTCAGTGGATCATGATTGTTATTGAGTAAATGAAAAATCTGATTATAAGCAGCCTGTCTAGCTGAAGATTTGCTAAACCAGTTATACGTTTCTTGTATTAAAAACTCTAAATTTCTCGGCAAGTATTCTTTGGCAGCATGCGACACGGCTAATTGAAGTGAGTGACACATACATTTAATTAAAATCAAATTTGGGATTTCATCTTTTAATTTTTTGTAAACACCATTGTTTATACCTGTCATAACGGCCGCGTTATCTGTGCCTATTCCCATTAAATTATCTAAATAAAAGTTAAGTTTTCTTAAAGTTAACTTAATGCAGTCCACAATATCATTTGCCGTACTATCTACTAATGGCTCTAATTCTAAATAAGATGTTATTATTTGGT